>OU906951.1:5040000-5665000 GCA_918317495.1 Synanthedon vespiformis | reverse complement strand
AAGTTCAAGTCAAGACAAATGTCAAACTGCTGGTTGTCGAAAGTCGATTAAATTAATAAATAAAAACAGCAGAGCTTTGTATTAAGCTTTCAATTAAGCTGTTACGAACAAATAAATAAATAATTGAAACAATGTTGGTCTACGTTGGCATTTCTCGTAGTTAATTAGTTCAAGAAATCCTTATTCAGCTAATTAAAGGAAGTGATCATTATTGGAAAACACTTTGAGTTAACCAATTTCATTATTTCGCTTGAGATAAATGGATTTTACTTTCACATACTATATTTCCATTTGGAAAGCTTATTTACTCGGATAGTTGCTAAGTATACTATCGCTCTACCACTTTAGAAATTGAACGAAAAGCTAATGTTGATACTAAAGATAGGGCAGCTCTACAGATAATTTTTGTTTTAAGCTAACACTGAGTAGCTGGTGGTTTTACATTTATATTGAATTGAATTGGCTAGTATTTTAAATGTTATTTTAGTAAATATTTAATACTTATTTTATTATTTGGGAGAATTTGTTGTCTCGACTTACTATAATGCGAATAACCAAAGATATAATGCGAAGCAAGACATTCGCGGCACTATTCAACACTTGAAAATAATGAAACAAAGCCCAGCAAATCAAATATTTTAGAAAACCTTAATCGATAGTAAGTATGGACATCGCAATTTTAAATATGTACATACATCATACATTTTTTGCTTTTAGTTACAATAATTCATCCCGCGAAAATGTCACAAATTCGACATATTTCGAAAATCAATTATATTAGATACTAACCGTTGCACGCGGCTTCGCCCGCGTAACTTTATAAAATATAGTTTATGTTACTCGCTGATAATATAGCTTCTTAACAGTGAAAGAATTTTTCAAATTGGTCCAGTAGTTTCGGAACCTATTTAATGCAAACAAACAAACAAACAATCAAATCTTTCCTCTTTATAATAATAGTATAGATAAAATTAATTTCAGTTGTTCGCGTTCATCTAAACCTTCATTTTATCGTCATGTTTTTTTATGTATTGCTACAACCAATAACTAATTAGTAATCATGGAATTACGTAATGTGGAAATTGTAAACTGCTCGAGTTGGGAAGTGTCAAGGTTAGATTATTTGTCTAACTTTTCTTAAATTAATAAATTACCTAAATGTACTTATTGTTTTCTATTTTCGACGTGAATACGTCATTAAATTTGTTTCCACAGGGGGAGGCAATTCAGAAAATTCACAGGATAGTCACATTTCAGAACGTAAATAAACTTGAAAAGCAATATTTTAAATAAAAATAAAAAAAAATTAAGTTATAGAACACAAAAAGAAACCGGTTTCACTATGTTATTCACTATTAATCCGCCAAATTATGTCTATAGTTTTCATTTGGTCTGAGGTTTTAATTATAGAAAAGAATAATACGTATGAAAATAACTAAATCAATGAAATGGCGTCTCGTCACCAATTGCAATGACATAAATCCAAGTTAAAAGTTAATTTCGTCAATCCGCATAATTCCTCATGGTTTAATCAGACTAAGTTGGGTGTAATTAATGTTCACTAAGGCCACACAATCTAGGAAAGCTTCGGCTAAGCCCGTTACGGGAATCTGAGTGCGCTACGGTCTGGGCGGGCGGTGTGGTATGACGCGCGGGATAGGAGGGCGGTCAGGGCGGGCGTAGGAACGCGACTCGAAGCTACACGGGCGTCAGTGCCATGGGGCCGACCGCTTCTAGAGAACGCGTTGAGCGGCGCGCCACACTCGCGACTCCCGTTTAATTAAAATTTACGTCACTCGCCTGTCAAAAAGTTCCCGACAAATATAGAGGACTCTGTGCCTAATTAACGCGACGTCCCACCGACAGAAAGTGTAAATAAATTAATTGAACGAACGCAAAACTTTGCTAAGGAAGTGATTTTGTTTGCGGCACTTTTCGCGGCAACTTTGAAGCGTGCCAACTTTTTCGACGAGTTCGATTGACGGTAAAATTATAATGATTCTATTACATCTTTATTAAATAGTATAATACGAAGTCGCTTTCCGCGTCTGTCTGTATGGCCGCTGACTCCTACTAAATCACGCAACGGATTTTAATGCGGTTTTCACTATTGGAAAGAGTGTAAAACCGATGTGCAGAAAAAATTGCACCCGTGCGAAGCCGGGAGCAGTTTCCTAGTATATAAAAAACCAAAGTAAGTCTTTTTATTGGGCGAAGCCGGGAGCGGGTCGCTAATACATAATATATTGTTACGAGTATTTATGTAAAGTGAGTAGTTATTTGAGGTTGCAACGAGGAATGAATTTAACGAGATTACAAAGCCCGTTCGATCTAACAATCACGCGATTGTCTATTGTTATTAGATTAGTTAATGTGATTAGAGAAGGGGAAATAAGTGTTATTAAACTTTTAGAACACTCTTTTAGAATTTATATTTTGAATATAGTTATTCAAAATGTAATTTAGAGCCATTTAGAGCCACATACATATATTTATATTTAGAGCCAAGCCAATAGTGTGATGGCTATGAACCTAGATGGCTGTACTTCAGAACCGATCGCGTCATGGCAGTGACAGCATCTAGCTAAGGGCCATTCTAGACGGTTACACTCGTTAGACGAACCATTGTTCTATGGTGCATGTGGAGTAATGCAAGTCATAGATGATAAATAGGTATATATAAGTATGATAATAGATATAAATTTTGGATTTGAGTAACCTGAATAGAGAATTATTGTTCTTGCCTATATATTTATTCATTTGATTATAAATTTATTTTAATATTGAAAAATTCTAAGACTTCACAAAGCTGGAAGCTATCAAAAAGACCATGTTAGAATAGGTATTACAAAACCTCAAGTTTTATTGGCCTAGCAACCACTCTATTTCAAGTAATAAAGTAAACCGCTCCGCAGGAACCCAATTTCGGCGGAATGTCAAGAAACTGTTTGAAGAACTCACTCTTATAATATTTACGCATAAATTAACGAATTATTTTTTGTTTTAAAGTTTTTTTTATAAATCAATGAATAAAAGTGAATAAATTTTTTGATTGTCTTTTACTGGATTATCTCGTCAGCAACTAACAATTAACTACCTCTGGACAAAGCGCTTTTACGTTCGCGCTCTCGTGCTTTTTTACCTGGACATACAGGTAGCAACTATGCAATAAGCATAGCAAGCATATATAGGACCATAGCATATTTGTTTATTTGCGTAAATAAATACTCTGTGCTGTGAGTAATATAATTTTTGAAAATTCAACTGAACAAATGTGCATACGAGCAAAATTATATATTGCAATTGTGCAGTTAAATTGCAAATATTCCTTGAGAGAAGCTGAAAAGAACTGTGTCGTAGAGAAACTCACCTCCACTAACAGGAAACACTTTGCTAGGCTTGTTTGCCGCTTCGCTGGAAACTTTATACTATAAAATTCTACAAAAAATTACGCTATTATATAATTAATGTTGTTGACTTTTCACTATACGCATAATTTTGGATGCCTATAAGGTCCGTAATCAAAATTGTACATACTTGCACGCTTAAGTAACCTTTGAGATTTTTGTATAAATGGGTGCAGTTAAAACCTAATTTGATTTTTTTTCAAAATTATTTTTGAGAAGTTTTTGCATAAGTGTTTGAAAGAGCGAAAAGTTTGAAAGTATAGTCTACGTATTAACCCAGTATTCCAAATATCCATATGAATATTTTATCAAATCCGACTTAGTGGTTAAACCGAAAAAAAAAAGTTATTCTAGTTTCTTTCTCTGAAACAATATTATTATAAGTGGCGTAGATTTGGTTTAAGCATAAAAAATGCTAAATAGGTTTCACTAGTGGTCTGAATTCTAAAGAAAAAGTTATCATCGAGAACTGCGGCGATGCAAATTCAGTCTACTGAGGAATGTAAATAGACGTCACTCTAACCCCAAGAGTTTGTTTCAAGCGGTTCCTACCGTCCTTAAAAAAACAGGAACTGGCTGTTTTTACTAGAACTGTTGTTATGTATTCAAGTAGCGAAAACTTTAAAACAATACTCCGCCAGCCATTTGGTAAAGGATTTTTCTTTAAATGTGCAAATAATATGAATGAGCGAGCAGAATACATTGGTGCCTTCCACGCCGCGCTACATGCAGAATAAATGCTGGCATATCATCTCGTTAGAATATATGGAACACGGTGGCACGCTCTCAACGAAATGTGTTGCATTGCTCTTTGTGTTATCGTCTTTTGTTCATTTAGTTTCCGTGTGATGCGTTATACGGTTATACAAATATTGTGAGGGTGCACACATCGCATTTTAATTTCACCAACATTGTCACGGTGGGGTCCAAATATTTTAACCATACTTCACCGGTGCTAGTTGCTAATCCGCCAGGTTGTGAATCGATCCACTTCAGAATACTAGTTGATACGGAGGCTGTGTTCCGACTTAAAGTACTGTTTTGGTGCTGGTCGTCAGTCCAGCACTAAGGCTCTTTGCGCTGGTTTCTCGCCAGGCTTCCCGCTTGCAGGCCTCTCATTTGCAGATCTCACCCAGAGCGATGATTGCAAGAGGGGTACAGAAGAAAGTTAGGCTATAAAACCCCAGTAAAACATCAGCGGACAACTGCGGCAAAGGGCCGACCCAGTTCTCTCTACGGCAGGCGGAGACATATAAATATCAACCCCACTTTAAACTTAAAGTATTGAGCAATTCATAATAGGGTTACAAGTTTAGCTATCGGGCGCCTTTGTGCTGACTTTACAGCATACAATCAGCAGTCTTTGACAATGGAAAAGTAGCGGCTGTGTGGGGGTGAAATAGATGGCCCTTAAGAAAGGACGTCCCATAACTATGTCCTATAATCGAACGACCAAATTTGTAGGGGGAAAATAGGATAAGAGGTAATAATAATTGTAAGATGCAGAGTCAATTTTGATGTCCACACTTCACAACCCATTCTTTATCCTCTCGAGGTCGGCAACTTATTTAAAGAAATTATTTTAAAAAACTTATTGTATGTCTCCCTTTGATTTCAGGCCTGTTTTCTAAATAGAAAAGAGAAACAAAATGGAACCTGCTATGGCAATATTTTTATATTTTCCATATAAGTTACTATCCGAAAAAGCACGTTACATTTTTTTTATAAAAATATCAAATTTATTTTTGTTAGTTTGTGTTTTTAAAGCCCGATTCTATTTCGATTCTATTTTGCAACGGACTAGCATTTCGGTATATTGAATAAATAAAATTTTTATATATGAAATTGGAATAGTGTACGAGTATGTGGCAACATGAAAAAATATCTGTCCATCTAAAGAAGTACGATTCTTCTGTTCTGCTGAACACATTCATGCCCTAGCAGGTGTACCGTCTTTTTTTCATGTGACCCATGTATTCTGTGTATTCACATGTACTTCCTCCGTTGCTATTGCAGTATTTCAGCTATTATTTAGTGAGAATCTGTTTGCCCCTTTACGTTGATTGCATTTTATCTTCTGCAGGCTTCTCAATCTCTGAGGCTGAGGTAATCTCTTCAAATAACTAACACAAGAAAGGTATTATCTATATTTATAAATAAAATAAAATTAAAGTTTCTGTTTGTAATGTAAAATAACTGCTTTTTACTACATATTGTATAACAAAAAATATTTTTGTCTTTTTGTATGTCTGTTTGTTGAAAAATAAACTAGTGCTACATTTAACCGGACCATTTTAGAGAGTAATCGTAAACAGGAAAACTCACTTCCGCGAATAAGGTCACGTAAAGTCTTTCAGAGAATCTCTAAAACTCTTAGTATTTGTGAGCATAATTAAATATATGCTCTTCTTGCGTAACAAGCTCATATTGTGCTACAAGTATGCATGATTCCAAGGTTCGTAGACCATTCCACCCATTTTTCACTTTCAAAAATTTAATTGGATTTATTATCAATATTAACTAATAATAAATCTGTAAGGGTTGGTCATGCAGTAAGTTACTTTGGTTTCAGAGACATCGTGTTTAGGCTCTATACATGATACTGCAACTAAATTTTAGATCGATTTTTTAGATTTTTTTCTGTATTTATGTTCCTCCATAACTCTTAAACGAATTAACTGATTTTCATAAAACTTAGTAGATAAACATTTAGAAGTACGGGACACAGGATAAGCTACTTTTTCTTTTTCAACGCAGACGAAGTCGCGGGTACCAGCCAGTTATAAATACAGCTGTGCACCGTTTTTTTTCTTCGGATTCGTGTGGAGATTTTTTTTCGATAAAAGGTCGATGTAAAAGTTCTTGATGATCCCTTGGGTACATAGTTAAGGCCTTAAAGCGTTTTTTATAATGTTCAGTACCTAATAAAGTCCAGTGTCAGTTTGCAATAATTATGTCGCGTGCAACCCTCACTTGACATAAATTTATGATAACGATTTGAAATTTTAACAGCGCTATAGTTAATTAGTTAAATTTAAAAATTACTACAAAATACAGAATTTTTTTCAAGTGTGATTGCGATTTTTTAGTTTAGCAGTACTATTTTTTAAAAAACCTTTAATATTTTGGTTTTCAATATTTTATAAAACTAATTTTTAAAAATCTGATTTTTAGCAGAATATTATTTTTACAATTTATATGGGTCCAAAATAATTTTGAAATTGCAATTTTTCTATAATATAATATGTAAATATATATTATACTTAGAATTAAATTTACCTAATATGTATTATGGTCTAATTTTTAATATATTTATAGAAAATAAGGTGAAATTAAAATCAAACCAGCTAGTATTCATATCAAATGGTAGGTAAATATTTTCTTATAATTTTATTTTGAAACGTAACAAGCGTTTAATATATCAGCTCGTAAGAGTAGTCACAGGAAGCTGATAAATAACCATTACTTCGCGAACTACGATAATGTTTCCTGCGCTGCCAACTGTGCCATATGAGAGAAGCTACTACTATTATGTGGAAACCCCCAACTTTTGTTCCACATTAACAAGGACCACTGTGAAAAACATTAAAAAAAGGGATTATTGAAATTCATCTTCAAGTCCTTCGATATTGGAGGGACTGTCTAAATTGAAGGATTAAACGTTTCGTCTGTGTCAATATGATAAGGGCAGAGAAGGCCGGGTTCCTATATAAATGTAAAATGCAAACACGGGATAAAGAGCTTCTTCGCAAAGATCGGTGACAGCTGTAACTTACAGCTGTTGAATTATGACCTTGAACTGAAACCTTTGGTTTTTCAGCACCGGCTGTTGTAATGTAAGCTCACAAGATTTTCATGGCGTTTTAATTGGAAAATAAATTTTAACAAATAAAATTACTTTTCTGTAAATATTTCAAATTTGGTCAAATTTGATCACAGTAACTACATTATTATGTAAAACAATACAGCAGGTGTGGTGTTCTGTTTCGGAGAGTGAGTAAGTGATGACAGAGCTCATTCCCATATTAGCTTCCCATCCTAATCTTTCATTCTATCCTTTTAATATGAGACAGTAGCCAACTAGCCACCTACTTCTTTTTCTAACGAGGGAATAGTCAGCTGGCTGCCAAGCTAATATTAACATAAATTAGGCAAGTGTCCATATAGCCTAGCCTGTCCTCGGTTCAGAAGGATAATTTGTCCATTTTTTCTTTTAATACGAACCTCGAACTGTAGCTAATGTTATTAGCGAATTTAGAATTTAGCAATACATTCAGAGATTCTTTTTTATTTATACATATTCTTTCTTTTTTCAGGTAAATAAGAAGAAAGTGAGGACTCGTTGATCCGGCTTGATCTTGGAGAGTAAAGTGTAATACAGTGACATTATGCTCGTTGTCAACTCATTGTGTATAACTATGCTTCGTTAGAAGCCAATTATAGTGAGTGTTTAAAGTGATAGTAAGTGGAATAAATGTGACTTCATTGAGTATCGGATAATTAGCGGCATGGAGCTAATACCGTCAGCGGAAAGCCGCATTTTCGTGGCGTTCTTCGCCACAGTGTTCTGGGGAATGGGTGAGTAAATAAACAATGTTAATAGTTTTATATATATAAAAGGGTGAATAGAGATAACGTTAAAACTTTTTTTTATTTTATTTTTTTTAGTTAAAAGTTAATAATATTTTTAATATTATAATGTTAGAAGAAAACTTTCTATTGAAATTTTTATGAATCGACCTTACGAATCTTCACATCTTTCTAATTCATAAATTGGAAAGATGTAAAGATTTTTGTCTATACCTACATGTTAATGAAATCGTAAACGAGGCTCTATTCCACTCTAATCCATTAATGGATTTTATTCCACTTTTAAATCCGTTTTAATCATAGCCATGTCTGTCATTATAATATAAAAAAAATGTTACTGAGGATGCTGAGGTGAAAACAATAGTTTAAAAAAAATCTCTGTGCACGCCATTGTGGTGCACGCTTATCTTAGAAACGGGTTAATCGATTTGAATACACGGTTTTCACTGCTGTGTTGATGATTACCTGGATTAACATAGGTACAGTACAGGACAGGGTTAAGTTCCTGTGAGATTTTCAGCACGTACGAAATCGCAGGTACAACTAATAAATAAAAGTAATAAAGCAAGTAATAAATAAAACTGTCTGGCTTGTATATATTGCAGTAATTGAAAATTAATTTTAAGGATAATTCAAAAGTTTAAAAACAAATCTATGAACTATAAAACACAAAAATAAAGGTACGCGGATTAGCGTAAAATGTGGGCGTAATAAATGAAATCGAATGACCTGAATTTATTGCGGTGTACGAAAATTAATAATAAGGAAATATTATACCTCGTTAACAGTAGCAATCGAAGCGTCAATTTCGAACGGCATCTGCTGTAAATATCAATTACGATCCCGCTTCCTTTGTGTTCGGGCTCTTTTCTCAAGTTTTAAACAATGAATGAATGTTCGAAGCAATAAATCTTCAAGACATTTAGTACAATACAAAGCTTTCGCTGAGAGTACATTGTCCATAATAAGCGGAGATGTACACTGTAAATAGAGTTGCTACACCGATATTATCGTTAAAGGGATTAATTTGAGCGTAAACTACGCTCAAGTCATTAGAGCTGAGGCGATGGCGACTAATCTTCGCGGCAAAGGTCACTGAGATAACTAAAAACTATGATTTACGACCATCCATGTCGGCTAATATATACGCGAGCTACGAAGTTCGAATTTATTTTAGACTAGCGAATGTCCGCAACTTCGTAGATACGCTCTGAAGACTATATAAGTAAAGTAAGAATAAAATATTTTGATATTATCACTGTCAGACGAATGGAGAAACAAATAGAGGAGAACATTTTGAAATCCCTTGCAGAATAAGGCAAAAAAAAGGTATTTTTTGATTTCTATTAATAGTTAATTAAAAATTGTGATGATTATTAATTTTGTGTCAAACTTGTTTTTAAATGACTGCGTTTGTGAAAATAATTTTACTAAAATATTTGTTTATTCAGTAAGGCAAACGTAAAAGAAAAACAAATTAGGTAGATATTTGCTCAATAAACCTTTATAAGGGACGTATCATAAATATGTTAATATTGTTCTAGTCACGTATCAAAACTTATGAGGTATATACGTGCATAATTCAGACTTGGCAGTCTGAGCGTTGTTAGTTGAAATATGCGGGGATACAGCGTTTGTCTTGAGACAGATTAACCCTTGTCCCGGCTAGTCGTTATTGTTACATTTGTATCACTTAGACGGAGGAAACTACCAATTTCTCTGAGCTAGTTCCAATTGGTGCTATCTTGTATTTAGATCTACATGGTACTCCTATTAAGGAACACATATCAACGTTAGTTGTTCTCTATTATAACTATTATAATCGAGCTTGCAAAAACTGAACACATTCTATTCATAGTCATAGTTGAGATGTTTACGTTCTTTGCATGAAGATTTTAAAAATGAGAATGAGTTTTGTATTTTGCTGATATCTTACAAATATCCACCTAGTATCCAGATTAAGTATTAGAAAATTAGAAGATCAATCAGTGGTGATCTGTCCGCAGTATGGCCACCCCCTTTCAGAAGATCACCGTGAAAAATTAGCATGTGTGCTGTTGTGTTTCAGTGAGCGATAAGGGATGCCAGAATACATTTCCCTATTCCTTCTCAATCCTTTATCCTTAATCTGTGTGCCAAAATTCGTCCAGATCCGTTCAGCAGTTTAATGCGTGATTGAGTAACGCACATTCAAATATACAAACTTATTTAATTAATCTTATTTTAAATTCCATTTTATTCAGTATTCACATTGAAGAGATTGAATTGAGCTTAAAAACCAATGATAAAGAGAAAATTTCGTCTTTTGCAGCCCTTGATTGTTTTATGAAAGTCACAATTTTGATGCAAAATTACTTGTGAACAAATTTGTTGGACAACTGTAGATCAAAGATCAAAGTACAAATTTTAATGTATGTCTGTATTATACAATATTTTACAAAATCATCCCTATTGTAGATGACAACCATGATATAAAGACACGTGTGCTGTTTCACTTCGAAGCATAAGTTAGAGACCATTATCCTTAGAGACTTTGTCACTTACGTATGTAATCATATTATTGTTAGAAGGGTAATTGATTTTGGGAGCGGTTTCTTGTGTTTTAGGCACCATTGTACCAAATCACTTTAAGTGGATCTATTCAGTCTGCTGCCACCTTTTAATCCAATTATATATTAATTTAGTTTTTGTATGTTTGTTTTCACAAAACTCGAAAACTTTTTGACGGATTGAATTTACAAGATATTACATTTAAACAAAAGACTGCTTTGTATATATTTTATTCCGTAGTTCCGTATAAAACGAGCTATGGCGAAGCAAGGCCTACTTCAGTTAGTACATAAATAAAAAAAAAAACATGCGCCTGTCTGTACAGAGTACGCGTATCAGAATTGAAACTTCTTTGGCGATCAATTGTATAGTAAATAGTAGATGTGAGAGAGATAGAGAAAAAGAGAAAACTAAAATATAATAAATATTTTAAATTAATTAATAGTATTTGCTTTTGCAGAAACGTTACAAAAGCGTCACAAAAAAATTGACTGATATTTTTACTCTCATCAAGTGCAAAGAAGCGGTGCCCGCGGATTCACCCGCGTGTAATATTAGCCAGTTAGCCTATGTCCACCCTGAAGTTCTATTCTAAATATATGTGAAAGAGCTTTTTTAAATCGTATGAGTAGTTTCAAAGATTACCTCCTACAAACAAACAAACAAAATTTACCACTTTATAATATTAATATAGTACAGACATCAGTGTTATTCTGAGTTTGAAATTTTCAATGCGTATTTGTATGACAACTACGCTCACACGTGTAAGGTACAACACTACAAATAAACCCATTTGTTTCTCTCCTTCAACCCGCAAAGTCAACACAACATAACGTAACACATAATATTTACTTTAAACATGTAGACAAGGTTATTTCTCTAGAGGACGTCACGGCTTATAAGACGATATTAAAGCGAGTAGTTGTAGTGGGTAGAACCAAGTATAATGTATTCAGGGAGGCAAACAGCAGCCGGGGGCGTTGTAAGCTAACGTCGCTCCGAGCAAAGACTCATTGATATCTCGCCAAAGTGTCCACGTGATTGATCGATGGTGGGCTACTTACTTCATTCAACTTGCTTCCAATGTTACCCCCCTAATTCTTCATCACTTATTTACTATTACCTATTATGACCAAGACGACATAATAATTGTTCTGATAATACGCGGGGGCACGTTGATATATCAATCTAAAAATACTTTTTCATTATGATGTTTGTTTTGTTAACTATTCAAGAATATTTATTAAACTATGACATTTTTTTTCCCAGCAAAATCATAAACTTTTAATTGTCTGCCATTGAAGGTTGATTAAGGTTTTTTTAGTAAAGTTTAAAATAGTTTAATATTTTAATAAAGATATTTTTTGGCACATTTATTGGAAATAATTGGAATCATTACTATATTCTAATTAGAATGCTAATTCTTGAGATAAAAAAACCGTATTTTGAAATAGAATAATCTAACTTTATCAGTGTAAATTAGGAATTATACCTAATTTAGACTTTACATCAATACTAATAATAAATCTCTAAGGGTAGGTATTGTATGTATGTATGTATGTATTTATGTATGTACTTGAAATTTTGTTGTGAAAGCCTTATTGATTATTGTAACTTTGGTTAGATATTTTTGTAGAACCTACTTTATTGTTATTTTCAGAGCTTTATAACTAACCTTTTAACATACTAGAGAGTAACTTGATTGCATTGATCCGTTATAATAGAATACAGGCCAATGGACACGCGTAGGAATGGAATCTCGAAAGTGGATTTTACTCATATATCTTTATATGTATACCTACTCGTTTATATACATCTATGTTACACAATACGTTGTGTGTTGAATTCACTGTAAATGTATTTGGCTTTTTATTCCTACCATTTCATGTCACATTAAAATCGTAATCAAAATCCTTTGAAAATCGCCGTAACCTATAACTTTTGTTAATGTTAATATCGATAGACAGGCTGACGGTCCACTTGATGGTAGGTGACTACCGTCGCTTATAACACAAGGAACGCCGTGTTGCTGCAGTTGTTGCGCTGCCGACCACAGTAGGATTAAGGATAGCTAGCTACCTAATAGGAAGGGATAGGGAAATTGGCTTTGGAATCTCTTAATCACTCGCCGAAACACAAAATAACACATATGCTATTATTTCAGTGGTCTTCTTTGATTACTTCAGCCAGATGGAATGCCTGCGAAATGCAGCATGCCCTGCCACTACTTACTTTCCAATTACAACTTCCACACACACACAATCACGGATATATATTTTTATATCTATGTATTCGCATATAATATCTATGTATGTACATCTCTTACATTTCTATCATATCTATGTATAATTTATAGATTCATGTACTTGTATAATTTATATGTAATGTCTATGTATAATTTATAGATTCATATTGTTATAATTTTTAATTAGATACTAGCACTTTTTGTACGTATAATTAAACGTTAAGATGCCTAATTAACCTTGTAATAGGCTACATAAAAATGTATATATTTTTATACTGAGACATAGACTGCGCACAAACTGTAGGTACAATTGTATAAAAGGCTTCATTTTATACTTGATTATTTAATCTAATAAAGTTCAATGCGAGATATATTAATGTAAATGTAAGAGATGTAATAAGAAAAAGATGAAATCCTCACAACGCATAATTTTGGATATATTAAGTACACAGTTAAGGCTTATTTGATATGTATTAGCCGAGTCAAGGAAAATGAAGTTCCGCGAAGGACATTGTTTGAGCTTCGCCTCTTTTCCGTCTTTGAAGCGCTCTCCGCGAATGCCCACAATTTCATTTATGAATGTTTGTTTTAATATGATAAGATTTATAATTTATTTGCAATAAATACTTACTCACTTTGTACATAGAGCTGTATTTTTAGTGTTTTACTCTACATTTTATCTGTATATATAACCAAAGTTACCATGATTGGATTTACTAATGTTTGTTTTTAGTAATACGAATTTCATTAAAAAGTAAAAGGAAAAAACATATAAAAAGATTCAGTATAATAGCTATACCTTTTAGATATGTGTTTCTATTAATGCGTAAAGGGACTAAATCGCGTTATGACTAAGAATGCTAATGCTAATAATGCCTAGAATAAAATATAAAAAATAAAAATAAAATACATAAAAGAACATAATAAATAAAATTGAAGTCATTGTACGCGTCTTTCTGTGTCTCTGCCAACTGGTAACAGTAACCACATAAACTTAGAGATATCTACTGTATGAATATAACATGATATCAACGTCATCATCAATCAATATATAAATTAAATATACTAATAATAAATCTGTAAGTGTAGGTATTGTATGTAGGTATGTTCCTCCATAATTCTTAAACGAATTAATTGATTTTCATGAAACATGGTAGATAAACATTTAGTTGTACAGGACACAGGATATAGGCTACTTTTTCTTTTTCAACGCGGACGAAATCGCGGGCGCTAGCTAGTCAGATTTATAGAGCCTATAAACACGATATCTCTAAAAAAAAAGTAACTTACTCCAAGACCAACCCTCAACAGATTTGTTATTAGTATTGAGTGTTCATAATAATCTCTTGATATTTTTTAACGCGGACAAAGCCGCGGCCACCAGCTAGTAGCATATATTACTATTGACAAGATGAAATTCCAGTGGTCACATAGATTGTAGAACCGGCAACCGTTGGGGCAGAAAGTTCTTAAATGACGGCCGTGTACCGGAAGTCGTTATGTTGACCGTCCTTTCCACTAGGTGGTCCGACGAGATAGTTCAAATGGCGAGAAAACAGCGGATGTGGACTGCTTATAATCATGCTCTTTAGAGGTCTATGTGAGAGAGCTGTGTCCAGTAAGTAGGTTTATAATAATGGTGATGATATATTTGTATGAAGGACTATTAAAACGCATTTTATGTAAGATACACTACCACAAAATCACTCTTACTTGTGAACTTATAAATAATTAACATAAGAGAAAATGTTTATCTTTGAAATAGACATTAATACCGTGGGAGAACATAGAAAACAAATACATTTAGGTTCTTTTAGGGTAAATACCTACTATAAATATGTGATAAATATACATTTTACTAAGCATATGAAATAAGATACACATATTTTATAATAATTTAATTTGCGTTCTTCTTAAAAAACATAATTTTTTTCACAAGTTCACTAAAAATCTCTCATTTACTTCAAATAAGAGCAAATATATAATATCGAACGCAAAAGGGAGCAAGTTCCGTGAGATTAGAAAAACGTACATAAAAGACCTACTCCACATTCAGTAAGAAAACGACAGCTAAAAAGTTTTGCTTTGAAATTCGTCCACAGAAAAATCGGGTAAACTAAAAATGAAAAAATAGGGCTCTTAGTAATAATACTAAGAAAGAAAATCACGATTACGACGAGTACAGAATATTTAATGCGTTTAAAATACCACTTTGTTTTCGAACTACGAGAACTTTTAAGCAAACCACTTAACTATTCGCTTAAACTTTAGGGCTACAAATTAAATCTTACTTAATAAATTTGTTTATTGCAGACTTGTTTAGGTTTATTCGCTGACCCTGTTAATCCTACTAATATTATAAATGCGAAATTTTGTAAGGGTTGAAGTGTGTATGGATGTTTATTACTTTATCGCATAAAAACTACTGAACACATTTGGATGAAATTTGGCACACAGAAGCTTATTACTTAGATTAACATACAGAAAATATTAGGTTTCAGAGGAATCGTATGAAAATATACAAAATGGCGCTTCAACAGAAGCCATTGGCAACAGCCAAGGCGACATACATGACAGCCGTTATATAATATTACTCATATTATTTTCCTTTTCAACGAGGACGAAGTCGCGGCCATCAGCTAGATTCATATAAAAATACCATCTAAATCTGCGACCCCATCAGCTGCGAATTTTCCAAAAAAAAATCTTTAGTACAAACCTATTACTGACAATAATTGCTAATACAACAAAAAACTTCCCAAATGATGCTTCGGCGTACGTGTAGCAAATGATTTTCATTAATTTACCTGTTCAATAAATTAAAAGTACCACTTTACCTTCAGATACTAACATAGAGAAATCATATATTCCAAAGAAAATAAGTATAGGAAATTTATATCACCGATAGAATGCACGTCTGCCCAAATTGAACATAGAACGAATTTGAAAATTTTAATCAAACATTGTTACGGTGAAAAAAAATAAGAGCGCATTAAATGCTGATTTCCCATGACAGAGTCTTTTGTTAGTATACAAATTGGGTATTCTACTGTTAATATAAGTAGTAGGTTAACGAGGTATAAATAGCAATGGAACAATGAAGCAATGCGATTCGTTATACTCAAAATTACTAGTGGCAGTTTTTATATTATAATCAGTGAAATATATTAAAACAACTGAGGTTTTGACAGAGATATTATTACTTTTTAGGTTTTATAATCCACTAAAATTACCTAAATACTCATATAAATATATGTTTTATTATGTTTTGATATGAATTTAAATATACTCGTATATTTTATTTATTTATTTATTTAATAGCTAACCTTACAGCATTACAAATACCAAGACATTGTAAGAATGTATGTCCAAAAGACATATTTCAATTAAGTTTTCGGTCGATCGAATACTCCATCGACACGTAGCTTTTCGAACACACCAAGGCTGATAATATCTCATTTTTATAGAACATTTCAGGAATTATTCTCACGATACGTTTTTCAAATAAAAAACTATTTCTTATTTTTTCAACAGGTGTCCGCGGTCTTCACAACCTTGAAATTAATGTGCCAAATGCCGTGCTAGTAGGTGAAACGGTGACACTCGAATGTAGTTGGCAGCTCGATGATGAAGAAGCGCTATACAGTGTCAAATGGTACCGAGGACGGGAGGAATTCTACAGATATATACCCAAGGAGCTGCCACACACAAGGGTCTTTCCACTGCCAGGAATCGAAGTTGATGTAAGTTTCAAACACTTAATTACAAGTCACTAGGTTCTAAGATCACTAGGTTTGTGCAGTGAAAACCTCATAACAATTTTCACTTATAAACTTCATTTTCATAGTTAAATTTAGTGGGAGACGAATCTGAGACTCTTGACCCTTAGTCACTTGAAACCACCTCGAAACACTCTGTTAGAGGAGTAAGGGATGTAGTAAGGGATGCCAAAGCCCATTTCCCAATCCCATCCTAATTATCCTAAATCCTAATGTAGTTAGCGGCACACTTGCAGCACCTCTGGCGCTGCTTGTGTTATAGACAACGGTAGCCATCTACTATCAAGTGGACCACCAGCTGTCTAGCAACCTTATCATTAAAAAAAATTAACGCACAGTTATTTACGATAAATTTTATACGACAATTTTACTTTTGCGGAGAATTTATTTGACTTATTTAACCGTAAATTATATATATTATGCTAATATAACAAACCTGAAGAGAAATCTAAAATAGTATTTTTCGATAAATATTAAATAGTATTTAAAGGTAATTTTTTAACTTTAGCGCAATTTTTGTTGCCTATAACAATTTAGAGCACTTTAACGGCTGCGTCGTGACTTTTAAACCTTTGTCAACTGAGCACTTTTAAAATCTCTGAATCCATTACTTCTTGAATACGAGTAGCTTTGCCAAGGTCTGTAAAGTAGAACACGAAACATCGAAATAAATGCACATTTTTTTATACAACTAAAAGGTCGAAATAAATGCACATCGATTTCATACAATGAAAAATTGAGCGACGACTGTAAACCCAATTAAGTAATAAAATATTTTATTTTAATAAGTTCAATGATTGTTTCATATCTCTACCAACTTTTTTTATGTCAAGGTTGTCAGACAGACTGACGATTGATAACAAAAGTAAGGACACAGCTGCTGCATGCTAGGTTGCTGCCAATCATAGTGAAGGGACAGGGTAATGGGCTCTGGCATCCCTTACTCACTCACTAACACTCTAGTTCAGAATTTATTCGATAGATGGGGCAACAGTTAATTTACTAAAATTTAAGTTTGTAATGCTATCCATGAACGCTTGATGTTAAAAGCGAAAATAATAATATGTTTTTTACAGTAGATTCGAAGAAAAAATATACTTATACGATTTTTTTCTACAATTGTGTCCCACCCCTTTAATAATAATAGTGAACCGCGTCGCGCCACCCGACACTGTGGTTAAATAAATGTAGGCACCTAACAATGCGGAGTGACAGACGAAATTGGTTTAACATTATTACCCAGTGACATTGTCACGTCTCGTAATGTGTTTACGTTTACAAATGACAAGGTCTGAACCAATTGTGTGTCTGAACAGAAGGTACAAAATATTTAATGGAGAAACTAAGAAAAGATGTATTAAAAACTAACTGGTACTCGCAACTTTTTACGCGCTGTAGTTTGTTTTTTGAAAAAAGCCCCACAAGAATTCAACATTTTTCCAGTATAAAAAAGCATCCTATAATCCTATATGTTATTATTAGTCCAGTGAAAACAATGAAAACAAAAGATTAGTTTGCACAGACAAACTTGTGGCTCAATCTTCTTTGACTAACACTCGTAATTTAGCGACCGCTTCTTTTACACATTTTTGTTTTTATTTTTGTTTATTAAAATCTTTTATATACTGATGACAACTTTTCATTGTCATTATCTTACTGACAAAAATGTTTAGGAATGAAATGTGTTTTATAAGTAAAATTTGTATTATATTCATGTCAACATTATACATATCATTATCAAAAAAACGAACTATGGCGCGTACGATGTGGTGTGTACAACTTTATATAAGTAGGTACTAGCTGGTGTCCGCGACTTCGTCCGCGTTGAAAAAGAAAAAAGTAGCCTATCCTGTGTCCTGCACGTCTAAATGTTAATTTGTTTAAGAGTTATGGAGCTATAGGTCGTGCAGCGAATAAAGACTTCTCGGCAAATGTGCGCAGAATCCTATTTTTAGGTCTTTGATGGGGCAGAGGAAAGTGAGGGGGGAGGGGGGTACGCGTCGTTGTGCCGACACGTTATTGGTAGACTCAGTCGCTCTTCCCTTCCCGCACTTCGTTCGCGCATCTCGAGTCCCGCCTTCAAAACCTTAATATAATAATTCACCTATACATACATACATACATACATAAAATACCTACACAGATTTATCATCTTTTTCTCAGCCGCAGGACATCCTATTGCTAAACAGAGGCCTAATATCCCATAATTTTCAATTATTTTCACCGTCGACGCGTGGCCCTTATCAGGTGCCCATGCGCTTGCTAGTCCGAATCTTCCGGCCTCGAGAAAAATTCAGAATAAAATAATAGTAATATGCATTTCAAGAAATGATTAGTAGCTTAACTAATTCCCTGTCGATACAACTACACTTTAATTAGAACGCGTGTAATTGAATGTGTTGTGTTCAAGCACTAATTGGAATCAACTGACAACACCACACTAACATGGAGTCATATACATACGAGACAGTGTGTCCGGTCATGGACTAGCGATATTTCTAGGTACATAAAACACAACTATTTTAATATACAAGTCTGCCTACAGTAACCATCTGTCAATATCTGTCGATCTAGTATTTTTTTGTATTTTGGGGCTGTTTTGCAGCAATTTACATTAAATATAATTTATATTTTTGTGTTCAATTGTTTTGAAAATTTGAAACCATAGACAATATTAAGTCTATTCATATCTCAGTAAGACCATAATTTTGACAGATATGATTTTTTATTTGTACACAAATAGAGAATATCTCAAGAAAAAACAATAATAACAAAATGGCTGCCAGTAAGTATGTAGTGTATTTGTATATAGAATATCGCTAGTTTATGATAGGATGTCCATTTATTTACAAAATACACATAATATATGTACACCACATAAACCCATTTGCCCGATATTTATACGTTAATATTACCTCAGCTTGAATAAACATCACGAAAAAAATGTCAGTATGTTTGTCGTTCGATTTATTTGACTTCATATTACCCTAGAAATACAAATATACAACTTCATTTATTTTCAGCTAAAGCAAACGTAATATAAATTGTGACTTTACTAACAATAAAATTGCTTTTATCGAGGCTTTGTTTTTTTACGCCCACACGTCTCTACGGTATTTGCTACGCCACGAGTCTGCCTACGAAAATGCTACGGCGACGACATCTTTCGCATTTCTTTAAATCCTTACATTCCTTACATATAAAACAAATCCTCAGCCGCGACTGTTTGTCTGTCTGTTCGCAATAAACTCAAAAACTACTGCACCGATTTTCATGCTGTATTCACCATTGGATAGAGTGGTTCTCGAGGAATTTTTTACTATACATAATTTACAAAGTTACGTGGGTGAAGTCACAGTTATATTATAAAACACTAGTGACCCGCTCCCGGCTTCGTCCGGGATGCATTTTTTTTATTACGAAAACCTTCGTCGTTTATCCCTCTTGCCATTAGTAAAAACTGTATGAAAATCATTAACAACGGTAAGCCGTTGTTTACTTAAAAATATCAGTATTTGTATAGCTTA
Source organism: Synanthedon vespiformis (assembly GCA_918317495.1). NCBI lineage: Eukaryota > Metazoa > Arthropoda > Insecta > Lepidoptera > Sesiidae > Synanthedon > Synanthedon vespiformis. The sequence continues at coordinate 5,644,902 of OU906951.1, read as the reverse complement.
TAAAGCTGAAACAATTTCGATGATATTTCGACATTCATGTTAGATTTAACATAGCCTATTTTATTTTTAAGTTTTTACGAAGGTGAAGCCACTGGTTAAAGATAGTTTAATATAAATTCGTTTTGTTTTATAGATATCTCGATCGGGTGCCCGCCGTGTGGTGTTACAGCAAGCGACGCCTGCAATGGCGGGACGCTTCCGATGCGAGGTGTCAGCAGATGCGCCGACCTTTCATACAGAAATACGGTCCGCACCTCTTGAGGTCGTCGGTAAGATATATTGCTTTTATGTAAAACACGTAAACGTTACAAAAACTTTTATGTCATGGAAGAAAGAAAGGAATTTCAATATATGCAAATAAATGCACAATTTCATTACAATAGGATTAGTGTCGATAATAATATGTTGTCAGTAATGTCTGCAAAAGAGTTTAATTTTTCTTTATTTTAATAACTACTTTGTCTGCATATGATAAAAATCATGATAAAATGTGTATAATTTTTTTTCCGCAATTTTTTAAATATTTTATTGCAATAAGAAATAAACAATCACACAAAATGTTATTCAAGCGGAGGGGGTCAGATTTGTACAAGTTGGAACTTAGGTCGGTTTCCTGTTTAGTCAGATCCTTTGTAGATCTATTTGGAGAGAAAAAAGATGTTCTTTTATAAAGTACTAGAAAATGATTGCGAAATGCAGTATTCACTGCTACTATTTTCCAGGTCCAGACCAGAGTCAATTTTGAAAAGTTCTTAATCAAAGTTAACTCCGCCGGGAATCGAACTCGGAGCCCCTGAGACTTTAGAAAAACACCTTTACCACTCATCAAATTTGTAATTACATTTTAAGTGAGATTATGAAGAAAAAGATGATTGTTGGCTGGGAAGGCGTAAAGTGCTTTTCATTGTTTAATAATTCAATATAAAACCGTACTTTGTAAAACGTATTTCCGCTTTCATCCTTCAAACTCTTTCTTTGTCTGTTTTTACCTTTCCTTTGTTTTGTAAATAAAAAAGCTTCGCGCAGGAATCACAGACAAATGTAAACAGACGTGCCACAGAGTGAATTGCCAGTATTATAGTACACGAGCTTTGTACAAACATAACCTGTTATACAAAAACACAATATACGTTTTCGTTGGTTCTTTATAAAATGAACGTTTTGCACTTTATTTACGAGCAAGTAATGAGTTGTGATGACTGTGATGCAGACATATCTTGTGACTTTGCCCCCTAAAAAGTTTCTCCTGTACTTCCCCTGGAGTCAAGTTCTCTTCATATTAAATTACTCATAATATTAAATTTGTCCCGAATTCGATTCCCGGCAGATTCAACTTTATAAATGAACTTTTCTAAGTTTATTCTGGTTTGGATTGGGAAAAAAGTAAGAGGGAATTACTGCTATTCGCAGTTACTTGAGCAACTCGTCATTTAACCACCCCTTTCAGAAGACCACCATGACCAGAAGACAATTGTGCTATCTCTCTCCAATTCCTTATCATTAATCCTAATACTATTGGCAGGGCACTTGTAGCACCTATGGTTTTTTTTGTATTATAGGCGCCGGTAGCCATCAAATGGATCGTCAACCTGTCACTTTAACATAAAAAAATCCGTAGTGTGGTTTGGGAGGATTATAAGAATCCCTTCCATTTTGATAAATTATTCTAGTCGTAATATTAAGATAACGTGCCGTATGTAAGAATGCATTTATAAATTTATTCAAACGTGTAATTTCAGGCATGACGTATCAGCAAGACATATTGTAAACTAGCTGGCGCCCGCGACTTCGTCCGCGTTGAAAAAGAAAAAAGTAGTCTATCCTATGTCCTGTACGTCTAAATGTTTATCTACCAAGTTTCATGAAAATCAGTTAATTCGTTTAAGAGTTATGGAGGAACATACATACATATAATTCCTACACTTACAGATTTATTATTGTATAGATAAATAGATAGATATTCTAAAATACAGTTGTTGCATATCAGATCTATATTTATAATTAATACTTGAATACTATAGCCCCTATAACTACATAACTGCTACAGATATAAACCGTTTATTGACTGACCCGTTTGTGGTAATTCGAGTTGAGCGGGGATTTAATAATTGGTTTTATTAATGGAAATAGGGAAAATTCCCATAAAAGGAGAAATCAATTAATATTTGATAGTAACGGCTTTAATGTCTTTACTTACTTTGTTTATATTTGACTGGACAAAGTTATATATATGAGATTATAAGTTATATTATGTGATTTCCCTCAATTGTGATAATTATTGTAGTTGTAATATTGTAAATGATGTTATAAACTGAACATTTATTTACAGCTTTATGTATTTTTGAAATGCATAATAAATAGAATTTACTTGGACATACCAGGAAACCCTTGAATAAATAATCTGTACAGAAGACAAAGAACATGCAAGCACATTACGGCTACGTTATCCTTATATATTATAAAACAAATCCTCCAACGCGTCTGTCTGTCTGTCTGTCGAAGGTTTTAGTATAATTAGTTTACAATGTCGCGGGCGAAGTCGCGGGCAGCAACTATAGTTTAGCTATGTATGAATTAGTCTGATTAGAGTATCCGCTAAGATGGTGTACAAGACCTCAAAATCACCTCTCAAAATCTCACATTTAAAGGTATTTATGGTATTATAAAAGAGTGTCGTGTTAGTTACCTACACCATTTATAACTCGAGAAGGACCGATTTTTATTATCTTTGATTTGTTAAAATTGTCTCTGTCCCGAATAGCAGAATAAATATCTATTAAAACATCAGAAATTACGGAAATGATATGAAGAAAAATCCTTTTCTCATAAATATTTTGTATGAAATGGGTTTTTAATCTGAGACTATACGTTACTAAGTTCGCCGAGTCAGCAAGTTATCAATATAAAATATATTTGGAAATTGGAAATTATCAATGTAAAATTTTAATTAAGATTAAAAAAATTTCACTTAATTTTTTCATTATATCTATTATACTTATTGGACGAAAAGGCGTTTATAAATAGAACAAGGAATGATTCCGTAACAGTGGCGTTTATTACAGAAGCACCGGAGTGGGGCCCAAAATTGGTGTCGGATCGGTCCTGGTACGGCGTGGGTTCCAATCTCCGAGCTACTTGTGCCTCGCCGCCCGCGCACCCTCCTGTTAACCTCACCTTCGCGTTGAACGGAAGAGAGGTATCTAACCTATATTATATTCATTTAAACTATGATTACGATAATTAGTGTGACACTTGAACAAATTGCGGTCGCAATCATAGATCGATAAGTATCGTCATCACCCGTTATCGTAGAGCGACCGTTATCGTAGAGCCCATTTACTGATTAAAACCAACTTGAGAAAAGCTTTCTCAAGCGCCATCAGTAACGCTTACGGCTGTAATTAATAAAAACACATACTTCAACTTCAATTGAATACGCTGTATAGTAGTTTGTTTAATATTTGTTCTAAACATGTTCCAGTTTCCGGGACGTAAGATAAAAATAGTGAAATTTCGAGTTAGCTTAGTATTCAAGTTAAATTAAGGGCAGTAGGTCGAGCGGGTATTAGGAGCACTAACGAGATGCGCTAACATTTACACAAGGGTATCTTTGACATACAATGTCTGATGAGGTATTATGGTACTAAACAATAAATTGCGAACTATTCGCTAGTTCTATTAAGAAATATAATATCAAGTGGATGGAGAACTTTTAATATTGCATGTGGCTTGATACCTACTTTATGTATAATAATAGGATAGGTATTACACTAAGGGCCTCTTTTACCAACTACAAGTAAAGTGTTGATTAGTTAATTTTAGAAATAATTCGCCATACCTCCTAAGGGGGGGTATGGTGAATGGAAACATTTACACGCTAAAAAATTAAGATATACTTAGCATAATTATTTATATTAACAATACAAGTATGTTATAAGTTGCTACACAGTATTTACTTAAATTTTATTTGTTTAATATCTTAGCTAATAAAATCATTTTATCCATATAACAGTGCTCTTGTCTTCATTTTACCCACAAAATCAAAACAATATTCATTGCCTACAATTAAAATAAAATAAAATATAACTATATTTTAGAAAGTTATATATAATGCTTATTTGAAATTTAATTTCTAACAAAGTTTTCAAATAATAAAAAAAAAAACAGGAACAATGTCGGGAACAATGTCGAGGTTTGCAATGAAAATTGCTAGCTAAAATCCACCAACTCTTCTTTCATCATCAAAGATATTGTTTGCGGTCGAGCATTATCTTGATGAAAAATTAAACCATTTTTATTCATTCGTTAGTTCTGGAAGCTTATTCTAGTGCTTCTTTCAATTGTACGACAGTAGAAATCAGAAGCTCTTTTTAGGCTATGCGAAAAATAGTTTAGTTAAGCGAAAATGCGAAAAAAGTGGGCTATATTTAACGATAGTACGCCTCTCTTACTCCAAGTTTCTTTTCGCACATGTTGGCAATTCTACGAGTATTATTTATAAATATATAAAACACCAAGCAGCATGCAAACATTTAGTTTTTTATAAAATTTTGCATCTTCAAAATATTGTGTAAACACTTTTGCAATTTAATGACTACTGTCTAACTGTTTCAACTTTATTTATGACAATATCTTCATTTTCTTTAATGGAACGACAACAAATATGAACATAATTTAAATTAAAAATGTCTCTCTCGCTGTTTGTTTCAAATGAAACATTTTCTCCACAAATGGATACAGCATTTCAAATGTAATATTTAAGTATGTTTTAAGTGTCATTTTAAAATTATTAATCAATGGAATTCTTTAAATCTTAAAAAAGAAACCATCTTTAAACGGGTGTTGTAACTTTTGCAGCAATAGGTAAACAAAATAAAATATAATAAATTTTGCGACCAAAATTCATCATAAAAATGTTTCGAATTGAACTTATCCGACTTATCCGACGAAAACTATGTAGAACACAAGCTGCTAAGGAAATTGAATTGCTTGAGCTATAAGTTATAAGTTAATTAAATAATCAAGATTTTGAATTCAGTGCTGTAGGAGCTTAGCGAGCTACTATGCTTGTTTTCGAATTGGAATTTAATTTTTTATATATCTACTCTCGCGCCGCCCCCGGTTTTTTCTGTGAATTATAATATTTATAAAAATCTTACTCCTTAAACCTCTTTCAAAAGATCTAAGCGTACATACAGAGTCGGTAACAGACGGCGGGACCCGACTTTTTTTTACTATGTAAAGATGATAATATAATTAATTATAAAGTACAAGCAAGCTTTAAGACGAAGTTCAAGTCGAGTATACAATGTATAAGAAGTATGGAGTAGGTATTTTCCTCAATCAAATTTGGCATTTTGCCGATATATTCCTCCATACTTTTGTAAGTCTTTGAACTTGATTTCAAAAGGGAAACGTTTAGGAAGTGCTCTGCTCATACATATGTGCTTCTTGCGATTTCTCTTTGTAATTTACAAGAAAATAAATACACAACTTTCCTCATAAGAATGCTTAGTAGTGCGTTCCTAGTTTGCTTTTCCGTGTTTATTTGCTTTATTCCGATATGAAAATCAGTCAAGTGTATTTCGCTTACAATATGCGGTTTTCCCACGAAATTCTATTTATGCAAGGACTTTATTTGACTTAAAAACCCTTTTACCATTTCCATAAATTTTAGGGTGAAATATTGTGGAAATATTTTTTTTTTACTAAATAGTCCATTAAAGATAGTTTCGTTTAATTTATGAAGCACTCTATGCTTTAAAATGAAAGCGATGATCTCAATTAAAATTCATGTCTTTTAATTGAAACAAAATATTCAAATACATATTTCATGTACTAACATAAATGTCATTGAAACTATATTTGCTTTATCTTTGGCTGAGCACTAGTGCTTGACAGAGAATGGGACCTGACTAGATGATACGAAAACAAGCCTTTGTGTGTAATACCAAGCTGTCGTTAATTCCAATCTAACATAAAGCCTTTTAAATGTATAAACCGAATAAACTTTAATTTATCACATTCAAACAATCGTTTAGACATTGATAAATGTTTATGTTGTGGAATCGGAAAACACATTCATTATAGAATAAATAATTGATTTAATGATAAAATAATTATACACCTTTACAAATGTATATCTTTGGTTTGGATATCAGGTACTCAGTTTATTTTCATTTTAACAGTTGAATCCATTAGGTAAGAAGAAATTATAGATTTTATTGGGAAATTATTGTAGTTTGATTGAGTTTGGTATTTCAATATTAAAATACTGTGCATTTCCCAAGTACGAGTCATCATTTTAAAATTTATTTATAAAATCTGTATAAGTTTATAATTTGAAATATTCATAGGAAATCACTGAAATTAAGAAAGAGTTTTATAACCAAATTTTGCAAAGTATAAAAACAATGGCCTGGATTTTGAATTATGTTCTTTACTACACATATTTTACTGTATTTGATTCGTTCAGAGAGAGGGTTTTCAATGAATTACGGAGCGTATTTTAGCAGTGTCCAGTAGATAGACAGGGAACAGGGGCACGGGATCTGAGAACAATGCTACTTGCTTCACTTTGACGCCCGGCGACGTTGTTTTTGTTCTGTGCTCCCTCGTTGCGTAGGCGAGTTCATTAATCACAAACCAGTACCGAGCTAGATAAGCTTTTAGCGAGCAACCCTTTATCTATCGCCAATCGCATCTGGCGATGTTCCCTTGCAAACAACTTATCACGCTGCGACCCCGTTTCTAAGGCTGCAGTTAGACCGACGCGAAAAATTTTTTACGGCCGCCGCGTGGTGACCGCGACTTTACTAACTAGGCAACACGGGTGATCTAACGACGAACTCGTAAGAAAGTTAACGTCGCTCAATGATCCCTGGAAAGGGCTATGCTCGGAGTTATACTAAGAGATCGAATCGTTTAGTAAGTTGAAGTGATAGCGGGCAGGAGATCGGCAAGCGCAGCGCAGGACAAGGCATCCTCCACAAGGCGTACAGATGACCTGAAAAGAGGCGCGGGTCCAACAGTGGATCCAGGCTACTTTTGACCGGTCTTATTGCAGAAATATGGGAGACACCTATGTGCAGCAGTGAAAATTCTGCAGCTAATAATGATGATGATAGGCGAAAAACCACATTCAAGTTCCTCGCAATCACTCAACCGCGTGGTGTCAATGCGATTGATTGGCAGGCTCTCCTGTTAAAATATTCCGATGAAGATTTTTTGATATAATCTTTGCAACAAAGTTTATTTTTTCATAACAACAGTTTGAGCGACTGTTGTTCGCGTGGCTGCCGCGCTGCTGGCTGACGAAATTATTCTTTTCATATAAACGCGCCCTAACTTATTAATAATGAAAAACTTTTTATCGCAGATCGACATGGAGTCGTTTGGGCACGAGCTGCCGGAATGGTTCAAGTGGGACCCAGTACTGAAAGTCGAAACGACGTCCACCGTGCAACCAGATGACGATATGAACTTCAACATATTTCATGACGATAGCAATATGCAATACTTAGACGAGTCTTATATAAATCTGCATAAAGAGGAAATTAGACGTCCCCCTAAAGAGTTGAAGCCAGTATACGAAAGGTCGGGACCAGACAATAGACTACCGTCAGTGGGTGGCGCGTCATTCGAAGTCCGGAGCGAGGCGTTCGAGCGAGGCACACTGCGGCTGACCTGTATAGCGAGCATGTACAATCTGTACGCAGCCCGTGCCGAACTAATTTTCGATATGGAGCAGCCAGAAGTTGCCTCAGTGTTAGGTGTTCGCAATTGTGCCGTGGGTAAGTATTAGTTGCCAGTTTCAATACTATAACTTCACCGGTTCACGGATCGTAAATTCTCGGTTATGGTCTATCTATAGCATAGAGAATTTAATCATCATTAGGACGTGTTCACATAATGCAACTAAATTGAGCTTTTCATTTGATACATTTCATTTGATAGGTAAATAGTATTTTCTTTTCAAATTCAAATTTTAAAGAAAGGAAAATAATATTTTAAAACTTTCTTTCTATTTCTAGAATATGAACTAATTTTTTTTATAAGTTACTAGCTGGTGCCCGCGACTTCGCCCGCGTAACTTTGTAAATTATATACTAAAACCTTCCTCGAGAACCACTCTATCAATTGGTGAAAACAGCATGAAAATCGGTGCAATAGTTTTTGAGTTTATCGCGAACAGACAGACAGATAGACAGACGCGGCGGAGGACTTTGTTTTATAGGTAATAAGTATGTAGTGATGATGATATTGAACAATACATTGTGGCAAACAATATTTGCGAAAAAAAATAATCAATTTTTTGCAAAATACATTCCTAAGTCATTATCCAATTAGTACAGAAAGTAGATGCTGATTTACTGTGTCTTAAAAAATAATTAAAACTATATAATGATAACAATAAAGACATTAGTATGAGTTATTTAGAGGGCGTATTGAGGGCGTTTTGTACACTTAGACATAAATAGCTTCTCAGACTGATTAATTGATGATAACGCAATATTATTCTCTTATTCCTTTTCAAATATTCTCTAACATGTAATTAATATAGAAAGTGGACTGTTTATTGTCTTGTCGTGAATAATTATTACGAAGGTACAAAAGCCTACTTATACTGACGGTAGCACAAAGAGACAGTGATACTGATTCAATCACAAACGTCTTCCCAACATTGATTGCGAATATTTGAAATATTTCAATCTGATTTTATATACAGGCTGTTCTATGTCTATGAAAACGAGAAAGAGTACATTTTAATATTTGAAGAGAATTTTCAAATAATGAAAACGAAAAGTAAATTTTAAGTATAATAAGAATGCCAGGCTTAAATGTATGCCAGGCGTTATATTTATTGTTTTACATATTTTGTTAGGCATGATAACTTTAATTTTTCAAGTCGGACGAAGTCGCGAGCATAAGCTAATAAATATATAAAATGTTAGTGTTTTTTGTTCAAAACCGCAAAACTCCGAAAGTCCCTACTTTATCGATCACCATGAAATTTTGCTCTTACGTTGTCAGAGGTTCTTCATACCTTTCATCCAGTAAAAATTTAATGCTCCCTAGGGATCAGTATAAAAATAAAAAAATTAACGCCTACCAAAAATATATGAGCAATAAAGATTGATTAAACGTTTCAAAGTTTCAACGCCTAAGAAAAATGTGCTGCAAATGATGTCGCGGGCAAAAGCCTAGTATTTTTTTTTTTTCTTTGCTTTGCTTTTATTACGGGACAGATAAATTTTTCCTGTAAATCAACACCTGGTACAGAATAACACCAAACATCAAGCAAAAAAACTGTTTTGTATGATTTTTTTTATATGTTATAAAGGGCTGACAGACAGGCTGACACTCCACTTGTATTTGGTGGTTATCGTCTACTAAGGAATCTACTAAGGAATGTGCTGCCTACCTTTTTAAGCATACCCTTTTAGTGAAATTTAATACCTTCGTTATCGCTCATGTCGCATAGACGTGGGACACCCTGTACAACAATAGAACACATAATATCGTTGCACAGTCCTGCTAGTAGGTATCAAGATCGGTTCGGTAGTTAACACTTCGACAGTTGTTGCGGTTTGGGAACCCGATTCCATTTCCACTATCTTGGGAGCGCAATATACTTGAGTGTACACATAAATCTTTCTCCAAAACAGCTTCATTTGGAAACGTCTTTAGGCGCACGGATAGATTGAAAAACATAAATCTCCGACCACGGCCACTAAATAAATACCTTTCCTATGTTAAGGTCGACAGACATGTTGAAGGCCCACTTGATGGTAGGTGGCTACCGTCACAGGTTCTTCAATTGCGCTGCTGACCATATAATAGTAACATTAAGGATAAGGGATTAAGGAGAGGATTGGGGAAATCCCTTACTCACTCACTTTGGCACTTGATGGTAGGTAGCCACATACCATCAAGTGGACCGTCAGCCTGCCTTAACATAAAAAAATTAAAATCCTACCGGAAATAGAACCCGCGACCCCGAGACACCACCAAAACCACTCATCCTCTTTTACATGTAAGTTTTTTCTTTTCAGGTCCAAATTGTATCGAGTTTTGGCGGAAATTTACAACGCTCGTACTTTTCTTATACAACATCCGGTAGTTAGTCGGATAATTATTTTATTGAGTACAAATTAAACTTTAAGATCGAAGTTGTTTCACGAATTTGTTAAGTCTTATTTTGTAAAAAAAATAGTGAACATATCCGAAACTGAATTTCATTTGTAGAATTCTACATGAGTATTTTTAACTTTAAATAATAGATCGCTAAAATATTAATGGGAAATAAACATTCAAGATACACTAGATAAAAAAGTATTTCTAATAAGTCACTCTCTTCAGCACAGATGAGATGATAATATTAATCTATTATTAAAGCTCTTATATATTAACTTATAATATATGTCACGTCACTTCCTCATAATTGTTGTGAAGACAATATTATATTATCTTTTGTATATATAGCCACATCATTATATTATATCCCCATCTGCGTTGTATGAGATATGACCGGTTAGAAATATTTCTTTTATATGGCCAAATCGAATCATACTGTGATTCTTTTTATTAGGTAACTCGTTGGGGACGAATAATTAAATTTTGTTTTGAAGTAAATGTAAATATATAATAACAATTATTTCTTTTATACGTTAGTCGTAGGTCAAAATGGCCAAAGATTAGACAATCGGTGTGAATAGGCTTCATTTTGTATGAAACTAGGTACCTAATTAAACTTTAATGATATTGTGATAAGTAGTAGGTAATATTATAAATTATAATGAGGAGTATATGTAATTGAAATAAATTTATTAATATATTACATGAAATATTTATAAGTTAATTTTACATATTTTGTAGATGTTAAGCTCAGATTAAATAAGAACTAAAGATAGAGAGCGCTGGATGGCAGAGTGTAACCACGCCTTCGTCTTATGCAAACAGGGTTACAAGCACACAAATTAATGCAATCAAACTACGCCTCGCCTTGATAAAATAATTACTAGTGAAAATGCCAAATTGCGCAGTGAACGGATGTAAAAAGCAGTTTAAAAAAGCAAGATGGAATCATATTTTACACATTTCACACGTAAGTAAACTTGGAAACCAATACTTTCAATAAAAATAAACGAAAATTGAGAGTAACATAAACCTTCAGTAAACAGCCTAAGCACACATGTTTATAAAATCTGCTTCACTATTATGTTGTCCGCAAAATTCTATCTATAGTTCTAATTTGGTCTGAGGTGTCAGGTTGATTTAAATTTTCTTAGAAAATTATTAGCATTTAGCGCAAAACTTGCAAAAGACTGATAATTCACTGTGTATTACTGACGCTATTTGGTTAGTCTATGAACTGTTTTAAATTTGTTTTCAAATACCTTTAAGGTGTGAGTATTTTTCATTCATTCTAAAATTGTTATGTAATAATTCTATGGAGAAGTGTTGATAAAAAGAGAAAATTTTGTCGGAAAAGACGATTGTAAAAATTGTAAATAATGACATGTTTAAATGTACATTTTAATTAATAAATATATAGAATAAAGATATGTTGGGATTTATGTGTGTTTTTTTTGTGCTCGTAACTGCATCTGACATATTATTTACATAGAGATTAAAGACATTTGCATAATAATTTTCAGTTATGCTGGGATTCTTGTGTCAGAAGAAGTTACTTACTTACTTTCTTACTTTACTTGATCTGTCCATCTCGTTGACGATGGCGATCGGCCTCGTAAGCTTTTGCATTCGATGTTGCTAGCGATGACCAACACTTCCAGATTGAATTTTCAGCTATTATATAAGTAAATCTATATATATTTAAAAAAGCGTTTGCCCTGACTGACTATCAACGCAGAGCCAAAACTAATAATTCTAAAAAGCTAAAATTGGAAAAATAGGTTTATTTTATAACGTGTGCAATGTGCATCCACTGAGATAGGATTTTTGAAAGTTTTAACTTCGTGCAAACCGGTGGCGGATCGCTAGTATAAAATAAAATCACAATGACACATAAATTTACTACATTTATCAAACATATTTTTTTGTAATTTATTGCGACGATAATAAAATCTAGGCGTTCCAACCCACCCGGTAATTGTGCTTCGAAATTCAGTTGAGGGTTAAAATAATTTGCCCGTTATCTTCTTATTAATTATTCAAATTTAGAACGTTGGAACTCATTATATGGAAGGTCACTATGAACGAATTAATATTAGAATTCTATAAGGGTAACCAAAACTTCTTAAGGGCACCCTGTATTGTAGCAAATTTTGTCTTCTTTAAGAGTGTGTAAAATGACTTTTCCGTCGAAAGCACTTTGAAAAAAGTCTGAAAATTTCGAAAATGCAAGAACTATTGGTATCTATCCTAACAACATCCCAAAAAATAAAGACAGTGCAATTATTTGCGACCTAAGATGTCTTCCAGTGACTGGCCTAAATGGGTTTCTCCGTACCACAGGTTTATGTGGCCTAGGATTTTTGGAAGTCTCTTTTCCCTTAAAAAGTAGCGCCTCTCCAGAGGGTGATGAGGTTGTCGTTCCTTCAAGGACTTATTACAAACTGGAAGTGGTTTTTTGGGAGGGATGGGATATTTTCTCATAATTATGGTATGCATATTTATAATTTTTCGAAGTCGCGATCACCACAGCTACTAATATTGTATATTATGTTACCATTTAGCCCTATTATTATGATATCTAATAATAATACTAGTAATTAGTTGAGAGGACGACAAATAATAAAATGTAGTCGACTGTTACAAACAGAAATAACGAAGTAATTTCTCCTTGGAAGAATTCCGCCTAAGCCTCAATCAATCATAGTGGGAGATTGAGTCGACAATAAACAGTAGAAAATCCCTCCATTATCCTTATGGAGAAAATCATTTATTGAGCAGTTACAATGTCGAACGCAATGGATTATTATCCAACTTGAGATCAGCCGTGACGTATTACTTTTACATATCCTACTGTGGCTATGACCGTTCGTTTAATAATTATTTCAGTTAAGTACATTTTAATGCCCGATATAAAAAAAGGGGTAAGTTTTACGTGTGGTCTGTGTATCTGTGTATGCGTGAATATGAAATTATGTCGATTACATATACTGAAACATATTATGTAATGTATTGGTTTTTATTTAATAATTTATAAAAAAAATACATATATTTTATTGTTTCTTGATCCCTTATTTCGGTATAAATATGTCGGAGAGTAAAGCATTATTGGACACTAACAATAAACGAGAAAATACGTAATATATTAAGTAATTGATTGATTCTAGGGTCCATTACTGTCAATTAAGGTATTAGATAATGTTATATCATATTAAGAACAATTAGTCTGACATGTGCCAACATATTATATTAATGTGTATAATTAATCAAATCAAAAGAGTTTTAAATACGTATATAGTTTTTGTAAATTTAAACTGTTGGAGAAACATAAACCGCACCTATGTTAATTATAACATATTAATTATAATTAAAATATACATATACAGAAGCAAAGCACTATATGACAACTACTTCTCTAAATGAAATTCGGTAACAAAATAACCAAAAAAATTATATAAATAGATTTGGAGAAATTTTAAGTAACACGTCCCGTGTCTATTTTACTCAGAGTCAAAGATTTTAAATCGCTCTGAGTACAACACTTATTTGCTCTCTTTATAATTCTGGACTTTCGTATGACATAAAGAGAAGAATAATACATAAAAAAGAAGAATAATCCGCGTCCAGTAGTCCGCACAAAAAATATTAAGAATAGTATATTATATTTGTTTATATGTAATCGATTTCTTTAAAAAGAATGTAAATTATAGTTTTTTATTTTAAAAATCATCGTCATATTATGCTATCATATCCAGTCCACAAAAATATACTTCTTTAATATATTTTATTAATCTTGCTAGCTTTTCACAACTAATACGGCGTGTGAATTTTCATGTCCAATAGTTTCCGCTAAAACTGTAAATACCAATAAATTCTATTATTTTATCGACAAAGCCCCGCGGTCGGGTGGGCTTACAACAAAGCTAACAATTTATTTTCCATTAATTCTCATTGTCGCCGACGGCCGTCGCCACGCAAAACCAATAACAATCTGTTACGTTTTACAGTTCTAAGGCTTTGTCGACCAAAACTATTGTTTCTGTGTTCCTTGGCAAGGAATCCGCAGTCTATTTCACTTATTCAGTCACGTTGCACGGACAAAATCCACAACGCCCGCGGTGCTTTCTAACATTGATTTCTTCGCTCTTACTTTGTTTCCCGCACTTCCCATTAAGTGAAACTTGACGTGACGCGACGTGACATGACGTAACGCCTCGTACGTCACGTCACGTCTTAAAACTGGGAAATTGCTACAGCTTTGGCTTTTGGTAGTAATTTTTCGATCGTTTTCTAAAGTTTGTATTTAAGATGAATTCAAACACCTGGTAATTGGATATCTCATTCTTCTTGCAGTGCCTCCCCAACTAATGAAGGTTGGCGATCAGCTCTGAACAGTCATATTTACCCATTGTTTTTCGGAACAGTTCGACCACATTAGCTATCCCGGTCTACTTTCTGATGTTCTTCAGCCACACTTCTTTCTTCACCCAACTTTTTTCTTTTCAACGGCTTTGCCCGCCTTCTACTCTTTTCATATAATATAATAAAGACGTAAAAGAGCCGTGTCTGTACATACAATTTTTTCTTTTCAAAAATACATTGTATTACATACATTACATTAAGTTTTTCAACCGACTTTCAAAAAAGGAGGAGGTTCTCAATTCGACTGTATTTTTTTATGTTTGTTACCTCATAACTTTCGACTGAGTGACTGAGCGACTGAATTATTTTTTTATTTGCAATCTGGTACTTCTCCGTGTGGTCCCATTTCAATAGCATCCATGAGAAAAGACCATGAGACGGTTTGAATTCGGTTTATTTTTTGTTAAAAAGAGTTATTCAAAAATATGTTTGGGTATGTACCCATTCGCCACTACCATTTGGATGTAATTTAGCATACTGATAGTTTATTACCTGCACTAACATATAGTTAATGCATAACTTAACTTTTTTTTTAAATATTAAATTTGTATTTCAATATACAAGCACATAAAATTACTAATAAAACTAAACTAAACTGAAATCTAAAGCTAAAACTAAATAAAACCTAAAAAATATCCGCCGCGCCCGGCATGGTACCGAGGATGCTGGCAGCATTTCCTCGCTGAATTGCAATGCGGTGCGCGAGGAAGCTGCCAGCTCGTCGGTCACCAGTGGTGTTGGCAAGTCTTTTTGACACCTCTTTTAAAAATTGGCGAGCGCCTCGAGACCCTTGGTCCATAGGGTCCCAACTCCGAACGGCATAAAAGTGTATCCGGAACCGAGACCCTTGTATTTCGCGTATTTCCCTTGTACTTTAATTTTTCGGCCGCTTTAGCAGCCACACTCACTTCCCTACTCATTCTGTGAATGTGGGAAGAAGCCAGTGTGTCCACGCAAGTAGCGTCCCACACTAGAACCCTTCCCACACTCCAAGGAATCAGGGACATGCCGTCCGGTCTCTTACCATCATAACTTAACTATATGTTAATCATACCTGCACTAACGTGAATGTTGGTTCCTGTGGGATTTAAAAAAAAAACGAACTACAGCGCGTACGAAGTCTAAAAGTGTAGATTCAGGTTGATTCAAAGTGTCCTCTTATGTAATGTACAATAAAGAGAAGCTTGAAACCTTTACCCTCTTCTTTCTCCACTACAAATGAAACACTTCAAGAGAGCTGTTAATGCTTTTCATCCACCGTGTAGCTTGTTACCTTAGAAAACGGTAGCTGGTCCAACTAATGAGCGGAAGGTACGCTTGTCGTCAATCTTTACATAGTACAAAACAAAGTTGCTTTCCGTTGTCCCCTGTATGTACTATTTACTTTTAGATTTTAAATAACGCAACGTTTTCTCTAATGGAAAGAGCGTTAAACGTTAATAATTTTCTTAACCCCCGACTTTCTAATGAGACCAAACATCCTATATCTGCTATAAGTTGTCATGGAAATAATTTGTCATGGTGACCATGTCATGGAAATACCGAAGGGACAGTAGGTATACCAAATTTCACATTAATCTATAAAATACATCAGAAGTCAACAAGTAAATGGGCTGACGCTGTTCAAAACGATCTCGATCACGTCATCTTTTAAACCAAAACAAACCGGATCAAAATCGGTCCTTCGAGTCGGTTTGGGCTACTACAGCTATGAATTCACAGACACACACGTAAACCTTAAAAAATACGAAATTATTTACTTTAAAAATTAAGAAGAATTACTCTTTGCCTTTTTATTTTGCTCCTCTTCAACTATTCTTTAATTGTATTTCTTAAACAAATGAACTACTCGTATATCTAAAAAAAGTTAATTAAATTTAAATTTAATGTTTTTTGTTACAAAACTTTGCAATTATAAAAATGTTAAAGAGTTATGATTAATAAAATATCAACCTTTTAAGCTCCTACCGAAACGCTATTGGACTAATGGTGTTTGTCATAAACATAGCAGTTGTCGTAGATGGAAGCAAAAATAAAGATACGGCACTTTTTTACATTACATAATAGATAAATGGGCTACATTATTACTAAAAACTTATCCCAACTACAATTGAATACGTGTAATAATAGATAGTCGACTTTCGATAAAATGTCCACCGCATTCTTAACGTATCAGTGTCCTTCGAGCGACTGTATGATAGTGAGTTCATTAGACTGAATGATAGTAAGTTCCATTATGCAGATAGTGAGTCACTAATCTTTCTTTTTGCTTCCATCTACGGCAGTAGTTAATGTAAGTTAAACATCGACGGTTAAACAGAAACTTAAAAGCACAGAAAGTTTGTTCGTGGGTGTGGAGGGGTGCGTGTTGAAAGGCAGCCGTGCGGTTAGTACCCGACCTAACTGTTCTAATGGATAATGGATCTATAGAATTGTTGGATCTATTCGTATATAGGTCAGTAAATCCAAGCTTGTGCGCGTAAATAATTAATTACGTTTACCACTAAATATTTATTGTTGAAACAATTACGGTCGATGTGCTAATTTGAGCAATACAAATGGAATGTTAATGAACAGTAGATTCTCGATGACATATGAATATATACTTAAGTAATACCTAGGATGCATAAATTAAAAGTGAACCTGAGTTTCTTTTGGGTTTTCTCGGGATCGTCATCCCGAGAAATAAATTGCCATTTATAAAATCTGGGATTGTGGAGAAGGGATAATCTGGGATACGAAATCCATCTGTGTCAACTTTAGTTTAAAATCATTTGATATATTTACAAAATTATGTTCATTAACTTTCTGCACAGTATTACTATTAAAGAACATTGTTAAATTTTGCTTCGTATTTCCAAATTAAATCTTAAGAACTTAAGCCGATCTTAGAACTCACTCGACAGTCATCTAAGAACGAGTGTTTCTTATTGTAACCAAATCCCCAGAATTAATCAATTTCGCCGAAAATTTGATTTTTATTTATTCACGTTCAAGCTTTAAATCATTATTAAACATCCTGCGTACAAAATGAAATGTCAAATAAAACTATGGCGATCTGTAAGTATATAGGTACGTTTGTTTTTGTAGGTATTGAAAATACGAGGGTGAAAACTGTTATGAACATAAATCTTTTCCCGTTTTATTTACAGTCAGTGAATTGAAATCGATGGAAACAAGATTAGCGTGTGGATATGACATGAAATATTGGCACTTTTCTGTCAATAGGCAGTACCAGTGTGTCGGGGGAACAATGTTTGAGTGATACGCATATGTCGACGACACATGCGAACCCCTCACGCGACACACAAACTAGTCTCAAAGCATCGTATACAAACCTCAATGCCGTCTTTGTTGTACTCTATCATCCACTTAAGTATTTTGTATACAATTAAAGAAACTGCAGCAGACAAAAATATACAGGAAACTCGCAAAGACTAACTGAATGAGCTAACAGCCCACAGTGCTTGGCGTTGTAAATTAATTCATCGCTCTATGCATCCTTCCTGGTACTATGTGTAAAGAATTGTCAGTATTCACCTGTCATCAAGTGGACCATCAGCCTGCTGCCACTTTTAAACACAAAAATGTTACATAACAGACAGTATTATCTAACAATAAGATTCTATTTCTAGTATATTTCTTGGTACAATTGAATTTTTAAATGAAATCGTGTTAGAAGAGAGGTCGGTGAACAGAGCCTGTGGCTTATACGTGCTTACATTCAGTAGAAAATAACAGGTCAGTGCGCGTTTTGTTTAGTCTTTTTAACAATAACGTCTCGAAATGTCAACCCATGTCAGTCACCGGTGCCACTCACAACGTTGCCGTCCTTTGCCCCGAGGGCTTCTCTTCATTGCGGAGTAAACAGGTAGGAGCTCACAAAAACCGGGTGGATTAAATTAATTCATTAAGTATTATATTATATTCTAAAACATCAGATGTCACTTATAGAAATGTGTTTTAAAATATTTATCACTTCAATATTTTGCTACTCTCTTAGCTATGAGTTAAAGTAGGTAGACATTTGAAACATATACAAGCTGTAATTAAAAATTATAAACTAACCCCCGACTTTCTAAGTTCTAAGTTAATTTGTAAGTAAAGTTGGTATGGCACACTGCGTTTCACACTCATTTGGGCAGCCCATGTCTAGCGGCACCCCTTTCATTACAGAATCAGTACAGAAGACCACCCTGAAATAACATCACGTTGTTTTTGTGTTTCACTGTCGAGTAAGAAATGCCAGAGCCTATTTCCTTCGAGAACACTGTTCTTTTCTGTATCCTTGATAACGTGTATGCAATCATGATGATTGATTAAGTAATCATCAATACTAATATTATTAAATTATTATTACTAATAATAAATCTGTAAGTGTAGGTATTGTATGTATGTATGTTCCTTCATAACTTTTAAACGAATTAACTGATTTTCATGAAACTTGGTAGATAAACATTTAGACGTACGGGACGCAGGATAGGGTACTTTTTTTCAACGCGGACGAAGTCGCGGGGGCCAGCTAGTCATTATGTTAAGGTCGATTTTTTTATGTAAAAACGAAAAATATATTTTCAGTTTACTAAAATTCAGTTTTATTTTTTGGCCCTTAATAGTGACATTAAGTAAATAGACCATTGAGATAAAGCCAAAAATACCTTCTATTCATAAAATTAATGTATTTGTTGGTGTGTTCAATAATAAATAACCAATTTCATGCGAATATAATGAGTATGAAATGGTTTGTGTTACGAAATGCATACGGTATTAATTAATATCATATTTAACGATGTCATTAAATTTATCTACATCATTATACACATAGAATAAATTTGTTTATGGGTGTTACTGTTATTTCAGATATTAAAATGTATATTACCTATACTTATACAGATTGAAAATGTATCATTTATCGGGTTTAAAACCGTAACGATCATAGTTCTTGTAGAATCTTCTTGTAGAATCAAGAGTTTCTTGTAGAAACCTAATTGATAAATAAATATTTTGATTTTGATTAATTTAAAATCAGTCGACAAATGGCTAAAGTAGGGCGGGCCATCGAGAAGCGATACAAAAGTTTCTTCACCCCACAATCTATTATCTCTTTCTATTTTGTATCTATTTGACACAAGACAGAAAGAGACAATGTAGCATACGAGCTTGCGTTTAGTAATATACAAGAATATATAAAAAATGTACATTAATAATATAAAAAATGACCTTGCGGTGACTTTGTTTACATTTATTGGTATCGCTTCTCAATGGCCCTAGTTTAAATGAACACATGGCGTTGTTTAGAATTATTATAATATTCGAAGAACTATGGAATTTTCGCTTGATTTTAATCCATTGGATACAATGCAATCAATACGGATACAATGAGGTCTTCGATAATCCGACTGTCATAAATTTATTAAACTTTCAACACTCCATTTATATACATATATATCCACAGTAATCCAATTAAAATATTATTCATAAAAATATCATATTAACGCTGCGATGATGATAATAAAATGGTAATTCGAAATTACGCATTTGAGTATATGCTCTCCATATATGTAAATGCATAAATCAGGGTATGTTGGGCATAATATATTAACTGAAAACATCCAATCCAATACATATTAATATATTATGTCACATAAAATCAACATAACAACAATCTTCGTATATGATGTCTGCTGTATTTGTCGTCCCCTTAGTTCTTTTAAATGGTTTTAAAATGATCAATTTATCCTCTACTTAAGTGGATAAATTCTCACGAGTTCTTTCAATTACTTACGTCCTTATGTAGCAAAATCATAAATGCATATAATAAAATAGTAGTCGACCCATGTTTGTACATTAAATTTTAATATTAGAAAAAAATATTTGTACCCTACTTAGTTAAATTAACGAGTTAAAAAAATAGTTTTAAGTTTTTTTTCTGTTTGCCTGTGCGTTTGTGTACCGCTAATCTCGGAAACGCTGATGTATATATGTATATATATACAAGCTTTCTGTAATATTTAGTGTTGGTTTCATTCCAATCGGTTATTATAAAAAAAAGTTAAGTTTATTGAAACAATAGGCCCTGTTCAAGAAATGCGCTTCGTTTGATTATTTTTCGAATATGACGTTATTCCGAATACTATACATTATCATATAACATACAGCGAGATATATATTTCGATGATAACATAAGATATATTTTAAAAAGTTACGCAAACGAAGCCGCGTGCAACAGCTAGTTATAAATAAAGTTCGCTCGTAAACTATGTACAACATTTAATTAGCTTACTTTAAAGCTGAATACAATCAATGTCAAAGTCAAGCTAAGTCTTATTAGTGGCACAGGCAAACTTTTCTTATGGGAGCTTCCAAGCGTCGACAGACACAATAACGTGTACAAGTTGGTAAATTGGATTCAGGCCCGTTGGGATGCGGACGCGAGACGAGGACATAGGAGACAGCCGGTGACAGCGGACGGGCGGATGGCAGCATCATGTCGCCTCGAGGGAAACTGAAATCATCGCGTGGTTGTATTTAACGGTGATACAAGGCGAGGACTTAGCAGGAAAGCGATAACTTCAGTTCGTAACCTAATTTAACTTAGAGTAAAATAAAATGGGGAAGATTTATACCTACAAAAAGAAATCTATTTTCTGAGAAAAAGAAATTACTGCCTAAAAACGCAATTCGTGTCACAGTAATATTTCGGTTAAAAGAATTTTATTGTCATAAAAAAACAATTTGTCCACTTAATCTATGAGAACTTAATAACTACAATAATACATCGGAGATAAATTAGTTAATTTCCAACGTTGGTCCATATGTATTGTTTGACGACGATTATTCGCTAAATAGCAGATTCTGTGGTAACTGCAGATTCTGGTTTGTGTTTAAAGTTAGACATGGTACTAAAATTTGTGAACGGCCAAGAAAAACCTTTACAATCTTAAATCTGTTCGGTTATCTCCGGTTAAAATATATACCTAAATTTGACAACTAAAAAAAGATAAAAATTCCAATACAAAAAAAACTATAGAATATAATATTCGATATTTATTGTTAACAGGTATGTATTAGTTTTTATGTGATATTCGACAAGAAAATATAGAAATATACATTGTACGTTCATAGGTGGGTAAAAGTATGTCTAAAAGATATTCTTACGTTTAAAAAACCGCGTCTGCTTACTTAAACGGCCTTCCCTCAATCTAAACCACTCTGAGAGGGCTCAAGGGTGATGGATGTCCGTGTTCACTCTCTGTCTGCTGTGATTTTGAAGAGATACCTTTAAGGACCACCGCAATCTAATTGCATACATATTTCGTTTATAAAAGTACTTACTATACTAATATTGTAATATACATTTCTAGGCTTAGTTAAATTAGTAATTTTATTTTAATGGGAAAATATGGGAAAATTGGAGACACTAGGTAGGAGGTACCGAATAACTATTTTAGGAACTAAACGTTATATGATTGAAGTTGTAACCGAAAGTTGTATTACATAAGTTTAATGTTCAACTCTCAAAATCCAAGACTTTACTTGCTCATGTTACTGTATAAGTTAACGCCAAACCATTTCATTAATCACAAGCTCATAACGTTTCTGGAATAATATTTTGTTGCAATAATAGATGCGGTCGATAAACAGCGCTCATGTTCCCGAAATGTTATGATAACTAAAATGGATGAATAAAGGGAAGATTGAGCACAAAGAGGTACGCCTACATTAACTCCTAAAATGCAAGCACGAAAAGGTATGATTAAATACACAAAATATTAATCAGAAAGGGCAAACTAAATAGTAAACACGTGTATTTGTAACATTACAGGGCATGCGTAAGGGAAGGTAGGTGACTACTAATTGTTGGCTAAGCTGAAGTATTCTGCCTAACTTGATTTGATAAAGAGTATATATGTATGATAAGATAACCCTCATTATCATCATCTCATCGTAAGACGACCACTGCTGGACCATAGGCCACCCACAGAATTTTCCAATAGGACCAGTCAAAAACAGCCTTGATCCAGCGTCAACCGGCGGCCCTTAGAGCCTGTCCAGATGAGGCGTATTACGCGCGTTTCAATTTATATTGCGTCCAGATACACTGCGAGGGATTCGAGATTCCCTACTGCCAGTTATTAAGTATCCCGAGTATCCCGCTCCATTTTATCCACCAAATACGTCTACTCGCCACCGACACGCGCGTATAGAACTGGATGCAGCACAGCAATCACAGCAATGTCACCCGAGTATCTCGACACGCACGTTGCTCGCTCGTCAAACGTGCAAGCCGAGAGTCCTGTAGCACTACCATGAGTTTATGACTACCGAAATCGCTAGCGAGAGATGAACGAGAACGTAAAATATTTGTATGAAAAATTGTACAGCGCCTCTAGCGGTCACCAAAGAACTAAAACCCTCTAACATGAGTTGCATAAGTAAAAAACCTATCGAATGTAGTCGCTAGCGACCATTAGTGACTAACGTTTAAGTTGACATTTCTATACAAAAGCGGTACCATGAGTTACAAATTTGACTGATGCTCTCGAGAAATACCGTAACGTTAGTAGTAAAATCATTCACTAGCACATTGAAGGGTGAAAGGTTCGTTATCGACAGAAGTAAACTAACGTAAGATTTCGATAGCAACTCATGGTAGTGCTACTGCTCATTGTACGCGTTTTACGCGCGAGTGAGGAAACGCACGTCAGTATCTGGACGGGATATATGTAGCTCCAGTAGCTCGGGAACGCGCGAGTGTGTACGCGCGTATTCCCTTGCGGATAAAACGCCTCATCTGGACAGGCTCTTATCAGGTCGTCTGTCCACCTTGTGAGTGAACAAGGTAAGGAATTTTTTTTATCACTTTTATGAGATATCTCTCTCTTATGAATATATTTTTCTATTATATTATGTTATACAAGCTACGATCGAATACGAGTATATAAATGAAGTTGGTGGGATGTTTCGTAGGTGATCCATCATTTACAGATAAGATAAATATATACAGTACTCTATCTGCTCACTTATTATTAATCTCACGCTTGTACGAGTTTGTTTCCGACTTGTTGTTAGTTATGTCTATTTTTGGGATACAAATTATAGAAAATCATAAAAATAATCATACTTATATCCATACTCTCCATACTAATAGATGGGAAAGTAACTCTGTCTGTCTATCTGTCTGTCTGTTGCCTTTTCACGCCTCAAGTAGGTACTCAACCTATATCGTCATAAAATTTTGCATACATGTTGTCAGGGATACCAAAAAACATAAGGTACATTTCATCTAGAAAAAAGGTACAGTTCTCGAGGGATCATTTCTAAAATTAAGAAAAATAACGCCTGACAAAAGTGTAATAGCAATAAACATGTCAAGCGCTATAATATTGCTTTTTTACAAGCTTTTTATTAACTTGCAATGTATGTATGTATGTATGTATGTATGTATGTATGTATGTATGTTTGTCCGGGTGGAATCTTGCAATTGAATTTTAAATCAGTTATCTTTAACCGATTGGGCTGAAGTTTGGTATACACGCTTATTTTTGATGACAATGCATGCTTGTCATGCTAATTCCAATATGGCGGATCATCCAAGATGGCGGGCTAGTTATTTTTTCTGCACTACCACAGTATGGGTATCAAATGAAAGGACTTGCTGAGGAGAACACGAAAAACTAAACAACTAAACTTTTTTAGTCCTCAGTTATAACTAAAAAAATAAATAATAAATTAATGGTAAAAAAAAGTTTTTAAGAACAAGCTTTTATTTAAGTGCCCTAAAAAGAAGAAAATAAACTTTAAATTAAATATAAAAGCTTGCTTTTAAAAAGTTTTTTTACCATTAATTTTTTCAACCCAGTCGATGTCGCGGACACCAGCTAGTAATCTATAAAATATAGGTTAGAAAAAAAAGTTAGGTAATGTTAAAGTTACCTTAAAATGATGATGTTAGTTAAATATTATGTTGATAAAATTTTCAATTTTTTTTAAAAAAAGTGTATCGCGTTAACATTCTCGAATAATGTGTGAAAAGGTATTGAGTAGCGTCGAAATATTTGCTGAACAGCAGACATGTTATCTTGTAGTGGCACTTGAGAGGGTGGCTGAGCCTGAGCAAATGTCCGTGTCTACTTCACGCTTTTTGCACGAAACGAGTTTTCACAAAGTGCTCTCAACTGCCATAGCTACTGTACTCAGCACTCGGCATTAATGCATTCCATTACGACTTACGAGTTATGCTACGTCCATGCAAATTATCGCTACGCTCAAATTCTTTCCATTACCGGCAAACATTCCCGATTCCTCGTAGTAGATACGCATTCCAAGTTTAAGGAATTTCGCGATTCATACGCGAGCATTGTTACAACCGAATTTCCTAATTGAAATTATATAACACAGTTTACTTAGTAGCAGTATCAACAAACGGGTCACGTACGCCAATGAACGTACTTCGAATACAAATAATCCATCTCCGACGTGCATCATACTTGTTTACGTTACCGAAATACATTTATTTTCGCGTCAATTTTTACTTTTGACGTATAGAAATTTCCAACAAAAATTCATAAGGTATTCTACTCGGCACACACAGTTAATATAGGATCGTATCTTTCAGCCATGGTACCAAAGAGAATTTTAATCTGTCAATCACGTTTCCGGCATTACTCTTGAGTATACGAGAAATATTAACTTGTGAAATTATATTAAATAAATGTAACGAAATAATCATTTTATCTGCCTTAAAGAAATTCATTTTGTGCCAAAGGTTTCCAACCACTGAGATAGCAGTTAGACAATCAAAGGAAACAGTGTTCATGATCATGATTTCATGATAAGTTAAGAATATGGACACAATTTACTTAAAGGTTTGTGAATTCGACTATTAAGGTGAACTAAGATGAAACTATTAGCAGCTAGAACGGTTTTATTTTTATGTTTATCATCCTGGCTGCTAATTGCATGCTGATTGATATTATTGCTGATTGCTTGATACCTTTGCCTATTAACATATAAAACGCTCGGAGCTGGAAATGCGTTACAGACCTTAAAACAATAAGGTGATAGGGAAAATTGGCTCCAGCATCCATACTTACTCACCGAAACACACACTTGGTGTTATTTCATTGTGGTCTTCTGTAAAGACGTGGTTACTTACACCAGATGACATCTTTACTTTAACAGATATTTGGTGATAACTGCTGCTCTATTGAACTTAAGATTTAACAAAATCGTTCTTTGCAACCACGGCAACACTGAAAGCATTTGCATAATAATTATACATAAGTTATACACAAAACATTTCTAGTTTCAGAAGGAGAAGAAAATAAGAATAAAGTCAAACATTTCAGTTACGAGGCTTTGAGTTAGTTCTTAGTGTTTTTAAAATTCTTTAAAGTCTGTCCCATAATGATTAAACTTAAACACGTTGACTCCGAATCCGAAGTCACGTCTATACGTTTTCTCGAGTTTGGTTATATCAACAAAAGACATTGTAATCTTATGTCGGCAACAATAATCTGTTAGAATTAAACAACACACATCCGTAGAAATTAGCCGCGCATTTGTGTGGAATTAAAATAAACGTTTTCCCCTAGAATGAACGTGCGTCATGCCTTAAAGAGGGTGATTAGAGATCACGTACGAGCGAAATTGCCACAAGACACGGTGACGTACTCCGCAGACGCACTTCCAACGGCAATGTTTATAATAACTTTAAAACTTGTTTATACATAGGTACTAACGACCCGGTCCTGAATTCGATATCAGAGTCTGAAAGATTAGAATTGAATTGCCTTATGTTTGACGTCATTATATATATAAGAAGCCCTCATAGCTCTTGGATATATTATCTTGTAGTGGAGAGATATTGTTAATCCTCGCAAATCCTTGAAGCAGTTAGTAATAGAGCGACATAATATTGCTAACTTTAGAGGTAGCTTCCGTTATACTGTATCTAAATGCTGCAGCAATATCACGACGCTTATTCATAACTCAAGAAATAACTCTTCTCTCCTCTCCTCATTATATTTATAGTACCTAATATATTTCTTAAGAGAATTATATATTTTTTTAGGATCTTTGATTTGTTGAAATTGTCTCTTCCTTGAATAACAGAATAACTATTAAAACAACAGAACGGCTTTTTGAGGCGGTGCGAAATTCGCCGGCTTAGCTAATAATGTAGAAATGAAGGTACATTTATAGATTATTAGATACACTCATGCGAATTAAATGCGGTTGTTTAAATTTGAAAACCATGAATAAACGGGACGACAAAAAGTTTTCACATAAAATGCGCAATTCTATTGTCGTTGGAGAGCAAATTTGAAATTGAAAATAGCAGTTGGAACTGACTGCAACGCTCGTTGAGGGTCGTTTATTTAGTGGCGAACGGTTTTACTTTGTAGCCGCGAGATGCAGGTAAAACTTTCATAATTTAGTGTCACACCGCTTTTACTAGCAGACCTTCAACCTTTGTGACAGTGACACTCGTTAGAGTATCCATTCCGTGTGCGAAACAAAAGCCCTCTTTCTTACAAACTACAGTACCTACATGTACCTTTACACTGTTCTTTGAATTTATTAAAACATAGTACAAGATCCGAAGAGACTTTAACCCATCTGTTTACCAGGCGAAAATTAGGTTTTATCAATTGTTTTCTATGATTTAATAAATCGCGATTGTGTTGCTTATTAAACATGTTGCTCATGGATATATTTAATAAATAAAAAAAATGCTTCTATGCTGCGTCCTCCTTTTCACGCTGCACGGTACGCTTTTATATACACACTAGCTGACGCCCGCGACTTCGTCCCCGTTGATAAAGAAAAAAAGTACGCTATCCTGTGTGCCGTATGTCTAAATGTTTATCTACCAAGTTTCATGAAAATCAGTTAATTCGTTTAAGAGTTATGG
Organism: Synanthedon vespiformis; assembly: GCA_918317495.1. Taxonomy (NCBI): domain Eukaryota; kingdom Metazoa; phylum Arthropoda; class Insecta; order Lepidoptera; family Sesiidae; genus Synanthedon; species Synanthedon vespiformis. The sequence goes on along the minus strand of OU906951.1, from coordinate 5,617,424 downwards.
AGGAACATAAGTACGTACGTACATACAATACCTACACTTACAGATTTATTATTAGTATTGATATTCATGTGCATATTTTAATAGGGTTTTATTCTCACGCTTTTGATAAAATATACTTTTCGTCTAGTAAACAGATGGGTGAAGGACGAACTCTCTTCGTATCTTAGACTGTAATAATCACGAGCGACGAACAAAAGCAGCTGAAGTTGAATCTACAACAAAGGTTGAAAGAGTTTTTGGATGGCAGAAAGATGTTACATGTTTAAAGCCGTTCCCTGTGTATCGTCGGTTGTAGCATCAGGATCATCCTTTCAAGTTCTCGACGCCTCGTCTCGTCACTGCTAAGTACATGCTTTGTGCGCATTGGTACGCTATACTTTGAACGTACATACAAATTTACGTCTGTTTCACGTATGTAGGTGAGTGACGTAGCGTTTTTCGCTCGAAGCATACACTCGACAATATCTCCCATGCGGCACAAACGCAGTCGTTAGCTGGACCAGTTTGCGGGTTCACTACTTAGCAATCTTAACATTAACTTTTATGCGCACATTCGGAAAACACCCCCAATGACTTTCACGGTTATGAGTGGCCATACTAATCTCGTTTCTGTATTTACTATTGCGTAAGCCGGCGTTATACAGAGTGTGTGTTTCCAACTGGAAAATGTTAGAACGGGCTGTAAGGAATGTATAATAAGAAAACGAGTGGAGCATGGTAAAGCTTACCTGCACTGCTTGTATTCATAATTATAAATGTTCATAGGAAATAAGATTGAATAAGTAATACGTGTTCTGTAATCATCATCAATATATGAAATGCGAATTTTAAAGTAAATTGCGTTGTGAATTTTACGTAAATTGAATAGTAAGAAATGTCATTATTATTAATAATGCTCTATTATTATCCCTATGTTGATAATATTAACATTCATACAGCGTTTTTGATATAAAGTTTCAAGTTGAACTAATCAAACTATCATTTCTTTGGGAAAACTTGGAATCAAATCCATCTTTTTCTTACAGAGCTTTAAGAATTATCTTCAATTCTTCAACCAGGATGTCTTTCTCCTGCCTCTGCAACAATTTCTTAGTATTTTCCTTTGCATCACTAGTTGAAAAATACGGTATCTTTCTCGCCTCATTACGCGACCAAAATAAAGCAGCTTCCTCTACTTTATCGTTCCTAGCACCTCCATTCTCTTTCTAATTTCGACACATTTTGAAGTTTCTTCAACATTTTTTATATTTTACAATTAGAAAAATACAATTATTAATTAATAATTTTTAGTATTCTTGAAAATATTCTTTTTGCGCAAATAAATATTATGAACCGTTCCACCAAGGCACAGATTTAAACAGACTATACCGAGGAACGAAGAAAGGAATTAAGTGTAAACGTTTGAAGCTCTGAGCTTAACGTTTTCAGTGGTATAGTAGAAGCCATTCTGTTGGAAACAAATTCATATTTAATGTGAGTACTTTGTATATTGCTGTTGAAATTGTCTTGGCAAGTGTAAAATATAAATTACTACGCATAGGACTAGAATAAGCGGTTTCTTTTACATGTTGTAACAGTACATTTTTTACCATAAAAAACATTACATTCGCTCATAATACTGTCAAGGCAATGTGCCACTGAAGGGACAAGGGGAAAAGGAATTATGTCATTCCCAACATGTGTACCTAAACACAACAGTCTACGTGAAAGTACCAATACAATGAGTTTCAAAACTTGTCGTGTCTATATCCTCTGTTTTGAACCAGGAGGGTTCCACAGTATAATTTTGTACTAGTCTTGTCGTCTCAGTACAAATAAAATGTGAAAGATATCACAATTAATGTCTTGCAAAACTAATAAAATAATTAAACACGTAAGTACACTTAAATCAAACGTGAGTAACGATTACGTCCATACGGTTAGCAGTTTCCGTAAAATATTTGACTTGTGAATTGAAAAGTTTCATTTTACACTGGTTGAACATAAAAATTCGCGCGTGGATTGTGACCGGTAACAGTAAGTACCTCGTTAATATTCCGCGGGCAAGGCTTTATAGTATTCACGTGTGCAGAGCGGAGCTCGCTGAACTCACGCCCATGAAAATTCAGTTAAATTGCCGAGAAAAACACTTATTAGAAAAAATAGTATTCCGTAAGATCGGCATAGGTACTATAAACATGTTTTTAAAGTGAAAACTTTTTTAGGCGCGTTAGGCATTTTTTTTTTTTTTTTTTTTGAGATGGGATAAAACTATTGAACTCGTTACCGTTACCGTAACCGTAACGTAACCGACACCAATTTTATTTTACATTGTCTACCTACAAAATATCACTGAAACTAGAATATGTTACATCCTTGCGAAAACTAATTGAATCGAAATTAATTAAAAAAAAAAAGAAAAAAATTTGAGATGGGAAAAAACTATTGAACTCGTTATGTTACCAGCATAATATACAGGGTGTCCCGCGATAAAATGCAACCCCAAAAGGGGGTGAAACTAGATCCAAAGTTATCGACAAAAAAATAGAAAAAAATTAAATTAAACATATATTTTTTATGTACTTTATTGATGAATTAAGATTTTGATTACTCACTAATGACTCTATTCACAAAAAATCGATTTCTTCCAAAGTAGTGGGTCTATTTTATTAAAATAAAATATACAAGAAATAAAATAAAAATATACAGGACAGGACTAAAGTATATATATTGTAAAATATTAACTGACGATTCAAAAAATAAACACGTAATCGGTCTAGTTTTCACTTCTGTCGGCACTCCCGGAGTGCCATTGTTTTTTTTTATGATAAGGTAAACAGACAAGCAGACGGTCCACTTGATGGTCGGTGGCTACCGTCGTCTATATTACAAGCAATGCCCATAGGCGCTGCAAGCAGCGCTGTAAGGTTTTTTAGTTATAAATTCAACAACAAATAATCAATTACACTTTTTTCAATATACATATCTACATATATCTGTTATAACTACAGGACTTGACATTACCTCGCTCTGAGATTAAGTGTAGCTCTGAGATTGTGTGTGTGTGTGTGTGTGAGATTAAGCGATCTAGAAAAGTAATGCAGCCACCTTGCTGGGTGCCGTTCGACCTCGGCATAATTTTTCTTACATTTATAATTTATTAGTATTTGTTTATCTTAATTAATATTTAGAAAATCTTCAATCTTCAAAGTACCTGACCTATTTTATTTTATTTTGTGAAATAATGCCTAAATTAAAGCTTTTATTTTTATTTAAGCACATTAAAATATTAATTGAAAATATATTTATAAAATTAATAAGTTCATTGTTCATAAATAAGTATTTATTTCATAAAGTTAGGTCAGGTACTTATGAAGATATTGATAATTTTCTAAGCGACCCTTTTTCTTCGCGGTCCAATGTATTAATTACCTACTTATATACATTTTATTTTACGTTAACTTTAAATTATTAGGGACTACTAGTATATATAATATTACTATATATAAATTAAATTAAAAAGAATGGGTGCATTTATGAACATATTAAATGAATGTGGCAAACTGTTAATTACAGTACAACTCTTAAAACAAACAAACATTAGTAAATTGAAATACAGTCCAGGAAGTTAAAGTAACGAGCTTTAATTAAATGTCATTGCGAAACCAGCCAAACTCCTACATATGAATTTTAGGACTCATAACAAATTGTTAAGACATCGACGCCCCCGATTCAGGTGCAATTATGGATTCGCATAATAATAATATACAAAAAATATATTATGGATTCATATTTTTGTTTAGATCTTTTTTTATTGCATATTAAAACACTATATTAAAGAGAATTAGGTTAATTTCTTTAAACATTTTCAATCAACTCATACATTATTCACAATTTTGTTAATGAATAATGCAACGATCAAAAAAATTGGGTCCATCAATTTATTTAACATAAAATTAGTATTAAGACAACTTAATATAACTTTGTTTTCGTTGTGTTTTGATGTTAATATAAATAATACCTAATAACTTTGTAATAATAACTTGGCGGGCGTGTTGGCAATAACCCGTGGAGTTCGTTTTAATTTCATATCGTCTGTCAACATCAAAAAATTTATCCTACTGTTACGATCCAGTAAATTTCAGCGTTTCATGTGGCAATTTGTTTCGCGACAAAAATTTAAATTAAACTTTAGCGCGCTTAGTATACGGTACAAATTCAAACGAATATATAATTTGATCAACAAAAGCTTTATCGGGGAAATCAAATTTAATGACCTACGGTAAACAAATGCTCTATTTCGATGGACTTTTTAATATAAAATACGTCGTATACAGACAAAGTAGGTATCAAATTAATTATTAATTTAAAAAAAAATTGAAATCTCCATCGTGTGACCCTAAATTAAATATTTAAAACGCAAAGTTATTCCTGTCCTGTTATTCCTGTCCTGGAGTGATTGCAGTACATCTTGACGTCAAAGGGCAACTTTGAAACGTTTACATAATGCCAACCATGAAAGAAGTTGAACCAATTTATGATGTTAATTGGTCGTTATATTTTAAGACCTCTGGTTTTCGCCTGTAATCGACCTTTTATCGAGCGCGTGGGTGAGCTGTTAGATTCTGTCTCAGGATTCGATTCCATACGAATACGAAGAGCGATCTTATTTAAATTTAAACTATATCAATAACTAACCTTTTTCCAGGATCAAGGTATTCTTTATTTTAATCGAGGTAATAAACTATGGGTCTGTTAAATTTCATCCAAACCCGTTAAGCCGTTTTTGCGTGAAAGTGTTACTAACAACGTCATCCTAACAAACTTTATAATATTAGTAGGAACGATACTTAGTTATTTAAACTTTGCATAACATTATTAATTAAAATCAAACAGTTTTTCATATTAAGTTGTAGAGTAAGTGCAGAGTTCAATAAACAGAACAACGGGAAACTTCACAGAATGTGGCTTAAGATAACAAGAAGAGGGAAAACTCATTAAAGTTTTATGTTGAACCGTGGGCGCTGCGCTTCGCGGGCTGTTGATTTTATCTCGGGCTGTTCGTAGCAAATTATAGCTGTTAAATGCCGGCTGAACTGTGTATCCCACAGAGACTTAGTGGCCGATCGCTTCTCGGGAGTTCAGCAAGGCAAACAGGAACTATCGGCTCTATGCCAAACGTTCTAAGCCGTTCACGGTACATCTACCTATACAATTTAGTGGTTTTCTTTCATACATCTTGTTACAGAGACTTAGTGACCGATCGCTTCTTGTGAGTTCAGCAAAGCAAACAGTAACTATCAGCTCCATACCGACCGATCTAAGCCGTTCAATTAGTGGTTTTCTTACATAGACCTTGTTTAAAACTTAATTCAAATGAATTGTATTTAATGAATATGCGATCCCACCTCCTTATCTACTCCTTAATATACACTCCTTTTCCTTAATGCTACTAAGGTGGGCAACATACTTGCAGCACTACCTCAAGTGGATCGTCAGCCTGAATAGATATGAAACAGACATTAATTACCTGACCGGCGATATACTCTGCTTAAAATTTATACCTTGCCTGCAACATTAATACTTAGGAAAACATATTTTTAGAATACTCTGGGTGCAATATGTTTGCATTATTCTTTTCTCCGGAACTATTAACAACAGATTGTAAGGCCACTGCAATCCGTTTGATAGTCTGCAAATTGATTTCTAATTATATTTTTATAGAAAGCTCTTGTGTCGTTACTTCTTAATTATTAGTTAGTTATTTATATGGTTACTAAGGATAACCGTATATTTTCATAAGACAATCTCTCGATTTAAATTTAAATAGTAAGTACTAACTGTACTAGTTCTTTACTAACAAGCAAACTATCGACTATGTTTTATACTATTCAGATGTGCAGGCAGATACATGTATCAATCCCGGTCCCGATACAGTCCCTACCCTAACCCTCTTGCGACTCAAAGAACTGCGGGACAAAAAATCCCAAAACATACTAACGCTTACATTACGATACCCATTCCAATACGTTTACAAGGCCGTGGTATTAGATAAATCCAGGGAACAAATCTCATCTGAAATTTGTGTATACATTATTCCGTTTGGGACAAACAGCCCTTTCTATTTTCCTGGGGCTTGTCCGGCCCGACGTAAAGTTTAATTGTGCGACGTCATTGTTTTGCTTCAAACTTCTGCGAAGCTAGTACCTAACCAAGGATAAAGTGTGCATTTACCTTTATTAAAATACATAATATACTGAGCACTTATGTACAAAGAGACTAATGGAATACAAAGTCATGCATCTAATGTGATTTCATAGTTTGTTTACTAAGTATCATCTGACTTTAATACTGACTAGATATGTGTGAGTCAATGAGTAGAGCTGTGCCCGAAACTTCTTACACGCTGTATTTCTTTTTTTTTTTTGGAAATCCCACAGGAACCTAACATTTTTCCGGCTAAAATGTTATCTAGGTAATAAGCAATACATCAGTCAAAACCGCATTCAAATCGGTTTAGCCGTTTCTGAGATTATCGGACACAAATTCACATCAAACTGACAGACAAAAATTATAAAAACTTCATTCTTGACTTCGATACCTAACATTATTATTTTTAATATTTATACAATATATTATTTCCATGTTTATACAGTACAGACACCTTAACCTTTCGCGGAATGGGATCTTTAAAAAAAAATTAAGCATTTTAAAGGCTTATTTATTTAGAGAGTTTTAAAAAAATTTAAACCGGAAGTTTATTTGAACGGTTAAGATGCTTTATTGCCTTGTTTATTCCTCTTATGAGTGTGCTGTAAAGTACCTTAAAATTCCCGTGTAAAAGATATTCATGAATATGAGATTTTGAATTCAGTTCTCGGTTGGTGAAATTTCCATATTTTAAAAAGATCGACATCACAAAAGTGTTTACGAAAGGATGTCTGCTTCCTTTCTTGCTAAGAGCTTTAGTCGGATGATTTTAAGATAAAATCGCTTCACAATTTTCTGTATTTTATAAAAAATGTATTTGGTTTTTAATAATAATAAAATCTAATACGAACAAATTGTAATAATTACTGTCAATCGAGTTATTAAAGCGTGAAAGTGTAACAATTTCGCATTTATAATATTCTTTACGATGTGTTTGATTATTCATATTTTAAAAATATGACCACTCCCATTCCGATATTTCCTTCATATTTTTAACAAGCTAAATTGAAATATCGTGTCCAATAAAATGGATATTCGTCGCGAATATTTTCGTATGATGACTTTAAAGATATAATATGATTTTATACAATATCAACGAATCGTTTAAAAATGAAATTTTGGACGAAACTCTCTCTAAGCAATTTGCTTTGCAAAAGCAAAACTGTTGGTCTTTCTACTTTTGTTTTTTGTGCATTTACAAAGAATGACAGAACACATACCCATGCTGTATTTCATTTTCGATCAGGTAAGATACAAGGTATCTTCATCAGCTCAAAAATGTTAGGTTCCTGTTGGATTTTGTTATAACGAACAAAAACGCGTACGAAGTCGCGGGCAAAGCTAGTACAGGTTAATAAATAACATTCTATAATTGAAATTGTATTTCGAAAATCACAAATTTAGAAAGTTTTCCTATCTACAATTGTTGTTTGAAATGCAATTAGGATAGGAACAATAGAAGTCGGACAAAACGTTTCTCTACAGTTTACTGAGAACGTGGAAAATTCTGAATAGAGAATATTCAAAGTTGCACGAAATTGGAATAAATTGCGAAAAATCCGTACAAAGGGTGAATATTTGGACAAAAATTAGTGGGAAGTTTTCGTGTTGGATGCGTTTAGTTTTGTTTGTGTTTAATTAATGTTTGACATTTGTATGTGCACCTAAGCGCAGTATATTATTATGAATGGGATCATTAAACAAATTATTTTATTCATTATTATTTATTATTTAGATCATAATAACAATAACACAAATTGTTATTATGATCTAAATATCCTCAGATAGAGTCGTCTTTTTCATTGCTGAAGGTCGTACCTGCTCTGAAATATCTTTTCCATCAGCTGTTTGAGCTGTTCCACTCCACCCTGACGAAGCCTTTCTCATGGGTTGTTCCAAACTGTCATATTATTTGTTCTACGATAGATAGCCTTCGCAACTGTAAGGCCTGTATATATTATGTATATGTAATATTATAAATGCCAAATTTGTGAGGATGTATGGATGTATGGATGATTGTATGGATGAATGTTTGCTACTCTTTCACGTATAAAAACGGCTCAACGGATTTAGATGAAAATTGACACCCAGATAGACTATTATCTGAATTAATATAAATAAAATACTTTTTATCCTGGAAAAAATATTAGGTTCCCGAAAGAGCATCTTGCTAGAATATGAAAAATAGAGCTCGTCGTCACGGCGATAAGGATTTCAGATATTATTTCGGGTGTTTTTTATTTGCTTTGCGGATGAAGTCGCAGGCACTAGCTAGTATTAATAGATATCTCTTTTTAAGCAAAGACAGAGGAGTGTCAAATTTGTACAAAAGTTTATATGGAGTAGGATTGGAGGAAGCAAATATTTTTTATATAACTAGGCAGGAACAGGACACAGGAAATGTACCTATCCTGTGTCCCGTACGTCTCCATCTTTATCTACCAAGTTTTATGAAAATCAGTTAATTCGTTTTTTAAGAGTCATGGAGGAACATACCTACATACAATACCCACAGTTACAGGTTTATTATTAGTATTGATGATTGATATGGATTAGAAATATATTAAATTAATTAATATAAAGATTACACACACTGCTGCATGTTTGGCACACACAAACACGTTTGCCACTACGTATGTAATATGTATTCTCTTTTATTTATGGTCAGTGTGTGATAAAACCATAGATAATACTAAATCTATGGATAAAACTGAGATGAGATGCAAATAATACTTTCAGTATACTTGAACTGAGTCGTTTGTGTCAGCTAATTCAAATGGTTGAACTCTCACTTTGGAAACGGAATCCATACGATTTTCAATCGCTGAAAATCCGAAATCGAAACTAGCAATTTCAAGTACTGTCATTCACTGCTATTTCGGTTTCACCGTCCTTCTAGTTGATAGAATATACTACCTTTGCCCGCGACATCCTACGCGATGGTCTAATCGAAAATATCGCATATTTTTTTGTTTGTTGATCGATTGGAATGAACACTAAATATTACGAGAATCTTGCTGCATTACTTCAGTGTAAACAGCATTCAAATCAGTTAAGCCGTTTCTTAAATTAGCGTGCACAAACGCAGAGACATACAGAGAAAAATTCGTAACAAACAACATGTACATTTTCAACCGACGAAAACGAAAAAACAAAAACGGAGGAGGTTCTCAATTCGTATTTGATTTTTTTTTTATGTATGATAACGCATAACTTTTGACAGGGTGGTCCGATTTTGACAATTTTTTTTTTATTTGAAAGCGTGCACCACCGGGGGTCCCAATTTAATTTGGAAAAAAATTCCAACCCTAAGGGTATGATACCTGGGCATGATTGATTGTTCACTCACTGATTGTAGCGTATAACCACGCATAACTTTTTAGAGAGTAGTCCGATTTTGATAATTCCTTTTTTAAAGGATAGGGTATACCTCGAAGTTGGTCTCGTATAAATTTGGAAAAAAAAATCCTACCCTAAGGGTGGGAAAATGGACCACAGTGGACTAGCATAGTTACAGAATATAACCATGTCTGATAAAGAGTAAAAAGAATCTCACTACAACGATTTCAATACAATTAGACCAGCCATGGTTTTTTTTATATTGTATTTATTAGAAATTGTCATTATTGTCTTTTGACAATAATGACAATTTATTATGACAATAATATTAGTTTTTACTAATAAATCATAATGCTGACTTAATTAATTAATTTTTATTAATATTACTGATAAAAATTTAGGTAACTTCAATACAACGTTTTACAGCAAAAAGCTTCCGTTAAGAAGTCCGAACAAAAATTATTATCATTACCCCCCAACTTAACTAAGAAATGAATACTCTCCGACACGTTATACGAAAAACTTTTAACGTAAAGTCCTGATTCAGGACACGTTCTGTGAACAAACTTGCTATCTACGTGTAACCTATCCTCTTGAATGGTTGAAAAGTTTAATGGTGGCAATAGTTTGCGGGCGTGTGCCGGCAAATATAGCAAGGTAATAATTTAAATTGTAGAAGGCAATTTTAACTGGTAATTTCCTCGAGATGTTACTTTGAATAGAAAAGGTATAAAACTCTTCATTTGAAAAAGAAAACTATCTGTTGCCCTGAAAAAACATCTGAAAAAATATCCCTGTGTTCTTCAGCTCCAACTTCTTCCTTCGCCCAACTTTCCTTTTTCCATCGATTTTGTCATCAATACCAGCTGAAGCAGGTTGTATCGCTCATGTCTAAAATTGGGAACTTTTCGCCTTTGCATAGTGTGTATGAGGTTGCGTTTTTGACCAATCATTCGCATGACATTTCGCAGCATATCGGGTCTATACAATTAATATTAAAAATATATATATTTATACTCGTTGTACCGTCAAAAAATTGTTTTTAGAATTTTAGAAAAAATTGTCTGTGAACGTTAATCTCTGAAACGGTTTTCAGTTAGATGTATTATTATACTTAGCCAGATTCCCGTAACATTTAGTATTTGTTGTATTCCAATCGGCTTACAAACAAAAAGTTATACTTACCGAATACCTAAATGTAAATACCGAGCGTACGAAAACGAAGCTAATATTTTAAACATTCTGAAGTTTAAAATCAACCTTGAGTTATATTTGCAATTATATTACCTATACGAGTATAAATTTACATTTTTTCAAATTGCTGTCCATAAAAGAATAACTCTTAAAAAGAACTTTTAGAATTATAACTTTATTATTTCTTTAGTGTCTGATATAGTAATAATTTAGCCGCCTTTTCAATATTAAAAGAGATGAAAAATGGGCTTTGAATAAAATTATTTAAGTAAACATCCTATAATGACAGCGTTTTTCCCGTAACGCCTTTTAGAATGCCTTTTATTTTTCTACAGCCTTTAAATCTCATTAAGGTCTTTATAAAAGCGAAGAAAGTAAAACAACCTTTTAATTATGCCACATTATTTTGTTTATGCAAAAATAATTAAACCTACATAAATTTTAGGTTTTGAATATAATTTAGAATTAGGTTTTATTGAACTTTATAAAATACCAGCTAGCGCCCGCGACTTCGTCTGCGTTGAAAAAGAAAAAAAGTAGCTTATCCTGTGTCCTGTACGTCTAAATGTTTATCTACCAAGTTTCATGAAAATTAGTTAATTCGTTTAAGAGTTATGGAGGAACATACATACATCGTACAATACCTACACACATTCAGTTATTATTATTTTTTTGTAAAGTCAAATATAACAAAAAAATTCAGAATTACAATATGTATAATCTTAAAAGTAGTAAATTCAACTTTATACAATTATTTGTATTTTTGTCCTCATTTATAATGCTTAAAACTATTGATTAACGATTTACTATGCTTGCGTGTCCTTGATACATGTGTAAACATTGTAAATGTATTGTTCAAACTTAATGCTTACTACTGCCATGAATACAAATTAGTACATATACGGATTAAAACCAAAAGGAGTAAAAGTTACATTAACTATTGCCGAAACAACACAGTAGGTACAGTGTTAGGTGCTAGAAAATATTATTGAAACTCAATTTGTCTTTTGCTTTGCTTTGAGGGAAATGTATTCATACCTCGTTGAAGGAAAGTTAATAGGGCTAGCTGCTAAAAAAGAAATTGGACACAAACTTCCACCCGCAAACACAAATTCCATTACCGCGGATTTTAAAATTATAATTTTACGAACTCTTACAATAAATATATGCAATGTCTTTAATTTCCTCTTCAGTTTGATCTTTGTCACCCCATCCCCACAGATTTCTTCCGTCGCCTGTTCGCTGTGACCTAGCGAGTATTACATTGTCAGGAATAACTTTGAGATCATAAGCCCATCCAATCTTCGCGAAGAAGTTGATGAAGAGAGTTGCTGCATTAAATTTGGAATTACCAAGTTCGGACGCTTTGTAGTCGTACGGAAACACGTGATGGTAGTTATGGAAACATTCGCCAGTCGTCAATAGAGAAACAGGAAGGTTTTCAACAGCTTTAATACTCTTGTCAAATGGGCGATATCCCCATCGGTGGCCAACGCTGTTCACCAAGAAAATGAGATTAATTGTTAGAACGTGACGTAGCATTGTTGCTATGTGCCAAGAATTGCTCAACGATTCGCCCCAGAAATATATGGGTACAACAGTTGGAATCACGTATGCCCATAGACCAATAACAATGATCGCATATTTCCTTTGAAACCTCAGCAACGGATCTTTGTAAATGTCCTCCATGTATATAGTTTTGCCTTTCTCCAAGACTTCCGGATGTTTTCTCACAAATAACCAACCTATTTGCGAAAAGAACAGACCACGATTTGAATTGTGAGGATCGGCATCAGTATCCGTATATTTGTGATGGAGTCTGTGATCTCTGACCCAATAAGTAGCCGTGTTCATGAAAGCTACACTGTTGAATATGAGAAGAATTATTTGCAGCGGTAAATTAGCTTTGTAAGCTTTGTGACACCAGAGTCTGTGCGCTCCGGCGGTAATTCCAATTTTGGCCGCTTCCAATAAAAATAGTGCCCATATTATCGTAGCCCATTTCGCCGAAGTGAAACACAAATAAAGTCCATATAGTGCAGCCAAATGCATGTAAGCGAACTTAACTACATTGTGTTTAACTAGCTTGAATTTATAAGGAGAAACTTTACTGACTTGCGTGTCCATCGCGACTCCAATGTTGCGAATGATACTCTGTTAATATACTTACGTTTACAAATATTTATAGAGAGTATTGCAAAAAAGGTTATCTGTGCAAACAAACACAAAGGTTAAGTACTTTGGAAGCAAACAGTAGAGGAGTTAGGTTAAAGTGAACCAATTTTTCTTTTACTAATAAAATTTAAAATAATTAAAATACAGTTTCTATTTAAAAATATTTCATCCTCATTTTTTATTTCGTTGTAACAGTAAAACTAAAAACGGTTTATATGCCCAAAACTCCTAAATGAGGTTTGCTTATAAAAATACTAATGTATAAATTAACATTGACAACTAACAATTTTTTTTCTGTTATTTTTTTCCTTTTAAATGGAGCTCTATGATGCAAGCAGTGTTCTTTACAACATTTCAAGCAGTCTTATTAAGATCCTTTACCTACTTCGGATAATACATGTAATAACTTCACAATGTAGAATTATTTGTATGATAAAGTCGTTAGACAGGCTGTCGGTCCACTTAGTGGTAGATGACACCCATCGAAATAAAATATCTTTGCGTTATACCCAATTCTCAGCAACTTACAGCAGATATAGACGGGGTTGTTTTTAATTTTAATTATAGCTTGTTTATAATAATGAGAATTAAAATTGTAAATATCAATTCTAAAGACTTGAACTGAAATGAAAATTGAACTTGAACCCAAGTCGAATTGGGTATAATAAATATGCCTAGTCTCCTTAGAACATCGACCTACTACAACTTTATCAGCAAGTACAACGTGGTCTGATGCATATGGCCACATACCAAAGTTCAAAAGATAAGCATTACCTAATTATACTGTTACATTGATTCGTTCACTATCGTATGATACGGTACTTTATTTACTTTATAAGTGATACTTAAAAAGTAGGTAAGAATATCGCTTAGACATGAACTCTAAAACTAAAACTAACTGTATTAAGGTGTGTCCATTACCTATTATATTATTTCCAGAAAAAGTAAAATTTTAATTAAGTTGTAAAAAAAATATTGATTAAAATTTTCATTTGTTGTTTTTAATGTACATTATTTTGCCATAAAAGACCAAAAGTCATAAGCTAGAATACCTAGAAACCTAACGCGAGAGCTCGCCAACTGAGATTTAACAATTTTTTCAAACAAAATTGTAGATTTGAAATACTGTCATTGGCGTAAGTGTACATATAATGAAACAAAGAAAGTACTCTCTTTTATACTGCTTTTAATTTGTAAAATGTATTCATAAAATATTTGCTATATAATAGTCTAATTTAGTCATTTTAGAATGGAGTACTTTGAAACTCCATTCTAAAATCAAGTCGTCGGCAAGCGTGTTCACTTTTTACAGCAAAATGGATACAAAAAATTTGGTTAATGCTTTTCCAATATAATGTGTATTTCAGAGTATTTTGCATAAGGACGAATGCCACTTTCACGAGCAGAATGGTTATAAAACTTTTCACAGAAAGAATTATTCGAGCAACACACTGAAGCCGATTTTGTAAACATCTGCGCGTAGACCGTTTACTGTTTTGAGATTTTGTGTTCTAATCTATATAAAAACCTCAATTTTTGTTTATTTTTATTGAAAATATAGAAGAACACAGCGTTTCAAGGAGTCAATAGCATTCCTATAAGGAACTCTAAATGAGGCATGAACTTTTAGAGTTAGATCTATAGAATTAGACACCGCAGTGAAATTAAGTTACGCCTTAAAATGTTCAATAAATATTTATTGAACTACTTACTTCTTTAATCAAACAAATAGAAATGCAGAATATATCAATTTTAATGTTAACGTGAACATATTCACAATTTTTTTTATCAGTGCTTTTAAATATACACAACTCTTGCGTACAAACGCATGAGAAATAATATTGACCTGTGGCATAAGTTTCACCTTTAATTCGGTATTTTCAATCAATTCAATCCGCTATTAAAATAATAAAAGTGAAATCTTGTCTACATCATTAAAATGGACAAATATAGTAGTTTCCTTTTCAAGGAAGGCATCAGAGTACGCGATGTATTTTTATATAGATTCAGCAAGCGTGAAGCGTCTAGCTAGACTTATTTTTCTCACGCTCTGATTCATTCTACTGAAGCACCGACTGTCTCGGCTCACGGTTGATATGCGACGCAGAAAATAAATTGTTATTTTGCTACAAAATATCAACCTTGTGTCTTTCTCCACTTTTATTTGATAAACTGTGAAAAATCACATTTATTTGCTTGTTGAAGTAATCTTTAATTATTGAGAGTTGTACTTAAAACATAAGCAGAATACGTTACAGAACAAAGCTAATATTTTAAAAAATCACGTTTTTTATTATATTCGTTTTAAAGATTGACCTGTACAATTAGGTAAGAAAAAATATATAGATTTTTTACTGGGAAAATATCGTGTAATTTGATAATCGGCTATCAGAGATATTTAAGTTTAGAAGTATTAAAAAAATTTGAAATTATAAAAAGTTGGAAAATATAAAAAGTATTTTTAATTTTCCATTGTTATCTTCATTTACAAAATCTGAAATATTCACAAGAAATTATAAACTAAGAAAGACTTTTATAACCAACTCCAAAGTGTAAGCAAAAAAAACAATGGCTTCGTTTTGAACGATTTGTCCTAGATGTCCTAAAAAATGAAATTAAAATTAGGCAATTTATATAGTTAGAAATATTACTAACTATGACCATGACTTGATTTATCTTTAAGTACATATAATATCAAATTTTAAATCTACGAGTATAACGGAGTTATTAACTAAAGAAGCCACAGTTACCTAATGGTACGTAATACCTAATTTACCTAATACGTAACCTGGTAGACAGGGTTTTTATGTACCTAAGTGTCACTTAGTGACAGTTGATTACTGTGTCGTCAATTACGCAAACAGGTATAAAAAAATCAAACAAAAGACCAACTTATTTTACAGGGAAAACAAAATTGAACATTCTAGGGATTAATTAAAAGGTAGCATGAACGCTAATAGATATTTTCCTTTTCAGGGGTAACGTAATGGTTTAAACCGTGGCTATCCGAGAGCCTATTTACCCTTTCTTAATATTAAATAATTTATTGATAAATGCTTCATTTGATGTAAAATGTATATTGAACACTTAGTATACAGTAGAATGAGAAAATCAGTAGGGGAACGAAAGTTATGAACATAAATTGGCGAATTAGTAAGTTCTGCGTAGGACACCGACAAGTTGGACAGACGACCTGATGAGGGCTGCGAGTCGACGGTGGATCCAACCTGCTTATGACCATTTTTAAAGTTATGGAGGAAGCCTACGTCCAGCATTACGTCCTACGACTGAGATGACGATTTATTTCATACTACATCCGTGCAAAATAAAACAAAATAATTTAACGAGATCATGAGGTTATCAGAGTTATCAAGTTCATAATCCGGTTTGTTAAGCACAAAAGGAAAAAGTGAGTGTTAAATTAATTTCGTTTCAATGCATTATTTAAAACTTTAATAATATTGCAAAGTTTTCGTGAACGGCACAGGCTTCTTTCCGTGACTTACGGTTTCACGAAAATACCGATAGCTAATAAAAAATAGATATTTTTCATAACTTCAGTTCAATTTCAATTACTGAACATTACATACATATAATATTATTCTCTTTTTTTCTCGATTTTCTCAGGAGTATTGTTTTCATTTTTCAACACCCATAACAAAACAAATTATTAACCATTTGTTTATTAAAAACACATTATAAAGTAACTAAACAAGGTTTTACTCAGAAACAGTTATAACAATAATTACGTGTTTGGTTATGGTAGCTACAATAAAGTTTATGTATAAATTATTGTCCGGGAGAATCCCTCAAATTTACAGACGAATTTAGGTTAACTTTACTCAAGATAATCGTTGTTTGTATTTATAAACTTAGGCTCCGTGATTATTAGGCAGACGTTTCTTTGCAATATCAACGCCCACATTCAGTCAATTTAAAAGCGAAGAAGATATTAATAATAAAAGCACAAGACATTCAAAATAATTTGGGTAAATTTTTTGGCGTTTAAATTTAGTGTTACTAAAAATAGATTTCGCAATTATGAGAGAGTTTTAGCAGCCTAATTTTATTTTTCAGTGCCTAGGGGGTGCAAGGATGTTAAAAAACTGTTTGATTTTAATTAACATTACTAGGTAACGTTCAAATAACTAAGTTTCATTCTACTAATATTTTAAATTGCGAAAGTTTGTGAGGATGCACGCAAAAACCGCATTAAAATTCGCATTTTATCCTGCAAAAATGTTAGTTTCCATAATGGATCGTCTAATTGTTAGCCAGCGATAAAGATCTCAAGCTTTATTATCAGGTGTTACAATATTTTTCATTTTCAACCCGGACGAAGCCCAGCTAGTAATATTATAAATACGGATAATCAATCGCTAATCTCCATTTTCGTGTCCATCATCATTTTATGTGTGTATGAATGTGTTGTATAATCTCTCTTTGTATTAAATTAGATAATAATAATAGTTTAAAACAAATTTCTGACGCTAATACATTATGAAGGGGCCATAAATGCGGCAGTTGATCAAGTTTGTGATGTTACAGAAAAGGCGGCGTTTCACGTCCAACTTATAACGAAGGTCCGTTGCTATAACAGACTTGTCAACGGCTCTGTCATAATAATATGAAGTGAAACTGGAACACATCGTTATGAATTCCCACCAAAGTTATACACGAAACAATTTAACTATAATGGTAAAATAAATTGTCGTATTCTAGTTTTTGAAGGCTTATTGTTGTTACTAAATCTATTACATTATTTATCTATACAATAGTAAACGAGCCATGTCAGCACATTAAATATTTTAAAAATAAAACATTTCACTACGCAAAATGACATATTATCGTGCCAAAAATTTAATAAAACATTCGGCACGTACAAATCACAGACTGTTTGCAGTAGGCTGTATCTAGTCGAGCGCAGCGAGACCAATCAAATATCTTTGTCGCGAAAATATTAAAACATATTCCAACATATAAGTAGGTACCTTATTATAGCACGGAATACTACAATAGTACAAGTATGGAAAATCATTTCTGACTACTGACTGAAGTCAGTAGTTACAATAATTCAATTCTTTTATGATTTTTTAGTGTTTTAAGTTTTGTGTTTCCACATGTTAATGTCATGTGTTTTATGTATTGCTGCGACTAAATAACAAATGTGTAATCATGGAATTACCTACGCAGTATGGAATTAGTAAGCTGGTTCGGTTTGAAAAGTGCAGGACTTTACTATAAAAATTTAGTCGAATGCGATACAAACTGAAAGCTTCCAAGTTCTTTATAGGTACCCTACGTAGGTAGGTCTCACAACCGCCCGCCGTCCGATTGCTGCAACCATTTGGTCGCAGCGTGCAGCAATAACAGCCCAATTTGCTCTCTTAGCCCCGCTTCGTTTACCCGAAATCACATATGGCTCGTACCTCTTACGTTTTATTTAACATCGAAGCGAATAAAAAAATTTAAACTAGAATATTGTGCTGGTTGAAAAACTACTACCATTAATAGGCATAATATTCTGGGTGAGCTCGCTCCATCATAGGCCTCATCCTTGCTACTCAGCTGGTTGTTGGCCAAGAGCAAACCCATCTCTAATAAAAATAAAAAAATCCTAATTTATATGAGGAATTATATTACGAGTATTATTATTAATAACTAGCTGGTGCCCGCGACTTTGTAGCCTATACTGTGTCCCGTACGTCTAAATGTTTATCTACCAAGTTTTATGAAAATCAGTTAATTCGTTTAAGAGTTATGGAGGAACATACATACATATTTATTATTAGTATTGATGATAATTGATGATAATTGATGATGATATCGAAAATTAATTTGTTTGGGTGTTTGTTCGTCGATAACGCAAAAACGATTGAACGGATTTAAATGAAATTAGGCACAAAGATAGATTATTACCTGGATTAACATATACGATAGGTTTTATCCCGGAAAAATGTTAGTGTTATGGCGGGGACAAGAAGGGGCAAGACAGACTCACCTGACTCCTTCTGCGCTGGTTCTATTCCACCACAACACACCAGAGTTTTTTGTTGATTTGAGCGTTGAATTTGCGATGTCACACACACACACACACACGTGAAGAGTTTAATTATATATGAATTATATGCGGAGCGAGATGTGAGCGCGATGGCAACTTATGATCGTCTGTCTTGTTTTTAAGGGTAGGAAAAGGAATAAAAAATAGGATAATTATGTAGGTAGATATGCGTGTGATGCGTTTGTTTGTATGTGTGCGATGCGTGTGATGTGTAGGTAAAACGGCGTCAACATTATCCCCCGGCCTGAAGGTATCCTTCAGAACAAGTGGCATTAATGCGAAAGAATGAAAATATTAGCGAAAAGAGATTAAATAAAATAAGGAATAATAGCGAAGCAAAAATAAAATAAATTAATATAAGTTGAGTTATTGAGTATATTGCGTTAAGTTATTGAGTATATTGCGTTGAGTTATTAAGAGTTTTATTGAGTTGGTAGCGGGTAAAGTTTAACTACTGGCCGCACATAACTGCCAGTTTTAGTTTTCACTTTGACTGTACGAGTGACTCCATCCTTGCCTGGATAAAGTTCCTCTACTACGGCCAACGGCCAAGTAAGCGGTGGCGATTTATCGTCCCGTATTATTACAATGCAACCCTTTTCAATCGGATTGGTAGGCGTATTCCACTTTTGTCTGTTTTGAAGTGAAGTTAGGTATTCTAAGCTCCACCTGTCCCAATATGATTGTACGAGTTTACTTAATAATTGATAGCGATTGAGTCTGTTTTCCGAAATATCATTCAAATCCTCTGCTGGCAAGTATTTTAATGGCGTTATATTCAAAAAATTAGCGGGAGTTAATACTGTAGGGTCAGATGGGTCTGAACTCAGTACACACAGAGGGCGCGTATTTAAGATTGCTTCAATTTGAATTAAAACAGTGTTAAATTCCTCATATGTTAAGATCTGAGTACCTATCACCCTATATAAGTGCGTTTTAACTGATTTAATATTGCTTTCCCATATGCCACCAAAGTGGGGCGCTAAAGGAGGGTTTCTCTTAAATTGAATGCGTAAATCGGACAACCTTTGATCCAAATATTTATTATGCGTTTCTGAATGCAAGAGAGAAAAGAGTTCATCGAGTTTGCGTTTCGCGCCAACGAAATTAGTGCCGCCATCACTAACTATCATGGAAACAGGTCCCCGTCTACTAATAAAGCGTTTAAATGCGGCTAGGAATAATTCAGAACTTAAGTCTGAGACTAGTTCCAGGTGAAGCGCCTTGGTTGTGAGACATATGAACAGACAGACATACGCTTTTACACTTTTGGCTCCACGTCGCCTGTATGGCGTCACTAAGAACGGACCTGCGTAGTCAACGCCAGTGTACACAAAGCTTTTTACTTGGCTCACCCTAAAGTACGGCAAATCACCCATTATTGGAACCACATTCCTAGGTTTTAATTTAAAACAAATGTTACACATTTGTATGCGTTTGCGAACCATGCCTCTTGCCGCGAGAATCCAATATTTTTGACGTAATAATGGCAATACCAGGCTAGGGCCAGCGTGAAGATTAGATAAATGATAAAAATCTACAATTAAATGTACAATGGGATCTTTAGCGGGTAAAACAATAGGATGTTTGCGTGAAAATTCAAGTTGAGCGTTGTTAAGACGACCACCTACTCTAATTATATTACATTCGTCAATAAAAGGGTTTAACCTCTGCAAACCAGTACTACATAATTTGCCATGTTTTAAGTTATGAAATTCAGACAAAAAATGATTTTGTTGAATTGTGCGTATTATAATTTCTTCAGCGTATTCTAAATCCTGAACTGTTATAGACCCTTTAGATTTTAAGAGTTTTGTGAAGCGTAAAATATATACACAAGCATGCAAATATTTATTCCATTTTGATATACGAGTGGCTAAATCATAGAAAATACTTTCAGATTTTTCTTCTATTTGTGACAGAAGAATTGTGGGTTTAGATTCAGGAAGCGTATCTAACGATTTATTTATAAATTTCTGTATTGGCCACTTTGCGATTGGTAGCGTTGCCCAAAGTGGACCGTGAAACCATAATTTATTATTAGCTAATTTACTAGGCGGTACAGGACGAGAAATGATATCTGCGGGATTTTCCTTTCCCGGGATATGATACCAATGTTCAGCGGGGAGATTTTCATTAATTTTTGAGATTCTGTTGGCTATAAAAGTGTGAAATTTGTATGGCTGTGAGTGAATCCAAGAGAGTGACACCGTAGAATCCGAGAAAGCGTAAATATTATTGATCTGAATGCGTTCACTTATAGCATCATTTACAGAAACAATTAAATTCGATAATAAAAGCGCAGCGCACAGTTCGAGCCGGGCTAATGTTACATTTTTCAGCGGAGCGACTCTTGACTTAGAACACATAAGTGTCACGTGACCTGTATCACTACCACCCTGACTAACTCGTATATAGACAACGGCACCATAACAAACTTCACTAGCGTCTGCGAAACCCAACAGAGTAATATTTTTAGAGTTAGATAAAATACCTACATGACGTGGTATTTTGATTTGTTCTAATAGCGGTAATTCATTTTGAAATTGAGACCATTTAATTTTAATAAAATTAGGAACTTCGTCGTCCCAATCTAAGTTTTGTTTCCAACATTCTTGGATTAACAATTTTAGAAAAGCGGTAACAGGACCAATTAGAGATAAAGGGTCAAATAAGCGTGCGGTAACAGAGAGAATTGAGCGTTTTGTGTATTTAAAATTTTCAGCGTTAATTTTGAAAGAGAAAAAGTCTTCAGTAGGTAGCCACCGTAAGCCTATAATTTTTGTATGCGTGTTTTCGTCAAAAGTTATGACCTCAGAAGCGCGTTGATCTGCAATTATGCGTTGCATAAATTCAGAACTATTAGAAACCCATTTACTAAGTTTAAACCCCCCGGCCATGAACATCTGTACCAGCTCATGGTATACCTGTACCTTTCAGCTTCGTCAACAGAAGAAACGGAAGATACGTAATCATCCATGTAGAAATGTCTCTTTGCCGTCCAAGCGGCTAGAGGCCAGCGTTTGTTTTCATCATCGGTCAACTGTTTGACTACTCGCATAGCTAGAAAGGGGGAGCTAGATAATCCAAAGGACACGCGGTTAAATTCATAAGTGGAAATAGGGTCCTTGGAATTAAATCTGTAAAGGATTCTTTGAAATCGGTTATGTTCTGGAATAACTTTTACTTGGAAATACATTTTTTCAATGTCAGCGGCCAAAGCAATAGAATAAAGTCTGAGGTTGAGCAGTAAATCGAATATATTCGCCTGTAGGTTCGGGCCTGTATATAAAATATCATTAAGAGAGTTATTATTTGAAGATTTACTACTAGCGTCGAGTACAATTCTAATTTTTGAAGTACTTTTCTCAGGTCTGTATATAGCGTGATGTGGAATATAATAGCAGGGCCCTTTAGCGGGAGTAGGAATTAAGTTAAGGTAGCCGCTGTCTATATATTCCTTAATAGTTGCGTTATATCCTTCGCGTAATATAGGATTTGAATCGAGGCGTTTTTCTAATTTTTCTAAGCGTATTTTAGCGTTTCTTTCAGAGTTACCTAAGACAGTAGGTGAAAATTTAAATGGTAATGCTACAGAGTAACGCCCGGTGTCATCGCGAGTATAATTCTTAACAAAGTCTCGCTCACAAAGGACGTCGTCAGGGCTCAAGTGTTTTTTGACCGGTACATTCTCCAATTCTCAAAACCGCTGCGTTAAATTTTCTAAAGTTGAATTATCAATGGAGTGAAATGATTTATTGTTGGCTTGGAAAGTTGGAAAATGACAGTCACCCGTTCCCATAACGACGTAGCCTAAGGATGTTTCGACACCCGTCACGGAAGAGTTGGATGCCGTAACCCTATTTGTACCTAAGAGGATTGGAAACAAATCAATACCTATTAGGCAATCAATATCTCCTGGCGTGTGGAAGTCCTCGTCGGCTAAAGGCAGGCCGCGTAAATGTTGTAAATCGATTGTATTTACAAACGTTTCAGGTAATTTGTCTGATATCACGTCTATGACGCGTGCGTTAAGCGTGTACTTGGAGCGGGAGTCTAAGCGAGAAAATATTGTAAACTGCGTGTGTCCTAGAACTGACCTTTCTGTCAGTCCTATTCCCTTTACTGTAGCGGGAGCGGAGCAAATTTTTAAATTTAAACGGTCGCAACACGCCTTCGTTATAAAGTTAGACATCGCACCACAGTCTAGAAGAGCTCGTATTTTAAAGCGTTCCCCACTATTATTCACAACGTAAACAATAGCAGTAGGCAATATCTTCACTGAATTAGTTAAATAATTTTTATTCGAAGCGGCGAGCGAAACATTATTCAGTGCATTCAGTGCGTGAGTGGGCGCAGGCGATGACTCATCGCTGTGCGCGCAGCGCGCCGATTGGTTCAGCGGTTGAGATGTCGGAGGCGGTCGCGTAGCCGCGGGTTCGATGCGCCGTTGCGTCTGAGTTCTAGGTGTAAAATCAATGTGCAACTTTGTATGATGCGGACGATTGCAAATAAAACATTTATTTGTTGATTTGCAATTTTTTAAATTATGGAATCCCAAGCAATTTATACAGTAATTATTTAAGCGGACAAATTTATTTCTCTCGCTGGGATCCATTTCCAAAAAAGATTGACATTTATATAGCGGATGAACATTATCTATTTTACACAAAGAACATTTAGGAACATTATTACTATTTACTATAAAAGATTGCGTATTAAATTTATTTTTTATTTTAGCGTAATTACTAGATTGCGTTTTATTAGTTGTGAATTTATTTGAAGTAGCGTTATCCGAGCGTAGCATTAATATTTTACTTTGTTCCTTAATAAATTTTAATAAAGAATCAAAAGTAGGTAATTTTTGATTTCTGTTCGCTTGTTCGAACAAATTAACGGTTTCCTTATCTAATTTATTTATAGCTATGTGGGTAAGAATAAAATCACTTAAGTCGTCTATACCTAACTGTTTTAAAGCGGCTTGAGATGAGCAAAAATGTTCTAGAAAATTGTCTAATGATTGCGAGGTATGACATTGACTACCCTTGAAATTTAATAATTTATCTAGGTACATAACCGCCAGCGAGCGTTTGTCCTGGTATTTATCTATTAATGCGTTCCATAATATATTGTAATTACTAGCGATCGGCGGGATACCTGCGCAAACGGCAAGCGCCTTATGAGACAATCTACCTATTAAATATTGCACTTTTTCTGCATCTGACAAACTAGGGTTATTGTGAATTAATGCACAAAAATTCTCATAAAATAGCGTCCAGTCGTTCGGTGAGCCATTAAATGACATTAATTCCAAAGCGGGCAATTTCTTGTTAATAATTTCAAAATTTAAACAAGATTCTACTTTGTCAGCGGAAGCATTCGTAGGTATTGATTGCGATAATACGGGACTGATATCACCTTCCACGGCCTTAATGCGACAATATAACTCGTCGAATGCAAGCATGGATGCAAAGCTACATTTGTAAGAAGGGTTACTATTTAATAATGCGATATTTAATTGTTCAGTAACCTCCGTGAATTCTGTCCGTAATTTTTCTAACGAGTTTAATCGCGTAAGGAAGTTTTGTTTAACATTTATATCAGAAACATTTCTACTTAGATCGTATATATTTTGAAGGAGTTCGAACATACTTTTCTGTTTGGCTTCCAACATAATTATTGTATGTTCTAATTTAATGGATTTAGCAGATTCCTTAGACATTTTGAGAAGTTATGAAATAAATTAATATAGCGTAAATTAATGCAAAATGGTAGGTAGGTAAGCAATAATGTTAACAACCGTAATGCGTTGAGTAAATGTGCGTAGGTAATAATTTGTGTATTATGTTAATAAATAGATAAGAAATTTAAAATAAATATGCGTAAAAGGAGTGCGTTAGCGTTTTAAGCGTGTATTTTGTATGAGAAATTTGTATAAGCGTTAGCGTTTTTTTTTATATATATATATTGAGTGAGAATGAGTAATGTGTGAGTATGTGACTGCGTTGCGTGAGTTTTATAAATATTATAGGATATGGAATGCGACTACAAAGGACCAAGGTATCCGGCTCGAAGGACCAAAAAATATGTTATGGCGGGGACAAGAAGGGGCAAGACAGACTCACCTGACTGATGTTCGACTGCTCCTTCTGCGCTGGTTCTATTCCACCACAACACACCAGAGTTTTTTGTTGATTTGAGCGTTGAATTTGCGATGTCACACACACACACACACACGTGAAGAGTTTAATTATATATGAATTATATGCGGAGCGAGATGTGAGCGCGATGGCAACTTATGATCGTCTGTCTTGTTTTTAAGGGTAGGAAAAGGAATAAAAAATAGGATAATTATGTAGGTAGATATGCGTGTGATGCGTTTGTTTGTATGTGTGCGATGCGTGTGATGTGTAGGTAAAACGGCGTCAACAGTTAGGTTTCCGCGGAATCGTCTAAAAATATAAAAAAATTCGGCAAAACGGTCTTCAAAGCGATAAAGATGTCAGGCTTTATATTTTCTCGTGTGTTATATTTTTCATTTTTTAAACGCGGACAAAATCGCGGGCACCAGTTAGTGGTTTAATATTAAACCAGAAACATGAACGACGTTTGGCCCTAAACCATTATAAGATAACTAAGCTTATGTTTAGAAACCAAATAACACACTAGAGGCGAATCCAGCACACCCAGAGGAGGTCTAACTCATAAACTTCATTTTAAAAGTTTCAACCACTTGGAATCGGAAACGTGTCTTTAGCTTTTTCTCTTATGCCATAAATGCGCTTTAGAAAATTTCACTAATGGAATATTTGTGTGAATATTTTGTGTTTATGAAATTACCAATTTACGATCAACGGTTTTGGATGACATTTGTTACCTAATAGATATTTTGTTACCTATATTACCATACTAGCTGGTGCCCGCGACGTCGTCCGCGCTCTCTATAGCCTATACTATACTCTATAGCCTACCTCGATAAATGGACTATACAAAACAAAAAAAATATTTTTTCAATTCCAACCAGTAGTTCCTAAGATTAGCGCGTAAAACAAAACAAACAAACAAACAAACTCTTCAGCTTCATAATATTAGCTTTTATATGATACATTTTATCCTGAAAAATGAATTTTATCCCTCGGGAACCCAACCGTTCCCGAGGGTTCGTCCAAAAATATAAAAAATTGGGAACCTCTGTCGTCAATAGTGGCAATCGTAAATATGTCAGGCGTTATATCAGGTGTTATATTTTTCATTCATCAACGCGAACGAAGTCACAGGCACCTGCTAGTTTTAGAAAACTAGATAATTACCATCAACTATCCATTAATGCGTTTTGTTATAACGATAACTTATAAGTCTGATTAAATTGACGCTAACAAGTGATTTGCTGCAATCGTCGTCGTAAAAACTCAATCCAGTTAATCAGTCTCAAGAGAAAAAAGTTGAATGAAACCGTCCGATGCGTCCAATTAATTACCAGCTCTAATCAATCCTCCGACTAAAGGAATGGACCTCACGCTGTCTCACTACTCCAATTAATTCCTGTTTCTTTTGGTTCCTTCTTTCAATTAGCCTAAATTCACTCTTTACACTTAATCTACATCAACGGAAATGTCTCTGCTACAAGACAGTTTGATAAATCATTAAATAACTTTGGTGCTTCGCCAAATCATAATGGAAAATTTTATAATTTTCTTTACATAAACTACAAAATTTTTAGACCGAAATTTTTAGATGTTAACATTTTTCTTAATTTTATTTTTCGGATATCATAAGGGCAAATATTTTCAAATTTGAAAGTTTATTTGAACGGTTATTCTAAAACAACCAATGGGGTCTTCAAAATAGATACATTAAAATAATGTGGAACAGATTTTGTTACCGTATACTTTTCGTAATAATTTAGTAAAGCATATAAGCGTAAAACTATGCTTATAGCACGTATAGAAAAAAGTCAATTTTTTATCAAGTCGTCAATATAAAGCTTTTAAAGTTCTTCGGTCCAGTGAGTCTACAATCCATCACGCTGGCTAAACCATAATTGCCTTAGCATTTGATGTAAATTAAAATCTTTAATCCGAATGAATCGCTAGTTAATAACACATAAAGTTCCATGTGTAAGTTTTCTTTGAATGAAACTATTTGCCACATACGAGTATATGATATAGACCATTTGCAGAATGGTGGTCTAAGATTCCAATCATATCACGGAAATGAAGCTGGGTTTTGTTAGATGAGTTTCGTTCTCATTATTTGAAGTATTAAATGAAAACTGGTAACTATACTGTTGTATTTATTTATTTATTTCTATTAAAAGTGAGTTGAATTTTGTGAGTTCTTTATTCATTTGACAGTCCACTTGAACTTAGGTGGCTACACTTGCCTACAGTTGCCACAGGTGTAGTAAGTGTGCTACTGACTATATTGGGATTAAGGAAAAGAGATCGGGAAGGGATAGAACTCCGGCATTCCTTATTCATTCACCGAAACATAACTGCACAAATGCTATTATTTCGCGGTGTTCTTCTGTTATTTCGGGATTGTAACTGCCCTCAGACGGGATGTCAAGATTACTTTCCAATTCCAAAGATATCAGAGCCAACTTTAAAAGTTCATTTCCAGTGTTGACCACTACCCTTTTTTTAACGTTTGGAAATCGTCATGTATACCAGACAGTGTAGGAAACGTTGCGGGGTTATGCCAGACTCCTACCGGCTAAAACTCAACAACTTTCTAGAGCGGCCAACCACTCATCCAAGGGCTCTACTCCTTCTCTTCTCTTTTAATGTCTTGGCTCCATCAGATCTTCTCCGATGATTTTGCCAGTGTCATTAGTAAAAATAGCAATTTGTAATAGCCTTTTTTTAAACAAAAAAGGCAAAATTGAAATTAAAAATCAAAATTAGCAGATCCCGAGACTAGTCAGTCAAGTCAAGTCAAGTCAAGTCTATAATTTTTCTTAGTTTTCCAAAACAGGTCCGTCAAGTCCAAAGCAGTCAGGTCAGTAGTCAGGTCAAAGTAGGGCTCTACTCGTCTATATTGCCTATAATGATGTTTCAACTTCTAACTAAAACAGTAAGCTGAAATGTGTCAGCGTAGCCATGTCAAAAGTTGAAGGTTACATTGAAAATCAAAGTACCTGATCGTATGAAGTAACTTTAAGGGTAGCTATACACTGAAGTTGAGTGAAGTCACAGATGTGAGTGACATGGTACAAGTGACGACTAAATAATGACACAAAACGACGGACGGCACCAGTTTTCGTTGACAGTTTAGTATTAAAAAGTAATTTCGACGTGTTTTTTCGTCGCTGAACATTTATAGCTTCAAACAAGTACTATATTTAACCAGTGACCCGCCCCCGGCGTCGCGTGGATTTTTTATTGCTAACATTCCTCGTTTATCGCTTTTTCCGTTAGTCAAAATCGTATCTAAATCTTTTAGCTGGCTTAGAAAAAGTTAGCGGAAAAACAGACAGAAGCAGGCAACGACTTTATTTTATAATAATACTAGCGACCCGGTCCCGACTTCGCCCAAGATGCAGTTTTTTATATACACAAATCTTCCTCGTTTATTAAATCGTTTATTTCGATAAGTGAAAACTAAATTAAAATTTAATCGAAGTTGGGTCGTTTAAGAGAAGTTAGCGGAGAAACAGCCATATTTCATTTACACTGTTGTATAACTAATACGCTACCCACATTCAAATGCGGCGTCAGTGGTGCGGTGAACACTTTCATCGTCCTTTTTGCAAGGCGACATTAGGACAAGGGGCCATATATTTTGTTCGCATTGCAAAAAGGCGGATGAAAAGGGAAGTCTCGTCTTATACCACGGACGGACGACAAGCAGAGATTACACATACTCACATGTACATAGCAAAAAATAAAATCAAAAAAAGCGCTCTGTATCTGGGGCCTGGGTTCGAATCCCGGCATGGTCAACTTTGGAAATAATCTGGAAAGTAGTGGTAGGGCACACTGTGTTTTGCAGTCAAATGGGCACCCACCACCACCTTACAGAAGACCACCTTGAAATAACGAGATGTATGCTGTTGTGTATCCCTTCCAAATGCCTATATCCTTAATTCTACTATAGTCTATGGCGCATCTCCAGCACCTGTGTGTTGCTTGTAATAAGCGACAATAACCACCTATCTCCCAGTAGACCGTTAGCCCATATATTAATTTAAATATAAAAAATAGTAATAAAATATTCAATTAAGTTCTATCGATAATAACACTTAAACAACTCGATAACATAATTCAAAATGAATATTAAAATACGATGCGACTAGCAGAGCTTCAGACTATTTCTTTATTATTCAGGAATTCTATTTATCAAATGGAAAATTGTGAACTTCATCACAGGCGAAGTAGAAAGGTATTGTTCCATTTTAGCAGTAAGATTTTCTATTCTTCGCGTGTTTATGTGTTGTTCATGTTTCATGTGATTTTATATCCGTATTATGCTTTAATTGTGAATAAACAAAAATGTAGTACTAGTGTTTTGTTATAACAATCCTTATCTAGTACAGTCGGGTACGATAGCCTTCGTCAGTTTTCAAATTAATTCCTTTAACCTACTATTGAACTATGTATATTTCAGACTGCAAGTCAACGTAAGTTTTATGAAATTTTAAGTAGTTAATTTTTTTTCTACTTATAAATCTACATAAAATTATTCGGAACTATTCGTAGTTTTCAAAAATGCGTCCAATCGTATTAATGTGGCCCGACGCTTGCCAACTTCAAACATAGTTTGTGTACAGGTTCAACTGAACTGAGTTTACGAGGCGAGGTAGGGAAATATCAACACAGTGCCGACGCTGCTGTTTGCTTCAATAACTCAGCACTGTGTCGACCGAACGAAACAAACATCTCACAACTCTTTAAACACCTTGTTACTTACAGTAAAAAGTCAGTTGTACTGCAACATAGTGTCAGCCTCCGTACATATTTAATCGCACTGCAGAAAACAGAGTTCTCTTCTAGGTATCGACCTTCTAGGGTTAATTGAAAATTTTGCGGTTTCCTCCGAAAGCGAGTAATATGTTATTGTTATATAATTATTATATTGAATACTACTAACATAATTATACCTAATTATTAAGCTCAATATTATTATATTTATTATATTTAGC
Organism: Synanthedon vespiformis; assembly: GCA_918317495.1. NCBI lineage: Eukaryota > Metazoa > Arthropoda > Insecta > Lepidoptera > Sesiidae > Synanthedon > Synanthedon vespiformis. The sequence continues at coordinate 5,587,323 of OU906951.1, read as the reverse complement.
TCACTAAATTTTCACATTTTCAATTCAAAACATTATAAGCACATTACTCCGAAGAAATTTGGTCCTCTGTGACATGTATTTTTTCTAAACCATTTTCCAAAATCAGAAGATTAAAAAATCTTCTTCGATGATGATTTATCATTGATCGATTATTATTTTCGTTGTAATTGAAATATAATTATATAGTTTTTTAAATGTACCTAAGTAAGTATGATTTAACTATTTTATTTAGAAAAAAATAAAACGTATGTCGATTTACTACTATCTAATTTCCAAACATAATTATCAAATTAATAGAATAACTGATTAATTTCTAAAAACGCTATTGCGTCTAAATAAAGAAACCAGTCTTAACTGTCTTTCGAAAAATTTAAAAAAATCTTCCAAGCAGAGTTTAGATTTAGATAATAGATAATATGCATGTATGTCATAAAATAACTTTTTAAATGCTACGTGATACGCTTAGGCTTCCGCAGAGCCATTATCTAAACAAAATACAAAACGATGTCAAAATCTAAGAAAAACTCTTCACAACTACTACATTCACTACTCAAGTAAAGACAAAACATTCTTGTTTCTACGAAAACTAGGCTTATGTAACTTTTTGTAGCCTTCAAACAAAATACAAGCATTGTTCTCTCGTGGCGTATACGGTTGTCTGTAAGTGAAAGTATTTGGCGGAGTGCCCTACATTCCATAGTTCGGATGCGTGCAACACGACACACGACCGAGTGCTACGCTCGCGTCTAGCACAATGCCGTCGACTGTCGTAGCGAGGGTGCTGCCTTCCGGCGCTACGAGAATTCGTAGCTGTTGGCGTCTACGCCAATCTTGATATTCACTTTTGTGTTTCAAAGAGTTTTTTAATGTAGAAAAGACTATACTTCAACTGACTTATTAATCCATAAATATGGATATCCATAAGTAAGTAGTAAATACTACTTACTTTATTATTAATTACTTTATTTTACTGTTATCGTTACATATTACAAAACAAACATTTAAATACATTTAAAAAGTTGAGTTACCACAATAGAAATGCCATTATGATATCGTATATCAACGTCCGTCACCCCGTATCCGATAATGTGTAAACGCCCTAAACTTTGAGCTCTAGTAAATACCCGGGTAGTAAAAACTCAACAGAATCTCCAATGATTTTCGGTGATGAAAGCCTCAGCCGCTTTTGACTTGAGAGTAAATGAAACGTCAATCCATCCGCTTTATAGCCTCGCTGTCAGAGGAAATATTTCATCCATCTATCTGTTCTTACGTGTTTCAGGTGTTAAATATTGATTACTAGTCCTTGGCTTAGCACGAAAGCAATTAGGTAAAAGGGAAATAAATTAAAGTGTTAAGCAAAAGCAATATACGTGCCAGTTTGAGCTGATGTGTGATTCAAACAAAAAATATTTCTGGGTTTTTTTTTATATTTGATCGTTTGATGAAAAATTTAGAACATTTGATAAAAAAATATCCTAATTGGTCCAGCCCTTCTAGAATGGTTTTACTAAAGTTTTGCGGTTAGCAACACATTTAGAGATTCATTTTTATTTAATAAGTACCCGTGTTTCACACAGAGCTTAATTTATTAATATTAAAATAGCATTACATAAAAACGAAATACTAGTAGTTAATTAAAATTCAGATATCAAAGTGAAATTTTAAGAGAAAAATTGTAGTTTTGTGTACATTGAGTTTTTGTACATTGAATTTTTCTACCTTGCCATTCAAATAGAAAGAAAAGTATAACTTAGCCGCAGCAACAAACTGCGCCATACTAATTGGAAAGCAAATTTTAATCAGCACAACTTCATAGACTTTTCAATTCAATTTTACAATTCCTACAGAGTTGAATATGGCCTTTTATTATATGATACTGTACCGTTTTTTCCTCATAATAATATGAATGACCCCGGATTTGCACGGGGTGTAATTTATATACATGCAAACCTTCTCCATTAATCTCTCTTTTCTTGAGTGAAAACCGATTTTTTTTTTGTATTTGCAAGATTAACGCACAGCGATTGATTTTTATGGTTGCAGACTCTTTGTCACACCATTCTATCTCACCAGTGTGGAACAGAATATTTTTTTGCTCATAGGTAATTACACCAGTGTGATTCAACCCAAGAATTTAATTCCTCACAGTCGCACTATCACATAAAAAGATTAGATACACAGTTTTAAATCTTAACTGCGAAAGATCTGGTTCATTTTTCAAAAGCGTTTTTCACATCAATATCCATAATAGTAATTACCGCTCCGCGAGGAGCTTTGAACAAAGGCTATGCGTTAACCGAGTAGTTTGCAACTGCGAAATTAATGAACAGCAGTGCACCCGTTTCGAACTTGCTCAAAACTGTACAAAGTACGTATCGTAAACAATGCCGGTAACGTGAGTGATTATAACAACAAGGCTCGCTTGTACAAACTTTCCACTTCAGTAGTTATATAATTTGAATGCGAGTCATTTTAGGAAATTTTTTTTTTTCGTTGTTCTACTCCTTTGGCTAGGTTCCCACTACTCCGGACCGGCGAATTTAGAAAGAAAGAAAGACATTTAATCACTACACGAAGGACCTTAACATGATATTACATATGAAACAGAAACAACATAAACAAAATGACACAATCAATAAATCAATACTAATAATAAATCTGTAGGGGTCGGTCATGGAGTAATTTACTTTGTTTTCAGAAATATCGTGTATATAGGCTCTATACATGATCCTGAAACTAAATTGATGATTTTTAGAATTTTTTTCTATATATACGTACATATAGAAAGAAATTCTAAAAATCATCAATACATACATACATACATATAACATACATATACATACATATGTATGTATGTTCCTCCATCACTCTTAAACGAATTAACTGATTTTCATGAAACTTGGTGACACGTGATAGGCTAGTTTTTATCTTTTTTAACGCGGACGAAGTCGCGGGCAACAGCTAGTTAAATTAATAAAAGCAGACAGGTAAATTGTTTGTGTACTTGCGGCAGTGAATCGGATACTGGCAAAGCATGGAGACGCTGGACAAGCACCTACAGCGCTGATTTCAGCCAGCCAGCAATTTAGCAAGCCATTAAAACTGTCGGAAAGTCACTATGCCGGATCCTACTGAAACGCCGAGCTCGGAATTCTTGCCTAGTGTTCTGCTGGCATAGGGCGCCGGCCGATAACTTTTTCAAAGGGAAATGTCTAATGTACTGCAATTTTTGACGTATTATACACTTTAAATTGAGCTTTAGTATGAGTATGTATGTCTGTATAATACATGTTTGTATGTATTATACAGACAGACAGACGCGGCGGGGACTTTGTTTTATATGTAGGTAAGGATTTGCAATAAATATATATATTTTTTTAAAGGAAACATTAACAAAGTTGCTTTCTTTCATGAAAACATTTTCACGAAGCTGTAAAAACGAAACGAAACTGAAGAAAGAATTTTATATGATATGCTAACGCGACGCGGTATATGGGTGTGAGGTTATGCAACTGCTTCTAACTTTTTGGCAAACTACATGCTCCCACGAAGTGTTGCTAATAAATGCAGCCGGTGAAAGATTTGGGCTTATCAACGGCGCTTTTATGTTGCGGCTCGTTTTAAAGTGCCCATTTGGACCAGGGCTGCGCTCGAAGCATCTTAAACCCTCTCCTACACTGCAAATATTACGAACTAAACCAGTTAAGGACTACGTAAATTTTATGTTTATACTAGCTAGTATATATCGAGAAAATATATAAGCTTTACTTTCATTTATTTTTTATTGCTATATAGTTTTGCCAGGCGTTATATTTTTATTTTTATAATTATGATCTCTAGATACTTTTTCCTGGATTTAAAATTTTATGTTGAGAATCGATTGATTGGCCAGTGAAAAGGTAATTAACAGACAGAGATAAGTAAGTAACTCAGAGTACTATAAGTAAGTATTACACGAGTCTGTCAATTATCTCGATAATCATTGGAATAATACCATGCAACTTAATTAGCTACTGCTTCGCTTTTGATGTAAAACAAACCCAAGCACTAGTACTATAACGTTCGGCGCTAACACTAGTTAAACTAACTGCCATTTTTCTAACTGCTCATTCTCTCATGTTGTTCATAAACACGGAAATAATTCCATCTTTACGACGCTAACTCGTTTATAAACTAACCGGTAACTACAACCGTAGCGAGTCATGAAATATGACTATGTCATTGTCAGAATTAATCAATTGGAGAGTAATAAATGCTTTGGCCCCGTGTTCTGATATATTTTTTTATTTTCTTATGTTAAGGTCGACAGACAGGCTGACGGTCCACTTGATGGTAGGTGGCTACCGTCGCCTATAACACAAGCAACGCCATAAGTGCTACAAGTGCGCTGCCGACCATGGAAGGATTAAGGATAAGGGATAAGGGAGGGATGGGGTAATGGGCTCTGGCATCCCTTACTCACTCACCGAAACACAACAGTACAAAATGCTGTTATTTCACGGTGGTATTCTGTAAGGTGGTGGTTACTGCCGCCAGACGGGCTGCCCAAATGACTGCGAAACGCAGTATGCCCTACCACTATTAATGCCAATAATCACAGGGAGACCAATTTCAATTTGAACGTTTATTTATTTATTGCACTATAATGAGACTGGTATTGTACGCGCGCCATCTCAGGTTTGCACTGAGTAGAAGGCTCCACACAAGCAACGCACAGAGGCTGATTGTAATAGTGATTATCAATACTAATAATAAATCTGTAAGTGTAGGTATTGTATGTATGTATGTTCCTCCATAACTCTTAAATGAATTAACTGATTTTCATGAAACTTGGTAGATAAACATTAGACGTACAGGACACAGGATAGGCTACTTTTTCATATTATAATTATAACACATAACATACATATCACTTCTTTCAAAGAAACGACCCAACGAATTTTAATATCTACTTATTTTTTACAAAAAGAAAAACCGCTAAAATTGGTACGTTTGTGTAAATATAAAATTTTCAGATATATGTATATGTAAATATATAAATTTAAAATAAGCAAAATTTACTCAAAAATAATATGTGTTAAGAGACTTGAATTCGGTTAGAACAAAGTCTATTGAAAAAATAGAAAAAGATACAAAATTGTTTGCGTAGGAAGGCAGCCTCACAATAATTGTTGCTAGCAGAAGCCATTGGGGATTTTCTATTCAGTTTTAAACAGATTTTTCCCTCAAACATTTTAAGCGTTCATCATGAAGGAAACCTGACTGCCAGCATAAAAAGGAAAATAAAGAGATTTTTAAGAGCGTTTTAAAGTTTAATAAACATTCATTCTAGTCTAAAAGTAATAACTTCTTTTTGCTAAATTTTGTTAAACATAACTAAAATTTCGTTTTTACAACTACGCGGCCTTAATTCTTACCTAATTTAACTGTTTAAATGCAAACGGGATTTATTTAAACTTCACATCTTAGTTTTCTTAAAGTGCTTGCGCAATTATTTCATTTGTGACTTTAAACTTGAATTCATTCTCCAGAAATTTTTGCGTACAAAAATAATGAAATGAACGCTCCATCCACCATTCCTTTCATTTCACTTGACGTGTTGAAAAAAAAAAAATTTGTAATGAGAATTAAACGAATTTTGTATTAGAAATGCCTAATATTGGAGTGGCAATCACAACCCTCCCGCTGCGTGATAAATTACCGAACGTTCTTACGAGCTTATCACAAAGAGCGGGTACGCTCGGATTTAACGAAAAATATGTTTCGGAAAAACATGTAAAAATAAAAGTTTTCTCATTATTAATGACGAATAAAAGCGTGGGATGCATACAAACGTTCGCTGTTTTAATTCCATAAGCGTCCCCATTTCAGACGAAGTAAGTTGAAATGCCCGTTTTTGGGTCGCCGCCCGCCCCCTATCGTCACTACCCCGCTTTCATCAAAGCCGCGCGCCCTCAAAATCACCGAACGATCGCATTTGCTTGCTTAAAAAACAACTATTAGCAAATAAATATGGATCCGCTAAAATACTATTTTTGGTATACCATTTTAATTGGGAACGAGTCAAAAAATATTTCAACCGTTACGTTACTGACCTATATAAAATTATTGGCTATACAATGAAACACGTTGTGATTTTATTTAAAACTAGCGACTCGTCAACGGCTTCGCGCACTTTGTTGAAATTTTCAAATGTCTTAAGTATAAAAATGTTCCAAATTTTAGCTTTCTGGATTTAGTAGTTTTGTTGATAAGACAAATGATTTTATTAGAACAACAAAAACAGAACTTTACTACTTTATAGTGGAAAATATATATATATTATTTTTTTATAGAAGTCTCGTTTTTTGTAAATTTTTGTAAATTATACATTTTGCAGAAAAAATTGCATCCATGCAAAGACTAGAGCTCTATAATTGATGATGATAGACGAAACTTAAATATATTATTACTGACAACGAATTGTAATTAACCTGGAATTAACCCATAACTGAGCTAACAAGTAATATTACCTTAGAGTAAACGATAAAGTTAAACCTCGTAATGTACAAACCGCAGTAACGGAAACGTTGAGCACTAATTGCCGCCAGGATACTGATTGGGCGTTTCGCCATTTCCAAGTAAGTATTCACTATGCACCAGTGGGGATGTGAATACGTGAGAAATCACTGCAATATACTGTATATTACAGTGATTTCTCACTCAATAAAAAAGAATATATATATATATATTATTTTTTTATGTTAAGGTCGACAGACAGGCTGACGGTCCACTTGATGGTAGGTGGCTACCGTCGCCTATAACACAAGCAACGCCATAAGTGCTACAAGTGCGCTGCCGACCATAGAAGGATTAAGGATAAGAGATAAGGGAGGGATGGGGTAATGGGCTCTGGCATCCCTTACTCACTCACCGAAACACAACATATTATGGAAAATTAACGCATATAATCTCCAGCTTCGCATGGATCCAATTTTTTTCAGCAAATTATATTCACAAATATAATTATACTTTCTCAAATATATATAACTATACTTAAATAATTATATAGCAATAGCAAATTATATGCATTCTCGTTTATCGCTTTTTAAATTAGTGAAAACTGTATCAAAATCCATTGGGTGTTTTAGAAGAAGTTGACGGAGAAGCACACAGAGTCGGAAAGCGACTTTATTTTATTACTAGTGTTGCACACGGCTTCGCCCGCGACCTCGTTTTAAAGAATTTTTAAAATCGGTCCAGTAGTTTTTGAGTTCATTCATTACAAACATACAAATCTTCTCTCTTTATAATATAGTTTAGAGTAAACTGATGCTTCACGGTTTGGCCCGAGAGCTATAGTGGGATTAATAATAAATCTGTAAGTGTAGGTATTGTATGTATTTATGTATGTTCCTCCAGAACTCTTAAACGAATTAACTGATTGATAAGAATAGATGAACCGCAAAATGAATAATTTTTAATATCCCTTAATGGACAGCATTAAGAAATTAAATTTAAACCAAATTGTTTGGCTTTTTATTCCTCGCTTTTAAAGTTACAATATTTAACTCGGAGCAAAAGTTCGAGCAGTAGTGAGTTAGTTTATATCTAGCACACAGTCCGTTCGTAGACTTCGAATTCGACTATTAATATTTTACTTTTGTGGGAAATGCGGCAGATTTAAATACTATATTTGTTCTGCAAAAACGGATGAAGCGTCGTCCCATTTATAAGCTCTGTTCCGCAAATTCACAAAGACCAAATTAAAGAAATGAATATTCTTAATGTAAAGCGTAATACACTTAAGAAAATGAAACTTGAGAAAGATTTATTTAAAATTTAATTGGCGTTTTAATATTAAAAAACGAACAATGACTGATGATCCACTCAAGGCGAAGACAGCAGAAATGAGTAAAATTAAAACAAAAATAAAAATTCTATATTCTAAAAAAAAAGTACATAATATGTTTTTAAGTTCATTAATTAACTTAAGTTCTGTATTCATGTCATTAGGTTGCGCTCATTTCGATAAAAATTGTGTTCAGTCCAGTTTAGTCCTTGTCTTAACTATAAACGGCTATCGTCACCGATAATGAACAAATGCAGAGCATTGGAAGTAGACTGCGAAATCTGCAAAATTCTATTTATGTATATGTATTACACTGTAAATATTTAGATTTATAACCTTCTTCGATAATTGGACTATTAAAAAGAATTAAAATTAAAAAAAAATGGACTACAAACTCATCAGCTTTATATATTAGTATATAGACAATAACTATTATACATAATGTTATTTTATGTAGACTTTTATGTTCGCTAGTTAATTGTACAAACTTTTAAAAATGCAATACAAAAAAACGTTCTACGTTCTGTCCATTTAACTTTTAATAGTAATTTAAAGCAGAGTAGAGAAATTAAGCCAAAATAAGCGCTGAAATTTTACAATTATTTTTATGGCGCACTATGTCAACAGAATTTTTCATTTTTATTTCGTATTTAAAAATGATACATTCATTCGTTCAATTACGTCAATCATAATTTCAAATTTAATAAAAACAAAAAAAATGTGCTAAATAATTATATTAATGTGTTTAACACAAACGTTATCATATCTTGATATGAGATTTTTTTTTCTTTAATTTGTTTTTTTTTCTTCAAGTTTTAATTTTATAACCAACTCGAATTCTTTGGGCGCAAGTGTAGTTGGTTTCCTTAAAACCGAAGTAGACGCAAGGTAATAAATTAACATTAACGATGGAAAAGGATCTTTAGGGCGGAGCACCTTACAGAGAAGTTGAACGACATATCGGAGCATAAACTTCTTAACAATATCGGTTGCCTCGGGCGGAGTTCTTATCATCTCCCCTCTACCCATTAACTGGTGAAATGACGACGTGGATTATCTTCCGAATTCTACACGCAGCTCTTATTGCTTCTACAAAAGAGCTTATTATTATTGTATATTATTGTTTAGAATTCAACTTCAATGGATCTCAGGTGTCAACTTTCAACTTAACATCAAAATAAATATCCTTAATAGTAACAAATAATAAATTCAAAAGTTTACATTTTTGGATGTGTGTGTGTATGTGTATGGATTTGGATGAAATTTGGCACACAACCGGATACTCGAAATAAAATATATTTATACAAGATAAAAAATCTTGTAATTAAGTTGTCGAGGGATCGTCTAAAGTTATAAAAAATTCATCGTCACAGATATTTTCAACGCGGACGAAGTCGCGGGTACCAGCTAGTATACAATAAATAAAAATTGTACCTATATGCAATTCGAATGAACTACTAAACAAGTGTGGAGTGGTAATGATCATTCAAATAAACTATTTTTCATAAAAAAACATACGTAGGTTATTAAAATGGTAGTTTCTGAAAAAGCACTGTTGTCAAGAAAAAGCTCAGTGAGCAAGTTCACGTTATATAACGTATCAAATGACAGTTAAAAATGAGTCTGGGACAGTTTATTAATAAAGTAAGTGAAGCGAGCAAGTCTAATCTATCACGGCACGGCTTTACGTCTGACCCATACCGTGCTGCCCATTAGATATCCACCTACTACATAATATACGACAGGAGATTACGATAGAAATTTCATTAAGTTTACATATATAGAACGTTTTCAATACGTTTTAATTAATAAAAAAGTGTAAGATTTGGAAGAATATAAGCTGGATGTCGATTATTTTGGAATAAAATAAAAGTTGTACAATAAGCTTAGGAGTAGTTTTGGCATCCGTTACTTATGAACCCAAATGAGATTTCGTAAGTAATACCTGAATTTTACACGTTCAAAATAGTGATTTATTTATTTATTTTATTTATTTTCACTGTCGTACAAGACACTTTACTTTCAGTTTTTACTTATATGAAAACTAAACCGTGCGAGACTACTACTAAAAATATATTTAAATTTAAAGTTGGCTCTTCGCACAATTTGTACGAAATAAAATTGTGCGAGACGACTACTAAGCCCCGCCATGTACTTATCTAATTTATAACTGAAAAACGCAATGTGCCTTTTATAAATATTTTATAAAATACAAAGAAGATATGAAAATTCATTGAATAGTTATGATAAAAATATGTCTAAGCAACAATTTCTTAAAGGCAACTTTCGAACCTCATTAGATAAGTGATTTTAGAAAACCCCGGGCCGTTTTATTTACATTTTACTTACTTTTATTAGTTAAGTGCTACATTAAGTTAAGTGAGAACACATTTAAAACAAGAGATTATTTATTGAGAGATCAAATATGTGTGTTTATTTGTGGGTTGTTTGTATGTAATTTGTATATTCTAAACTCTTATGCGCCCAAATTAAAACTACAAAAAAAAAACAATTCAAGCAAAAAAAACATTGTGAACATTTCAAGTAAAAAAGTGAAACGATTAAAGAGTTGGTTCTAAAAGAAGGCAAAGGAGAAAGACTCGTAAAGGGAATTTGTGTTAACCATAAAATCCCTGATTGTCCTTTTATTTAAGCCTATTGTCGTAACAAAAATTATAATACCGCCCGTTGTCTTCGGCCGGCCTGTCCCACATTAAGCAGAGGGAAACCTTAGACGTCTTAATTACGTCGACTTTGCCAGACGTCTTTTAAAAGCGTCATTGAAAGCCGTAAAGGCTTCAGCGGACTTAATTGTACCAAATAATTTGGTACTGTGCACTTTAATGGTCTTAAGTTATTTAAATAATTTAATTAACAAAGAGTTCCGTATCAACGGGTGCTTCGTCCTCTCAATTAAAATGTCGTTTCTTAATATTTTTCGAGATGTTGTGAGATATAGGTACATACTTTGTAACTATTATATCTTTAGTAATTTGAACTAGAATTTAGCCGAGGTTAAAATGTAAGTTTAGTAAACTTGGTAACTTCATAGGGTTTAAGCTGCCCTCGTTTTTTTTTCACTCTGCATGCGTTTCTCAAGCTCTTCACCTGTGCTTATTTTGCTTCTTTCTTGTCTTCGTTAATTATTAAGATTATTTTTTTTTTTACTTTTACTTTAAATTTTTTTTTTTAAAAACATTATTTCTATGATATATACATATTATTCGATGCTGTCAGACGTTAGTTATATTTTTTTATAATATATTCGCGGGCACCAGTTAGTCTCCCTTAAATGCAAGGTGTCACGTTTGTTAGATTTACTCTTTAACATCTGATACCCATACTCGTACCTTCCTATTTGGATTAAGTGAACTTAAATTTATCATTCTTTAGCGTTTCATGTTTGTAACTAAATACGGCCAGCATGTGAGTGTGTTACGTACGAGAAAACACGTAAATCACTTAATTCCATGAGATTGTTAGTAACAGGCCACAGGAGTGCCGTAACGTAGCACCGGGTGCGCCCGATCCTGAACCACGCTGATAATAACAAATGGTTTCCGAATACGCTCGCCATGCTAAAATAAAGCCGTGAAGGAATTATCTTTTAAATTAATGTACTAATAAGATGCAATCTCTTTACATTTTTGTAAGGCGTTATACATACGCGTTATCTATAGGTACCTATAGATTGAACTGTTTTATTTCGTAGATGTTATTTTTAAGTAACTACTAAATATGTAAATATTATGTATAAATATACGCTTACAAAAAATTGTTATACTAAACTTACATGTATACTAAAGTAGTAAACGTCTGTCTGTATGTAAAATATTCTGTATATTATATATTTAAAAATACAAAAGTATTTGTACAAATCTACAAACAACTAAGATTATCTGTCCCCTAGTTCCCGGTACATAAACAGCATTGGGAGAGGACAAATAATTCGGGACAAATAACTCGGTTTTGGAGTAGGATTTTTTCTTTCCTTGTCACTAAAGATATAAATATGCCTGTTACTTATTAACGTTCTAATTATAACTAATATCATAAATGTGAAAGTAAATTCAATGCCCGGCAATAAAAGAACATTTTAGTATGAACAATAAAGATTGCATAAATGTAATGGCTACGAAAAAGGAGCGCGGACGAAGCCGCTGTCAAAAGCTAGTTTTTAATAAATATTTACAGATCGCGCGGCGAGAGTTTGGCTTTGACCGTTATTGCGCAGAAATCAGAAATTGGGTATCAACGGGCAATTAGCGGGGTGCGGGGCGGGTGTGTAGGCGCACGCGGTGCTCTGATTGGCGCTCCAGTCGTTCCCTGCCTCTCGCATCGATACGACGTACCGCGCACTCCTGTTGTACAATCACGTTCACAAGTGAATTGCTATTTTCGTTAATTGTTTATTGTTGTCGATTGTTATTATTTGTTGAGTTTGTTTGTTTAAGTTTGTCAGTTAAGTTTTTTTTGTTAAATATTAAAAAGTGATTTGAAAATGCGTAAAAAAAACATTGTTTTAAAAAGGCAAGCACGGAAAATGATATATGACGTGAATTGCTTTTTAAAGAAAGAAGCTGACGAATGTATCGATTCATTGAAGCAAATTCGAAGTCAGATTGAGGAAGTTGCTTCTTTACTCAGTCAGTCGGAGAATAACCAAACTATACAGACTATGCAGGTAATGAAAACGGAAACTGTTTCTAAATTAAATTGTGTAGACTTTAAAAGGAAATAAACATTTTATATAAGTAAAATAACTATCAATAGTTTTAATAAATGAAGAAGTTTATCTATTTCGTATTATTTTCTAGCATTATTACCACTGTACATGAATTTTGACCCACTCAAATATCCAACCTGGTACATAAAAAAGGAAAAGTATTGTGTGCGTGACAGTACCCATGCGCAGTAATCCCCTCCACCCGAAGGTCAAAGCCAAACTCTCGCCGCGCGATCTGTAATACATGTGTTTGTGTTACAAGCAAATATGTCGTCACTTGAACGAATATTCAATAAATGTATGCATACCCTTTGCCTTCCAGTTATGTTTAAGTTAACTGTCTCGCGTGCTCGCTATCTGTTTTTGATTGGGTCGTAGACTGGCGTTTGCTGAAATATTTTCCGATAAATACATGCATAAAAGCATATTTCAATGATATCGACAGTTGGGAACGGAAAAGACATTTCGGTTGTTTATGTTTCAAATCTTTTTCTTTTATTTATATATTAAAATCAATCACCGTGCGTTAGTCTCACAAAAAAGTCAAGAATGGATATAGGCCGATGTTAATTCCGATTTCATTTATGGATAAAGGGATAGACAGTGACTTAAAAGTGAGCTCACTCTTCCCAATGATAACACATTTTCGGCCGCCTGAAGTATGGCAAGGGCGCATCTGTGACTTAAATCTTTGTGGCGTCAGGGGTCGCCCGTCGTAAGGTCCCCCGAGTAGGCCGGCGTACTTCCCTGAGTAGGCGGCGGCTTTCCCTGAGTTGGATAGCCGTGGCGGCGCACCGAAGTCCCCACGACCCCGCCCATCAACGGCCGCGATGGATAGAAAGTCGTTGTGTCTGGCATAACCCCGCAGTTCCCCCTTCACTGCCGAGTATCGAAAAGGATTTCCCAACGTTAAAAAAAAGGGGTAAATCTATAGACGTGGATGTGCCCTCGTCCAGTGATTATGAATTAGTACAATCAAATCTAAAAGATACTGGTCTAAAAGACATGATTTTTATTAAATATCTGCCTAGGTTGAAACAAATAACTGAAATGATTAGATATAAAGTAACGTTTATGTACACAATTTATTTTATAGGTATATTGGAAGAAGAGAAATAAGCCCAACTAAGTCCTATAATACAAAGATTTTGCGCGACTACTTAATGTTAATACTATTATTTATATTCTAACGTAAAAGCGACACTGCTACGAAATCCCAACAAAGAAATTCTGTTTCTTTTCCAGGGTGACAATAGCGTGACCCTTATGTCCGTAACACAATAAAGCCAACATTATCCATAATAATGAGATTATCGACGTGGAGTAGGCACATACATATGTATGAAAACACCTACGAAATTTCCCGAACCTCGGTGTAATTTTACAAAGGTTAACATTAAGGAGACAAACGAAATATTGCTGTACTAGATGGTGCTCGCGACTTCGTCCGCGTTGAAAAGTTTATATTTTCCAGGATAAAAGTATCTGCACTCCATAGACGAAGCATTGACATAAGTAACCTTATTATACAGATCAGTGCGTAGAAAACATTACATACATGAGAAGCCGGTACGCATTAGTCCATATGGATAAAAATGGATATGGATAAAATTATTCATCTTGACAACTTATTTTTCCAAACTTGACCAAAAGACCAAACCAAAAGAATATAAACTAGAAAATATGTAATATTAAAAAGTATGGCTAATTGAAAATATAATAAGAATAAAGTCGTTTCTTATTGTACAATTCGTACCAGATCTGTACAGATGTACAGGTATTTTCATTTGCCTATTATGAGATAAATCAGTTCATTTCGCCGCCTTAGCAAAATGTCCATTACGTAGAACTTGCTCGGCAATGTCAAAACACATCATAAGTAATGAGAAGGAAAACGCGTGCCTCCTCGAATGGATGTCGATCTCGGTCTCGGGCTAAATCGAGAACTCATTAGCAAGTCGAACAACAACGTCGCAAGTCATTGCGTTACTGCGGGGATTGTGGGTGGGAGGGTAATTCATCACACCATAGTTTCAACGCGACGCGTCTCCTTATTCTAATATCAGCTGCTCCATTATATTTCTTTATAATGTGTGTGCTCGTATAGTACGAGTAAGCGGTTTCATAGAGTCGAAATTTCGCGAGTCTATAATAATAATAGTATTTATTAATTAGCAAAATTTTTTATTTACAATATTAGTAGGGTTTTAATATTAATAGTATTAACACCAATATGTTGCAACATAAACAGAAAAAATAAAAATTAATTAATTAAAACATGAAACGAAAACTTTGTATTCGTTTTTCTAACTTTATTTGTGAGAGGATTTTCTTTATATTAGCTACTAGCTGGTGCTCGCGACTTCGTCCGCGTAGAAAAGTATAAAACGCCATCTACCGTATTTTGGGTAGATGGCGCTATCTCCCGGGCCAAGCCGCTAGTATTTACTTTTATTTTAGATTTCCCGCAAGATTTTTCCGCGGTAAAAAGTATCCTATGTTCATCACGGATAATGTCGGCCTCTAATGGTAGAAGAATTTTTCAAATCGGTCCAGTAGTTTTGGAGCCTATTCTATACAAACAAACAAACAATCAAATCTTTCCTCTTTATAATATTAGTATAGATTAGTATAGATTGACAAAGTTTAGTGTTATCTGTATTATAAAAAAAATAAAGAAGTTAAGTATTATATATATTTTAGTTTTTATATACTCAGGTCAAAATTAATTTAATAATGAAGTGTTTATTTGTGTCTTAATAACTATTTTGTTTGTCCTGCTGCTCCCATTTGAGCAGAACTTAAAAAACGATTTGGATGTAGCACAGACTGCCAACTTTGGTCTTTGTAGTACGAACATTATTCTGTATATTATGTGTCTCGAATAATAAGAGCGGATTAGGTTTCATGGCTACAGGCTGAACTGCATTTCTAAAACAATCGATCGTTTTCGTGCATTGAACTGGAGAATATATTAGTTCTGGGATAGCTTCGAGAAACGGTAGGTAACATAGTTTTACTAAAAGTAATGGTAACTATACTGGCTTTGATATGTAATTAAGACTCCAACTTTAGGCATTTTATATAATCGTAATAATCGCAATTTTCATGAGATTACTATTCAAGGAAATTAATGAGAAATATAATTTTCGTTTCCAAGATTTCAGTGGTCTGGGTCTTATTAGTAGCTATTTGGGCAGCTAATATACTGGCGCCCATTACAGAAGATCACGGTAAAATAACAGCGTGTTTTCTGTTGTGTTCGGTAAGTCTATTTCGCTGTCCCTTTCTCATCCCTTATCATTAATCCTGCAAAGGTCGGCAGCGCACTTGCAGCGCCTGTGACGTCACTTGTATTTATAGGCGAGTGAAAGCACCTCCCATCAAAAGGATCGTCAGTCTTCCTGAGGAACTTTGCATTTAAAAAAATGTCAAAGTAAGTCAAATGTAAAAGTCAAGAATTATCCTTAACCCATGTGTATAAAATGACGGTTTATTAGACGTAAATCATGTGAATGTATGCATGTAAGTTTCTGGATATAAGGACGAGTTTTGGGTCGAAAGGGCGGGCAAACAAACGATAATATGGCTCGGTCTTTTTTATACATCATCTTTGCTTGTAAAATGCACACTCACCTAATGTTTGTTGTATAAGTTTACATTGTCATTAATAAAAGTCTTGTTTCAAGTCTTGTTGCTGTATTTTAACGTGTAATGCAGTGTTTAAACACGAGACAACCGCAGGCTCAGGTGTGTGGTTCTACTTCGAAAACTTGTTACGCCAGAACTTAAGTCGCAATTCGCTACAATGCAAGTGACATTATAATGCAAAGACACGTTCATATTGAACTTGTCTTAAGTGTTACATGTAATGTTTCCATTACTTGATGAGTCAATTCTCAGTAACTTCGGGTAAAGATTAAAAGCAAGGCCAACGAGACAACGCATAAAATTTTAAAAAAATACTTTCAAGTGTTGTCAAGATGGCTTCCTATAGCATGAAATAGATAGCGCCGGCAGCTTCGTGTGAGGGAAAAGGACAGAGGACCATTTACATTGTTTGCGATGTCTCACTTAGGCTTTACCATAGGTACATAGATAGTATAAAACAAAGTTAGTTCACACCGTCTGTCCTTCTGTATGTACGCTTTGATCTTTTAAAATACGCAACGTCGATTTTAATGCGATCTTCGCTAATAGAAAGTACAATAAACAAGGAAGGCTTTTACATAAATTTGCAGAAAAATATTGCACTCGTGCGTCGGGGTCGCTAGTGCTTGTATAATCTACAACACCAATGACTTCCATAAACTCGAAAGTTAAGTTTGTGTGTGTAATAAAATCTAAAAATACCGAGTTTTTACATAAAGCTTTCCATTTTCCCATATATTGTACACGAACGAGACATATCAAACACACTTCTCGTGTTCTTTAGCCCGTTTATGACACGAGATTATCCATCTAAATTCCGTCTTATTACGTAATAAAAATGCCGCAATGAATGAGCTCTGTAGCTCGCCACTTTTATGTTGAGTGTTTTGCGAATTTTAATTTGAGAAATTCTTTCCTTGTACTTTTACAAATTTTTATGTAACTACGTGAAATCACGACAACTTATTTAAGGAGAAAGTTTCCTCTTTATTATTATTCATTTTACATAAATTTAATTAACAATAAAATCTCTTGGTAAAGTACTTACGTAGTAAGGCAGAGTTATCGCGGCACTTATTTCATCATTTAAATACTTCCTGTGTAAGTTTTTTTAATAATTTAGTATATTTCTTATAATCTATTGCCATTAACTACGCCTTGTTTATCTTTGTTTATCTTTCTTTTTTCTGAAATTATAATAATACACAAAACCCTTTGGATGGTTTAGAAAAAATTGCGTATAAAGCTGAAAGCGACATTATTTTAAAACATGTATCTATAGATCTTGTGGGTAATCTTGTCTTGTCTAAGAGTTATGGTGGAACATACATACATACAATAAAAGTACACTTACTTTTACACCTACACTTAAAGATTTATTATTACTATTGATTGATGATTGATAAATATGAAATGTGCCAGTCACATCTGTCGAAGGGGTAAATGAATTCTCGAATGCAGATCACAAATTAGAAGACGCAGCGTGGAATGCCTTGTGGCCAGTTAGAGAGACGACCTGAAAGGAAGCGGCTGGATTTCTATAGTTACAAGAAGGGAGGTATACAAATGCGCTGAAAACCCTGACAGAGTAACAGGACAAGACTAGGGACATCCTTTATTCACGGACTTAAGAACAACAACTGTTATTACACCATAGTTTTCCGTAAAGGTCGTTGCTATCGTCATGAGCTGCCAAATTTCTAACTACAACAAACACATCAAAGTTTTAATACAAGTCAAAGTTAACTCAAATTCAAGCCAGGATTACGACAAAAAATACTTATCATAACAGTCTGAAAGTATTTATCCCCTTTTTATAATATTACCAAAACTCTAGCAGAAACTTCCCTAATTAGACACGGCTTAACCAGAAGTTCGGTAATGTAAAATACAGTCAACTTCTGCTCTCTTAAAGTCACGTAGCTTGCTTCTATAACTTATAACTCTTTCAGAATTACCCGAGTGCGAAACTTGAATATCTCTTGAATTGTTTTATGGCCAATGAAAGCATTCGGTTGTATAATACATGGCTTTTAATATTTTAAATATACTTAAGTTATGTTTTGCTCATATATATTTCAGTTTACATTCTTAAAATTACCTTTTGATTTGGAAAAGCATTTTATTGTTAATATTTAATATTTTGCATGCCTATGTAAGAAAGGCGAAACATGATGTTCCTTTACTCTCTGTAACACCTTTAGTACCATGTTTTAGGCAAATAAATGATATTATTCTTATTATTTGGAACTAGCTGACGCCCGCGACTTCGTCCGCGTTGAAAAAGGAAAAGGTAGCCTATCCTGTGGCCCTGTACGTCTAAATGTTTATCTACCAAGTTTGATGAAAATCAGTTAATTCGTTTAAGAGTTATGGAGGAACATACATACATAATATAATACCTACACTTACAGATTTATTATTAGTAGGTATTGATTATTGAATCAGATAGAAACTTATTTGTTTAGTTTTATGTCCATTCTTTTATATTTTAGACTCTCTTTTGTTAATTTTCATCCAAATCTGACATCTAATCCTCACATTTTCGCATTCATAATATTAACGATTGTTATAATATTAGATAAAAAGTAGGATTTTTTCTAATAAGGTTATCTTTATTAGTATCCAATCTTTAAAATGTCAACAGTTTTCTCAATTAACAAAAAATAAAAGGCCAGATACTTTTGTAGGTATTTATATAATTTGATTGGTATACCAACTTTGCGGGATTGCGCGCTGGCCTGTGTAATTCAATAACACTGCTACGTACGCAACGGCTTTTGTGTTCAGATATTGCGATTTAATAATACATTTTGGGTTACAAAGAAAATTTACCCCAATACAAAGTCTACTCAAATGTATTTTCTCTTTTCATTTTTTGTTTTTTTTTTTTTTTTTAAATATAATAACATATTAGCTTTAACATCACACATTATTATGTAGGTATGTATCGCATTTTAATCGCCGAGAAACGAATTGGTTTAAGCTAATCTTAACATTTCAAACAAACTGCTGATTATGGTTAAAGACTACGTTACAGTATTAAGGTTGTTTTATAGTTGTATGAACGCCACAACTCATTTAAAATACGCTGAACGGGTTAATTAAGAGAAGCAACGGGGTGTGAAATTGTAAACGTAGGTATGTGAAAACATTCGGCGGTTTCTGGGAGACCTGCCGCCTACAACTTACCTGCTATGGTAAATTAACCTCAAATATCTAATGCATAATGTTGTCTTTTATTACACACTAGACCGTAGCGCCCCGGTTTCACTCGGGTGCCCTGAATTCACACGGAGCTACAAAATATACTAGGTAATAAAAAAGATCTTTTTTCAAATACTTATTTCAGGAGATTTCGCTTGACATACCTACATTTAAACTTACAAAATTTATAACATACGAAGAATATAATTTTTGTAATTTTTATGACCCCAATATAATACAGATACAAATAAAAATACATAAGTGATCTACAAACAAACATTTGTTAGAGAAATCCAATTAGACATGACAAAAATCTCAGTAGCTACTGTCCCTAATAATATAGCCACCCAATGTAACTATAAAAAAAAATTATAAACACTATATTTAGAAGTGTTCCTAATTCCTAAATGAAAGTACAATTATTCTACGCTTAAGCCTTTTTTCAAGCGAAATGGACGCTATTGAAAAGTAAATGAATTCCATTAGCGGAAGTGGAATTAAAGTCGGTCGGCTTGCTAAACGATAATTTTACCGCGACTGGAGTAATTGCGACCAACTTTATTAGATGATAAGTATTTAGTACCTACGGGGTAAGTTTCTGTCTATTTGCTACCTTTTTTTAATATAATTTGAATTTTCAGTAATAAAACGTCAGAAAAGTCATGATTCAAATCAAATGAACAACCAACATTTTACCAAAAAATTCGAAAATAAAACCGATAGTGGTCGGTTGAGTAGTTAAGGCATAAAAAGGTAACAGACAGACAGACAGAGTTTCTTTCACATTTATGTATGGATAAGAGAGAGAAATATTATGTCAAATATGACAATGTTTAAATTCATAACTACTCTTCAAATGTGGGGAATTATTTTAGTGATAATAGTGATAAAGTTTCCCAACAGATATTGAAATAGAGAGAAAACTGTTCAAAACAAATGAGAACATTGTTCTAATACATTTCGTCTTTTTCTACTATATTATATACAAGTTCTTACCGTTCATGTTTCAAGTGAGATCTGTTAACAAATTTTAGACGGAAACTATGAAGTAATCCTATGCAAACACTATTTCCTTTCCAAGATAAAAAAATATATAAAGTATCCTATATGTAAATACGCAATATGATTTAAATGTTTGCCAAACTTCATCGGTATCCATTAAAAAGCTTTTTAATTGTTAATTAATATAGAGAGTTTACGCATTTATAAATACGAGTATTCGTATAAATATACTATGTACAAGTATATATATAAGCTTTTGCCTCGTAGTATAGATTACACATAGCTTTAGATGAAACGCTAGCCGATTAAACAGCTTACTGGCTTGATCTCCGCATCAACGATCCAATTCTGAGGTCAAAACGATACCATTAGCCAGCATTAATGATGTGCACAAATGCGTTCAGAAGTGCCTACTGAAACAATAATGTTGGTCCACACAATACATTAATTTATATTAATACATAATGTAAGCTATTAACTGCTAACTTTGTTGTCTCTAATAACATAATTTTAAATTAAAAACAAAATATGAGTATGTAAAGAAAAATATAGTTTCTTTAATTAGAATAACTCCTTTTAACAAAATATAAACCGACTTCAAACCGTCTCATGGTCTTTTAGCATGGATGCCATTGTCAGAACTGGACCAAATTGAAATGGGACCACACGGGAAGCAGATTTTGTGTTTATCTCGTAACTAACAGGACTACCGAAATTTTATAAAATCCTTTTTTTTAGATGAAATATAATTACAACGTATTAATATACATTTTTTAATATACGTCTATTACGAAATATTATCTTCAGTATTATCTAAATACTTATAAATAAAACTACATAAATGAAAAATTAACCGATGTTTTATTTCAGAACGTTAATAACTTTATTTTTATTGATTTTATGAAAAAATTAACATTTATGTTTGGGTCATCTTTATTTATTGAAATATTTCAGATCTTCAAAGTTTAGCAACCACAATAGGTAGGTGAGTTACATACATAAGAGTCTGATTTACATTGGTAAACTTAGTGCGGACGAAGGCAAGTCCTACATAAATTAGTCCATAAATAGTATAAGTACCTGTTCAGATATTGAGTTGTCAGAAAGATATTTTTCGGTTAATGTAACAAACAACTAAACCATTATCTAGTGATTGATGAACTACGAGTTACATAATTTTTGGGGTGAAAATTCTGTCCTCCGAAGAGAATATTGCTCTTCGGTAGCTGTGAAAAAGGAAGGAAAGCGAACAGCATCGATTCATCAATTCTTTTGACATTACTTTACAATATAATATGATATACCTATCTATACTCGTATATATTTATTATCTACTAGCGACCCGCTCTCGGCATCGTACGGGTGAATTTTTTTTACAAATCATTTTTAAAAATCTTCCTCGTTTGAGACTCTTTCTATTAGTGAAAACCGCATCTTATTAGTGAAAATCCATTCAGTAGTTTTTGAAATCATCGCGAACCTACATTGAGACCGACAGACGCGGAGGCAGATTTAGTTTCATCATTAGTTGACCACCAGCACCATCCTGATATTTAACCCTTTAGTCTGTCTTCCCCTTTCTTTTTAACGAGGAGAGATCCGTTTACAGATTCCCTACCGTTGGCTAGACGGTAGGGGTATGTGGGGGTCAGCCGACGCTCTGCGCTATGCTAGTCATAGCGGGCCCGGTGCCCCGGTGCCTCCTTGCCCTTTGAGCAGGGTAGATCGGGCTCTGTCGAGGCAACAACTCCGATCCACCCCAGGGCGGCTTAGCCATTTCTGATAGCCATTCATCTACGCCGATGGGGGATTGCCCGGAGACACCAGGCCAATCCCCAAGGGGGGACAAGGGACAAGGGGGGGACCTTGTGCAGGCACACACAGCTAGCCAGCTATGTGCGCAGGTCCCCGAGTCTGTCTTCCCCTTTTTTTTATTGAGGAGGAATCCGTTTACTGACTTCCTGTCGCCGACCCACGGGTATGTGGGGGTCGACCAGCATACTCCGCTTGCACACGTAGCAATCAGAACTGGCCCCTATTAAGGATACACGGTATTAGATTGATATATATGTAAGTAAGTATATATACTATAACACTGTATAACATTTTAACGAAAACGAAATGACAATGAAAATATCATTCGCCAATTGGAGCGTCACCTAAAGATTTCCTAACGCTCCTCGTATCCTTCTCAGAGATTCTTTAATAGAAATATAAATCTCTACTGCGAAAGCTGAGGATTTATTGTGCTACCCGTGTAACCCTTTTTATTAGTCACGTATATTACATACAATAATATTCACACATAATAAAATTAATTTGATATAGGTATGTAGGTATATCTTTATATCAACGCTAGAATTAAAGGCAATTATTTATGTAGTACTTAAGTTGCACTTGACATTATACTTTTGCCATTGAGTGAGATTTTTATTTTTAGATAGCTGGCGCCCGCGGCTTCGCCCGCGTGGAATATTTTGTCGTGAAATTCAATTCTAACTTTGGTGTAAGATGTTTTTAAATGGGTGTTTTCGAAGATTACATACAAACAAAATACCAACATGAAAGTTTTTCATCTTTATAATATTTAGCAGTACCTATGTACTTAAGTTATACTAATATTAGTTATACGTATTACTTATTTCTTGTATTAGAGATAATATCTTTACTTATTTAAATAAATGACAAAGTACTATTTACTTTAAATAAAATAAGAATAAAGAATAAAGAAATTTATTTCAGAATAACAACTGTGTTGTAGAGAAAAGTAATAAAAAAGTACTTTTGTACGGGAAACCGCACTGTAAATTATTTATATAGGTCAATCCATTTCCGTATCCATCTTCTTGGAAATCATTTAACACAGATCCTATCCTATCATTATCATTATTTAGATTCAGTATAAAAAATAAATTTTAACTTAAGCAGAGTAAGTTTAAAACTTGTTATAGTTACTTTAAACATTGTGGCAAGTAAGTGCAAAGTGTACCTAGTATAGTAAAAATTTCAGGTCTCGATTCAAACTGTGTCCGAGAAAGAAACAAGAGTAATTCCTTTAAAAGTTCGAAGGTAAAAACTAAGACACGATTCTACTGTGGGGCTGCTGTAATGGCTCGTTGAAATGTTTATAGCTTCACGTTCAGCGAGTAGCGAGCGTTTGGCTTAAACAAAAGAAACAAATCTCAGATCGCCATAAATCGTAAGGGGCACTGAGATTTATTCATTGATTAACGTCTCGCTATTTGCCAAATAACATAAAAAAAAACATCGAAAAGCTATTTGTATTTACTTATATGTGTCTAAGGGCCTCTTTCACCATCTGTCAAGTAGGCTAACCGTCATTTAAAGTCACCTGTCACCTTTGTTTGTACGGTAAAAATCCCAAACATTAAAAAGAAAATAATAAAAAACATTCGCCTATCGAAGGATGCACTACAATCATCAATAGTAATAATAATCTGTAAGTGTATAACTCTTAAATGAATTATCTGATTTTCATGAAACTTGGTAGATAAACATTTAGACGTACGGGACACAGGATGGGCTTTTTTCTTTTTCAACGCGGACGAAGTCGCGGGCGAAAGCTAGTAAAACATAAAATTATTTCTAAAAGTAAGTAATCAACATTTGTAGTTGGTGAAAAAGACCCAATGTCTATTTGTAAATGAATGAAAATCAAAACAGTCGCCTGTCATTAGATGCCCATTACTCCTTTAGCCGTGAAATTGGAGTTTTATAATGGGTTTTCGTTAATGAATAGGGTAAAGGACTTGTTATTTGAAAAAATATATTCTTTTGGATTAAATTGATACTTTTTCTATCTCAAATCGGCAGGCAGGCTGAATATCCACCTTGATGTTTTTTATAGAACTTGGTCTTCAGAAACTGAATGGCGCGTTTATTTTTCATTTTATTTTAGATTTTTTGAATTTTCATGATGACCGGAAAGGTAATGGACAACAGACAGAGTAACTTTCACATTTATCAATAATAATAATAATTAATCTGTAAGGGTTAGTCATGGAGTAAAGTTACTTTGATTTCAGAGATATCGTTTTTATAGGCTCTATACAATACATAATACAGAAAACTAAATTGACGCGATTTTTAGAATTTTTTGACATTGGAAGTGTCTTTTGTTTGCTTCAGTATAGGCCCCGATTTCACAAAAAAGTGCGATCCCCTTATATCTCGGAGAGTTGTAAAGATATGATATTCAAAAAGGGCTCAAAAGACGCGTATTCACGATAAGGTGCAAAAAGATTTTTTCAAAAAGTAACGAAAAAAGTTATGGCCGAAACAGTGAAAAAAAAATCGTTTTATTTCCGTATTTTTTATTTTGGCGCTCGATATTTTGGAAACGAAGAATGATATCAAAAATTTGAGAAAAACTCCTTTGAACAATTTAATTCAATTTGAGCCTAAAACGGGTTTGCCATGTAACCCTTTTGAAAGAAGTCAACAAGTCAGCACAACATATTTTTCGAATCCCGTAGATTCATTTCCAATGTGCTCGATACTCGTGTGAGGCACGAAATCTGTGATTTTTTTCTGTACGTATGCCATTAACTCTTAAACGAATTAACTGATTTTCATGAAACTTGGTAAATACTTAAACATTTAGACGTACGAGACACAGGATAGACTACTTTTTTTTTTCAACGTGGACGAAGTCGCGACTTTTAAGAGCTAAATAAATTATTAGTATTGATTATCTCAACTGGCAGAAATATTAAAAATGAACTTAGAATTTTATTATGAAAACTAAATTATGGAACACCCCAGCCAGTCGGGGGAGAAAATCACCACACCGTGACCACGGCCAACTTTGAAAACTTTGTTTCCGTAGTCCGTACCTAGTTGAAGTTGCCACGAAAAGAATCCGATCGTTTGAGTCAAATGTCTAACTCTTTAACCCACTCCACAAACGGTCTCGTTAGACAGGTAAGTAACAGACAAAAACAAAGTCAAATAGGTCAATTAGAATAAATCAGATAGCTGGTGCCTGCGGCTTCGCCCGCGTGGAATATTTAGCCTGTATCCATCCTGAAATATTATTGGTGAAAGATTTTTTAAATGAAAGTATCAGAGTACCTCATACAAACAAACAAACATAGAAACATACCTCTTTATAATATTAGTAAAAACGTGGAGATTTAATAATTTTTGTTATCAATGGAAGATTTATTCGGAAAGAGCACTACAGATGTTTCTTTCCGATTCCTTGTAAGAACAGATTTTTGAAACGGTGGGAGAATCATTTATTTGTATTAGCGCAATAATAGGGAACGGCCCAATGTTAAATTTACCAAAAATCCTAACAGCAAAAAAAATGGTCCTATAGTATAAAAAATTCTAAGAAAAGATCTATCGATTAACTACTTGTAAATTTCAATCGATTACTTAAATTTCGAGATAAATCGAAAAAACCGTCAAAAATCGTAATTTTTTTGTTTTTCGTGTATCTTTTTTGAATTAATCTTTTTAAACTTGTTACTTGGTGAAAATGTAGCCCGCGGCAAGACAAATAAGTGCCTTAATTCAAAATAGATATATTTTTTAAATTGTTCGAGATATATCGATCTTTCGAAAAAAAGGACTTCTTGGAAATCGGCTCCTTTTGCTCGGCGGATAGTCTTAGAGAAACGTTTCTGATCCTATTTTTTTCTTCAAGAGTTATACTATCTAGGCAAAAAAAACGATTTTTTTTAATTTTAAGGATCCAAAAATATTAATTGGGCTATATTGTTTTTACTTTTTTTTAGAACCATTTACCTAAGTGTAATAAATGTAATAAGGGTCCGAAACATTCGAGGGGTAAATATTTATACGACCCGGAATATCACAGTAGAAACGACTGTCAAGTCTTATTGGTTTTCTTCTAGTGTAAACATTACTCAATGTTCTTGTGATTTTAGGTAAGTATATTGTCTAATAAAATGTAGATTATTTGTATTATGAAACAAAATTAAAATTTAATGTTCTTGTCTAAAATAAACTAACTATTATTATTAAACTAACTATATATTATAAACTAGCCAGTGCTCGCACCTTCGTATAATATGCTATAGTTCGTTTTTTGAAAATCCCACAGGAACCTAACATTTTCCAGGATAAAAAGTATCATACTTAGTTTAATCCAGGTAATCGTCAATAGATACGTCAGTAAAATCGCATTACCGTGCACAAACGCATAGACAAACAGACAAAAATACTAAAAATATTTTTTACCACGGTAACATAATTACAACGGTCGTGTACCCTTCAAATTGTTTTTTTTTTAATAGGTAATACAGGATGGGATTTTATAATGCCACCTGGAGGAAAAGTCTTGGCTCCATCAGATCTTCTCCGATGATTTTACCAGTGTCATTAGTAAAAATAGCAATTTGAAATAAATTAAAATCAAAAGTAGCAGATCCCGAGGTTACCGAGACCGTCAAGTCTATAATTTTTCTTAGTTGTCCAAAACAGTCCGTCAAGTTCAATGCAGTCAGTAGCACTACCATGACTTGCTATCGAAATCTTACGTTAGTTTACTTCTGTCGATAACGAACCTTTCACCCTTCAATGTGCTAGTGAATGATTTTACTACTAACGTTACGGTATTTCTCGAGAGCATCAGTCAAATTTGTAACTCATGGTACGATTTTGTATAGAAATGTCAAGTTAAACGTTAGTCGGTTTTTTACTTATTCGATACTACATTCGATAGGTTTTTTACTTATGCAACTTATGCTGGTTTTAGTTCTTTGGTGACCGCTAGAGGCGCTGTACAATTTTTCATACAAATATTTTACGTTCTCGTTCATCTCTCGCTAGCGATTTCGGTAATGACGAGCGAAATCGCTTGCGAGAGATGAGCGAGAACGTACAATTTTTCATACAAATATTTTACGCTCTCGCTCATCTCTCGCTAGCGATTTCGCTCATCATAAACTCATGGTAGTGCTACTGGTCAAGTCCGGGCAGAAGCCTTTACTACACTACTCGCGAATTTCCTCGACGAAGTATTCGGGAAAGTTAATCGAAGTATGAAGTGCGTCACTAAAAACCATCGATCTATTTACGTTCGAGGTAAGGCGAGGTGTCCGTCCAGTCCACACTCTCGTTTTCGCCTCGCCTCGGCCAACTTCGCGAGTAGTGTAAAGGCGGCTTTAGTTAAATTTCTTTGAGAGGCGGGGTTAGATTGACATTTCAGCTAATTGTCATTGTCAAAAAAACTTCAAACTGCATAACTGTCATTTATCTTATGTCAATATAAAATATGTATAAAATTATAAATTGTCAAATTTGTAAATTTGTCAACAAATTCAACAAAACAAAGCAACAAACAAACTGCAAGTTGCATTGGATTGCAATTGCAACATTGCATTGTTTTATTTTTGTTTTTTGTTGCTTTAATCAAATGCTTTAATTTAATTCAAACTGTCATTTGTTTTTTTTTTCTGTTTGAACTTAATCCTTTAGTAGTTTAGTTTCTTTATCTATTTGTTTGTACTGAACTTTGTTAAGTTGATAACAATATTGATAGATATGGAAATAATAAAAATTACCTAACTATGAATGACAATAGTGATGATAATTTACTCAGTGACAATTTATTCTATCTCATAAAATTGACAGGACTGGCTGGAGTGATAACTTTTCAACTCAACTCAAACTAAAGTTCACTTTATTGTAACTTAAGTTTAACACTATTTTTTTATCAAGAAATCACATTATGCCGAATTTGTTGTGTAAGTCCGTTTCCATATTATATTAAAAATAATAAAGTGTATTTTAGAAGCCTCTATATTCAGTCTACCTACTCTTTTTGATGATTCTTACTGTTTTTAAGCTACACGCGCGTTGACTATGACACTACTATATAGTGAGTCATATAAACACAAACACATTTGAATGCAATCTCCTGCCAACCTGACGGGATAAGAGAAAAGGATATATAAATGGCTACATGACCTTTACAACGTGAAACATTACCACCAGCACAGCACACATGTATTAGTTTATTATAAGTCGGTGGTTCTACCATCAAGTGGGAATCAATAAATTATTTTTTGTAACTTACCTATGTTTAGGAAGATTTTAATTACGTATCAATTTCTTTTTTCGCCTAACATCATCAATGCTGATGAAGTCGCGAGCGCCAGCTAGTTATAAATAATTGTCTTAAGTTAAAGGTAAATAACAGCTGATTGAAATAACAGATATTTCTTGAGAATAAATCCATTGATTTTATGTAGGTAATAAACAGTGATAATGTATAACTATAGGATATATTTTTTTCATACATATTTCTACCTAAAAAATTCAATAAAATTAGACCTATTTTTTATTTCAGGTATTTCAGATAAAATGGAGGATTTTTGTATAAATAAAACAAGCATTGACAAACAAGCGAAATTGATTACTGAAAAGTATAATGTGGTGAATACAAAAACGTTCAACATTTGGTTAGTAAAAGCAATTACTCTGATTGACTTAACAACACTTGCTGCAGATGATACAAGATCTCATGTCAACAGACTATGTATAAAGGTAATTTAAAAGTATAAAGGTATAGGTTCATAAAGGCTGGCGCTGACTGATGGAATGGCATTTTTCAACTGACTTCCAAAATAGGAGGAGGTTTTCAATTCGACTGTATTTTTTTTATATTTGTTACCTCAGAACTTTCGACTGGGTGAAACAATATTGATGATTCTTTTTATTTGAAAGCTGGTGCTGCCCGTGTGGTCCCATTTCAATTTGGTCCAGTTGTGACAATGGCATTCATGAGAAAATGGTTTGAAGTCAATTTTTTTTTTGTTAAAAAGAGTTATTAATTATTATTATTCTATATTATAAATTCACAAGTTTGCAAAGATGGATATATGTTGAAAAACTATTTGATTTTAATTAACAATTAATATTGTTAATGGTAACATTCAAATAACTAAGTTTCATTTTACTAATGTATAAATGTGAAAGTTTGTGAGGATGTATGGATGTGTGTTACTTGTTTATTCAAAAACGATATGAACGGATTTATATTCATATTTCAATGTGTATGAAGTTGCAGACACCAGCTAGTATATTAAATTGAAGAAAATTTGGAACATTAATAACAAGAATGACTTTATTTCAGGCTGCTAACCCTTTGCCTGCTTCAGTAATAGACGAACTTGGTTTAAAAGACAAGTTTTTGGTAAGAACAGCAGCAGTCTGTGTGTATCCGAATATGGTTAAATATGCAAAAGAATCCATAGAGCGTATGGGGCTAGTGGAAGACATACAAATTGCTTCAGGTTTGTATTTAAAAAATTGTACACATTTATTTTTTTATTCCCATTACTCAAATTGTTTTTGTTGTCTCATATCTTAGTGAAAGTTAAGGCACTCATTGTGGATTATATTAAAGATACAACCATTCTTCCCTACCAGGGAGTATTGATAAACAGTGCTGACAGGAAAAGAAAGGGGAATGGACTCTAGCATATTCTGTTTGAACTTTTGGTAGCATTAATGTTATGAAATATATTAAACTAGCTTCTGGCTTCGCACGGGTGCAATTTTTTTCTGCAAATTATATATATAAACTCCTCGTTTAACTATCTTTACATTACTGAAAACGACATTAAAATCCCTTGCGTAGTTTAAAAGATCTAATCGTACATACAAAGGGATAGATTGCAGGAAGCGATATTATTTATACTATGTAAAGTATATGTTTAAAAATATTTTTAGTTGCCACTGGTTTCCCTACTGGTCTTTATCCGCTGGAGTCGCGTTTAATTGAAATAAAAAACGCAATAGCCGATGGAGCCACAGAAATAGATGTGGTGTTGGACCGCAGTCTTGTGCTCACCGGACAATGGGAGTTAATGTATGAAGAGTTAAAACAGATGCGAAATTCCTGTCGCGATGCACATTTAAAAGTCATCCTAGCCATTGGTGAATTGGGGACGTATGATAATGTAATTATTACACCATTCAATTCTTTATCAATACTAAGTAATAATAAATCTGTAGGGGTCGGTCATGGAATAATTTACTTTGTTTTCAGAAATATCGTGTATTTCTATGCATGATACTGAAACTAAATTGAAGATTTTTGAATTTTTTTTCTGTATGTATGTATGTTCCTCTATAACTCTTAAACAAATTAACTGATTTTCATAAAACTTGGTAGATAAACATTTAGAAGTACGGGACACGTGATAGGCTACTTTTTATCTTTTTTAACGCGGACGAAGTCGCGGGCAACAGCTAGTTTAATATAAAGTAAATGTTCTAGTAATATTACTGGCCCAAATTTCGAAAATGCCATGCCAAAGTTCTATAATAGATTTTTAATGTGGAAATCTTCTTGTTTAGATCTACAAAGCCTCGATGATTTCAATGATGGCTGGGGCTGATTTCATAAAAACTTCAACCGGTAAAGAAACGGTGAATGCTACTTTACCGGCCGGCCTTATAATGTGCAGGGCTATACGACGATTCTACCAATTGACAGGAAAAAAGGTAAATAGCTATCTAATATAAAAATAGCTAATAGCTAATAGAAAAAGGTATCATTCCTTTTTTCCTACCTGAAATTGAGTATAAGACTGTATTTTTTTTTTATGTTTGTTACCTCATAACTTTCGACTGAGTGAAACTATTTTGATGATTCTATTTTATTTGAAAGCTAGTGCTTCCCGTGTGGTCCCATTTAAATTTGGTCCAGTTCTGATAATGGCATCCATAAGAAAATGGTTTGAAGTCGGTTTTTTTTTTTGTTAAAAAGTGTTTAATTTAACAACTGGTAAGTTAAAATCAAAATCTATCATTTTCCACAGGTTTTCAAACTTATTTTATTTTGCCTTTATTTTAATTATTGAACTTAAACTGTTAAGTAGATACATCAATAGTCTCAAAATATTAATTTCATTAATGTATTTCGACGTTGCTTTGCTCTGATAGTCAAAAGTTGGTGACCATAAGCTAATTTTGGTTTGTTTTTGACTCTCCATAGGTTGGATTGAAACCAGCCGGAGGCATAAAGACATGTCGTGATGCCGTCAATTGGATGTGTCTAGTAAAATACGAATTGGGAAACGAATGGCTCTCAAAAAAACTATTTCGTATAGGAGCCTCTAGCTTACTAGACATTATAGTCCAACATTTACAACAAAATCCAACTGATTTGGCCAATTGATTTAATATTTTTACAGTTTTTATTCTTGTGTTAGTCCAAACAATATTGTATTCAATTTTTATAAACATAAATATTTAAAGTGTACACATTGTTATTTAAAAAAGTAAAAATACTAAATAAAGTTAATAGTTTTAACAATTAAGGTTTAAAATTTTTATTACAAAATTTTGAGTATATTAAAATAAAAAAAAATTTTGACTGTTGAACAGTGAAAAAGTATTTATATTTTGACAATAATTATGTATAAAAATTATTTTTATATATTATATAACGTCGTAAACACAACAATTTCATGAATTTTAAAATGTTTATATAGTATCTACGTTCCAAATAAAAGATTTTGTAAATTTTTAAAAATGTTTTATTATTAATTTAATTTGTTTAGTAAACATAAAATATAAAACCCAATATTAAGACCACCTGTTCACGTCATCACTATATAATCGCTTGTTATCCTTAAATTAAAACTAATCTTATAGACTATTATTAAAATATGACACGTGTATTAAAATTTAAAATATCTTATTTAATTAAACGTCCATAATATACATCTACATCTAAATGTATAAAATAAATAAGTTCAATGGGATCATTGTACTTAATAATTGCCATAAATTTACAATATTATAATGTGTAATTTTGGGTTATTGCTACAAATTAATATTATATTGCCACATTAAAATATAAAGATACATGGAGAAAGTCTCAAGCCAAAGCTAGTACATTCACAAGACTTTCTTGTATGAGGAATGGGCCCCATCACATATTAATTAAACACTGAAAGATATATTTCAAGTTAACCGAGAAACATTCCCAAGATTGATTTGCTCTGGCTCAAGATGATGGAGCAAGCTCACCTAGAAGATGCCTATTCACTTTTAAAAGATTTGAGTTATATAAGCTCGGAAACACAGACAAAGCAGGAAGTTCCATACCTTGGCAGTGCAAATATTAGGTATTAATAGTAATTAAGTACAACAAAATTAATGTTAGAACAGCGGTAGTAATGCTCTCGTTTATTACCTATCCTTAAAAAGTTAGACATAGCAAGACAAGATGCGTTCATTCAAATATACTTGTTTATAGAGCAACAATATATCGTCTGTATCGGAAAAGTCGTATAGGAGAATTGAGTGCGACGCAGAGAGATTTATTCGTATAGTTAGAGGCAATTTACACGGCAGTTTGTCTAAAGTCGCTTTAGAGAAGCGTCAAATTGTATAAACACATTCACAGGCGCGTACAAAAATCTGATGATTTTCTCCTAAATTAAATTTAAAAAAAAAACTGAAGATAAGAAATATCCCAGGTCCAAAGGAGCTCCCCTGTAATGTTCGATTAAATGACGGTACATATGACTCAACACGAGTTGAGATGTACATCTATTGTTTTGAAAGAAAAACTGTTTCTAAAAATCTTATTCCAACCAAAATAAAAATATTTAAAATGATTGTATTTTTGCCTTTTTTTTGGCGCTATTGACGGATATTTCATTAGCAGATAGAAGCAGTCACAGAGAGTAATTTTAGCAACTTTTACCCTGGTGAATAACTTTAAAAGCTGCCTATATACTTACATTGGTACGACAGTAAAATCACAAGACCAAAAATATCAACAATAATTACGTACGACGTATTTGCCTTACTAATTTAGTCCATATTGTTCGGAATATCTTACGCTTAAGTAACAAATATATGCCTCGGGCAAATATTATAGGTATACAAGAAACTTGTACATAAACTACTTCGTGTTGTATTATTTACACATGCGAGAGCATCGCACACAACTCCTTAGCATGCACTAGACAGTTGTAAAACAGTTCCTTTGCGCTAAGTTTTGGGTAAACTTCAAATACAATTCACTCCTTTTCTACGGGTGCTTCAGCGTGGAAACCCAACTCTGGATGAGCGTCGTAATTCACTACTCGTAGTTTTCCATGTTTGTCCATATAGCCATAATGTCCTCTGACGTGTCCATCGTTGTCTCGCTCCTCGTATCGGAACTGGCGATTTTTCCTGAAAATGTGAAAATGTTTATTATATTGCCTATAGAATAAACTGTTCCAGACTTCATAATTCTAGTGATTTGATGGTCTAATGGAGCCGGTATAAGCACAGTTAATATAGAAACTCTAAAAGATTATCAGATTTAACTTGGATGAAACATTTACAAAGTCACTATGAAGACGTATTATATATTTAATTGTGATTTTTTTATACTTAGATCAAATTTCACCTAACTTACAACAAAAACAAAATACTTCAGAATTTTAAAAAACATAATAATATAAAATAACTACTTTAGAGTAGACTCGTTTATCTTACGATCTAAGATAGCTTAGATGTTTGCACTTTGCGATGTTATAATTACTTAGTTCGAAATCTCTTTAATTTAGGTACCAAAAAATATGTTTTAATTTGTATATAAGTGGAGTTTGACTGTCTGATCACAGTGCGCGATAAATTATATACTAAGATTAGTTACTTTCGTTTAATAATATAAAAAACTAGCTGGTGTCCGCGACTTCCTCCGCGTTCTCTATAGCCTTCCTCGATAAATGGACTATCCAACACAAAAAGGTGGTATATTTTTCTTATATTTAAGTATATAGGCATTACTAGGCATGTTATGTATGTAGGTACATAAATGTTACTGTACCCTTTGCCAGTGTCGTATCCGAACTGATAGCTATGTGGTCCCTTCATGCCGTGCATTCTGAATTCCGTTCGCTCGCCGTTTGGTGGTGGTGCGTGTGAATCCGTAATTGGCGCAGCCGGCGGTGCCTGTCTCAGAGGAGCTGGGTACACGTTACCTGAAAATGTTAACCAGATCTTATTTGAGACACAACAGCAAAACTTGGTCAAATTACTTTAAATTTATTAACTCCTATAGCCGCATTTTCAAAGGTGAACATTTCCTCAAATAAAGATATCTTCTCAAAACATACTCGTAAAGCCACCTTTAAGGCCAGCGTTAATTTCATCATTATTATACAGTATACTGTATATCATTATACAGTAATGTATAAATATAATATATGGGTATAGTTGCCTGCAAATAAATAAATAAATAAATAAAAAATATTATAATCTCAGCCGCATTACGTCCACTGCTGGATATAGATGCCCCATAATTTTCATAAGCAGCCTGGATCCACCGTCAAATTAGTCCACCGTTACTTATGGACAGCTATAAATTATATTATTATATTAACTAAGTAATAAATATTACCAGCAAATTGACGAATGAATGTTATAAGTGACAACTTTAAATATAAGAGCTTCGAGGTCCTAAATCTATTAAGAAACCACTACACATAGCTATGTCTGCTAATAACGACCTCTTTGGCTCCTCTTCACAGCGGTCAATAGGACCAATTATTAAATTACTCTTATTATGTAGGGTCGCGTTCGTGGATACTACTTGATGTACCTGCTGAAACGCCATTTGGGTTTTAACAAATTTTTTAATATGCCTACATTTTTCTGTATTTTTTTTATTTTGTAGCAAATTCTAGATTAACTACGTTTCGGAATCACTTGGACAGCCCTCCTGGTGGCAGTAACCGGGACCCCCTTACAGAAAACAACTTGAAGATAAAAGGATGTCTGAGCCCATTACACTGCCTCCCTATCTTAAAATATAAACAATTTTAATTTTGTGGTCAACGGGGTCGGTCGCGACGCTAATGCAATTATGCAATTTTTATATGCATGAAGCGTTGTTCAGCGAGATCACGCAAATACTATAAAAAACGATGGCCGTCACGGCGTCATTGAACACACTGATGTCGGTTACCGATGCCTGCCATGGCAGTCAATGTGTTAAACGCAATGTTGTAATATAAATGAAATAACAGGCTAGACAACCTAACTCATAACAGCTTTCCTTATTCTGAATTTTCTCGGAAGTAGTTCGAGAGTGTTTTTAGTTAATATGTTAGGTAATTTATAAAATGCTTCCCACTTCATTACACCGCACCTATATTTACTGTTAGGTAATGATAGGTAACAGCTTATGTATAAATAAATTGAAGACAGGTTTTAATAAATTGCATAAAGCATAAAATATAATCATTATGAATAAATACATACGGCCAGGGTGTCTGTAATGGGATTCAGATGCGTCTTGTTCTGTAGGTGGGACTTCGTCGTCGGGTACATTTATTTGTTGCTCCTGTAATGTTAAAATTTAAATGTAAATAAAAAATGGCCAGTAATATTTTAATATATATATATATCAATATCTATATAGTCAAAAATTAAAAATATGACAGTATACCTGGGTAGCATCATTTTCCTCCTTTTGTTTACGCTTTTGTTCCGCTTGTTCGTACAGATAGATTCTCTTTTCATCTGAAGGTATTATATAATCCACTTCTGAGTTTTGTACTGGTTTGAGAAGCTTTACTGGTTTCGCGATGGGATTTTGACTGAACGAGTCCTCTGCGAACTGGGCTATCGGAATCGGTATAGGCTTGAATCCGGCAGCATACTTTTTGGGGAATAATTTTGTGGGTTTTTTGTATTGTGTAGATTGAGGTTTGGGTGGCGTCAAATGTAAAGAAAGCGTAGGCTCTACTGGCTGAAGATAAGCCTCTGTTGGTACGTATTTGGAAACCTTCGGTCTAATAATGTTGCCTCTTAAATTTGGTTCTGAGAGAGTGTGCTGCTCTTCCACTTTCTCTATAGGTAGTTCTAAATCTTCAGGTGTTAAAAATGCGTAATCACTTGGAGCGTCTTCCGTTGG
Organism: Synanthedon vespiformis; assembly: GCA_918317495.1. Taxonomy (NCBI): domain Eukaryota; kingdom Metazoa; phylum Arthropoda; class Insecta; order Lepidoptera; family Sesiidae; genus Synanthedon; species Synanthedon vespiformis. The sequence continues at coordinate 5,550,972 of OU906951.1, read as the reverse complement.
AGGTAAAAGTTCTGTGGCAGGAACGGGTAAACCTAACTGACTTGCTCCTTTTCCTGTTCGTATGTTTTTAATGACATCATATATATCAGAGTGGTTGACATTTAAAAGAATGGGGATTTCTTCAAGTTGTTCTCTCTGAGGTTTAGCTTCCATGATTGGATACCAGTCGGACTGTGCGCTTGACGCAACTGGGACATAATAAGTTTCTACATTCTCTTGTGCAGGTGGTAATAAATAAGGAGCTGGTGTGACCACATCATCAGGTAAAGCTTCTATTGGTTTGTGAGGATCTGGTGGCACGAGATAACTATCTATATTGCCTTCGATGGGTGCATAATAAATGGGTATACTTTCAGACTTGTCAGTAGCTCTAGTAGGTGTTGCTTGTGACGGATCTTCTTCTTTGTAATCAACCGGTACTTTTATTGTTGAAACAGAAAGTATTAGATGTAATACCTGAAATGGAAAAGAAAATTAAGTTAACAACAGGTAACTTAGGAACTTACCTCCTTACGTTGTACCTTCATATGGTGGTCCTTATAGACCACCATGAAATAACAGCATGTGTGCATGTGTTTCGCTGAATGAGTACAAGATGTCAGAGCCAATTTCCCTATCCTTTCCCAATCGGGAAAGGATAGGGAACTGCAGTCGGCGTTGCTTCTGTTATAGGCGACGGTAGCCACCTACCATCAAGTGAAACGTCAGTGTCTGTCTGCCGATCTTAACATAAAAAAGCGAAAAAAAAAAAGATTTATTGAACTAGATGATACAACCGTGAAAAGAGGAAAAATAAATTTATTAACTTAAACAAGACTAGCCATTACCTAACTGATATTTCACTGAACAATTTTAGCTATAAAAAATAAAAAAATTCTGTTACATCATGTCACGTAATGGAAAAGTGTGTCACAATCAAAGAAAAAGTCTATCTCGATACAAAGTGAAAAAATGCTTGCGACGATTGTTGATGCAGGCGCGGTCTACCGTATGTCTATTACGGTTACGCATTGGACCGTATCCTATAACACTGTTCATTATGATTTACATTGCGTAAATTTTAATTTAAAAATCAATTATTTTTAAAACACGCAACAGCTAAGCATTCTACAGATGAATTTGTAATCACTATACAAACTTTCAAAGTTCGTTGTAACAAATGTGTGTTACCAATTTGTGTTTTTATTAATTCAGTCTATATTTTATTGAATTTAAATAAATTAACAGAGTAGAAATAAATATTAATTTTATCTAACTTGATTTTATAATGATATAGGAAGGTATTATGATACAATAGTAGGTATTGAGTGCACCTAGTTCGAGTAAGTCCGTAGAAAGCGAAAGCTCTAACTCAATAATAATAATAATTGTTGTGTGCTTGCGACTGGATCTTGTGTTTTTCATGCGCAAATATGACGGACAGCCAAACAGATTATTAAATTGGATGCCGCCTATGGGCGTAAGTTTATGAACAGATCGTAGAACCAGAAGCCGCATCAAGAAACATGGTATCTAATAATAATAATAAGTGTTATTCTTCTATGTTGATCTTATTAGTAAGAAAGAAGTAAGGTATCTAATAAGGACAATATAATAAAGCCATATAAGGGCAGACGAAGGATGGAATTAATCCCTTTACGAATTGAAACAGAAAAGCATATCTGCTATTATGGCGGAGTGATTCCTACTGGCACTCGAATTTATGCCTCACCATCTGACCACTATAGCAGGAATTTGGCAGTTGACTAAGATTTAATGACTATAACTATGTATGATCGATGGCAGATGATAAAAAAGACATTGATGATTTATTCATAATTTAGTTATATCAAAAATAATAAAGGCAAGGTCTACACACATTACATTCCTTCCTGTCTGACTTACTTGTTCCTCGTCTTAGATACCTACACCTAATTAATATTTTAATATTTATAAAACTATAAAAAGATCTGGAAAATGGGCAAAATGAACATTGTGTAATATCCGAACCGATCACAACTTTTATTTTCTAAGCAATCTCGTCGCTCGGTTAAAAAGTTGTAATACTTTAACGATCGTGAAATAAATGAACCGTTTACGGAAACAAGTTACTACTTTTCTTTTTAGTGTTCTACTTAAAAGATGGTTAATGCAGGTGCTAGGTCACAAGGTAACGTTTTGACGTCTTATAATGGGACTGCTTAATTTTCACGAATTTTTCGAGATTATACAACATAATAACAATTTACATGTTCAAAAGTAAACTGAACATTTACTTAAGACCCGGCTTCCTTACAATTATAATTATTTGCCGTAAAACTGTAAGTAAACCAAATATCACATCAATGTAAAACTTAAATAATATTATATTTTAAACCTTTTTCTAGTTATAGTTCGAAACAGCATAACAATTAGTGGAAATTGACTCGACACTTTTATTTTTTTAAATTGAGACCTTTTTTCGATATTTTTTCCTTTATCTCGCAAACAACTTTAGTTACATATGCAAAATATATACTCATAAAAAGAAAACATGGTTTATTAGCTTCTCTCCGAAAGAAAATTAGCTAGAACGATTATTATTCTCATAATAAATTAAATTTGATTTGAGACTTACGTCCTTTACTTCTATGCAGGAATACCGAGAAACGGATCATTCGATATTCAACCTTATTCATCTGTTAGATTTGTTAAAACAAAAGAAACGGTAAATGGCTACCGTCCTCTATAGCACAACTTCTTCGACTGATTTTGATTTAGTTTTCAGAAAAAAGCGATAAGCGAGGAAGGTTTGCGTTTATTATTTGGAGAAATAAATTGCATCCGTGCGAACCTGGGGCGGGTTTCTAGTGTTGTCATAAAATATAGCTCGTGTTTTATACCTAAGTGAACGATTCACTTAGGTATAAAACAGTTTGTTGCAGAACTTTTAATTATAAAATATTTTTGATTTGTCAAAGTATTTTACATACCCAACTTAATTAATTTTAATTCAGAATTAGTAATATAAAGATTATACCTACATGAATTCTGCTTTAGTTTCATAAGAGCGAGCGCTTGTAACTATTAAGTTAGGTATAACTATTTTATAGTCAAAGCGAGATTGCAGCTTATACCTAGCTTGTTTCCTAAACTATTTTATTCACAGGCAACTTTGCCAGAATAACACGCTGTCGGAAATTATGTAGCCTACAATACGACAAGTAGAATTTCAACCCAGTTACAATAGCCGAACTACATAAAATATATACCGGCGAAACTCGCCCGCAGTGTGAACCAGGAAATATTGTTCTCTTGCTCACTTCGATTTGTATATATTTAGTTTGCATTAAATATATTAGTTTAGTGCAAAGTTAGATTGTAACAAATGTGGAGAGATATCAATACTAATAATAAATCTGTAGGGGTATAGGCTCTATACATGATAATGAATTTTTTTTCTGTATGTATGTATGTATAATATGTACTCTTATGTTCCTCCATCGCTCTTAAACGAATTAACAGATTTTCAACTTGGTAGATACTTAAACATTCAGAAGTACGGGACACGTGATAGGCTACTTTTTATCTTTTTTAATAAATTTTAGATGGACTAAACTAAATTACGGTTCATATATATTTTTATTTTATAATGCAGACGAAGTTGCGGACACCCAATTAGTGCTGATACTATATATAAATACTAGCCGGTGCCGGCGACTTCGTCCGCGTTGAACGATGAAAGGTACCCTATGTCCTATGTCCTTTCTGGTGTCCCAGACAACGTGTGTGCAAAATTTCATGGTGATCGGTTCGGTAGTTTTTGCGTGAAAGCTTAACAAACAAAGTCACATCCAAATTTATAATATTAGTAAGTAATCTATTATCCATAAACAAATAGTATAATTTTGGTAAAACAAATTTAGTTTATATAGTCATACATACACAAACTTGTTATAATAATCGTCAATTTGCATTTCTGAAAAGGTAAACATCTTTAGGAACTCTGACTGTCGGAGATGTTTAATTTTGAACATTGTATATAGAATCTGCCAAGTTGCAGACCAACTAGTCAGTTAGTTTAGTAGTTAAATATTTAAATACATATAATAAATTGTGTTATGTGTAATTTAAGAACTATTATTTTTAAATTAATTAATTACATTATAATAACTTTTTAAAAAAAAACTAACAAGAGGAATATTTAAAATAAAATAAAATAAATTTATTAAGATATGTGTATGTATATATATATTTTGTGTGTGTTAGTTTATGTTGTAGTACGTTATAATAATAACGTTATAATTATGCTACCGAGGTCAAACAAATACTTAGTTTTTAGAGTTTTTGTCTGTTTGTCTGTGCGTTTGTGCAAATGGCTCAACGGATCTCGGTGAAATTTAACACACAATTAATTAGTAATATTACTTGGATAAACATATAGGATACTTTTTATTTTCCTGTGGGATTTTCAAAAAAACGAACTATATATAGAGCTCGTACGAAGTTAGGTATTACTACCTAACTAAGATCTTTGGTACCAGCTTTATACCTGCTTTTAGTGCAAACAGCAAAACTGCCGTTTTGTTATCCGCAGTGTCAATCGAAATTTTTACATAAGCCATTGACTTCGACAATTTGACCTCTACACTTGTATGGAATATTAATTGAATCTGTCGATAGCGTTAGCTTATTGATCTGTGGCATACGTTAAAATAATACATTTATGTTTGAAATGTCCACATTAAACATGTTTAAAATGTTTTGATGTAAAACAAAACATTTATTTTTTGTTTATTATGTTGGTTTTAAATTTTTTATATTTTATTCCTTTTTTATTTAAGTTTTCAATTTGGACACAATATATGCAAATAAACTAATAAAAAAAATAACTTGGTTGTTTTAGATTATATGCCTGACCCATGTAATCTAAAACAACCGTAATGGAATCAATTATGCACAGTTATAGTAATATTATAGTAAAAAGTTTGGTATCAGTTTTTGTGACTTTGGAATGTAAAATATTTTAAAAGTTGTCTAAAGAGCTTTCATCGAAAACGTTGCCTAATCCGTTTGAGATAGGTATATCAAAACAATGTATGACTTATCTTAGCCTTAAGTTATCAGGTAGGTTTAAATGTAAATATTAGACAGATACACAAATATGTTTTAGTTTCCATCTCAATTTGGTATTCCAATTTAGTCGGTTTGCCCTAGGTTCAATTGTAAACATTAATCCATCCGGTCTCTCCTGGCCGACATTGTTTAATTTGTTGCCAACATTCTGTGGTCTGCGCTAATGGTTCAGATATTTAGATTATTAACTTTCTAGTACTGCCCTAGAAAGTGTTAGCTTTCAATAGGAAACTGATAGCGAGTGATATCTTTGCGGAACAACTGAGAGCGAGGTATTAATGCCGATGATTCATTGCTGAGAAGGGTAAAGTGAAAATGGTTCAAAGGAATTCAATACTAGCTAACTATTTCGACTGATCGATTACCAATTTCGTCTTAGTTTTGTTGGAATTTAGTGCGGACGCTGTTTCAACTTTCATTTCGATTTTAAACATTGTATATAAAATTATGTAGTAGGTACTAATTTGATTTTTTGAAGTAATAATATGCCAAATATTTAAAGTACAGATACACAGCTTATTATTATGGAAAAAAATTAAAACAAAAAGATCGTTTTAAGCGTCCAAACCCGTTAAATATAGTCAATAAAAAAGTACTTAATTGCAAATGATATTTTATTTTCCACATTAAAAATGGTAGGTATACCTTTACTTAGATATAGATAAACGAGGAAACTTTTCTAACATGGCGAACTGTAAGTCTATTCTTAGTAATATAATATATTTTTTATCTTAGCCAACTCCTATGCTAATCCTAATCTTAACTAATATTTCATGAATTATTTTTAATTCGTACCTATGTATATTTTTGTCGCTAAACTGATATTGTATAAAGAACTTAAGTAATCCTTGAAATATGTCTGGAACATATGGTAAATTTTCCAAACGACTACCTGGAGCTGTAATCTACGAAAGGTCTTTGCAATAAATAACAGTTAATCACGTGCAGTGTCGTATCGAACAGTCTCAGTAGTGTACTTTACTTTCTAAAGGCAAAACGGCAGCAGTAGCAGATTACAAGGTCGTTATGGGACTATCGTACCCATTTAACGGACCATTATAGTTTTAATGAGCTCTCTTCTTAGCTGTCTTGCGAGAGATATTAGAATGAAAGTGAAACTAATAGGCTATCGACCACTACAGACGCTGAGTAAGCAAATAGTTGATTTGTGGATGAAAGGTTAAGAGATAAGTTCAAACTTAAATAAATATTACCTACTTAATAACACTGTTTGCGTCCTTCTGTTCCGTATCAACGATATTTTTTTTAAATTTTAAACGATATTTATTTAGAAATGAAATGGACTTTTTATAATATTATTGTAAAAAAATCATTAAATTCATTTCAGAGTTTATTTAAAGGTTGGAAGAAATTTCTTGCCAAAAATACATTATCTATATATTTTTTTCTGATAAAAGCAACAACAACAGTAAAAGAAAAATGAACACTGATTTTTTTTTCTTGACTAAGTATATTTACACGTAACATTTTTTTATTATTATTGGAACCACTAGTTTAGGAGATATATGTCTTTAAAAAGATACCTACGTCTCTTTTGCGGTTTAGCATAACTATGCGCCTTAGATAAGTCATAATAATAATAAACTTATATAAATATTACTGTGAAAAATTATGAGTTCTATGGTAATGGGAAACAAATAACAATAGGTAGTTATATTAGATCGCATTGGTTTTATGGTGTTTTGATGGTTACAGTACCTATAGGCCAGTCATACAAGACATCTTAGGTCGCAATAAATTGCACTGTCTTGATTTTTTGGGATGTTGTTAGGATAGACACCAGTAGTGTTAAACCAAATTTGCAGTTTCGATAAACATGTGTTAACTGCACGGTGCTCGAAAAAGCTCGAAATTTTCAGACTTTTTCAGTTTCTCACTTAGGTATAACTTCTGAAAAATGCATTCTACAGAAAAGTCATCTCATACACTCTTAAATAAGATAAAATTTGCTACAATTTAAGTGTAACGCGAAAGTGTAAGTGAAAGACAAAAGCACGCGTGCTGTTATTTCACGGTGGTCCTTTGTAAAGGCGTGATAAGCCCCACAAACGGGCTGCCCGAATGACTGAAACTACTTTTCAAATCCAGACCAATGTTCACTTCCAATATTGACCCTTCCGAGAATCGAACCCGTTGCAACAGAGTGTTAAAAAGCAGATTCCCCTATTTTATTCTTCCCGGAAGAGCTGTCTAACATTTATTCACTAAATTTCAATTAACTCATTCATTTTTTTTTTCGAGTATCATTCTCAAAATATAGTAATTAAAGAACTTTATTTTTAAATAATTAATAACTCATTCATTTATTATTGGTATAAGTAGGCACGTTTACTAAATATTATTTACCAGTATAATATTATTTACCATTTCTAATGAACAAACAGACTTTTATAAATAAAAATATTTCCAATCATATTCATTGCACGTTCGACTTGTATGTAGATATGTAAGTCGAAACACTTCATCTGCATACTTAAATAAACATCACATTTACATAGTATTGAAGTCGCTTTGAGCCTTTGAGGCCGCTAACTTCTAAACTTCTTCTAAACCACGTAGGTAACGGATTTTGATGCGTATTTCACCATCAGTTTAATCATTTTTCACAGAATATTTGCGGTTTTTTCCTGGGCGAAGCCGAGAGCAGGTATAGTAATATTTGTCCTTTTTTTCACATAAGTTAACTGAAAGTGCTAATCGTTGATGAGATTGTCTGTCTGTATTTCTCGTTTATAAAAGTATAGTAGAAATTAATTAAGTATTAAATAAGTACCACGTACCTACTTATAAAACATGACAAAAAGTTAATTAAGAAACAGTAAAACAAAATTAAACTTAAAAAATAATTAAAAAGAATAAGTGTCAAGTGAAATAATTTAAATTGAAATTTATAATTAACACATTTAAATCAAACTTCATTTGGAAAGATTCACTAAAGACAATATTATACATTTTTTTAACAAGCATAAAAGAAAAATGTATTGTATTATATTTTTTCATTTGTGTAAGTACTTATTTCATTTAGCAATAATAAATAATTTTACTTACAAGAAAGAAGCGCCGCCACATCTTGAAGAAAATAGTCATGCTTCGTTACACTGTAATCTAAAAAAAAATATTCACTGTATTGACCACAGCACTGATTTCTCTTTTTTTTTAATTTAATGCAAGTTTCGCGCTCTACAATAACCGGGCAAACACTGCGCTCGCGCCTACTCTACGGTCCATAATATGGAGGCGGACTGCGGTTAAGCTTGCATTTTATATAAGTCACCACTTCTCTACAGGTACAGTGGCTATCCAAATAATTCATCTCGCAGCTTAGTTTTGTTTTATAAAAGTTAGATAAGTCTGATGGAGCTGAATTAAAATCGAGCGAGCAATTCATGCATGAAATTATTTCTAATTGTTCACTTTTTGAGCTATTGAAAAATGCGTAAAAAAGCGATTAGGCAAATCTTGGCCTATTTACGCTTCGTCTATTGGTAAATATGTATCATAAAAAGTTTTTGAGACTGAGATGTCTTTGTTAATGAAGATACATATAACCTTCATTATTCTATTTCCTATTTTAATCATTTAAGTAATACTTGAATGAACCTACTAATATTATAAATGCAAAAGTTTCTGAGGATGTATGGATAGAGTTTGTTACACTTTCACGCAAAAACGGTTACACAGATTTGGATGAAATTTTATTGCCTGAAAATATTAGGATCCCAAATATAAAAATCATCTAAAAATAAAAATAAAAATGGGAGCCACCGTCGTCGATAAAGATCGGCACAGCGTTGACACAGGCGTTCTAATTCTATTCTCCTTGGTTCTAATATTACATACTCAAGTTTTTTTTTCATGGCGAATGAAAGTCACCATCTAGTATACATACTATTATGGAGTTATTCTGGGGATAACTCAAAATTACTAAACTATATTTAAAAAAACTATAATACTTATACATAAGAGAAAAATGTCTTGTTAAAGATTAATCAGATAAGTAGCCCTTGCTCGTGTGGGAACCCTACATTAGGGTTGTCTAATTGTATTATTGTACTTGACCACAAAGCAAGTGTCTGCCGTGTCCTTTGCCGGGGTCATATTTAATTACACAATTACATTTTGATTAGATCTTCCTCAATATTATGTATGAGCAATTATCACAGCCATAATAAGTACATGATTATATAGATATACATAACTACATAGATTGTTAAGTATTATTATTATTATTATTACATGTTGTTTACGAGTTATAATAGAAATCCTATTAGATAAAGAGAATTAAGTATAGAGATGCTATGCATCGCATCTCGTAATGCAGTACAAGGTATCTATAATATCAATAATTTAAAAGTTATGACTGAAGTCTTTCTATGTATTCGTAAGCCGCGTAAGCGATTTCTGGGTTAGTAGGTATGATAGACAAAGTCAATTCTTCTTTGGAATAGATTTAAAATTTACTATAATATTATCATCAGCCTGTGACACTACAGTACTGAAATTAGGCCTCTCTCAAAGCTCCTAACGTCACCACGCACAGGCTTTTTAGGTCGTCTGTCCACCTGGCCACAGGGCTTCCCATGCTGCTCTTGGTCTCCATTCGAGAACTCTTCATTAGTTATCCGCTCTACGATAGATGTGACCGGCCTATTGCTACTTCAATTTATGTATATCTATCTACAACCTTGGTTCTTCGGCGAATCTTAGAATGTCTGAGCCTAAACTTCGAGCATATCTATAATATTGCTCTCTATTATAATTTTACAATCAAAATAAATAAAATACATGTCATGCTGATTTAAATTGGCAATATGATTACAAAATAAACAGTTTGACTAAATTTGTTTCGTTTTTCTGGGTTTATGGTTCAAGGCAAACGCAGCCTCTAAATAGAGAATACCTACGCATAAAAAAAAACTTCATTATTTACGGTGCAATTCATAGACGAATAAAAGATTTAATAACAATAATGTCGATTACAGATATCTGGTCAATGCCCCCCTAAAGTTTCGTGAAATTCTGACACACAGCTTTGTCAGTAAGTACTTACTTAAAAACTTAGATACCTGCTTATGCACTACGCAGAATATCTGTGGTGAGTATTAACTCATAGCAACGACAGTGCAGTTAGATTTAGGTCAGCTGCTGATACTGCTTTTAGCAATGCATTTTTTTTGTGTAAGACAGTCTGACGGTTCATTTGAAGATAGGAAGCTATTTATCTGTGTCTTCCGTAATAGGTAGGCACAGGTTGCAAAACACACTATGGGCCCTGTCATTACTTACTTAAATAACAAAGACTAGAGTAATCTTTAAAAAGTTCATATACAAAATTGGCCCTGCCGGGATTTAAACCCGGAACCCTTAAGTCAATGCGCAAAGGCAACCTTAACTACTCGAACAATTAAGTCCCTTAGGAGATTTTTATATAAGTTTTTGGAATATATCGATGGGTGAAATTTTTTTCTCAAATTATAGTTACAAAGAGATAAGGGTTTATTCTTTTTGGCTCATTGTGATTTTTGTAAATGTGAAAAAGTAAAATTCTAGCTTAGTAATGTAAAAACATTACTAAGCTAGAATTTTACATAATTAATTGTAATGAACTTAACGAACTACTGGCAACCTTTTTAAAAATCAATTTTGATTGCTCTAAAGATCAATGTGTCCGTGGTGAACAGGCCAGGAGTCTATGTGTCATGTCTCGATGGCTGTGGAAGTATTTAATTTTATAATAAAAGAGTCGTCTGTATTTAAAAGTCACGAATTTTTGCTGAATTACAATAGCGGTTCGCATTGTAACAATGGTCTCGTAAAGAATTTGTTGTGTAAATATTTTTTAATACAATAAATAAACGTCCAAGGTCATCCATTTGATCGGTTATTTTTATGAAACGTTTTACAACTCTTTTCCGATTTACTGCTCTGTTGGTAAAATTTGAAATACGTGCAATCAATCCGAAAGATGCGAATGAGACTCTTTTTTTTTTTATTAGAGATGGGTTTGCTCTTGGCCAACAACCAGCTGGGTAGCAAAGGAGAGGCCTAAGATGGAGCGAGCTCACCCAGAAGATGCCTATTCACTTAATGAAATTATCGAAGTAGTTAGCGGGTATAGTCTATATAAGTAAAATCTGTCTATACAGTCGTAATATTTTCTTGTTATGGATATAATGTCGTTAATATTTAAATTTAAGTAAAATTCAAAATGTGCCCCTAGTTCCACTCGTGGAATGAACTTTTGTAGCTTTAGCTACAGAGTTAAAAGACAACAATAAAACAACAATATTCATACTGTTTTTCTTTATTACATATCGCCGGTACAGTATTATTATTTCAATTTAAAATGCATGTTTATGGTATCACTTCGATCAACATTATTGAACGCTATTTGTACATAAGACCACATAGACAGGATGACGAGTAATTTCAGAATAGCAGTATTTCTACTTTTTGTCTGGTGTGCACTGTACAGTATCAGAGATTCATGTTTCCTTAGCATTAAAATATTTAAATTAATATTTAGGTTTAAAAATAACGATACAATTGATCATTTCTCGAGTCCTTAATATAAAACACTCCCTTACTTCGTAAAATATCTGTACACAAGTAAAATAATACTGAGCTACACACGAGAACATTGTGACGAGACATTTTATCAGACTTACAATTTAAGTATTATTCATTTATTGTACAAAAAAAAATCTGAAATAATTAAATATCGCGAATCAACACACACACAAACACACCAAACGAAAAAATAGAAATAACAATGGAAGAAAATATTACACATTTATTGAAAAAAAAAAAATCTTGCATTCAGATCACTTCTAGTAATACCCTACTCTTTATATCGATGTTAGATAAATAATTCTCTATGCGAATATAGTATATTATGCACTGCATACGAACTACCGTTTATATAATTATGATGAAATATGTATGTATAGGGTATTCAAGGGGGGCCTATATTGAACGATTAATATGCGAACTAATATACTAATGTATCTATTATTATTTTTATACGTATTCCTATCTAGTCTAAAATTACATTGATAAATATATTTTTATCGTTCACACTATTACTCGAATTATTATATGTAACAAACATCAACGTATCACATCCACGGTCCAATCATGCAGAATTCAGACGCACTGATCCGCTATACAATTACACAGAGTCACACCGCCTGTACGGAAATACAAAATTGGCTATGATATTTAAAAGACATTTTTTATGCTCTTCTTTTTTATTAAAACTAATCGACACTATATTTCTTTTTCTTTTTTTTAGTAAAGCAACAAAATGGGTTATTCTCATTCTGTTGACGCCACAAAATCGACTTGTAACATATTATTTACTCATCGAATAACACGCCGGCTTATTTTCACTTTGTTTTGAAGGGAAATTGGCTGATATTTCAGCTGATATTCAGCTTGAAATGATGCTAAAGTCTCTGAATCTAAATCTGTCACTTTGACAGTAAGTATGTCTCTACATAGAAGTTCATTATTTTGCAAATTTTTCGAATTGTCAATCAACTGTTAGAAAAATTACAAATTTGAAAAATGTTCTCTATCATGCATAGGAACAAATTGCGACTATATTGAGTCATAGTTTTTTTTTTGTTTTTTAATTTATACTAATAAGAATAATAATTATGAAAAATTATAAAATTATATTATAAAACAATTACTAAACTTAAATTATTATTCACAACAATTTTTTAAGGATTCGTCGTGTCTGACAATTTTTTTTACATACATATTTACGAAAATATTTTTTTGTTATTACTAATAATACATATTATACCAATAAATTTTATTAAGAAATTAAGAAATATAATAAAAGCGATACAAAAACATTAATAATGTGATTTTGTAAATAGTCATAGAAAACTTTCAAATAAATAATTTTTTTAAATGTAGCTACAGGTATTTGGCGTTCAATATAATTATGTATGTCTCAAAAGGCAAATCTTCTGTTAATCGCTATCAGTAGAGACCAATAGTTCAAGATCAGTGCTCTTTCGAGTGTACAATGTACAATGTACTTGCGTGAGAAGACATTAAAAAAAATCTCACGAAATTAGAAAACGGTTTGTCGAATACAATTTTGTTGGTGAAAATTAATTCAATTTACACATTAAAAAGCCACTCTGGTGGTCGTAAATATCGAATGCCGAACGATTGATTGCTTTAAAAAAAATTAACTACAAAAACAAAAACTCAGACCGTATTCTGTCCGGTAATGAAATGTCCACATCACGCCTACAAATGTTCGCACCAATTTGTTTGCATTCGACACACAAATGCTAAAATATTTATTATGAATGTAGAAGTGTTCGCTCGAACACTTGCATTTACCACTGCTGGTTCGGCGGTAGATATGGGTCGGCGGGGGCTGCGGGGGCTGCGGGCGCCGGTGGCACTCCGCCGGGCGGATATGGCGCGGGCGGATGCGCGCCCGGTGTCCCGTAAGGATAGTAAGGTGGGGCATATCCCCCGTAATAAGGTGCACTCGGGTAACCCCCGTAACCCATACCGTAACCTGTTGAACAAATAGTACATTATTTAACATTATTAGCTAATAATATAATGATAATTAAAAATTTTAAAAATATAAAAATTAAAAAATTAATAATTAGCTTAAAAAGCTACTGGTACTAAAATTCACAGATTAAGGCGAGGGAGGATCCTAAGTGTGCCAAGACCGTGTCGTGGCGTCGGCTTAACCCTCGGCAATCTGGGCGGTTGCAGGAGCCGATGGGCAGGCTTATTATCTAAATGCCTCTGCTGAACGATTGGCAAAAAATGCGAAACGTTGTGCAATATCACACTAAATCGTTAATTTTCACGCAAACCATGAGCTACGTGATACGATTTAGTGTGATATTGCGCAATTTTTTCGCATTTTTCGCCTGTCGCTCAGCAGAGACATTTAGATAATAAGCCCGCCGGTCACCGGCCTTTATTTGGCTGATCGGATTACCGCTGGGGAACCAAGAAGGCACACGAGTCCGAACTCCGAGCGAGTTCCAATCGACGGAGCTCGTGGCGGAGCATCCCAATCTTTTTTTTTTATTAGAGATAGGTTTGCTCTTGGCCAACATCCAGCCGTGAAGCCGTGAGGCCTTTGATGGAGCGAGCTCACTCAGAAGATGCCTATTCACGCGAACTTTGAAAAGATTTGGGTTATAAGAGCTCGGAAACACAGACGCCGGCGGGGAGTTCCAAATCTTGGCAGTGCGCATTATAAAGGATGTTTTAAGGCGCTTGGTCCCAAAAATAGGGATTTCGACAAGATGAGGATGGTAACCAGCCGTACGTCTGTATGCTTCCCTCCCCAATCATTCCCTTCCCTTCTCAATCTATTGAGATTTGGGATCAGGAGACTGGGAAAGGAAGGGATTGCCCTTCCCTTTTCAATCCCTTCCTTTCCCAATCTCCTGTCCTCAATCCTGCTATGTGACTGCTTGTGGTATAGGCGACGACGGTAGTCACCTACCATCCAGTAGACCGTGAGTCTATCTGTCAAGCTTAACATAAAGAAGGTTTTGTACGGTATATTTACCTGGATATTGGCTATAGGGAGCATCCGGCGATATGCCGCCGCCAGGATATTGTGCAGGCGGAGGCAACGCGTTCATTTGCGTCTGCGGACTCTGAATCACGTCTGCATTAGGCGATTGCACACCAATCATACTTCCTAAACCTACGTTAGCTTTGCTAGGACCCACATTGGATTGCTGTGCGGGATCGTGAGGCATTCCCGCAATAGGCTGACTCAGTTTTGCACCCATTGGATTTATAGACATGGTTTGTTCGGCCATTCTGGGCTTGGTCGTAGTGCCGCTCAGCAAACTAGACACGCTGTGCGACATACTAGGGGTCGGCATCACTTGTCTATCGTTAGAATCCGCAACCTCGACTTTATTTGGAGATTTCTTTTTCCTAGATCGCGAAGCCGGTTTTTCTTCACCACTGGGCGAGTACGATTGCGTTATATCGTCCAGATTTCTTCTGAAATCTGGCATTCCCTCTTTGTTCAATACACTTGCGGTTCTCTCCAGTTGACTTAGACTAGATTCGGCTTGCGGTCGACTTCCCAGCCTTTGATGTCTGTATTTTTTCAACAAGTTTATCTTACGATTTTCCGTTACGGAATTCGTGTCTATTTTCATTGTCTCCCTAGTAGGTGTGTTTGTTAATTCCTCTATTCCCCTGCTCTCGAGAGCCTCCTCTGAAGGCAATTTCTCATCTGTTGTTAAAACTAACGGTTTCGAAGTCTGCGTTTCGTTTTCGAAATTAATTTGTTTCTCCATATCGGAAGATTTTGAATTTTCACTACTTCCCGTATCATTTTCTCTCTCTTTATCAAAAAATTGTGAAGTTTTCCTATCTGTCACGTCTTCGTCGCTATCTATGACTTGCATATCTTCCTCGGTTTCTGTCTCAATTTTAGTTTTTTGATCATTTCTATCAGCTTCTCTCTTGTCCCCAACCTTTTTATCATCTTTCATAATTTTAGTGATGCTAACTGACGACGAGAGGCTCGGTCGTATCATGCGCCCTTGTTGCATCGACATTTTCGGACGCATGGCAGCCCTCATGTCACCAAGTCTATTTCTTATATCGACAATCTTTTGACCCGGAAGGATAGGTCTCGCCATTTTGTTTTGACCACCCATCGAAGGTCTTATCACTCGTTGATAAGCCGGTCTAGGGGTTTTCGAAGTGATCGTTATAGCGGAATTGTTCTTCAAAGAGCCAGGTATATTGGCTGAAGACGGTCGGTTCATCACTAAAACAGTATATCACTAAATCAGTAATACTCTTTACCATATTATGCAAAAAGACAATTAAATGGAAACATTGTTGTAGTGATAATAAATAATTATAAACTTTAATATTTTAAAAAAAATACCTTTCTTTCCAATGTGACTATCCTTATTTTCACCAGCTTTTTGACCGATTCCTTTTAGCGAAGTCTTGATTGCAATAATTTTGCCAGATTCCAACTGCATGTAGATGCCTTTCGGCGACTTCAACACCATCACACGTTGTCCAGCTTTTAGAACAATGTTCGTCTTCTCGGCAGAATTTGTTGGAATGACCACATCTAATTAAAAATAAAATACTTACAATACATGTTCATTTATTTATTGCAGGCATGTATGTAAATAATTTATAAGAATAAATTTTTACTGCTTATATTAAAGAGGTTACGCAATTGTGCCTTATGAAAGTTGCACATACAAAACACTTGCGGATACATTAACTGGCTTACAGTAAATAAATTAAAAATCATTTTAGCGAAAACAACTATCTTGGCCTCTATGATACCAGAAGCATCATAGAGTGAAAACTGTTACAAGATTCGTCAGGCAAACCATTGTAGTATAGAAAAAGCACATTACCTAGTGGAAGCGTCATCTCTTGTGCGGTCATGCCCTGACGTCGCCACACGTCGGCGGGGATCCACCGCGCGTGTTGTTGCATTGGGCGCACAGATGCGACCGGCCGTTGAACGACACTGCCGTCAGCCGCGCGCACCGTGCGATACGACAGACTCGGCTTCGGCGCCAGCGCCGCCTTCTTCTCCAGCTCGTAACTGAAATCGACCATTCACCACATCAACATATTATGGTCCAATTTTCAACAACTGCAAAGACGTTTGATTCTACGACTCATTAAACTCTATGTGCTTGATGTGCTTAGTAAGCATACAATGTTTATTTATTTATTTATTTACTTTGAACACAGACCCAACAGCAAAACAAAACAACATACAACAAACACAATTCACTACTTACATTGCCAATTATAGGGTCTTATTGTGTAGGACTTTACTAATTATTAATTCTAAACAAAGCAAAGAGGGAGGAAACTGTTTGACAAGACAATGCTGGATAAAAATTTAAAAATTTACCCGTTTACTGAAAAAGTAGTCGATCGTAACTGGTTACGAAGGTGCGGTTACGTACGCGGCCGAGCCGATTTTATCAATTATTATCTATGATAAAATAAATCACCATTATGTTGCCTACTAAAATATGCTCATGGATATCCTTAATTGAAAAAAACTAACTGCTATGCCGCGTCCTTCTCTATTACACTGCACAGTACTCTTAGTACTTCTCTGTCGCACATCTTTGCTTGTTCCAATTTTCGATTTACACTGTCAACTTACCCTCTTTGTGCTAGTCTCTTTTCAGCACTGGACAATTTCTTCTCTTTCCGGTCTACCAGCAAAGATTCATGTTGGAAAGGTTCTTTAGTTAACAACTTTCCGTGCTTAATCAATATACCCTGCATCAGGACGTCGATGTATTTATCTTTATGCTCAGATAAATCTTTTATTTCCGTTTCCTATAAAAAAAAACAGACTAATTTTCACAACATATTTTAAGCGATAATAGATCTGTAGGCAATAAAGAAAACATTATAGAAACACAAGTGTTATTAAGTAATGAAAACCGTTACTTTTTCGTCGTTATCGAAGCAGAGATTAGTTATTTCTTTCATAGACAATACGGCGTCGGGATTGCATTCATCAACCACACGGTCCGCCATGCCCTGCTTGTTGATCTGTCTGTCGTAGATCTTCTTTTCTAGGCAGCAGTCCATTACGAGCCGATACACAAAACACGGTTTCCTTTGACCGTACCTTAACGAGAAAACGTTTGTGATTACATATTTATAGGCACTGGGTGTTTACTCAAACTTAGACCCTTCGCACATTATAATACTCAAAAGCGACTAGTTTCCTACGCAAGTCTCGAGATTGAGTTTCTGAGATTCTGAGTATGTCACATACATTGAATTTTCCATGTTTATAAAATTAGAAGAAACTTCCAGACTACATGAAACAAGATATCCAGTATTTTCTATTACAACTAGTCTTCCGTTTCTATATACATAATAGAAAGACCGCAAGTGCTTCTTCGTCACTAGGATTCGACATAATTAAAAAGTTGAAAAATGTGTTGTATATCAGAAATAATAAAATCAATCCTGTAATCGCAACCTGAACCTGTAACTGAACCTGTAGTCGCAAACTGCTATCTGATTATTATCGCAATGTGCGAAGGGCCTTAATCTTTCGCCACCTCCTTACCTGTAAACTCGACAAACGGCCTGCGTATCGTGACAAGGGTTCCAACTGGAGTCAAAAACGATAACACGATTGGCTCCTACTAAATTGATTCCGAGTGATCCGGCTCGAGTAGACACCAAGAACAAGTACACGTGTGGATTCGCGTTGAATTCATTAATAAGCTTCTCGCGCTCCAAAGCGTGTGTGGAGCCGTCGAGACCTAACAACAAAATTATCATTTAAAAAACTAATCTGTCTAAGGTTACAACTATGTTTATATATCTTTTTACACTTACGGTAATAGTTTGTGTTTCTCTGCCAAAGACAGTTAGTGCCGGGTATGTAATTTCTCTCCAAGAAATCCTCAATGAGGTTCAAAGTGAACAAACTCTGACTGAATAACAGCAGTCGATCGCCCATTTTAATGCTTTCGTTTAAAATGTAGAAGAATATCTCCATTTTCGACGAATTCTCTATGATACCGGGAATGTAATCTTTCAGCAATTCAGTTGCCCAGTCGTAAGTCATCTCTTCTGCTTTTTTCATAAGAGCCAATTCCTCTTCCCTATTCAATTTCTCTTCCTTATCACTTTCCTCTGATTCTGATTCTTCGTTATTCTTTTCTTTAGAAGTTTTTCTATCTTTCCTCCCTTTGGCGCGAGGTCTACCACGAGGTTTCGGTTTTTCCGACTTTTTATTATCTTTTTTACCCCTCGCTCTTCCCTTCTTCGGAACGGTATCTTCAGACTCTGAACCATCGCTTTTACCCTTTTTCGTTTCACTTTTATCTGTTCTCTTCTCTTGCGGTGATGTATTCTTTATTTCACCAACAATAAGGTCCTTTTTAATCTCGTCTTTCACTATTTTCTTAGTGTCCAAATCTTCAATCTTAACCTCGCCGTCCGATTCCGATTTTATTTCAGTCCTTTCTTCGGTTTTAATCTTATCAACTTCAGTCTTTAGGGTCTCTGTTATTGGCCACGAAGTGACAGGACTGCCTGAACTAGCGCTGCCTAGAGGTGGTTTCGTCTCGAGATGTGATGAGAATGGATATTGACACGGATAATTACCGTTCATACCCGCATCTGTTTGTTCTGGATATGCCGAAGTATTGGGCTGGTTATAATTATAAGTTGTACTATCGTAACCCAGAGTGTTCTGCTGTGATGTGTTCGGTTCGGATTTTATATCAGTCTGTTGATAATTTGTATTTACACCAGGCTCACTTTTAATTGGCTGTTGATTTGTGTGCGTTTGATCCGTAGGAGGAACATTGTTAGGGTAATTGGGATAGTTCTGAGTTCCATTGCCATATTGATTGTATGGTGGCTGAGCATTTTGGCCGTAAGGTGAATTTGGGGGATATGATGGCGGATAAGGAGGCGGATATGACCCCTCTGGCGGTTGATTATTAGGATATTGTGTAGCCTGAGGTTGAGAATGGTTATATTCGTAACCAGATGGGTTTTGATAGTTGGGGTACGGAGGCCTTTGTTGGTTTCCATAATTTTCTTGACTAGGATTTGATTGAGGGTATGGTGCGGCGTCGGGGCCTTGATATGGCTGATTGGGATCACTCGGGGCATTAAAATTCGGCGGATATTGCTGCGAACTGTTATATTCTGCTGGAGGTTGGCTATTGGGAAACTGTGGGTTATTGTAATACCCAGTGTTGCCGTAGTAATTTCCGTTGCCCCAATAGTTTTGATTGTACCCTTGATTATCTGTACTGGGCGGATATTGATTGGGGGGATTATTCTCAGGATACTGATTAGGCGGATTGTTTTGCGGGAACTGTGCAGGCGTCTCGTTTTGCGGGAATTGAGCGGGTGGATTGTTGGGTGAGAATTGAGTGGGTGGAGCGTTTTCGGGATATTGATTAGGCGGATTATTTTGCGGAAACTGATTAGGATAATTATTGTAAGGCGGCTGTTGATAATAATTGTTGCCGTAATTTTGATTGAAACTTTGATTGGGAGGATTAGATGGATTGGGAGGATAATATCCTTGTTCTTGATTTTGATAGTTTTGATACGGTGGGTAAGGGCCACTGGGTTGATCAGATCTATAAGGTTGAGATTGAGGACCATATGGACCATTCGGTGGATATTGATTATTGCCGTAAGCTGGGTCTTGGCGTGGATTTGCAGGCCCAGTGGTTGTGTTTGGTGGTATTGTTGCAGCCGGCTTTTTCGATGAACCCTGTAAGTAGACAAAATTTTAATTTTGAAATATTATTCAAACACCTTTATAATTCATATTTATTTAGTAAAAAAAGTAACCCTTGGCTTGGCTGCTCTCTTTGTTGTTGCTTTGGTGGTCTTAGCGCGACCAGCCTTCGTTACTCCGCGTAACTCTTCCAAATCCAAATCTTCTTCGATCGCAGCATTAGCTTCACTACGTTTTTTCAAGAAATTATACAACACATCTGGATGGTTCCAAATCTAAAAAATATTTTAAAAAAATCAGTAAATAATTACTTTTTAAACATTAAAATTCTTAGCATACAGTGACTATGTGTTTACATACACTGAACACTCCATTTTTTATATCGTCTTATAATTACTTTTAAAAAATAAAAATAATTCATTTATCTATACTTAATGCATATGGAGCCGGAAAGTACAAACAACTACTTTATCTTTATCACTTAGGTTTAAATTGTCCAAGTCACTGTAGGAAAGCCCGTTAAGTTTATAATAAAAAGTTGAAGAGTCAAGTGGCAGTTACCTTGCAGCAAATGGCGAAGGCCTTGAGCGGATTCGGTACAGAAGTAGAACGGACCACTTCGTTCATGAATCGATCGTACAGTTTGCGCTGCAACGGCGTCATTCGTACGAGAAGTACGTATTCTTCTTTTTGTGGAAGCGTAGATTGTAACACAGCGTGCGAACGTCTGTCAGAGAGGACAACTTTTATATGACACAGACTTACAATGGCACACGAGACAAGAACATCTTGCTCTTGCCTGTTCTTTTATAAACAAACTTACGGGTTATTGAGGCTTTAAATTTTTACAGTGGCCTGCGTTTTGCAGTCACAAAATGAACTGTGAAATCTCCAATTCTACTTACATATTTTAAACAATTTTGTTTTAAATCTATAAAGTTTTTTATATACACTATATTATTCCACTAGTTGGTGTGTGCGATGAAAAATGAAAAATACATACGTTAATCTATAAACTATCTGTGTGCCAAAATCCATTGGATTGTTTTTACTTGAAAACATAATATATATATGTCGGAGATTAAGGATGGCGCCACCAGTTCGCAAGGATTGGATGTAGTCTATGTGTGGCGATATCGTGTTACAGATAGCTCTATATTCAGTTTTCTATCTGGCAATATTGTTTTTCTTTATTTTCCGTGTTTATTATTTAAAATGGCATCATTATGTTCAATTTTATAAGTTGGTAATGACCGTATGTTTTTCTGATTGGACGTCAATTAAGATTGTAATGTTGGTTGATTGGAAACTCAAGCGAGGCAGGTACGGATAGCGTTGATTGGCTAAACGATTTGACTTCCGGTTCCGCTTCGCTTGGACATGGCTCTTGGCGGGGATGAAGAAGGGTTTGAGTTGAGAGATTCACTTTTGTTCGGATTCTTGTTCAGGACGCGATTGTTGGCGGTTGTTTGGGAATTCTCCGACCAAAAGACTTGTCGGTTTCCAAGCAACCAATTTTGCAAATTAAGATTTTCATAGTTGAATTATTTTGTTGTTGTAAACTATTATTTTAACTCAATCATTGTTATTTACTATTGTCTAATATCTGTATAGAAGCGAATAAACGCGGATTGATTTTACTCCGAAGAAATCTTTGATTTAAAGAAGCAAATAAAAGATCATCGCTATGTCCGATACCCGAGATAACGCCCCGATACCCACTTCGGCCCATCCTGATCCGTCATCAGAAGTGGGATCGGGTCGGACTCAAAGCGATGGTTCACCTATGGGTGAAAATTTATTGCAAACACTGATGGAAGCACAGAACCGGAACATGATAGCTTTGATTAATGCCAAGCAACCTGCGAGTACACGCAAGATTATTTTACCAGATTTTATCCCTGATAAGGCAGATGTAGATGCCCGTGCGTAGTGTGATACGGTAGATTTATGCCTCAACGATCAACAAGGAAGTACATTGATTCTGGCTCTGAGTGGTGCATTGAAGGGTAGCGCATCGCATTGGTTTTCTCAAGTGGCTTTTGCTGGTATGACTTGGCCACAGTTCAAAGATCTTTTTCTGGCCCGTTATGGTTTGATCGAAACCCCAGCTGCTACCTTAATCAACATGCAGAATAGCAAGCCCAGTGATAACGAAAACATGGCGTCGTATGCTGCGCGACTTTCGACGACATTGATGGCGCGATTCAAGGACATGACTATAGAACAAATAACTTTGGCCACGGTGCTGGCCCACGTGTCTCAATTCGATGGAAAACTACAACGTATTGCTTTCACGACTGAAATTAAGACACGAGATCAAATGCAACGTGAACTACAGGCCTGCTATTTGAAGAGGAAGAACAATTACTCTACAGGCGAAGCGTCCTGCAGCAAGCAATTACGACCTGCTGCACCTCCTGGACCTGTACACTGTTTCTCATGTGGGAAGCTGGGACATCTCAGTTCCGACTGCAACGCCAAGGATTCCGAAAGGTCATGTGATCGTTCTATTCTTTCTGAAGTTACATTTTCGGCCAAACAGCCTCCAAATGCCTCAAGTGTAACATGTTTCAGATGTGGCCTTCTTGGTCATTTCGCCAACGAATGTCTGCGTGCTCCGACTTCCACAATGAGTAAGAACGCTTCTGGAAACGGCGGCGTGAGCAACAACGGCGACCCCAGCGTTGCGGAACACAATAGCGGCAGTCAGCGTCGTGTGGACCTGTGCTAAGTTAATCCGTAACCCTACTGGACGGATAAATATTGCGAGTGAGTCGTTTCCTGTTTATTCTGATTTGGATATTGAATGCTCTCATCGGAGAGAAACAGCTGATAGTTTGGGCGAGAGTCAAGTCTAGAAATGACTTGATAAATTATGCAGTTTACAATACACTTATCGGTTGTTTAATTGAGATTTTTATTTCATATTGTGTCTGACATTACTTTTAATTTGATCTACTTAGGTACACACTTATTCTTTGTGAGAAAAATTATCTTAAGATTTTAAAGCTAAACTACAGACAGACAGCTAGAAATACACAATTTTTGATAAAACGCACATTGTATGGCGAAGCCATTACCGCTTCTTTACAGAGGAATGTCAATATTTTTAAAAAAAGAGTTGGTGAATTTATTGTGAACAGATGTCATACGACTTAGTTATTTTTCCTATTGTTTTCAAGTACAGTAGGTACTTCTAGTAACATTTTTGACCGATTGTCACTTAGTTAGAAGACTCTTTCAAATAATTGAGTAATTACTAAATGGTGTTAGGTTTTTGTTGAGTTTGCTGAAATCACTTACAATCGCATTAGAAAAATGCCTGAGCAAGAAGTTCTTTCAAGCTGGATGGTTGGTAGTGCCAGTGGTTCCGTTTAGTGTAAACAATGACAATTTTATTTTGATTTTGGAATTCACTATTAATATTTTGTGTTGTGCTTTGGACGGACTGAGAGCACGCCCGACGGACTGGGCAATGTGTGTTTGTGTTTTCGATGGACTGAAAACAGGCCCGACGGACTGGGCATTGTGTGACTGCGTCAGAGGCCGCCGGAGCATGTAAGAGGTGCACGTGACTGTCATTTCTATGCAGTATACCCTTTGCGAGGGGTAGCACTTACGCGGCTGAGATGGTAACTTCTGACGGGGTCGCACAGGTTTCTGCCGATGGACTGGCAGTGTGGTGGTAGCGTGCCGACGGACTGGCGCGTTATCACAATGCACCGACGGACTGGTGTGGTTTTATTAAGTGTGAATTCTATTTGGCTTACTGTAAATGTTGGTTATTTTTCTTTTGGTAATTGGCACTATCAAGTATCAAGTTTATTACTATCAAGTCTATCAAGTCGTATCAAATCTATCAAGTCTATCACTATCAAATCTGAATGCTAGTTGTTCAAAATAATTATGTCGTACTAAGATTGTGGATTAAGCAAATAGCTATTATAGCCATACTTGTGATTGTGAGCTGACATCATTTAAGTTGTGTGTCAGGTTAGCCGAGCGAAATACTTTTTGCTTTTATTTTTCTTTTACAGAAAACGCATCCGTGGACGGATGAGGGTCAAGATGGCCGTGTCGGAGATTAAGGATGGCGCCACCAGTTCGCAAGGATTGGATGTAGTCTATGTGTGGCGATATCGTGTTACAGATAGCTCTATATTCAGTTTTCTATCTGGCAATATTGCTTTTCTTTATTTTCCGTGTTTATTATTTAAAATGGCATCATTATGTTCAATTTTATAAGTTGGTAATGACCGTATGTTTTTCTGATTGGACGTCAATTAAGATTGTAATGTTGGTTGATTGGAAACTCAAGCGAGGCAGGTACGGATAGCGTTGATTGGCTAAACGATTTGACTTCCGGTTCCGCTTCGCTTGGACATGGCTCTTGGCGGGGATGAAGAAGGGTTTGAGTTGAGAGATTCACTTTTGTTCGGATTCTTGTTCAGGACGCGATTGTTGGCGGTTGTTTGGGAATTCTCCGACCAAAAGACTTGTCGGTTTCCAAGCAACCAATTTTGCAAATTAAGATTTTCATAGTTGAATTATTTTGTTGTTGTAAACTATTATTTTAACTCAATCATTGTTATTTACTATTGTCTAATATCTGTATAGAAGCGAATAAACGCGGATTGATTTTACTCTGAAGAAATCTTTGATTTAAAGAAGCAAATAAAAGATCATCGCTATGTCCGATACCCGAGATAACGCCCCGATACCCACTTCGGCCCATCCTGATCCGTCATATATTATATATCCATACATTGTCGCATTTATAAGTGGGATTTTAATATAAAGATAAAAAGTAGCCTATCACGTGTCCCGTACTTCTAAATGTTTATCTACCAAGTTACATGAAAATCAGTTAATTCGTTTAAGAGTTATGGAGGAACATACATACATATACATACAGAAAAAAATTCTAAAAATCGTCAATTTAGTTTCAGTATCATGTACAGAGCCTATATACACGATATTACTGAAAACAAAGTAAATTACTCCATGACCGACCCCTACAGATTTATTATTAATATTGATAATGGTTCCATAATTACGCTATTTTACCTCTGCACGAATCCAACGAGCAGCGAATGCAAGACGTGTGCCCTGTAACGCATCAGACGAATGTCCTGAGGAGTGGAATCTATGCACTGCCCATTCTGTATGGGACGCTCGAACATATTGCAAAACTCCGTCTTGCTGCCCAAGTAGTTTGGCCGCACAAAGTCCACCATACACCAATACTCCAAAAGATTGTTCTGAAGCGGATAACCTGTGGTGTTTGTCATTAAAATGTAAGTTATTGTACTAAAATATATATATATATATACTTATTTTTGTTGACACACACTCTAAAAGGTAGAAAATCACCTACCAGTTAGGACGATACGTCGTTTCGTTCTCATTTGTTTTAACGCATACGATATGTTTGAGTGAGAGTTCTTAATGCGATGACCTTCGTCACATATGACCAAGTCGGGACCGGGTCTCACCAGTGCCTCGTACATTTCTAAAAATTAACACAAACATATTATTCAAAACACGAAACAAAAATAAGAAAGACAAGTGTTGGGCGACATAATGCTCTCATAAAAACTTTGTTAGACCTTATTATAATGTCGATAAATAGATAAATTATTATGAACTTGCCATCTAATAGCTTCTTCTCTTCGTCGTTGGGTACGTCTTCTTTTTTCTCTTCTTTAATAGCCTCATCTTTAATGTCTCCATCGATCTTACTCAAATCGCCGTCTTCCGCCCTCGTTTCATCGCTGAGTTTCGATTGCATTGTATTATCTGAACCCTGGAATATTTAATGTACAGTTTTATTATAACTATTCCATCGGCGGACGACTAAACTATGTGGTAAATAAAAAGGATAAGAAATACTTGAGTGTCTTCATTGGCGACGTCGGGTTTGTCAGATTTCTTCTCGTCCTTTCCCGCCTCAGCTTTGACGTCGGCTTTCCTTTTCTTACGAGGTTTTTTGTCCTTTTTCATACTGAGTAGCCTATAAAGTTCGTAGCCTATCATAAGCACACCGCCGGATGTGGACCAATCCTGTAAATAAACATAGTGTTGTTGGCTTATCACTCGGTCACCGGCTTCATATTATAAATCTTATTAAGGTCAGTATGATGAGCCTGTTGGTGGTGTTACCTTGACAACTTTAGCCCGCATCTGTAGAGTCTTGTGGCTGTCGTTGAGGACGTAGATGGGGAAATTTCTCGAGCGAACTTCGCCGTGCGCCGCCAAAGGACTGCGCGTCGGATCCAAAGGCAACCACATGTTGAACTCGGCCACCTGGCAATACGAATCTTTAAACATCTCTTCTCTATCGCACCCGGAGGCTTAGGTATTATCTAAATACGTCGCGACAGGCGAAAAATGCGAAAACATTGTGCAATATCACACTAAATGGTAAATTTTTACGCTAATCACACTAGTGTTATGAGCGATACGTGATACGATTTAGTGTGATATTGTAAGTACAAATTTTTCGCCTGTCGCTCAGCAGAGGCATTTAGATAATAAGCCTGCGGACTTACATTACTTTAATCGACCTTCTATACCTTCTTGGAAGGTATTGGTTTGGAAAATTTTTAATTTAATAAAATTATTGTAAATTTATCACCAATTCTGATACTGATATAAAGTATCTTTACACAATACCTATACACAATTCTGGATATTTTTTATTCGGTTTATTAAAAGACAAAGTGACTAACTAGAATTTCGATTTAATTAAGTCGTAACCACTTTTCTCATATAAAAAAAAAACTTAAAATTGTCTTACCCAATTTTGCAATGTGTTTATGGGCATAATACACAAAACAGTTTTGGAGCTGGTGTGTCTCAGAAAAATGTCACAGAAGCAAACAATCTGCAGCGTCTTGCCCAAGCCCATGGAATGTGCCAGAATACATCCAAAGCCCGTGGATGTGGAAAATCTCTCCACTGATTCTATTATATTGTCAAAAAGAAACCTCACACCGCCCACCTGTAACAAAAATTGCCCAAATACTAGAGAGTAGTCATAAATATTGCCAAAAATCAGTTGCAGGGTTCTCCCTCCGGGATTTCGTTTTCGTGTGTATCTCTTTTTGTTTTAAGCCCGTCTGTAGCCGTTTAAAATTAAAAAAATACTAAGACAATCTTAGTATTTTTATCTGTTTAATACCAATAGTGTAGTAGTACCTGATGGGGTTTAATAATTCGGGCGATTTGTGGTGCCAAAAATATATCCTCTTCATTTTCTGGATGACCAACGTTAATTTGCACTCGACCTTGTTCGTCCGGAATATTATATGCATCGTTCACGTGAAGACCTGATTTTTAATGAAAATATTAAATATATGTCAGTCAGTATAGAGTAACAAACATTCATACATATGCACAATCTTTCGCATTTGTAATATTAATGTCTCAATTACCAGAGTTGCTTGGATCATCTTCTGCCTCAGGACTGGGTGGAACCTCAGAGTCGGACAACATTATACAGTCGTCAGAGTCGGACGAAGAAGATGACGTCTCTTCACCGCTACTGCTGTCAACTATTTCTACAACCTGAAACGATTACATATATTATATTGACATCAAATTAATTTTACTATACACTAGTAAAAATTTGCTGAAACTGGTGAAGGATGACCTCTCTTCGGATCAAGTAAGCTGGAAGCTGAAAAAACTTTCCAAACCTCTTTTCTCTCAGCCTTCTGATCAGGTCTCATGATCTTTTGCACGGTGGTCGAAGATGAGGCTGTGGGTTTTAACACCTTTGTCACTTCCACTTGTCCTTGCTTCATGGTCGTCCTTTTCATTTCACCCGAGGGTAACTTCACCAGGACCGTGTTTGGCAAACTGTAATTGCAAATTGGTCAGTCATTATTAATATTATGAAGAGATTTTTATTTTTGTTTCTAATTAGCTCAAAATCTACCGATTTTTAAAATTATTTCACCTATAGAAAAGTGAATTCATATTCACTATACACAAGTAACAAGGCTATATTTTATAAAGTTACTCGCCGGAAGTCGCGTGCTATAGCTAGTTATCATATCATACTAGTTATCATCATAAAAATATAGAAAACATACTTTAATTTCTGCCCAGAAGCTGTTTTCTTCAAGAGAGATGAACCACCTTGGAGTAATGACATTGTCTTTTGATGTATTTTGTTTTGTCTGTTTAAAGCTATTTGCCGTTGTACCTGAAAATGAAAAATAACATTTTAAAGTGATGTGAACACCATACATAGTAATATGATAAAAATTTGAGTAAAAATTATTATATGAAATTTTATTTTTAACCAAAATGTTATTTCATACTTATTTCTTTTGTGTAAAACCAAGTAAAATTCAATACAGCAGAAACTGAATATAACGACTTCACTTATAATGACATATTATCGGTTCTAATAATAACAAATTAATAAATTGCTTGTAGTGACCATCCGTTTATTACAACCAATTTTTGTGGTCCCTTGAATCGCTATAATCAATTTTCACTGTAATTATAACATTTTTTACAACATAATCAGAATATATGATGGTGAATTATTTACCTCTCTAATAATTCTCTGTTGTTCTTGAACACGTGCCAATCTCTCCGATTCCTGTCTTTGTGCAGCCAGTGTTGATGCATCTAAATTCTTTTCATCCATTACTTCTCTAATATTTCGACGCACATTCAGTGCATTTGAGTTTAATGCTTTCTTCTAAAATATAAAATACACATAATATAAACAAGAATATAAACATTTTACCTTAAAATTAAAAGTTCTTATAAGATTTTCAGGAAACACTTTAAGTTATGATTTTAAAAAATGTATCAATGACTACAAAGTTTGTTTAATATAATATAATAACTTTTGAATAGGGCACACCTGCATGAAATTAAATGTACTTTTCTGACAACCTGCATATTTTGGTTCAGTTAATTTGGTATCCATAGAGAAAATACAGTCAAGATTAAAAATCTTAAATCATTACAACAACATGTATGTGCAGAAGGAATCATGAAATACATTATATTTTTGTCTTTTGCAATTGTTTCAAAAATTTTATTAATTACAACACAAGCTATTTAAATATGTCCCAAAAATACAATAAGTTTTGAACAGCAAGGTTATGAATAAAAGGAACTTTTCCTTTTAATGAAATGAGTATAAAATATACACTTCAAAATAATTTGTTGCCTAATTTTTATAATTTAAAATATAACTTTTTAATAAAACATTCATATTGGTATTAGTAGCTACAAAATTGACATTATATTTCATTAATTTGTATAATATTGAATTCAATTCAATAATTCAATATTCAATACATGCAAATATAAATTTCAATATAATTATAATATTAGCATATATTAATTATATGAAATTAGCAGGAATATTTAATATTCCTGCTAATTTCATTACCTATGTTAGATAAATTAAAATTCAAAGACATTAAACATTTTAAAAAACATACTTATTAAAATTTATATGTGCATATTTATAATAAACATTAAAAAATTCTTTGGATACATATTTACGCACTTGGCTCTTAAAAGTATAAAGAAGATTTTCTTATAAGAAATACATATATAAATTTTAAATAAATAAAACAAAACTTACATCATCTTCTGTTTCAGATTTCTTGTCATCTTCGGGTAAACTTTCTTCTTCAGCCTTATTTACTGGTTTAACACTAATTTCACCCATTTCTTTTAACTTTTCTCTTATATCGAAATCTTGACTGTTGTCCTCTTTTCCCTCTAACAATTCCTCAGCCGCCTTGTCCGGACACAACTCGCTCCCCTCTACCTCGGCTATCTCTACATTTTTCGTTAAATCTAAATCACCATCATTAATTATGTCACTTATTGAAAGAGTTTTAGGTTGTTCGGTTACTTCTTGAGTCTCTTCTTCTTTATTTACCGAATTAGTCACATTATCACACTCACTCGTGGTATTCGTATTCCTTTTAGCTTCAACAAAGTCTCCCGTTTCCGGATCAATGTAACTTTCATTCTCCTCGTTCAACTCGTGTACAGCGCTTGGATTGACAACGAATTCCTCCTCTGACAATCCATCGCTATCACTTTTATTGTCCTCGCTCGAATAATCACTCAAGTCCAATATGTTATTGCCTACGAGGCTATGTATAGTTATACCGGTGTCTTTCTTGAGTTTCTTGGTGAAGTCGTGAAAGGTTTTCACCGCTTCCATCTTCCTCTTATGGCTCATAGCTCTAGGCCGCGGTGCTGCTCGCTTCCGAGCGGTCATAGCGGCTGCTTGAGCATAATGAGCTCTTTGTATCCTTGCAATAGTCTCGTCGTCATCCTCGCTCTCCCAAACCTCATCGGCGGAATCTTCCTCTTCCTCCATCGCCTTCATCTTATTGCCTAAAACTTCATTTCCACCGGCGTCACTCATCGTAATAATATGATCTATGACATTATATTATAATAATGTCGTGTTGAGTTTTAAAACTAGACCCTCGAAATTTTTAGTCACATTCTACAATTCATAGCCAAAATACACAGTTAGTACGAAATTAACACTAATTATTCAACTTTTATGTTAGTTTGTAATAAATAAACAAAACTAAATTAGGGATGGCTCTTTGTAATATTATAATAGACGCGGCATAAAATCATCGAAATGCGAGGCCGGGTGTCTCCGTAAAATATTCACTTTTAATATTTATTTTGACAAAATTCGCTAATAATGTCTTCACAAATTTTTAATTAACTGAAATAAATTAAATGTCTGCAATTAAATTTTAGGAAGCCATTACTTCCGCAGTAAATAGCCATTCGACAAGCGTGTGTTTACAAAAATTGTCGAAGATGTCACAAGAAAATATAAAGATAGGACTCTAGCGTCATAAGCTAATACGGCTTATAATCGTATAACCTGTTCAACAGTTTTTAGTTGATTTACAAACATAAGTTGTATGTGTTGATAAAGAAATTGCATCTTTGTTGTAAATCATTATTAGTGTAAAAGTTACAAACACAGCCATTTCCGTAATGGCAACATTATTAAAAAATCAATTTAGTTTTGTCATATGAATTTGATCTATGGTTTATTAGATCAATCATATATTATTCTTGGGAAAGAATAATAAGTAAAAAATACTTGCGTGAGAATTAACGAAGTATTCCAAAAACATTCCAAAAATTATTATTTTTGCCACACAATCAGTCGAAAAAAATAGAGAAACAATGACTCGTAATGGAAGTTCGAGCTTGGTTACAAAATCGTATGTTAATTTCGGTTCGACTTGGAATTGGAACATAAGCGGCACTAGCTCATTCATCCCCATGATTATCGGACAAAACGGAAAGGATAAGTTTCGCTCTAATTGGAATATATTATGAAAATAAACTGATATGCCCTACTAAAAGCCATGGTCAAAATACACAAAGGTGATACACAAAGGCGTGCCTTGGCTGTTATTTCAAAAGAACTTATGTAAAAAGTTTTATTCACTTATATTATTACTTTTCAGTGCATTGGATTGACCTGTACTATCGCTGAGCTGTACTTAATAATGGATGATAATAGTAACTTAATGGTTTCTGATATGTTTGAGCCAGTATGTTTTGGGTATAATAAAATAAACAGGAATTTTTGAAATATTCTATTTTCATAACATGTATATTCATTCTACATTGAAGAATAAATGAAGCAACCACTTTTATCCATAAATAAATTTGACAAAAGGATATTTCCTAATGAAAGCAAAAAACTTAAATCCACAAGACAGCCTATAAGATATTTCCAAATTTTTTATCTCACAGGTATATAGAAACAATATATTTAGGCAATGCACTCACAAATCGGAAAATTAATGAAAGAAAAAATTTTCTCAAGATAATATGTAAACTTGAATTTAAATTTTTTATCTTAACTTAGGAAAACTTTTATCTCCTTTCTGTATTGTATTTAATTTGCATTTATTGCTAAACGTTTTTCTCTAAGTCTTAGGCGTCTTTCCCGTTCAAATTCCTTCATACGCAGAACATAGCTGAAAAATAAACATTTCCTTTATAATAAACAATAATCTAAAATATAATATAGGGACATATGCTCCCAGTGTATAACTGCAGAATTAAATGATAGAAAAGTATTAAGTAAATGTAAATAAAGCTGGCTTTGTCATATTTCTAGAGTTTACAATTTCTGTGTGACCTTACTATACTAATTAAGGTACACTAAAGTTAAATATGCCAAAATTATTACAACATAATAAACATTACTTGTTAATAAGTTGTTTTTGAATGATAAGAATTAAATCTACTTACTCCCTTTGTTCGCAATTCAAAAATTCGTGCTTTTCGTGAGCACACCTATAGACAAGTGGAAATTCTTTGTAGCGACACACTTGGTAGTCTAATAAATAATGGGCGCAAAAATCTCTGTGTTCCAGTGGAATCTTGGCCGAAATTAAGTCTTCTTCTTTTGCTATCATTTCTGAAAGATTTCATACAAATGATATGAAAGTTACATCGAACTAGGGTTTGATTCAATGATATTCGGTGCTACTTTTCTAAATATTTTCATAACCTTAAGTCATATTATATAACAAGCCCAACATCACAACAATGTGAAACAATAAGCCTGCTAAATATATATTCACTGATTGAAAATGTATACCTCGAGCTTTTCGCTTATAAGCAAAACCTGCTTGAGGATCAAATGTTGGTTCATCGTTCATCGTAAGGTTGACATCACGAGCATTTAGGGATCCCGCAATTTGACCCATTGCTTATTTATAATTAGTATCTGTAACAATCAAAGAAAAATATTTAAAATCGTTCCACAAAAAAAAATAAGATATCAACATAAATATCACTTAATAATTTCCTACCTTTTTAAAAAACAAATATTTTCTTTTGAGAAAAAACAACAGATTATAGACGTAATCCTTAAAAAAAACTAGAGATCACAGACCACAGCACTCACCACAGTCAGTCAGTTGTCTGTTTGTGAGTTAATAGTGTTCTGTGGACAATGGACATAACTCTCCTAGAGAGTATATTATATTCCTTGCTACAGACCAATAATTTGACATTTCCTGGGTTGCAGGTTTTTGACCATACAAAAATGTGATGTGACCTAATCGAATTTATTAAAAAACTTACGTAAGTTTTAAAAAACGTTTTTATAAAACTGTAATCAATGCTTTATATAACATTATTTAGTTTAGAATTAATATGAATTATTATTTAATTATTTAAATGATATTTTTTCCAAAGTCCGGTCTATAAGTCACAATTCTTTTCGATTATTAAAATTTTTATGACGAGAATATTTTTATAGTTGACATAAATTTATCACCGAATAATAGTTATGTAATGCATTATACTATATTTTATTAATTTAACTTCATATATAAATCGTGAATTGTTTTTTTATTCATTCCAAATCGACTTGGTCATTAGTAATCGTACTTTAAACGAAGATCAATTCTTAAAATAATACTAATGTTAAATCTATAAAACAAGATTAAAAATATTTTTACCGTAAAATATTATAAATATTTAAGTAAAACCGATATTAGCACACCACTACGGAAAAAATGTTGGTCATATTATTTTAAAATTTGACATTGGGACCTGTCAAATTACTCCATCGGATTATGCTATGGATCAATGAACGAATACATTTAGTCTGTGGTAAATAGCATAGCGTACTGAATGTACTGTGCCATGCCAACTCGGAAAAAAATAAAAATACACAACTCACGTGAATTGAAATTCACGTCTCGAGTTAATGGATGAAACTGAGTAAACTATTTAATTTGTTTTTACCAATTTAATGACTCAGCTTCGTAACAATATTTAAAAAATGAAAACAGATTCAGCATAACAGATTCACTTTAATAAAGTGGTCGTATTCCCAATTTACCACTATATTTGTATGAATGAATCTGAACACTGCACTTAGCATGTCCATTCACTGGCTATTCAAATACATCCCAAACAACAGATTTCCTTTTAGGTCCCGGCATTTTTTCTATACGTCTTAATAATTCGAAAAACTAACAGTAATAACAACCGGCACTCCAAATTAATGGCGGCAATCTAAGCCCAACTCGATCTCGAGCCATTTGAGTGTTGGGCGCTAAATCAGTTCAAGAAAAGCGCTAGATTCCGCTAAAAAGTCTGTGATTAGAAAAAGCGCTAGATTATGATTTGATTTTTAAATTAGGAGTTAAATTAAATACGTTTCGCATGATCATATTGTTTGATTGACCAATTAGTGCTTTTAGGCATAGTTTTTTCGTCATTTCCAATACCTATAGTTTTCGTTATGACAAAAATGGCTTTTCCTATATGGAACGCAAGGCACGATAGAATTAAACCATAAAGTATTTTAATAAATTTTCATTTATCAAGTAATGTAAGCAAAAATTATACCTAGTACTTAGTACCTAGTACTTAAGTATATCAAGTACTTTCATAATTTTTCATTTATTATATAATCTAAACAAATTGATACAAATAGTAATTTAAAGTTCATCGGCCGAATCGTCTTCCTCTGCATCATCGGTTGCAAAAGTTTTAAGAGTCCCAGTACTAGATGGACCTGGTTGTGGCTCTGTGTAAAGTTCTCTGTAGCAAGGCTGCTCGGGGAATTCCCGCAATAAGGTGATAAAGTTTTGTGGTGTTGCCAAAAATAAATTTTCAATCATCCTGAATTATTTTAAAAACTTTCAGTAGAAATAACGTTCGGTTAAATAGTTATAAATAATTAGTATGGTATAACTTAACAACCATTAAGCGCTAGATTATCCGCTAGGAGTCAACTGCTAAAAATGGGAGATGATTACCTTAAAATTCCGCTAGATCTGGCGCCGAAAGCGCTAAAATGGCAGCTGTGTCTCGAGCGAGTTAGTAAATCGAGTTGACACTAGTCACTAGACATTGACACATCACTAATGTATACTAAAACGTTGTTTCAATATATTTTTATTTACTCTTGATAATTTTGGTTTTACGGCATTTGCTGGATCTAAACTATTCTCATTGTAATTTATTGATGAAAGCTCAACATGGTGAAACTTACTACGGAACTTATACAAAGCTCTATGCAGTATATAAATCCCTGCAGAGATCGAGAGTTGGACCTTCGAGGTTAGTTTAACATTACCAATCTACATTTATTTTACTTTTACTACCATACTGCACCTAATAGCTGCGGAGTTCACCCTCATCACTTGGATAAAGTACCGCTGCGCACAGTCCGTTTGAGTAGAATCTTTATCCCACGGACGCGCGAACTTTAGAACGCGCCCCTCCCCCCGCCCGTGTTGTTTGTGTCCTTGGGTGACAGAAGCCACCTTACCATCAAATGGACTGGTCAGCTTACCTGACACCCTTATTAATATAAAAAGAAATGTACATATTCATTTAATTTTCCTTTGTTCTTTCTTCAGGATTTAAAATACCGCAAATTGAAAACATGGGTGCAACATTGGACCAGTTTGATACTGTGGATTTTTCTGATAATGACATCAGAAAACTGGATGGGTTTCCATTATTGAAAAGAATGAAGTGTTTATTACTAAACAACAATAGAATTGTGTAAGTTTAATTACTATTTTATACCATGCTACATCATATTTATGATTATTTTATAACATATTTTATTGATATTTTTATAACATATTTTATGTTTTGTGTTGAACTCGCCCGTTTTAGAGTTTTAGGTAGTCTATTCTATTTTTGTAAATCATATGATTGCTCAATATTTATTGACCCCCAAGCAATTTATGGTGACGCCTTCGCAATGTATCTGCACGGATACGTTTGCTTTTTTGATGTGTTAGTTGGATCATAACATAGCTAATGCATAATAATATGTAATTAAATATAATACTGAGTTTTTTTTTACAGGAGGATTAGTGAAAATCTAGAGCAGTATTTGCCTAATCTGGAATCATTGATTTTAACCAATAACAACATAGCTGAACTTGGTGATCTGGATCCGTTGGCTACTTTGACTAATTTGCGTACTTTGTCATTAATGCATAATCCCGTTGCCAATAAACAACATTACAGGTAATTGAAAAATAATTTAATTTGCCAATACTGTTGTCCACAAGCACACAAGTTATAGCCTCTTCAGAAGACATATCATTGGATAAGTAGATTAATATCATTTAGACAACAATAGTAAGCTTTCTGGTACAAAAATTCATAATGAAAAAAATATTTATGGCACAAAAACTTACAAACATAATCTTACAACTATAATATTAACTAAGAGTTTGAAAACATTTTAAATGCAATCACTAATCTTAGCTTACAGAAACATAGTAAGTAGTTAACATAGTAAGTAGTCGGCAGGAAGTGCATGTGTTTGTTATTAAGATAAACAATCAGGGGTTGTTGTGACTTTTATCTTACTATGAATAAGTGTGGCTCTTTTTTTTTTTTTTTTTTTTTTTTCAAAATGTCCCAACGAATTTGGATGTAATTTAGCATACAGATAGTACAGCGATTTGAGTTTATCATGGAAAAATGTTAGGTTCCAGAGGAATTGTCTAAAAATATAAAAATTTGGACACTCAGGTGTTATATTTGCCTTGAAATTAAAGAGCTATTTTTTTTTATCTATTTTCAGGGCTTATGTTGCATTTAAATTACCCGAACTAAGATTGTTGGATTTCCGAAAAATTAAACAGAAGGAAAGGGAGGAAGCGAATGCTTTGTTCAAAAGTAAAAAAGGAAAAGAGATACAGAAAGAGATTACTAGGAAGGCGAAGACATTTGTCCCAGGCGGAAACATGCCAGATCCAAAAACTACAAGTAAGTATCATATTGGTGGTAATTTATGAACATAAATATTTTTGTCTTATTTCTAAGAAAGGACTATATTTTTCTTAACATTATTAAATGTTGTCTTTTGTGTGAATTTTTTTTTGTTAAGTAAAATGACCATTTTCATGATAAATTTTTAACTTTGTTCCAAGTAAATTGTACCCAAGAAATATATAAAGATGAAACATTAGTACATATATTACGTATTGAAAGTAGTGGCAAGGCACACTGGGTTTCATAATCATTTGGGCAGCCAGTCTGGCAGCAGTAACCATCCATTATATAACAGCACATGTGCTGATGTGTTTCAGTGAGTCAGTAAGGGATGCCAAAGCCCATTTCCATTCCCTTAATCTTACTGTGGTGAGCACTTGAGTAGCACACTTGCTGCACCTGTTGCATTGCTTGAGTAATTATAGGCGATGGTTAAGTGGACCGTCAGTTTTCTGTTGATCTTAACAAAAAAAAGATACATGAAATTATGGCACTTATGTGGTCGCGTTTTTTTACATATTTTTATTTTTTATCCTATGGATGTTGGTATCGCACATGAAAACTAACCTAGATGTTACTTGAGCTTCCCAAGACCCTATAATCAAGTAGAGCAGTAAACCTACTAAATTTTTTTTAAATTTATTTTTCCTATTTATCCACGATCGATCGCCAGACCATAATTGGAATTGAAAAAAATATTCTCAATAAAAAATTTAGTACACCAATATTAAACTCAGGAATATTAAACCTATAGTGATCAATCTTAAAATAGGTTCTTTATTTTTTCTGGCAATGTAGGGAGATTAATGCTCATTCATCAAGATTTTTCTTCATAACAATACTTATTCGAGTAGACATCTATAACTAAAAATTGTTTCAGATCTCACCCCTCAAGAGATTCGCAAGATTAGGGATGCGATCCAAAAGGCTTCTTCTCTGCAAGAGGTGGAGAGGTTGACGAGAATGTTGCAGTCGGGACAAATTCCTGGACAGAAACCAATACAACCTCCGCAGCAGACTAACGGTCAACGTAAGACGTGTTTCAATATGATTTACTTTTCTTTATTCTTTATTTTTGTTATATTACAAGCAAACTACCGTATATACAAAAAGGTACATACAGTACAGTGTTTTTTGACTACCAGAATATTACAATTTGATCCAACCAAACATTATAATATACACGACTTAATACTAATGAGACTATCCTAATCCTAAATCAATCGAATATCAAATTACTTAATTTTTACATATAGAATATTCCCCCGACGACCGACGCAAAAACGTTGACGTGTATGTGTATGTGTGTTTCTTTGTGACTGCTGTGGACCCTTCTTCCGCCTACGAAACCAACGCTACGTAACCAGTTACGTGACAAGAATTGTTTTTCTTGCTACGAAACCAGTTACGTACAAAGATTTTTCTTTTTACTAAATACAAATACAAAAATGTGTTTTGCCCCTTTCCCACAAACGCAAAGATGCGTTCAGAAACTGGTTTAGTAGGTGGTCGTGCGTAACTAGTTTCGTAACAAGAAAAATAATTCACACGTAACCGGTTACGTAGCGTCGGTTTCGTCGGTGGCGGACGGCGTTGTGGAATCGTAGTTTCCAAAAGTATTTACTGATTTTGATCCGATTTTTATTTAAGCTGTCATGATAGTTCTTACTTATAATTTTATGTAGATCTGCTCAGGCGTTTGAAGACCGTCAGCCCATAACCTAGTGGAGGAAGGGATTTCACTAACTTCCACATGGTCGATTGATGTGATATTCTGTATTATTTTTTTGACCTGATGCTGCAGCATCGAGTAATCTGCCGGATAGCCAACTCAATGAATAGAAAGTCGGTTCAAGTCGTAACACGTGTTCAGCATAAGGACAACTTTGTGCAACTAATTTGAAATATAACCCCAAACTGTGAGTGCGGTTTTAGTGAAGCAACCCAGAATCTAGTGTATCCTTTATCAAAGGAGGATACACATGTCGTTACCATAAAATATCTCTGATGCGGTGATTTATTATTTTCAGATCCTCAAAGAGTGGCACGGTTCGTTCAACGAGTGTTTGAACTATCATTTGTTTATGTTCTCTTAAATATTGTTCTTATGATTTCAGAGGACGACTATGAGGAAATGGAGACAGACCAACAATAATATTGTAACTCTTCGTTCGTAGCCGTAAGAAAAGTGTCTGCTTTCTAGTTTTAAGCTGATTTGAACAGAACACAGTTATTTTGCTCATAAGGCGGACTACATTTCAAACTAGAAAGGTTTTTAAGTCAAAGAACAGATATTAGGCTTAATGATATGATAAATAATTGGTGTACTTTTTGCATAAATAAAAACGAGTGTCAACTGTGTCATTGTTTTATTTCATCAGTAATCAAATGTCAATATCAAATCGTTATAAAAGGAATATTTTTTTTACAAATTACGATATTTCAAAAAATCTTCACTGAATTTCAATAAAAGCTCTTCGTCACCAGCGTCCAAGAAAACGGCATAAATTTTCGAAAGCAAAATGTTTCTTCCCATAAGTTCCTTGATAGTTGGTCTTTTGTCCGGTAGAATCGATAACATTGAATCTATT
This sequence comes from Synanthedon vespiformis, assembly GCA_918317495.1. NCBI lineage: Eukaryota > Metazoa > Arthropoda > Insecta > Lepidoptera > Sesiidae > Synanthedon > Synanthedon vespiformis. The sequence goes on along the minus strand of OU906951.1, from coordinate 5,511,177 downwards.
AGATCTTGCATTCCCCTTTCGTACACATTCAGGTTGATGGGGTGCACACTCCCATTTGTTATGGCTTTTATTAATCCAACTAGAGTCTGAAAAAGTATGGTAAATTATCAAAGACTAGCTGGTGCCCGCGGCTTCGTCCGCGTTGAACGATGAAAGGTAAGCTATGTCCTTTCAGGTGTCCCAGACAACGTGTATGCAAAATTTCATGGTGATCGGTTTTTGGGTGAAAAAGTAGGTTTATATTTCTTTATTCTCATTAAAGCACAGAGCCACTAACATGAGAAATATAATAATATAAGAAAACAAAATTATGAAACATTAACATGCAGACACTTGACATAAAATGTTTAAATAGCTCGGATTTGAATTTCCCAAAAGACTTCGCCTGCCTTATTTGCAACGGTAATTCGTTAAAAAGCTGTGCTCCCTCAAAAGTAACCATTTTTTTGCCATGTGTTGTTCTTACCTTTGGTAAGACAACATGGCTTGCTCGCCTTGTTATACACTTGGAAATATCTTTTTGTTTAAGCAAGGTAATATCGGAATGAACTGATTTATCCAATATCTTTCGAACAAGTATACATGTATTAAATTTATATAATTGAGTTAAATTCATTAATTTTGTGTCTTTATAAATTTTGTTAGTAGGTGTTAAATAGGGGTAATGAAGCAGCATTTTAATAATTTTGTTTTGCGTAATTTGTAATTTGGCTAGATTTGATTTATAGGCACTACCCCAGATTTCAATAAGGTATAATAAATGTGGTTTTACTAATGAATTATAAATGGTTTGGCGTACTTGGCGAGGAAGAGACCGCACAACCCCTCTAAGAGAGCCGAACAAAGAAACATCCATACAAACTTTCGCATTTATAATATTACGTTAGTACGGATTTCGATTCATAAGTAATCAATACGCCTTCATTGCGTTTTCAGTAACAGCCGCTAAACTAAACAATGCAACAAGTAGGTAAAGCGTTTTAATTAAAAAATATATATTTAAAATATTATCCTACTAATATTATAAATGCGAAAGTTTGTGAGGATGAATGGATGTATGTTTGTAACTCTTTCAATTGTGAATCAAAATTGGTACAGGTTTGAGCTTAATAATAGGTAATTTAATAACAAGGTAATAATACAAAAATATTACAATTTTGAAATCAAAACATGGCAAACCATCGGGTGCAACTTGTTTTCCCAAATTAGGTAAAAATAGTTTTAATGGCTGAACCTTTATTTTCATTTGTACTTTTTAATAATTTTTACTGAAGTCTTAATACTTATAGCGCCATCTGTTAGACACTTGCGGAATTTATAATCCCTCATTTAATTTTTAGTAAAACAATTTTGAGGTAATTAGTCGAGATAAAAACTAACTGTGTCTAAAGTTGGACCAAATTCAAATGTGCAAAATTTCATTAAGTACAGTACTTAGGTATGCGTTGTCACTAATAAATATTAGTACTAAATACTGAAGCTATAGTTTTGTTTAGTACTAAAAAATGCGGAGATGGACCGTGGTGAGAAACGTTGTAATTGAGTGTCTTACCTCAGACTCAAATGCTCTTTTGTGTGTGCACATTTCGTATAGAAGACAACCGAGAGCCCAAACATCGCTTTTGGTGTCGTAAGGATTTCCTTCACACAGTTCAGGAGCTAAATAGTAAGGTGTACCGATCACAGTTGAAGTTTTCTTTGCGCTGAAACACATTGGGAAAACCTTAAAGTAAAAACTCCTAATATAAGCACCAAGCAAAAAAAAAAAAAAAGGAATGTTTAAGAGAAAATAAATTTTCTTAGCTCAGATACAATAAGAACTTAAGGTGAAACAAGTCGGCGGCCCGAACTCATCGGTCTCATGGCTAAAATGCGTTCTGTCTCAAACAGCACAAAGCGCGGGAAGAGCAGTCGACTGAGACGCAGAATCATTCATACCAAAAGTAAAATCATTAACAGACCCTTGGGCCAACGCTTTTTTTGACAAAACTACTGCATTTATCTATTTAGTGTAAAGTTATTTGAACTCTTGAATAACTAATCAATGTTTGTGGTCGAAGTATTTTCGAGATTTTGTACAACACTAGAGTGACATATTCACCGTCAAAGATGCATTAAAACTTGTGTTAAAATATGGATTTTTCAAGGATCATAATATATTTTAAATTAATCCTTTTTTTTAAGTTGTACTTTGCAGGAACTTAGTTACCGACAAGATAAATCGGTATCATGCTTACTTTTGTAAATTAAACATAAAACAGCGGAGTAATATACGTACTACGTTTGTATGGAGGAAAACTGACTTGTAAAACCTTAAGATAGATATATTATAGTTATAGATCCATAGTGAAGTCGGTAAAACTACCTCTCTCCGTGTATAAGAGGTCAAGCGTTAGATTGTTTGCATTTTTAATTTATCAACGCAGTCGCGGGCACCAGCTAATTTTCAATAAAAATAAATCATTTTACCTATTGCCTACGGTTAGGTATTTCATAACTTCATCAATCAATTAAGGGAGCACATATTTTCTATGTAAATAAACATAATTATTTAAAGTCTAGGTTCCTCTAATTGCCTATTCTACTAGGATTAACTTAGCTTTAATTACGTCTAAGTTACCTGAGTAAATTTACCTTGCCAACATTTTTGATATTCCAAAATCACCTATTTTAACTAATACACCTTGTTTTCCAGTTAATAAAATATTTTCTGCTTTCAAATCTCTGTGGATGATGTCCATGTTATGGATATAATTAACTCCAAGTAAAATTTGGGCGAAGTAGAACAAAATTTCCTGTAAAATCGCATAAACACATTATATTTAAGCCTCAGAGATAACGTGGAAAGGAAACGTATTTCAAACTTTAAACTTTTAGATAGACTTTTTACGGTTTACTTACATCTTAATTTTAACAATTTCATGATGATTTTGCGAATAAAAAAAGTTCAGAAGCTTTAATCATTAAATTATATATCTATACTCTATACTAATATTATAAAGAGGAAAGATGTGTTTATTTGTTTGTTTGTTTGTATAGAATAGGCTCCGAAACTACTGGACCTATTTGAAAAATTCTTTTACCATTAGAAGCCGAACATTATCCGTGATAAACATAGGATACTTTTTACCGCGGGTAAATGCTTCATTCCTACGGGAAATCTAAAATAAAAGTAAATACTAGCGGCTTGGTCCGGGAGATAGCGCCATCTATCCAAAATACGGTAGATGGCGTTTTATACTTTTCTACGCGGACGAAGTCGCGAGCACCAGCTAGTTTTTTATAAAGTGACTGTAGGTCTGGTAAGTACTGTAGGTAATATGAGATTCCGTATTTTTTTGCTTTTTTTAGTACTTTTTGTCACTTGAATTATTTCTCCCCTTGTATATTACGTGCATTTTTTAATTAATTTAATTAAAACGCTTACCTCTTGTTTCACCATATTCGGATAGCGTTGATACATGTAATCCGATAAATTACCAAACGAAGCATACTCCATTGATATCATAACGTTGTTATTTGAATAGTAACAGTTATAAAAACGTATAACATTCGGGTGGTTGATTGAAGAAAGAATCTTCACTTCATTGGTGATACTCTAAAACGTGTTGAAAATAAGGTTTTTGCGTGCCATTTCGGCACAGTCGTCTAGATAGATCTAAATATAGGCGTTGCTTGTGTTATAGGCGACGGTAGCCCTAGCCAGCCACCTACTAATAAGTGGACTGTCAGCCTGCCTGTCATTTTTGACATAAAAAAAGCCGACTGCAAGACAGACTGCCCAGTTAAAACTATAAAACTATTATTATGTAGTTGTTGATGAAATTTAGTATGGGAATAGGACATAATATAGGGTCAGTTTACCACTGGAGTTACCTATGAACAATGTAGGCAAGACAAACATTTATTTTGTGTAGGTATTCACTAACCTTTTTGTGTTCCTGAATTTTTTCATTTAATTCAATATCTTTAACAATAGTTAGGAGATTGTCGCGCGTTTCGCACAGATAAACATTTCTGTAATTTAAATTATTATACATCGATTAAAGGAGTCTTTTAATCCGTCTGAGGTTAAAGGTTAAATTAATTTTTTCCGTCTGAGGTTTCCTTTAAAAGGACTAACCTCAGACGCAAAATATTTTTTACCAAATAGAGCACGACCTTCTATGGATTAAGGTATCCTCGGAAATAACCGAACAGATTTAAATTGAATCTAATTTATAATACAGCTAACTTATAATTAAGTTTTATAAATATAAACCAATGAACCTATCGCTGAAAATTTTTCTTACTGTGATGAGAAATAAGGTTTTTTTTCAGGTAATTTACTGTTTTTCTTTTTACAGAAAATAGATTTTTTTTATAAATCTGGCCGATACAAACTAATTTAAGTATAGTCTAATATACAAAAGTTGAGTTAGGCGACGAAAATAAGGATTTTCTGCAAAGTCCTCACCCTAAAATAATTTAAATAACCAATCCGTTTTGAAATAACATTTTATATAGGTATTAAATTTATTATTAACATTACTATTATATATTACTAGCTGCTGCCCGCGACTTCGTAAATTATCTTACTAAAACCTTCCTCGAGAACCACTGCGCTCGACTAGATACAGCCGCCGTACATGACAAATGCGGCAACAAATACTACGCCGAATTCGGCGTACCCGAGCTAGTCACACTGCAAACTGTCTGTGATGTGTACGTGCCGAATGTTTTATTAATTTTTAGGTATAATAAAATGCCAATTTTCGTAGTGAAACTGTAAAAATATAATTAAACTGAAAAAAGTGATAAATAGTGACGATGTTTTACACACACTACAATAAAAAGTTGCCGCATTTGCGGAGCCTATTGCTTTTGGGTAGGGCCCTATCTAGTCTAGCGCAGCGAGACCAATCATTTATCTATGGTTTTATATTTAAAAAAGTAATATTTACCCGTACGTTCCTTTACCAACGGATTTTAGAACTGATAAATTGAATTTTTTAAACCTTGATAGAATATCCATATTGGATTTTATTATTTAAATAACATCGGTGTTTTTAACACTAACCACGACTATATTGGATACATAATTTAGACTAAATAACACCGAAGTACCTACATACGCTTTTAAATAGTAGGTAAAATTAAAATGTCATTGTGTGGGTATGCTATTTTATAATTGTATTTTTATTGATTTCCTTTTTGCATGTAATGGATAAACCTTCACCTATAGAAAGCTACATTTATTAGCGAGTTTGACTATATTTTATTCGATGTAGCTCAAAAATATATAAGTATTATGGTTCCAGTGGCATTAGGCCCAATTAATATAAGCGATTTTTATTACCTTTATTTTCTAATTTTTTTTAAAATTTATTCTTACCTATTTTAGGCAGCATTCGAATTTAAGTAACCTTAACAAGTTAGTGGGTTGATATTTGATAATGAAACAAATGTTAAGTTTTCTCCCATATCTTTTTATTCTAAATACATTAATATTTTTTAATTCAACTCAAATATTCATTAAACTATTACAAGCTATATTTTATTTTAAACATAAATAAATAAGTCATGCAAATGTCCAGCATTGCACACTTTAACTCGGTAATAATAAATTTATCTAGGAGTACAATCAGAGTGACAGTTTTCGATATGAAACATGTACATTTTTGAACATAATGAAATTGCATTGTCTTTCCGATGTAAGGGCTGAGCACACAGTGGATGCGTTAATATATATTAATACTCTCAAGCGCTTTCATTAGCGTGTTACAGTTTTGGTATAGGTACTGACTAAAACATTCACTGATGTCATTAACCCTTTTCGGAGATAACGTATGCAATTCATACATGATATACCTACTTTAAATTAAGTAATTACAAAGAAGGTAATACTATAAAATAATACTTAAAAAATAATACAAAATCGTAGTTGGTAAACCAGAGTAACTTAACATAAGAATCGTATGACACGGCCTTATATTTATTTGAAATATTTTGTAATTTATTCAATACCTACAACCGATTATTTAGATATACAGGTAGTAGTTACTTTACTTTTTCTCTATTTAAAAAATCGGTTATAACAGTTATATAAATGGTTTATAACTTTTAAATTTTTAGGCTTAATGACCATTAAATTTAAAATTCATTTAAAATATTATGAAATTTAATAAACTGATTAATATGTGGTCATAAATTCATGTTTTAATTGGCAGTAAGCGCAAATATTCACTTCCATACAACGAACAAACATTCATTGAAGCGCTCTTACTATCACTTCATGGAAAGTTTATCAAATTCTATACTGTCAAAATGAGATACTTAGAATTAGTTACCAAATTTGCATCCGTTGTGCACTTTTTATTCATATTTACAGCAATTTTCAAACTTATGTATATAGATGTTCCATAGACCATGGACAGTTCTCGTAGACTTTCTCAACTGAATATAGAAATTGTCGATATTATCATGTTGTGCATTGATTCTTACGTCACAGCACTCAAAGTTGTATGATATCAAATTAAACCTAAATTTAATTAATTAATTTTGTCACAACTGAGATTGCCTCTCCTTAGATATTTAACTTTCATGTTTCACATCGAAGACCATATAAGATTGGTACATACTTTTATACACAGATCTACTGTAGTACGAACATTTTATCAACACAACTTCGTTATTATAAATACAATACATCATAAAACAAATGACTCTAAGCGTAATCTTTCTATTTTTAACACACAAGTATTTAAGCGTTTTTTTTTTAAATTTCCACGTCAATGTTGACATACCAAATTCTATATAGACTATGTACTGTCAAAATCAGACATTTTGAAGACATCACGGCGATTTGATTGCAAGAAATTTATTGTAAAATTGGATATCAGCCCAGCAACTTAGAAATAAGGGCCGACATACATTGGAGGACGCCACAATTTTTTTTTCATTTTTTGCACCTTAAGCGCTTTTAATATACATATTTTAATGTATTATGATACGTCGGAATGCCGCAGCACGATGATTGTGGCCGGAGCATAATGAAATGAAATTTGAATTATATTAATGGCACTTGAGAGTACAAAATACTATGAAAAAAAATGTTACCGTGACCTCCAATTTGCGCCAGCCCTTAGAGGCATTCGACATCTTTTGAGGCATTCGAGTAATATTCTTTATAATAACGCTTTTTCTTTCTTAGTATTCGATATTTGAACAGGCTTTAAATGTGATTGGTTACTCACACAACGCGTAAAAAGAGATATATTAGATAATTCTATCTATTTATTCGAAATACTAACGAGTATGTCATCCAGTTTTGCAATATAATTCTTGTGTGATTCTGTAGTTTTTGTCCGCCGAACTCTTATATTACCTACGAAAATAATGAACATTGGACCTTCATTCTTGACAAGTTGATACTGGTGTGATATACTTAAAGAAGATGGGACGCGAATGACTTAACAGTATGTACAGTGTCGAGTAAACTTGTATAAAATAATACAGTGTACAAAATAAATGAAGTGTGAATGAAAAAAAAAACATTTATTCTTTGACTGAGTATAATAACAAAGAGACCAGCTCGTTAGGTATCTAATTATACATAAGAAGGTATACATCAGAAATATGGCATACAAATATTATATACGTGTTTAAACATTTATTTAGAATTACATTGTTGAATATAATTTGTAACAGTTATAATCGTAGGTATTACATGCGAAAATGCTAAAGATGGGTACGTAGGTGTACATTTTGTTCACTGTAAGGAAGCTTATAAGATAAAAATGTTAGTAAAATCTGCAGCAACATCGACATTCTACTGTTCTGTGAAACCGGTAGGTTTATCTATACATAACAAATAGAAGGATCGGCACTTGTATATAACATTTAATACACAACAAATTATAAACAGACGGTGTGCGCTATAAGAGTGCTTTGGGGTCTGAGTGGCTAAGAAAACTCGAGATTATAACGTGTAATACTATTGCAAGGCCCGGCCCGCTTGTCGTCCACGTATACTAATAGAATAACTAAACACTCAATACAAATATTATTCGCAAATCACTCTTTGTTAGTACATATTTCAAGTAACACTCAAGCCAGTTAGTTGCACAGGAGACCAACTAAAGGAGCGCGTTGAATCCAATGACTTTTATACACTAGACTTGCTGAGCACAAATTTTGCATTTAGTTATGAAGAACGCGTAAGCGCCGCATTTTCTATGGCGCTTTCGACCTTTTGGTCGCGAACTTTAGCGTATTTGACAAACAAATGTGTTCCGGTCACCAAGTCTATATAAGTCGATGGTTAATCAGTATTATTTTACATTAGTTCTGACGCGTTAAGCTGGTCTCAATCGCACACAATAAGACTGCAATCAAATTTAAAATCAATGACTAACATTTCTTTTTGGTTAAAGGGATCTACCACAAAATATTTATGTTATAAAAATAATAATAATAATATATTACGCTAAAGAGAAGAGAGGATCGCCAGCGATCCTAATAAGAAAAACGTAAAGCCTTCTAGTCTGTAAATCTTAAATCTGATAATCGCAATGTATATATCAGTTTCACAGCGAGAGGTCGGCCGAATATTAGATATTCAGAAGGAGACACAACAACAACTTCGAAAGGCAATTTTAAAAATTTACCTTAAAATAGTTTTTATATTTAGGATACCTAAAATATGTATGCAATATTTTTTTGGTGAATAACGTCATTATCGCAAACCCGTATTTAATATGAGAAACGTGGATGATATGACAATATAAATTACCCTTTCATACCAATTAATAAGCGTTTTCAATGTCCTAACTTAATCGATCCGCTACTCAGCGTCTCGACGATTATAACTACTTAGACGACTTTATAACATTACGAACCGAACACTAACTACTTACAGGGGATATTGAACGTCTCCGTCAATACAAGAAACAATATTATATTCATATCTTTGGTTAGACAAAACGAAACAACAGTAAAAACACTAGACAAATCGAATGTTACAGTCATTGGAGGGACATAATTATTTAGTCGTTAGGTAACTCTAAATAACATTGCATAATAATCACGTACAAATAATCATGTTCGAAATGAGACAATCGGCCCGCGGATCGTCCATTTCGAAGTAAGCGTCAACGAGTGTACATTCCAACATTCCAACGGTGGTTTCAATTCCAACGCCTTCTCGGGCTACTGCCACAGCTTCCACCACACTTGCATCTTCTCGGAAAGTTTCTTGCAAATTCCCAGTAGTTTCCGTCACATCCCACCGTCGCCTTCACCCTCGCATTCTTCTGAACCCTCTCCCTCCTCTAATGTCACCTGTTGACAACGACAACATTATATTATACCTTATTTTAAAATGGTCAGGGGCTGAAAGTTTCTATAGTTGAATTAATCACAGAATAGGAAATGCTTGCTTGTTTTAATTGAATTAGTATGAAAAAACTTTTAAAAGTCTCGGGTTTAAAAGTCTCAAACGCTTACAATTTTAAAAAGTAAAATTCTTTAAAAATAATAATCATAGCTATCGCCACTTGCATTATTGTAAGATTGTAAAGATGTAGCTATTTATTCAAGATATTATGTAGCAAGCAATTTTCATTTAAAAATATTTAAACCCGGAAAAGTTGAAGTATTTTAAAAGAAAAACGCAAATAAGTATGAAAATTACACTTACTTGGAAGCGTATTTGTTCTGGGCGATCTTCGTCTTGTGCCGCGTGCGTCGTCTGCGCCGGCACAGGAGGCGGTGACGGAGGAATCATGCTTTGGTAGTAGTCTCGGTTCTCCTCCAATGTGTCTAATATATCTTGAGCGTCTGGATGCACTAGGTCCGCCCACGTCTCCCACAGCGGATGCACGATATAGTCGATGAATCCAACTTGAGTCTTCTCTATAGTAGCGTTAAACCTATCGCACATTGGACTTAAATCCATGCCTTGTTCCCTTTCTCGGTCTCCTTGCTGGAAGAACTCCTCCATTAACAATGCCACCCAACGTTTGTACAAAGGCAACGGCTTCGTTGGATTGCTCAGATCAGCGCAATGCACGAGATTCTCTAACACCTGTATTCTATCCGTGTAATTGTCCAGCAACAATACGCCACTGCCTGCTACTTTTTTCGTTTCCACCATGGTTTTGAGATCCGCTAACAGACTCATATGTTTCGACATGTCCGTCGAGAGAACCATGTCGATGACCATCTTCCTCAGTGTTTGTCTCTGCTTTTTGTGAAGGTTTGCTAAAATGTCACAGCCCTCGTTTTGAAGCAGTTTGAACGCAACGGCGAGGTGATGGTTTTCTAGCACCGACTCATCATTGTACATTATAGCAAGTTCGGAACCGGAGTTGACTAGGTATTGGTTCGTGAGACCCGGATGATCTACATCATGGACGCACGCTGCGAATAAAGCTGCGCATATTTCAATTGGCGTGAACACAGCGTCCAGAGCAGGTGTGTTGAGTAGCACATTTGTAGACTGAGTTACATCAGCTGCGTGGAGCGAGTTGTGGAAAGGATTGTCGCGCATGTAATGTTCCTCTAGCGTGACCGCAAATGCAAGGAATGTGCGTGCCGGGATCTGAAGCGTCGAGAGGAGATCTCTTGTTGTGAAGGCGGCATAAGCGACTGCAGTGAGCGGTCGACCGCAGGATAGGTCGCCTATACGGAAAATATCGACACCCCAGCGATCGAGATCACCCAGAAGTCGGCCTAACTCTTCTTCATGTGGAGTTTCCACTCCGTACCTAGGCACACGTTCTCCTGTGAAACTATTCGTGTGTGTCAGTGCACGTTTCACGCCAGATATCTGCAAAAGAAAATTATATTATGATTGGTTAATTTTCGCGGATTACAAAAACTGTGCTATCAGCCACAACAGAATATGGCCAAAAGAGAAATTGTGGAAAAAGGATGGAAGATGATTATAGATTTACTGACCTTTGACATGGTGCCTCCGGGACCGGCGATATGAGGCTTTTCCTTTTTCTTGGCACGTTCGGATCCTTCTTCCGCTTGCAATGACGGTAAGTCGAGTTCCTGTTGTTTGTCTGTTAAAATAAAACAACAAAACCTCAATAAATTAAATTTACCTACTTATAGATAGCTATAACAAATTCAAGGTCTGTTTAGAGCATGAAGGTGTTAAGACAGTATGACCTAAATAATATGTATTCTTTTGTAAGTGAATCCAAAAAGCAGCTACAATAAAATTTTAACGAGTATTACGTTATATTTTATTGATTTTCCAAAACGGTGTCATTAGGTAACGAAAGAAAGTAGGTGAGAATGTGAAGTGTGGGTTGATTAATTAATGCGATTCTAGGTCACAGATTTATAATACGTTCTGATAGATTTTATCAAACAATATCTAACGTTTAAGTAATATGGACTCAGTGAGTTTATTGATTTGTAATAAAATGAGTTCACTGATTTGTAATTTTGATCCCATTTTAATAATGTTCCATTATTTAAAAAAAAAATTTAAAAGTAATTCTATTAAATATATAAAATAATTTATATATTTTATATTAATATATAAAAGTGTGATATTTTAATAAGTTATCTATTTTAATATTTTTTTTTTAACGACGTGTTTGAAATTATTTAGATAACATTATCCGAAATTATTCATTAAATATTTGTTACAAAATACATTACAATCAATTTAATTATCAGACTAACTTTTAAGTTATTGAGCACACAAACAAATTATTAAATTATTTGTTATAACATTGAATTAAAATATTAGTGTTCGGTGTTGTTATTATAATGATTACATAGAATCTTACTTTTTACAACTAAATTTTACACTCCAATTTATTGTATTGTTCTAAAATTATAATTTATTTATATATTTTTACATATATTATGTTAATTGGTTAAGAAAAAAATAATTCTAAACAATAAAATATGTAGTCTACATTGATGTCTACTGTACGCTTAAAGAGATTTATATTGACAGGCATTTATCGTTTGCAGAGGTAGTCAACATGTGATTATGAAAATCCTAGATTATTATATATATAAAAGTGTCTTAATTAATATGTTATCGCGTGTAGTACTACTACGCATTCAATTTGTTATCTAATCGAACGAGATAAAAACAGAGCGGCTGTATAAAAATGAGATATATATCTACTTAGTTATATTATGTATTTATATGTCTAATAGCATCAGTCAGAGATTACAGCTACTTTTTCTTTGAATGTTATGTTTTATGTAATTTCAGTAAACTTTGGTACTAAAAATGATGTTTCACTAAGTGTAAATATTTCATTATTAGTGAGAAACATTGGTATCTTTTCAAAAAGATAAAAATATATAAGAAAAGTATGTCGTGCTAAAAATAGAACAGTTATCTTTTGAGATCAAAGATAGAAAATTTTGAGGTGTTACCTTATTATACTAATATTATAGAGAGAGAAGATTTGTATTTTGTATAAACTCAAAAACTACACCGATTTCGAAAATTCTTTCACCTAATAGAAAGCTACATTATTAGCCAGTAACATACAGCCACAGAATATAAAATAAATAAACTAAAATAAATAATATTTATTAATGTTATTTATAATAAATTAATAAATTTTGAAATATATAAAAATAATTTATAAATAAATGCGGACGAAGTCGCGTGCCATAGCTAGTCGATAAATAACACACCCAAGGATCGTGTATTGCGACAAACAAATTAATTAGAGTCTACGCAATCCAATCGCTGACTTCCATCAATTGAATCAATTTGCTACTAAATTATTGGACATTGACATGACGATCGTACAATGTACATTTGCATATTTAAAATATCTCTTATTATTTAATTTTTTATTTCTTTGAATACTTAAATCATATAGAATTGTATCTTATATATTGTATTTAGGTACCAGTTAATTATTATTATATATTTTTTTTCTTTCACAATTTTAAAAGTTAATATGGTACTACATACATCTAATGATAACTTTAAAACCCATTGAGGTTTATAACCTTGGGCTAACATGTCAAAATTTAAAATTATTATTTAAAAAAAAACGCCCTTGCAAAGGAATGAATTTGAAAACTGACGAAGGTTTTTGTACCACGACTGTACAACTATTCTTGTAAATTAAAACTGCACCAAAGTTCGTAGCCCAGTTTATAAACTATGAAGTATAAGTTCCACGACCTTGTTTCTAAGACAGTTCAGAAGTGTTAACTTGTTCAGGCGAAAGCATTTATGAAAATTTCACTAATGGCCTCTGCGTTAGCTGAAAAGGTCGATGAGAAGGGCGTGCGTGATAAAACGTGCGTAAGCAAGGGCTTTCCTTGGGCGGGCGGCTTTTATGTGCGTCATACCAAAATGTGCCTCATATAATATCTTAATCAATTCAGTCTAAGAGAAAATTTCTAATTTTATTACAAAGATTATTTATTAACAAAATACAGAATCGCCTCAGTTTTATTGTTAAAATAAACACCGTTATCGTCTTTGTATACTTAACTTAAACATAATAATAATTCATTTGTGTGCGGAAAATATTATATATCTTAATAATGATTTAAGTATTTTGTATTATTATTTATTATTTACATTTGTTTATTATTATTTACATTATTTATTTGTTGCATTCTCTTTTAAAGCCGAACATTTCGTTTGCATTAGAAAATTGGCAAAAACAACTTTTGTTATGAACTCATTTTGATAAGCAACAAAATATGTTTAAATACAATGACAATGTTTATTGTAAGTCTTAAAAGCTTCAGTTAGTTTACAGTAAAAAATTACTGTCTATATAAAAAAAAAAATCTTTAATTTGTGGTGGATATTTAAATTTAAAAAAATATATATTTAATTTATTGGCATCTTTAAGAGAAAAAAACTAACCTAACCTAACTAATGATTGATCAGCTAAAAAAACCTATTTGGTCACAAAAAAAGTTGCTGACCAAATAGAGATTTTTCTGATCAAAATATTTTTTCCTAATATACTTAAAATCTATCCGAAATCACGAGCTCATATTATTAAAGCGTATCATATATTATAAGGAAAATATTGTTATGTGTGTGCTGTAAGTACATAATAAATCATATCGTATCGACTCACCCAAGAATGTGGAGCAAATGTACTCGGAGATTTGGTTGCCAGACTTGCTCGACTCGGAGAAATGGCTCAGCTCCTTGTTCAGCATCCTTTTAAACTGAAAATGCAACATCTCCATTGAGTGGGCCATCTTAGCTGAACGACGTTTGAGCCAACGGGCCGGCGCACAACGGACGCACTCTTTTTCAGTACAAATACGCATTTCACTTTATAGTTTGTATAAACAATTATTTAATTAAAAAAAAAACTATTAAAACTCAAACTAAGTTTTAAATCGACGCGAAAATGCTCATTAAATTCAATATTTTAAAAGCGTCTGTAAGCAATGAGCGCTATCGGTAGACTGAACTGAAGCGGTCGCGTAGAGCCGTAATAACGTAGCACTCTCCGACAATGCGACTTACTAGGTCTGTCGTCACACCTACCTATATACAAAAATATAACTTTCCTAGTACTGCAAGCAAACAATGTACCGCTAATCTAGATTTCGGGCGATTTCCACATTTTCTCACTGCACTCACAGGAGCGTAGGTTGAAAATTGTTTCCTCTAGAATGTCGTCACAAGACAGCCAATTGAAACGAACAAATACCGGTAACAACTTGATGATTTGGATCGTACTCGACCAAGCAATTACCTCTTCGAATTAAATAGCTTAATTTATCACACATGCGGTTGTGGGCATAGAAACAGATTAGTATCAATTTCATGATTAGACCGAACTAAGTAATGGAAAATAACGATAAAAAATTATACTTTAATTACATCACCAGTAATAGTTTTCATGACTTTTCAATGATTTTATAATTATGGATACAATAGAACTGGGGCCCTAGACAAAGTAACCAATCGAAAACGATAACGAAGTTAGAAAACAATAAAATGTATGGGATTGACATAAGCCTTCGCTAAATCACGTGATACTTCCCATACATTTTAACGACAACGAACTTCGTTATCGTTTTCGATTGTTACTTTGTCTAGGGCCCTTGTTCTTTACATTTTTCATAGTAAAAAATCTATAATGATAAATATTAATCAAATTTGCTATGCGTCCCCCCGCACATTATAATATAATTAAACGTTGACATGTTGACGGTGGTGCTACCGTCGCCTATAACACCAACGCCATAAATGTGCTGCAAGTGCGCTGCCTTGTACTGCCTTGACTACTGTAGGATTGAGATAAGGAATTGCCAAGGGATAGGGAAATGGGCCCTGGCATCTCTTACTCACTCACCAACATACAACAGCATATATGCTGTAATTTCACGGTGTCTTCTGTAGGGGGGTTGTTATTGCCGCAAAACGTGCTGCCCAAAATGACTACGAAACGCAGTGTGCCGTGCTCTATTTACTAAACCTATTATCTTATGTATTATTTCTATAAAGGAAATTTTTACTATTAATAAATATTACTATTAATAGAAAGATAATGGACATAAATCCGTCTAGTAACAATATTTATCTAAACACACCTGATATCAGTTTTGGTGTATGTTGTACGAATATAGCGTATAAGGCATAACATACACGTGTATCTAGTATATAGCGACATTATATAGCGAACATAATGAAATTTTGCATAAAATAGGAAGAGGTACAGAAAAGAATATCTTTAGCCCAGAAAAAAAGTTACTAAGTATGTAAGTAAAAATTAATCAAAATATTAAATTAAAAAATTTAACGCTTTTCAAAAATATATCTCTAATTCTCTATATTATTATAATCTACATGCATGTTCGCGATGATATTAAAACCACTAAACGGATTTTATGTATATAGTTTTCACTAATAGTAAAAGCGTTAAACGAGGAAGCTTTTCATATAAAATTTGCAAAATAAATTGTACTTATATGCGAAGCTGGGAGCGGGTCTGTAGTAAGCATTAAAGATTGAGAATAAATGCGCCAAAATTTATAAAAAGGGGCGCAGACGAAGTCACGGGTAAAAACTAGCATTTTACATTCGCCGAATTGTCACTAAGCGTTAGTTACTTAAATTGTTGACAACGTGACCATCATCAATCTTAATATGTGACATCGACCAGTATTACGTTAATTTTAACGCGTTCTTGACACAGTTTCTTATCGGCATGTTATCCCTGACGACGACGGCAACTGGCTGAGGATAGGAAGTAAACTATCCGAGGTCTCCATGCTAATTCATAAAGACGATAATCTTGAGCGACATTAAACAATCTCGTAAAATTGTTGTTAAATCTTTACATATACTTAGTAGGTATAAAACAAAGTCGTCCCATCGCCGTCTGTTCCTCTGTTCCGCTTAGATCTTTTAATTAAACTACAGAACGGATTTTAATGCGGTTTTCACTAATGGAGAAAGCATTAAATGAGGAAGGTTATTTTTATATGCAGAAAAATGCACCCGTGCAAAGCCGGGAGCTGATCGCTAATTTCATATAAGTAAGGTATGTCTGTTAAATTAATTATTATCATATCAGGCAAAACAAATTTGGGCTTAAAACATTCTATACCTTAAAGATTGTTTTTATAGCTATAGTATTTTATAGACAAGAAAAAAAGGTGTACCAGTGAAAGGTAAGAGATAAAATATATATGGGATATATGGGATAACCCTTAATAATAATAATGATAAAGATTAAAAGAATACATGAACATAGGGTTTCTGTGATCCTTTGATCAAGCTTTTGAAAGCAATGTTTTCAAATGATTTTTCTAGTCAAATAAAACCTAAAAATAGATTTAAATGAAATTTTACAATAGGTATAGCACGAATTTATAGAAATTTAGAGGAAGATTAGTTTTTCATACTTTACTTATTTAGTTTTTGCTGCTGCTAACATGTCTCTCAACTTAGATAGCGAAGTTATTTTGACGATAGAAATCATGATAAGCAATAATCAGTGTTCTTGACATGTTTAAACTTCTTACCAAAAATAAAATGTCAGTGCAAATTTGAGATATGATAAAAAAATCGCTACAACAATCACAATCACCGCCTCGGTACCTGTTTGTCATGGAAAACGGAATTAACAAGCAGCGCTAGAAAATTCAAGCATTGTCAGTTTACGGAACAGTGATTCTGTTCGCATGGGTTAACGATCTCTCTGATCAAATCCGTGTTTGATATATTTAGACAGTTTTTTTGCATTATACCAGCATCAGGAGTAATGTTGAACAAAAACAAATCACGTTAATGCAAGTATAAATTGTTGAATTAACATTAGGTAGGTATGAGTTAAAGGCTCAGAAATATATATAAAAAAACTTTAGAGAGTTTAATCAAAATTGGAAGCAGAAATAATGTCCAACAAAAAAAAATGTTTGCAAAGTCCTCCGCCGCGTCTGTCTGTCTGTTCGCGTTAAACTCAAAAACTACTCACCGATTTTCATGCTGTTTTCACCAATGGATAGAGTGGTTCTCGAATAAGGTTTCAGTGTATAATTTATAAAGATACGCTAGATAAGTCGCGGGCAGCAGCTAGTTGCAAATAAAGATTATTATTATTACAATTGACCTTAATAATAAAAAACTAGAAAGACTGTTCGTTGCATGCTATGCACTGATGCTGTTTACGATAACAATTTGTGAAACAAAAAGTTCTGTACGGGCCCTTATTAGACTTCGCAAGTCTAAGAGCCCATACAGAAAATTGCAATGCGAGGTCGCTTCACATGAATAATTATGAATATTCTGAAATGATAACCACTGACCTTTCGCTCGATTTTATATTTAATATCATAGACAGAGTAATGGATTTTATTAATTCATGTCCGTCTTGCTTGTGTAATCTACTGTTGTAAAAATAGAAAAAAATGTAGAGGTATAGGTACTGTAGAAAAAAATCTACTGTCGGCCGATAATTCGATCTTTGGATGCTAAATATATTTATCTAACCTTTTATGTGTCAAAAATATAGCTAAAATATATAAAAAAGAATTATATATTACTCTCATATGAAGTTATTTTTATATACCCATCTAAGAGGTCACAGAAAGACAGCTTATAGATAATAACTGTGCACTTACCTAAGATAAGGTTGAATAATTATGACGTCACGTCTTGGACCGTTACGTAATTTAAAAAATATATATATATCGAAACAAAAAGTGCTTTGAACGATAACACACTAAGTATATCTTTTTCAATATTGAAGTTGTAAATAACATAAAAATACTGTAAACCAACCATTTATAATGAGTTAATCGTGCACCAATTTGTAAACGACTTACACAACACTATAGGTAAACAAATAAACAAACAACTAAACAGAAACAATATTAATTGATTGGTTTAGTTTAAACAAGAATTGTTTTTGTCAAGAGTAAATATTGGTGCACCTAATACGAGTAGTTAGGTTGGTTATTTTGAAATAGACAAACATAATTAAGTAGATTGCAAATTGTTTTCGTAAAGACTTCATAAAATAATGAACTCGTACCTACCATTAATTTTATAAGGAAACAGATAATTCCTCCTGTTAATTTTTGATTGTCTCTAATGATTATTTAGGTTGGTGACGTAAACAACAGATATAATATTTGATCAATGATTGCTTGAAGTTAAATAAAATTATCTGAATAAATTCTATTTCTATTTGTCTAAATAAATTTTAACTAGAGACACGATTGCCAAAACTTTTCTCGATAAATGAATTTTAAAAATTTGATCATTTAAAAACTGTTTCTAGATTTTATCTCAGCAACTAGAAAACAATATGTAATAATAGTATCTAAATAATTTTTAAAAAGTTTTTTTTATAATATTAAGTTTAGAAATAAATTGAGATGTTATCGCTTGTCGCTCACGTCCTTTAGGGGCTGGTATACATTAGGTGTTTTAAAGCGCGCGCTTTGTCAACGCGCGCTTTGAGAACTATGAAGTTCTGAGCGAGTACACATTGAGCGCTTGGCGTTGCGTTAAAACTTTAGTTCTCAAAGCGCGCGTTGGCAAAGCGCGCTTTAAAACACCTGGTGTGTACCAGCTCTTACTTCTGAGCCATGCTCGCCGAGTGTTTTCTCTTTCCGCATAGGTAAAAGTACTATAATTACTGTTATCACTTTTCCTCATTTCCTATGAGTCGGCCGCGGACAACGGTGCCGTAAATGCACTGCTGACTTTAGTAAGATTAGGGATAAGCGTTAGATAGGTAGGGATAGAGAAGTGTGTTATGAGATCATAAATTCTTTGAAATGTTTTTAATTTTAATACAATCGTGTTACAAAATTTTTTGGAACGCTTCCAAATAAGAAACAAAGGAAAATGTCGGTAGCAAATAGGTATGTATGCGGAATCACTTCAGATGAATGAATAGATAACTCAAACGATTTGAGACAATACTGAGAAATATTGTTAAGATTTACATATTCATGGAAAATCTCAACATATTAAACAAAATCATCAATCATTCAATCGCTATGAAATTAGCGGTAACGACATCAAACTACATAAAAGCTTAGTTGGAATTGGATAAATATTGGGATAAAAGCTTCTATTACCCATGAGAGTAGAATCAAATTACAATTTATACATATAATAAAATATTAATCGGGTCGTATTTGTACATTAAACATTTTTTCGTAAAAATAATTTGTACACGTTGTTGTTACCGAGGTAAAAGAAGTTTTTAGAATTTTTGTCTGTTTGTCTGTGCACGTTTATATATCTCAGAAACGGCTTAACCGATTGAAATACAGCAGAAACTGAAAGGCGAAATTGCACAATCTAAGATTTCCTTCAATATGTAAATGAGGTTAGAATGCTAAAAATCTCATTTCCGGCTCAATATCCTGCCATTGAAAAATGCAAGGCTTTTTAAATTAAATTATTAATAAGATTTGCAGGACAAATATGGCTATGTTTTAATTTCATGACATTTTCGAGAAAGATTGGGCTCTTGAAATACATGTAACAATAACAAGGTAACTATAAGGCGACAAGGGATGGATCTTTTTGTGTAATATACAAGTATATATATACACATATAGTCCTGCTTAATCTTGTGGGTAAGTATAGATTGCTGCTCATAAAATATTTAATCAACTATTGGGGAATATAATTGAATTTATAAACCCATCTCCCCAAAAAACCACTCCCAATATATCACAATAAAAATTATTAATAACCAGCAATTTTTTTGTCTGCGGCTTAGTAAACATTTGTATAATAAAATGGCCGCATAGTCCTACAAATTGAGTAGTACGTTTTCCCAGTCCTACGCTTGGAAGTTTTTTTACGGCTGTTAACTCCTTTAGCTACCTCTATCGAGAATTTTCGCAGACCCAGTGTTACTCACGGAGTTTCAGCCTGTTAGTAATCACAAAAAAATTCAGGTGAGAGAGATGTTCAGGACATTTTTGCAACAATACATACCTACAGTATTTTTCATTAGTACCTACTTCGACGATCTTCATTTACATAGATAACACATTTGTGACGTCACAAATGTACAGTTAATATTGAATTTAGTGGCGTAATCAAAATGGAATAAAGGAAGCACAAAGTTACAGCAATGGCCTGATCATTTCGTCATAGAATATTGACCGCAGAACACCGAAGCGATTATAATAGTGATTCATGGGTGTGTCGTGACGGTGTGACGTCACATGACGTTATTAATTACCATTTCTTGTCACATATACTTTTGTAGTTCGTTTAATGTATTTCACAAATTGTAAATGAAATAATCTATACTTATAAAACTTGTCCTGACTGTTACCGCAAAGCCAAGCCAAAGTCTAAGAAAGTCGAAAAGGCAGCTTACATAATTTTAGTTAATAACAATCTTTAGCGTCTTTAAATAAAAACTACTAAGTCAATTTTAGGCTTCCGTTCCTTAGCTTTGCACAAAAAAAATAACAGATGAGGCCAGAGGTGTTTGAAGTTATAAGAATAAGTTATAATTTACAAGAAAAATCGTGAAGCAGTTATACAGGAAATGAAAAGTTATTACCTGGGTTTGTGTAAATGTGTCTTTATTTTTAGAAAACCTTAACAAAATATTTTATATTTTTTTGGTTTTTAGGTAATTCATAAAGGCTTATAATGATTGTTGGAATAACATTTTGTTTTTGGAACATGAGTTTATTTTATAACGAAAGCATTCGCTAAGAAATATTTTTTTCTAAAATTTCAACTCCGTGCGAAGCCAGTGGAGGTTCGCTAATTAAAAATTTAAAAAAACCTATCGAGACGTACGTATACAATAAATATTTACATTTTCAACAACGTTGAAAAAGCCTTTGGAAACTTCCTTCCTTCTGCACAATTTCCTTCCGTTTCTCTCACGGCGCTCTTCAAAGACGATATTAGACAATTTTCTTGTCTCTTGAATTGAACCTAATAGTACTTATAGAAAATGCTGGTCGCCTGGAGCTTAATTGTCTTTTATGTCAATGTAAAATTACATTTCGTTATTGCTATCCAATATATTTATAATGCCTTAACAACTTGCCGAAATGGGTTCTGGCATCGCTTACTCACTCACTAAAACACTCAACAAGCACACGTGCTATTTCACTGTGGTCTTCTGTAACAGGTGGTTACCGCCCGCGAGACGGGGTGCCCAAAACTATGGCTGACTGACTGGCCACCCACTACTGTATACAAAGTCGACATTTTGAGATGTCGACATTTTCTATGTGTACCATATGCCTTGTAATTCTTTATAATATTACTAGGCTGCTGCCCGCGACTAACTTTGTAACTTTGTAAACTATATAGTAAAACCTTCCTCGAGAACCACTCTATCCATTGGTGAAAACAGCATGAAAATCGGTGCAGTGGTTTTTGAATTTATCGCGAACAGACAAACAGACAGACGCGGCGGAGAAATATGTAAGGATATTTGCGGTTTTATTATTAATTTCTTTTCTTTGTGTCATAAGTACAAGTGACAGACGATAAATAAGATACTTTTCTTAAGTTAACTTAGTATTGGAAACATTCGATTTAAGCATATTTTTAACGTCACATATTTAGATCTAGTTTAGTGATTGCGAAATCCATTAATTAACACCTGAATGTAAATTGGTCTTGTTAACGTCACTTAGTAGGTAAATTTGTATTTCGGGGCTGCAAACTTGACCAAAATCCACAAAAGAGAACAAGATTCAATCTAGTCTTAATAAGTACACATCTTAGAAAATTTATCTACATAATATGAAAGTAAGCAGAAGAAATAGAAGCATTTTATTAATACCTTTCTATCTTAACATGTGATGAATAAGGAAAAAAATAGGTCTAATTTCATTTATTAATGATGTATACTCATTACACGATTAAGATTAGATAATGAATCGTAATACGCAACGGCAGCGTAAAATATATAATGATTATAAAAGATTGAATAAAATAAAACAAAATTGAAATTTGTACAAGTGTTCGTTTGTTTTTACGACAATCATCGGCACGCGAGCCATGACCTACATACATAATACCTACTCATTTCTATTCGGAGACATATACACGTAATATTACTCAAAACGAGTGTCATATATACATATTATTGTGTGTAAAAAGACGTGGTTTATAAATAGGGAATCCTTACAAGACGTCGTCACTGATATATCTGTTACATTTTATATTATATTTCCTCTGTATTTTTTATGTTGTACCGCTCTTGTAAGTACGACTGTTATTTTGTTATGAAATTCTGGGATGTAGATATTTATGTGGAAAACATTAATATATTTGAATACAATTTTTATCTGCAAATTATATTACATATTATTTTCTCATTTATCGCTCTTTTCATTAGTGATAACCGATCAAAATCCGTGGGCCTTTTTTTATCATATTTTAAAGCACAGATGTAGGTATGTGCATGTTATCTTGATTGAATATTATTAATTAATCACGTCAAAGTATTCGTGTCTTAGAAATCTCTGGTTTTTAAATACCTAACCTAACGGTTACGAAATTTAGGTATTTTTGATCTTTATATAACCTAACCTAACCTAACTTCTGAACCTAGATTAAGCACATGATGGCTATTCTGTTAAGTTTTATTACGCATCGTGCACTTCAAGTTACATGTGACGCAAATATTGTTTTATTGATACTACCTATTCAGACGCTTACCGTGAAGGGTATTCCTTGGCGATAATTTCTTATGTAATATCAATGGTTATTAGGCCCGTCATCATTACGTATAAGTATACGTTTCTAAAAAAAAATCAAATAAATAATTTGATGTAATGTGTGAATTATAGTGAAATAACAAGCACGTGTGCTGTTATGTTTTTAAACACTAGTTCGAATTTAAAGGATTTGAAGAATAAACAATAATAGTTTCTTTTTTAATATAGAAAAGCAAATACAACATTTCTCTTTCTACCTAACGTATGCGATATCTATAGCTAACAATAAACATAATGGCGAAGGCACAGACAAATATTTGATTTGACACAACAAAGATGATAAGCGAGTAGGGAAACAGACATATTTATATAGCACGAAAGAGATGCCGAGCCGACATTTTACTTACATCAATATTTCCTCATAATATGAGAGCGGCCACTGACCCATTGCCACGAACAAGTCGCGATCGACACTTTTAGTGCCAAGGGGTGTATTGAGTGCTCTTAATATCCAGCGTTATCCAGTTTACGGAAAATATTAAACTTCCCGATACAATTGCAAAAACATAATTTATTTCACAATAGATGAGCAAATTCTGAAATTGCGAGGAGCTTTAATTTTATTCGCTGTTATTTAATCTAAGTTGATATGATTTAAGTTTTAAGATGATTTAAAAAAAAAAAACACTAGGCTATATATTATGGCAGAAGAAGAAGCGGGCAAAAGCTGGTATCAACTGAAGAAATCTTTAAATTGGATCAACTCTCAAGGTGGCAGTATTTATCGCGTTAAAATAAAAGCAGTATTTGTCGGAACCAATTTTATGACGTCAACAAAGAATCGTTGGAGTGGATGTGTTGCTTTTGGTTTCTTGCGAACGCTGACTCAACGTTAAGATATATAAGTGTCTTCTGTAGATAGAGCTGTACAGCAGAGTTCTTGAAAATCCGCGATGACACAGAAGTTGTAGGTACGGTACATATAGTACGAATTTTACACGTAGTCCATAGCTCGATCAGGTCAGAACATAGCCATTTGTACTGGGCTAGAACTCGGCTGATCAAAGGGGATACTGCTATAGGTAAATTACCATAAAACGTATCCTGATTGATCTGAAAGCCACGAAAGAAAGACAATTGCCCTGACACGACAAAATTCTATACAAAGACAAAAATCAAAAGACCCCAAACTTCACTACCTGGTCTAAGATTGGTCGTCCTTTATCTACGATTGTGTTGCCTACCAAAATATGTGCTCTTGGACGGCGTTAAGTTTATTTAATACTAGCTGGCGCCCGCGACTTCGTCCGCTTTAAAAAAGAAAAAAGTAGCCTATCCCGTGTCCTGTACGTCTAAATGTTTATCTACCAAGTTTCATGAAAATCAGTTTATTCCTTTAAGAGTTATGGAGGAACATACATACAAACATACATACACTTACAGATTTATTGTTAGTATTGATTGATGACATTTTGTCATCGAGGATTCCTCTTTCAATAATCACTCCATCGTGAGTAAGGAATTAAATATTTAAGGAATGCAATTCAGGTTAGTCATAAGAGTAATTAATAAGTTCACCACGCGTTAATCACTCGTTACATAATAAAAATTCATACTTGACTTCGTCACGATTATTTTCTTTTATGTTGTGTAATAAGTATGTTTTTTTATGTATTTGCGACGTTCGTTGCGTTGGGTATAGCTAATATTCAATTTATAGTTGGACAGCCCCAACAATCACCAAGTGACGTTATCATACGATGATATTTGCATTGTATTTTTTCCAATATTTCATTTAAAGGCAAAAAACTTACTGTGTAATGTACCTACTGTTTTGTTTTGCAAACAGCAATATTTTGTTGAAAATTTAAAAGAAATAAGATCACTGCAATTGAAATTCAGTCGCCCGCCAAAGACCAACAAATGCGGGTCGGCCATCAAAAAATATAATCAACTTGGCATTTGCTCGATTAAGAGTATTATTTTGTTGGTACTCTTAGACATAACTAAATATTTCACCATCATCATCAGCCTTTGTCTCTCCACTGTTGGATATTGCCTCTCCCAAGGCTTGGCTTATCTCACTCGCACTTTCCTCTGCGCTTAGATGCCTTGCAAGATGCGACTTCCAATTCGTGGCCTCTATTCAAGAACTCCTCTAACCCTCATCGGTTATTATATGTTATCGGCTCAATGCCACTTTAGCTTGCTAAATCTCACAGCTATGTCTCTGCTATCTACTGCACAGCTATCCAATATTCACCAATGAAACTTCGAGCTTAGTTCGCTTTTTAGCTCAATGAGCGCGACTTTGAACTTTGAACTTGTCCTGCCGTGAGAGGCCAGCCATGTTTTGGCACCATACGTTATTACTGATACTTGGTCTTTAGACATTGCAGCACTGGTGACACTATTTTAAAGCCGTAGAAATTACATGTGTCACGGAAATTGAGACGTTAAAATTGTCTGGCTCAAATTAATTACCTATATAAAATTACTCTATCTGAACTAATTATAAAAAAATCACACAGAATCATACCCATGGTTTGCTTGTCTAGTAAAAAAAAATCAAAAACAAATAAATGTAATTCAATAGATCCATTGTAATCCATTAGATAAAACTTTGTATACATATACAGCATTTATCAGAAATTAACAACAGACAGAACTCGAACAGAATGTTAAATATGTAGACGATTATCGACATATTAGCTACACCTATTCAATTTGCTCTTTATGATAATGCGGCCTTGTGTCAAATGAGGAAGCGTAATTATCATATTATCATATAGTAGGAATATATTGGCATTATTGTTTTCTTAGTTCCTGATATAATAAACACTTGGTTATTGTTGGTAGAGGCCGAGACGACGTGACGCTTGGCACGAGCCGCGTGTATGTAAGTATATCTACGTATAATACTTGTTTACGGTATAAACTGTAAGAGTATATATGTATAATACAGATAGATACAAGTATATATATATTATTATGTTTACATTGAATTACTCAACTAATGGAGATATAATAATTATCTTTTTGAGCGTAATGTGACACGAAACGCAGTTGGTTATTGTAATGGCTCATTTATTTTATCAGAAAGTAAATAAAATTATAGTAAAAAAATAAGAAAGTCAAGATATGGAATAAGTATGTTATTCTTAAACAGAATTCTGGCGTGATTGATATCATTTATATAGTTTATTACATTGGTTTATTACTACAAAATTAAAACAGTATTTGAAAAACATCGTGCTTCGTGCTTCTCAAAATACTAAACATTCAAAAATTTGTATTTTACTTGTTATATTTAAGCTAGTTATTGTTCCACTTCCCTGAATTTCGGCAAATGCAAAAAAAAATCAAATACGACTGAGTGCTATCGTATTTTTAATATTTTTTCATCCTTATTTATTTTGTACTGAAATAGTTATCACGAGCTCACAATTTTGTATAGAGAATTTACTTGTCCGTTAAAAGGAATCCTTACTAATGTTATAAATGTGAATGTGAGTTGGTTTGTTTGTTACGCTTTAACGCAAAAACTACTGAAATGATCACCATGAAATTTTGCATACACGTTGTCTGGGACACCAGAAACGACATAGGGTACCTTTCATCCAACAAAAAAGTACTGTTCCCGAGGGACTATCTAAAATATAAAACTGTAACTAACGCCTGGCCAATGTGTTATAGCAACAGGCGTCAAGCGTTATAATTGCTTTTATATTTTTCATTTATCATCGCGTACGAAGTCGAGGGCACCAGCTAGTATTTTTATGTACGTTATTTCAGTGTCATAAAAAACACATGCATGTACATACATAAAGGTCGGCAGGCTACATAAAAATAAACATAACAGCTTTAACTCTAATTAATTGTAAGAGCGTTTACGTCGGCCGCGATTTAAAACGTTTACTTAACACGTGTAATAAACCAATTAATGATTTGATTGGTAATTATTAATTTAATCCAATACTACTGAGAGTTAACGTTTTAATAATGAATCTTCACATGAAATCACTTTGCGCGTATGTCCGTCTGTAAAACTCCTAAACCACGCAACAGCTTTTAATGAAAACTTATCACCGTCAATTAAATAATTTTTCACTGAAGATTTATATGGAGGCTAATCAAGTTTTTAGGTAAATAGAAAAGAAAACAATATCTTGCCACC
The DNA here is from genome assembly GCA_918317495.1 of Synanthedon vespiformis. Classification (NCBI taxonomy): domain Eukaryota; kingdom Metazoa; phylum Arthropoda; class Insecta; order Lepidoptera; family Sesiidae; genus Synanthedon; species Synanthedon vespiformis. Next base: position 5,483,852 of record OU906951.1, on the reverse strand, counting down.
AGATCGCTGAAAAATAAATTTACATGGTTTACGTAGGCTTGTATAAAATTATAAATGAGATATAAAATCCTAAATGAGAGAAAGAAAAACACAGTAACCATTTCTTTCATTAAAACTTTGATCTCTGAATATTAATCTGTCGTGTCTGTTTGTCCACTAACTACATACTTTTAAACCACCCAAAGGATTTCAATTTGGTTTTTCACTTAGGGCGTAGCCGGGAGCAGGTCGCTAGTGTATTGTATAAAGCTGATGGTTACGTGTCTGAAACGCAACACGAATTGTGCAGGTTTCTATTTGATGTCAGCTGGCCTTCGAATGATCCGACGTCGCTGGCCCGGCCGTCGTTCGGAGGTCGGAAACTACGTCATCACATAACCGGGACGTTCGTTACTTTGGCTCGATACTTCCAATAAAGGCCGACGCTGACTGGTGACGATATGGCACGGCGCAGCATAGCAACAGATTTTTTAAGCATATAATTATAACCTTACTAGCTGGTGCCCGCAACTTCGTACACGATGATAAATTAAAAATATAAAAGCAATTATAACGCTTGACGCCTTGTAGCTATAACACATTGGCCAGGCGTTAGTTACAGTTTTATATTTTAGATTGTCCCTCGGGAACATTACTGTTTTCCTGGATGAAAGGTACCCTATGTCCTTTCTGGTGTCGCAAAAAACGCGTATGCAAAATTCCATGGTGATCGGGGTTCAGTTTTGCGTGAAAGCGTAACGAACAAACAAACAAACAAACCAACTCACGTTCACATTTATAATATTAGTAAGGATTTTTTTTAACGGACAAGTAAATTATCTATACAAAATTGTTGATCGATTGACTAGGAAGATAAGGCGTGAATGTGTATCATTAAATTAATATAAAAAATCATCAAAAAAGTATTAAAATAAAATAGTTACAGGAACAGTTATAACACATGGTTACACTTATGTACCTAGTATACTTTAGCTTTCAACCACATGATTATGGGACATCGACTTGAACTAAGAATGTTTATCTGAACGCAAACCCTTTTAAACTCTAGAAATAAATATTTCTCTTGTAATTTTTTTTTATGTATTTCTATGAAATATCTTTGTGAAGTACGCTGAGAAAACTTCGTACATCATTATAAATAATTACTTACGTTTAACATCGCTAACCGCTAACATTAGCTGAACTGTTACGAGGAAAGGTCATACGAGTTGGGAAAATTAAATGGAAAAGACGAAACGACGATACTTCACGGGGAAAACTTGGCGGTGTTGATATTTTCAGGGTAAGAAACAAATATTGTTTTCATTAAGAAAGAAACGGATGAATGAAATTTTATTAATGGAGTTTTTTTTATAAATCTGGACATAAATTACCTTCTAATTACTTCTACTTACTTAATTATTAATTACTTTTGTGGTGATCGTTTAGCAATTAAAACAAATATTATCCTAATATAATAACAATATAGGTAAATTGCTGAAAAACTTTTTTGTCTATATCTCATAAGTAGGTATACTTTCTTTTTGGTTTGGTCCCATTTTTGGATATAGCAGATTTTGGATTGAATCCGAAGATTTGTTAGTTTTGCAAATATTATATATACTACAAATATTTTAGTTTTATTTGGAAATGTAATAAACAGAAATAAAGATTAAACTGTAGGTATATTAGGAACGTATCTACATTAATCTACATTATTAATACCCACGTACATTTAATAGAATATTAATAGAAGCAAGGGTTTTTCACTAAAACTCTTTTTCAGAAGGTGTCGTTCGTAGGCGGGCGCTTGATAGGCGTACGTGACCGGGGCGGTGTATGTGCGGGTTGTCTGTTGGCCCCCGGCTTGCTGCGTCATCAGGAGGCCAGGGACCTTCGTCGTCGTCTAATAAATCGATCTCACGCGATAACTACAACAACGATTCGTCTATATATATATCAATATTTATATATAAATATGTAGATATGTATATATATCCAACAAACGCTAACAATATCTAGTTATTCTTGATAATTACAAAGGAAACGGAAATTAACCTGAACGGAAATTCGAAGATAGCTTGTCAGCCCCGTTCACTACGCCGGAGGTATCTATCGGATACAAATGTCACTATTCTTAGAAATTAATAACATTATTTACATAACCTACGTATTTACAAATTACTAGCTTTTTCTCATGTTACAACATTTATTCAGTCTTTATTGTTTTTAATAATAGAAAAAATCGAACTATGCGGTCGAACCAAGGCGCTACAGCCTCAATTTGTAGGGAAAACATGTCATTAAATTAAAAAAAAAATCTGTTTATTCGATCGTTACTTCGCAGGATTACCGCTGAGGTAATATGACGATCGCCTGACAATCATCAAAATGAAAATTTTTGTGTGCGTATGAAAATTTTTTTTGTTCGCCTAATTCATTGCTGACGCCACAAAGTTTAACTTACTATTAGTATGACCTTTAATAAAGTCGTATGCCCTTTGAGGGCCGTTTGTAATACACACATTACGTCTATAAATAGTTGTTTTAGCATTGAAATATTAACACCGCTTCTTTTTATAACTCACTTGAAGTAGAACTAGATATGCACGTTATTTTTTAAAAACCCACCTTGACGTCATGCCGCGAGCTCAGTCACTATTGCTCTCCATTTCTAAATGATGGCGCGTCACTAGTTTACAAGTATGGGGTGTTTAAACAAACGAAACCGCTTCGCATTTAACTAGTAATCGGGGTCAAATTGGTTCGAAAATTATTTTCTCATAGAAGTCACGAGTTAAATGTGGAATAACAATGTCCGGCGAATAAATAAATATCTACCAAATCTACTAGAGATATTGTAATGAAAATTGACATGTTTCTTGACAAATACGTACAGTTTTATTGGGTAGTTAAAGGTCAAATACAATGCACTTAAAATAAAAATGGGATATGGCTGTATCTTGGACACAGTCGTTTGTTTATCAGGGAGATTTATGGTAACTATTAATAGGTATAGTTATCTATTAATAAAAGGTCATCTATTAATATATTCCTTCCAAAATTAAATATCAGGTAGGTAGGAGTATCACGTAGGTTTCTTCCTGCTCTTTTCTTTTACCGTTATAGTTTCTTCATCAAAGGTTATAGCGTTCTTATCGGATGGATCGATCAGAAAAATACTTTTTATAGTGTGGAAAAATATACATGCATATTTTTCTTTGAAAACAAACTAGAACCGTGCCAACAAACCAATAAGCTGATATTGGTTTATGTGCCACACTTGACACCACTCAGACCTACTCCGAATTCGCTACAAGTGAAACTCAGATTTTGTGCTTCCATAACCTAGATTTATTGTCTATTTAAATATTATTATGTCTGAAGAAAATAACACTACTCTTTGATAAAATGCATATAATAAAATGGTCTCTAATGGAAGCTAACAAAACTGGGTTCATACGATTAAATATTTTTCACTGTTTTTTTTTTTAATTTAGTAAACGTATTAAACGTATGCGTAATTAAATGTATGCGTATTAAACGTATAATATACTGCAAAAGAGTTGTTTTGTATGTTGTAGATATTGAAGATACCTAGATATATAAATTTGTTTCAATAGGTTTCTCCGTATTTGTCAAAACAAGAAAATAATAATATTTAAAATACAGAAATAACTTTTTTGGCATAAAATATGTTTTATAATATAGAAACTGCATTTCCATTAGGATGTAACCATAGCTAAAACGGCAATCACACCATACAATTTGAACGTTTCCTATTTAGGAATCTAAGTAGAGAGCTCGTGATCACACTACGCTAAATTGATTTCTAAATCGAAGATATAGAGTTGAAAATGGATAAACTCTCAATTGAATCCAATCTGTTCTAACTGCGATCACACCTTTCGATTTTCTAAATTGGATACGTTCAAATTGTATGGTGTGGTAGCCCTTACAATGGTATGGTCGACGAGAATTGCACCGTCACGTAGGTAGGAGGAAGTAAGTAGAAGTTTGATGAAATATTAAAGAACGACGTACATTGTGACGTCAGATACATCGATCCACCCGCAGTCGCGTGCACCGCCACTTGGCCGACTTTACCCACTCAATATCCTACCTACAGTACAAAATAAACTGCAATTTCTTACATTGTAATGTTACTACTTTTATTCAACCAACCCCTTGTACAGAAGAGTTCGGTTCATAGTTCACATTGCTCAGTGTCACGGTTTACAAAATGTCTGAAGGGTAAATGGTCATAGCAGTTGGTGTTGGCAAAACATATTATTCATAATTATATCAAAATAGTATGAATTTTAATTGAGAATATGAGTAACAGCGTAGTTAGTCTAATTTATTTCACTGATAATAAGTGTTACATAAAATATTTATTTATTTATTTATTTATTAGGAAGCCAACACAATATACAACAATCCATACACTTATTCACATTTAAACACCTTTTACAATATTGTATACTCCAGTTATAGGCTAACTCAACATGCATTAAAAACTAACACAAAAGACATTTTCTGATTATTTTTTTTAGAAAATGAAACTAATAAAAACTAATAAAAAGAAAACAAAGAACCAAACCATAAAAAATAAAAGAACAAAAGAGAATAGTGTACTTAACTTTAACTTTAAAAATAACTTCAACTTGGCAATAAAATAGTACAAAAAAAAATAAAAAAATAAATTGTATAACTTTAAAAGAAAACTTTAAAACACACTTCAAAAACGACTATCTAGCAGTACCCAGTGATAAAAACTTTCTAATTTCTCTTTTAAAGGTTGCAGCGGAATGTTGAAAAATATCTATGCTAGCACCCCCAATCAGTCTATTATAGGCTACAACTATTCTGCGCAATGGAGCTGCTCCACCTAGGTTAGTTTTAATGGTTCTAGGTCTGAATGTTAGCCTGTTCTTAATGTGTGACCTAGCATTACACTTCGGTACCGCTAATCGCACCCTGCTCAACAAATTTGAGCAATCGATCCCTGCATCTATAATACTCTTCAGGAAAGAGAGATCGATAAGGTCTCTGCGATCGGACAGGGACAACACATTGTATAATTTCAGGAGATCAGTGTAGTTGTCGACTTTTTTTAATACTTTGTCCCTGTATCCTAGGTGTCGTAAAAATTTCTTCTGCACTCTCTCTATCCTGTTCTTATGTATTTGATAATATGGACTCCATGCAATAGAACAGTATTCAAGTCTGCTTCGTATTAACGAGTTAAAGAGTACTACTTTAGTAGAAGAATTTTTAAAGTTATTTGTATTTCTAATGATGAAACCCAACAATTTTAATGATTTTTTGGTTAAATTATCAATATGTGGTATAAAACTCAATTTACAATCTAAAATTACGCCAAGATCCTTTATTTGGTTTACATTCTCCAACGCATTGTTGTTAATACTATAATTAATTATATTATATTTGTTATATTAATTATATATTATATTTAATTTATATTTGTTAATATTTTCTGCTTTGTGTTTTGCATGTATTATATGTTTGCCCATAACTTTCTTCAAGCAGTAGGCGCCCATTTAGATACTATGTTTATGCACTCAAAGTCTCTTATGAGCATTTTAGGTTGCAATAAACCTCGACGGGGCTCTACACACCTTGACGGTTACAAAGTGGCCACGTATACAAGGATTTGTTCACGAACTCTACTTTGTGAATCCTTCAATTTCTCACCCCACACTAGACATGACAATTTGTAGCAGCGTGAAAACTTTTACGACTAGGATTCTCATTAAATGGGGATTCAGTAGTCTATTGTAGCTGCAGGTATTCGCCATTTTGGTTCAAGCTTATTTCCTATCCGCCCGTCGAGATCAGCTCGTAAATTTTAGCTTCTGCTATATGTACCTACTTCTAGCAAAAGCTAAAATTACGCTCTCCACTTTTATATCCCTATCTCGTAACAAATTTAAATTGAGTGTATTTTAGTAATAAATTATACTCTGGCCACCAATAAAATTAGAATGCAGAGATTTCACACAACATTGATTTGAATGCAGCTTTTAATATTTATTTTATAATGACTTAACTATATTTTAAAGTATTTTTGTCATGAGTTGTCATGAAAGTCTATTTTAAACTACAATTGTGATTTCATTGTTTTGATTTTGTACTGTTTTAAAACAAGAAAATCATGTCATAAAACATATTTCCATACATTTTTCATTCAAAATATAGTCAATTAAACCCCAATAAATAAGTCACCCTCGTGTGTATTTGAGAACAAATTTGCATAAAATAAAAAAACGAAGTTAATAAGAAATTGGACCAAAATCTACATACATCGAGAATTATTTTAGCGTACCAATAAAAACATGACCTTAATGACATCGTTAAAACGTTCTTTAATGTAAGCAAATATTGCTTTGCTTAACAAACACAATCAACTGAGTTCAACTGAAATCAACTAGTTTTATTACTATGATAAAAAATAATTCAAATATGTGTTATAAGTTAAAAAAATATCAAAAAACAATCCACACTTCCATACTAATATTATAAGCTAGCTGGTGCCCGCGACTTCGTTCGCGTTCTCTATAGCCTATAGCCTTCCTCGATAAATGGACTATTCAACGCAAGAAGAATTTTTCAATTCGAACCAGTAGTTCCTGAGATTAGCGCGTACAACCAAACAAACAAACAAACTCCTTAGCTTTAACATTGTCTGTATGTAACTGTGAACGTAACTCTGTATGTCTGCTGCCTGTCTGTCTGTCTGTAACTTTTTTATGCCCAAACTACTCAAACATTCACAAAGATCGATCATTATGAATTTTTGCATACACGTTGTCAGGGAACAAAGGTGCTACTGTCCTCAGAAGAAAAGCACTGTTCCCGAAGGGTTATCTAAAAATAAATCCAACTATAAATATGTATATATATTAAAATGTATATATATTATATGTAATTATAAACCATCAAGTGTACTTACCTTCGGTCGTTCAAATAAAAAGAACTTTAATTGCCTCTCTATCTTCATGCAAACTATTTTTGGAAAATAACGTAGGATTTTACTGTGTTTGAACAAGTGTTAAGTATTTATTGGGTGTCTATTTTTGCTTTGCGGATAAGTGAATAACCAGTTTATAATGTCACCAGATAAGTGTCTTTGCCATGGTAACCTCGCTGCGAATGACTCGTATAAAATCAGTCAAATATATAGAAGGCTAAGTAAAATAGTCTTAGAAAATTTCTTCTTGTTTAATTATAAAGACGTAAATATATCACTAAGGACAGACAGAGATTTCATACTGGGGCACTTTAAACCAATATTAAAAAATAAAATCTAAAGGAAAGAGATCTAAATATTTTTTATCACCCCCTTTAATCCTATACTCATAAGTTTCTTCTGCATCGAAACGATCATTTTTGCAGAATTTCTTTTAATATAATTACATTCAATAAGTAGGTACCAGTAATAAATAATTAGCATCAGTACAGATTTATAATATTGGGAGACATGCGAGCTTCAGAACTTTTCCTAATAAATGCGCCCTGTTTAGATCAATTCAAATTCATGGTTCTACTTTGGAGTTGGGGAAGCGATATTAACTGGCGTTTCTTACGACCCCATTAGCATAATGTCAACATACATCAACTTTCTTTGAACGATAGTCTGTACAGAGTTTGACTTCCGTTCTTTACGTTAAGGGTAGAACCCTTGTCACCCCTTTTAACGTCCTCATAACAGTCTGAGTTATTTATTAAAAGATTTTCTTCACTTCGGCATCAAAATAAACTGAACAGCAATTTGCATATCGAATGTTGTGTGTCGACCCTTGTGGCAGCAGTAACCATTTTGTTATAGAAGACCAACGTGAAATAATAGCACAGGTTCTGTTGTATTTAGTAAGAGTATCGTCAGTAAGATCGGGATGAGAGGACCCATTGTCGCCGATTCATCGCCAAGCCTTCAACGCCGCCCATTTCATCGCCGATTGTTGTGGTTTAGAATGCGAAAGAGTTACTACCGGATGTTTATCATCAGAAAAAAAACACGCATTTATAATGGTTAATTGTTTTTTAAGTTAAGCTATCGAAAAATTACTTGTAAGAAACGGAACTTTCAGCAAAATATATAGAATAGAATATAAAGCAAAATATACAGTTAATAGACAACGTGGATAGAAACTAAACACATTCCACACAGTACAGTACCATTTAGTTCCACACTAAGCAACTAATGCTTGTATTATGGATATCAGACTGTTGATATAATACATACATAGATTTTTTTTTTTTTTTTTATGTTAAGGTCGACAGACAGGCTGACGGTCCACTTGATGGTAGGTGGCCACCGTCGCCTATAACACAATACATAATATAATATATAATATAATATAATATATAATATATATATAATATATAATATAGATACCTTTTTTTTGTAAATACAAACATATTATAATATAAATACAACAAAACTAAACTAAACGGCGATGAAATGGCTGGCGTTGAAATGGCTTGGCCATGAATCGTCGGCGGTGAATTGTCCTAAACCGGTAAAAGATGATGTATCATATTATTATATCCTTCATTAAATCTTATTCCTTACCCTTTATACACTTTTATCTCTATCTATACAGTCACACTTTGTTTTAAAAAATACAGATGTATAAAACGACCTACCGAACATACAATACATTATATTAGAATACAACAGTTTTTCCCACGCCCACTAACAAGACTACCTATTGTGTGTAATGGGAATGTCAATATGAATTATCTGTTGCCAATTATTGTCATGGTGTTTGACGTCACGAGCATAGACAAGCGGTGACACTGCTAGGTGTTAATATGCACGTACCGTTTTAACCCATTCGGCGTATAAATGCCCGTAAAATTCCACTTAGCTATTAGGCAATCGTAACACAAATATGACTAAATTAGTTCTCTACTAATACCTGCAATTCAATGGTTTACTCAATGTAGACGTACTTACCTAACAAAGAAAAAGTGTAACCCATCCCATATGTTGTTTGATTAAGAAAAAAAAAACAAACATAACTAAGTCACATAAAATTTTGTGAGCACATATAAGAAATAAATATTCTTGGGCAATTAAATGAATAAAGGTTTTTTTAAACAATTTCAATTAATGTAATTTTTTTCTTGTAAAAGAGTGCTTTGTAGAAGTAATTTTAGCTAGAAAATGTATCTATAAAAACGCAGGTGTTTTATCCGTAACGAAGCCATTCTTGTGTAATAAGTTTGTTCATGTTGGCAATGGCTTCACATCACATAATAATCTGTCTATTTACTATGAAAATGTACGTGGTTTACGCACCAAGACCAGTAGCACTACCATGAGTTTATGACGATCGAAATCGCTAGCGAGAGATGAGCGAGAACGTAAAATATTTGTAAGAAAAATTGTACAGCGCCTCTAGCGGTCACTCAAAGAACTAAAACCGGTAACATGAGTTGCATAAGTGAAAAACCTATCGAATTTAGTCGCTAGCGACCATTACCGACTAACGTTTAACTTGACATTTCTATACAAAATCGGTACCATGAGTTACAAATTTGACTGATGCTCTCGAGAAATACCGTAACGTTAGTAGTTAAATTATTCACTAGCCTTCAATAAGGGTGAAAGGTTCGTTATCGACAGAAGTAAACTAACGTAAGATTTCGATAGTAACTCATGGTAGTGCTACAGTGTCTTCTATCGAGGTCTTTTGTTGAATAATTACGATATAATTTGTTTGACAGAAACCTGGCTTGTGTCGGGCATATTTATGACACTGAAATTTTTGATGGCCGGTTTACAGATGTGATCGAGAGTACAATATTCATGGAGAAAGGTTTGGGGGAGGTGTGTTGATAGCCGTAGGGCGAGAGTTGTCAATACACAGCTCAACATTTTTACCATTCAACAATGCTCCGCTGAAGCGGTTGGACTACTCGTAAAGCTACTTGTAAAGCTTCCCGCCGTCTTCATATTTTTTGTGGATATTTTCCACGGAATAATAACCATAGTGAGTTGTTGGTTCTTCGATTTCGTTACCGACGTCTTTCTTAACCAACCCGATGAATGACTATCTGATTCTCGGTGATTTCAATGTCCCTGCCGCAAGGTGGTCACCCGATAATCACTCACTCTTAATTAACAACTGTAGAAATGATTCATTAATTAATCTATTACACAATTTTTTAAGTGTTACGAATTTTCTATCTAAAATTGACTGATTTTCTGCACTATGCTTTAATTATATCAATTTGTGTGTTGAAACTTTTTATAAACCAATATAATCATATCCCGTCCAAATATGTTGGAAAGGAAAATTGATATTGTATGTTTCCCAAATATAAATAAAATAATGACAGACGTTTAGCTCCGCGCTTAGTGCTGGCAAAGAAGGCAATACACAGAAAAAGTTATTTCAAAAGGATCTTTTTTTCATCTTTTTCATCATTGCTCTCTCTCTCTTTAATATTGTCTTCACTTCCTCATAAATAACTTATTGTATTATTTCACGCAAAAACTACTGAACCGATCACCATGAAATTTTGCATACACGTTGTCTGGGACACCAGAAAGGACATCATCGTTAAACGCAGACGAAGTCGCGGGCACCAGCTAGTATAATATAAATAGATAATTGTGAATCATTATTTCGACAATAAAAAAGTAAGGACACCGGCAGGTACATATAATATTTCAGAAAAATATGATTGCAAATTTCAATTTAATGACAACCCAAAATAATATCACGGAGTAACCCAACTCATCTCTTGCATACGAATATCTCCACAAATACGCATAAAAAGATTTTATACCTTAGCCATCATAATGTAAACGTCCCGCAACGTTTTGTGAAACAATATTAAAGATTCCACATACAGTAAGAACTTTCGCTGCTCACTAAAAAAATACATTACATTCACGTATATAACCCTATTGTTCTATTTTTTAGCGTTTCCTTCACACTTGTTCTATGTGCTATATCATAAAAGGACAAATTATAGATGGGTTTTTCCTATCTAACCTAGCAGGAAAATGTTTCTTAATTAACTATGATTAATTTTAAATTGAGTTGACAGGTTTATATGAGAAGTACTCTACCGTACAAGTACCTACTCGTAGTATGTAAATTGAACGAGATACAAGTATGAGTATTGGCCGTAATTATAATGTCATATTGGGCGTCTTTCCATTAGCGACGGCACGGCCCGGCACGGCACGGCCCGGCTTACCGGGGAAGTAAAAATGTATGAAACTATATGGCTCGTCTTTCCACTAGCGACGGCACGGCCCGGCCCGGCACGGCCCGGCACGGCACGGCAGGTGACTCCCGCCGGCGCCGGCCGGCTTGGGGGTAACTGCATGTGTGTTGTATATGAATTGTAGCCGTGCGCGTGTGTGAGTGCTACCCAAGGGCTACGCTTGTTGAAAAAGTATCGATATATCGGTGTATCGATATTTTTAATTGGATATATTTATATTTATGGCCGATATATTGATACTTACATAGATACAAAATATCCAACATCGAAAATTATATCAGAAACAATATTTTTTTAGCATAAACTACCTGAAATAAAATCAGAGCCTTATCAATACTAATAATAAATCTGTAAGAGTAGGTATTGTATGTATGTTCCTCCATAACATTTACGCGAATTAACTGATTTTCATGAAACTTGCTAAATAAACATTTAGAAGTACGGGACACGTGATAGGCTACTTTTTATCTTTTTTAACGCAGACCAAGTCGCGGGCACCAGCTAGTCTATAAATAAATTTAAAAGTGTCATTAAAACTAATATTATATACTTTGATTTTGCTTCAAGTTAAGTGTAATTGTTGTAATTTTATATTTTATAGATGACAAAATAATAATCCTAAGTTTCTTTCGGGGTTTCTTCTCAGGATCGTTTTTTTTTTCTGAAACCTTAGTAAATTTAAGTTTATTATGACAATGATAAGAGTTTCTTGTAGAAACCTAATTGATACTGATATTTTTATAAATATCGATACATCGATATTTCTTTCACTTCCGACATCCCTACCAAGGAAAAAACCGGCGTCCAACACCGGCTCAGTGGAAAGACGAACCCCGGCATGCCGTGCCGTGCCGTGCCGGGCCGGGCCGGGCCGGGCCGTCGCTAATGGAAAGACGCCCATTGGATACATATAGACGTTTTTCGTCAAAAATTATTTATATATTTAAGCTTTTCAATATTCTACTATATCTACTGGTTGTGTAAAGCAGAAATCAAAATTATTGATATAAATTTTTACTTACTTAAAAATTTTACTTTACTTAAGTGTTATACAAAGGCTTTACTTAAATTGGACAAAATGTCAAATGAAAACTGTTATTTTATCAGTTTTAAGGTGCAGTACAGCTTATTACTAACGTAACGAGGCGATCGATTCATGTAAGTTTGTTAAGTACTGTTCGTCACCGTGTCATTTTAAAAATTCTAACATCTATCGAACTAGGAAATCTGTCACAGGCTTGAATTAAAGTTTACAAACATTTAATGATAATTTAATTTTGAACGTCGAATGTTTCAATAATTAATTTTAAATAAATGTCGGACTTAACGTTTAAGTTAACAGTAAGAAATATACACAAAGAAAATATTCGGTACATATTCATGAACTATTTCTGTTAGTAAGCCCACATCGCAACTTAAAATAAAGCATTAGATAAATTGGCTATGAAAACGTCTAATATAGTAGTTTCTACACATAAATCCCATTATTTTTACGATTGAAACGTAATCTATACCTAGGTAATGCACAAGGGGACAATATTTCGTTTAGATTTCTAAACAGAGAATCATATAAACATAATAAGTCTGTTAGCGCAACATGTTTCCAAGAAATGGCGAATAATAGCTGGAATATTGAACCGATATTTGATATGTTAGCCATGTAGCAAAAATAGAAAAATAGTAACAGTGAAACACAGTTCGAAAAGCCAAAATTAGGGCATTTTGTAAAAATTAGGCGTTTTATTTTTCTTAATAAAACATGAAATATATTTCAAGGCATATTTTAATATACTGGAAGACGTGTGTGTATAGTAGGTATGTTTTCTTATTCGAATATGTGATTTTCTAAGTAAAGCTTAACATTTCTTACCTTGAGTGAAGCCATATCGGACACAGAGCGATGAGTTTGAATAGTCTCGAGCTGGTCTAGACACCAATCCAGTTCTTCCACAGTTTCAAGTGCTAGCTTCATGTAGGCTTCATCTGGAACAAACAAAACAAATATGTTGATTTGTCTAATATATAGGTAGTAACCAAGCTATAACAACGGATATAATTGATTTAATCAGTCTATACATAGTTAGAAGGGTTGTTTAGATGTAGTTAGAAGAGAAATAGACAGACGCGATCAGTTTCGGCGAATACTTACATAAAAACTTAAATAGGTTTTATTATAAATAAACTTTCCGTGAAAAATTATCTAACCGATGGTGAAAACCGCATCAAAAGAGGCCACTTTCCAGCGCGAGCAACTTACCAATTCCATGATTACTCATTAGTTATTGATCGTAATCGTAGCAATACCTAAAAAAGACATTTCGTAGACATACATCGAAACAAAAAACTGAATTTAATTTTATATCTAGTACAATTTAATTTCCAAAATGTACAGAATTTGTGGCATTTTCGCGGGTTGAATTCTTCGAATTACTGACTAAAAGCCAATAATGTTTTTCGATGAAAATGTCTTGCGTCGTATTCTGTCTTAGGTTATTCGCATTATAGTAAGTTGGGACAACGAATTCTCCTAAATATATAATACTGAGTTCCCACGCTCGTACAGCGCCACCTTAACTCTCTAATTTCAGCATACCAAACAATTATTCTAAATATAGAAGTTATTAACGTGTTATTTTGCTGGCTAAGTACCGAATACCTTGAGTGTTTGAATGTCGTCAAAGTACTGTTAAAATAGTTTATTATTAGATTTGTTTGGCTGACCGGTCTAGTCACCGTCTGGTAGGCCAAGGGCCGCTTTTGCATCAATTGTAGCCTTGCACTTGTAGTGCATACATACTTTTAGACATTGTCTGATAGATTTTTGACCTCGTTAACATAAGCAGGAACATGTACATTTTTTTTAATAACAATGGCTTGTCTACGATTTTTATTATATGTATAGATCATCGATGTATATGGTATAGATAGATAAAGCGGTACCGAGCGTTTATGTTAAGTTCGCGTTTCCAACTCATGTAACAGAAATTGCTATCAAAATCTCAGCAGCTCAATATTTATTCTAATAATATTGTCAAAAGTGCTCGAATACCTCGATTTTTATTCAATATTCTCACGGCGAGAAAGACGTTGGAGTGACCCTTATGTAGAGTGCGTACCATTTTTAAATCAAATTAGAACAAAAAATTTATTACGACAATCTGCTGCCAATTTTTCTTCTTAATAAGGTAGAATAAGGTACGAGCATAGAAGCATTTATTTCTATAGTTGTATTTTTAAATCAAGTCAATTTTTAGGTACACGTACAGGCAGCTTTTCGAAATGTTCCCATTATACTAAAGAACTAGCTGGCGCCTGCGACTTCGTCCGCGTTGAAAATGAAAAAGTAGCCTATCCTGTGTCCCGTACGTATATACATACCTACACCCTACACTTACAGATTTATTATTAGTATTGAGTATTGATAATAAAATAGAAACTAACTGGTTATGCTAATTTAATATATTATATTATCAAAATTATAAAATGTGTGCTGTTCTGTTTCGGTATTGGTTTCGAAATTCATTCCCCTATACAAGCAGTATACAAGTTGTACTTTATAACTCGTACTTTACTCACTCTAGGTAAGTAAGACATTTAATGCATTTCCCTCAGAAGATGCCATTGTTTATAAGCTACTGATATCACCTATCATCAAGTGGACCATCAGCCTGACTGTCGCCCATTATCATAAAAATACATGTTTACTTTAACTTGATACTGTCTAACCTTGATGAATCTCGCTAAGATAAAATCTAAACCACGTGCTGCTGATATCTCGATGTACCTATGCACTGAGATTCAGGGAATTAAGACAAAGAATGTAATATAGGTACACTATTACATCATATAAGAATGTCAAATAGTCCAAGTAATTGGTGATTCAATCTACATGAGGTAGTGTAATTTTCGTAGTAGGTAATCTGATTTGTTAAAGGGGTGTATTCTGAGTATAATCGCGGATTTGAGACGCTCGATTAACTAAGATAGGATTTAATAACAACATTTATTTAACTTCTTTAAAGGCTTATACATCATACTTTACGTTTCAATAACACACAAAAATAAATGGTGCTTTCAAACAACCTATAATTTATCTGCTAATCTATGTGCTAATAATTTATGTAAATACGAAGTTTGTTATGCAAACAATGCGTTTATGGTTAGCCTTGAAAAGTGTTTTTATATCGTAAATACTGTTTTTGTTACAACAGCACTTCATGCACATATTTATGATCGACGTAATTTGATCTGATAGTCAATAGTGAAATGTAACTTTGCCTTTTACCAGATAAACTCCGATATAGATACTAAGGTCTATTAAGATATTGGGATTATTCATAGTAGGTAGCAGTTAAAATATGTTAACTCAAAGGAATTCAGAATTTTTAAATTTTTCCACACACAAAAATGTTAAGTTGAATTACATACGTTTTAAAAAATCGTTGTATAGAATGAGGAATAAATTGCACCCCGGGCGAAGCCGATAAAACGTTAAGTTTTATTCGCAGAACTTAGATATTGGGAAGAATCGTTTATTTTTTGGAAGCAGGTAGGTTTTTGCGATAGTTTCTATGTCCATTTGTTATCTTCAGATTTTCCTATTCCTTTCAAGAGGTTTTGCCTTAAAAAAGTGTAGTTAATAATGGATTCCATCAATAACTTATAAGGAGTCTTCATCTAAATCTTACAGTGATTAATTAACGAAAGCTTAAAATCCACTTTATTTGTCTTATTGACATCAAAACCACTTGTATCTCTGAAGCTTTACCAATAAATTACGATAAGGATATTACTTCTGTAATAAGACATCAACATCGCCTCTGGGGCATGTCATTTGACAGCATTAATAAACAAAAGGTTGTAGGCGGTAATGAGGTTCCTTGAGAAATAAAGCTTTGTAATTACTTGTAAAGGTTAGGGGCGGTTTCGTATTTAAATGCCTACTGTATATATACAATTTTATAATAGATATAAAGTTATTTATTTATGAAAAGCTCAGACAGTATAAAAGAAAAACGGGTTAAAATTGAGACGAAACTACAAACAACAACAAACTATATATTTTTTTTATTAGGTGTGCTAAGTCGATTAAGCCGTTTCTGAGATTAGCGTGCACAGAGAAATTGACAAACAGACAAAAATTATAAAAACATTTTTTTTCACCTCGGTAACACGAGTAAGGTACAACGTATTATATAAATTATTGTTATTTATTTTTGTTACCTAAAACAGACACGACTCGTTTACAAAATTCATGCATTCATGATTGATTTTATTAATAGTTGCATGAGGATCCGGTAGCACAACGCCTCATTATCAACAACTTCAATGCACTCCCCAGACAAGGCGGCTTATCAAAAACCGTAGACACTGCACGGCAATATTTACCAATTAAGAGTTCAAAAGTCACAATATATCTGTTGTGTGACGCACGCACTAAGTAAATCACGATGGCCGACCGTGCTCTATAGAGCAACAAACAATGTACAATCAACAGAAGGTCACTTTATCGAGACCTGGGTGGCTTCGATTGAACATCTCTCGAAATAGTGTTAACATTAGATATGATTACATAAAACTGATAAAGCGTTGGTATGCGGAACTAAAACTACACAATTTTGTCAATATTGATGAGAGTAAAGAATCGCCGCGCCCGCCGCCCGCTACCAGACATGGACAATTTTCGTATGTACTGTCGGCCGCATAAGTCGATTAAACCCCTTAGGCCACCTGGTCCGATAGGCTTGAACACATTCAAAAGTGCAAAATAACTGAAAACTCAATTTACTTACTTACTTATTTATTTATTTACTTACTTACTTACTTACGTGACAACGACTTATGGCGCGTAAAGTGTTGAGTCGTTTTGCACTTTTGAATGTGTTAATCTACTTATGCGGCCGACTGTACATCCATACACCCCCTGGTTATATTTTATTAACACGAGTACAATTACACTTACGCATTGTTTAGTGTTCAAACTCAATTTTTCAATTTCAATTTAGTGTTTAGTATTTCAAGACAATCTCGACTCGCATTTTTTTTTAAAGTTTGAAATTTGCATTTGTGAACAACACAAGAACTTTGCTTATTCTCGTCTTTACTTTGATTATGCACTACACCAAGAGACAGCACAATAAGACGTTTCTATAGCTTTTTTTGGAAATGTTTAAATTTTACTCTACAATGGGTAAATAAAAAAAGTTACTGCCGTGCGACGGGCTGCCTAAATGACCCTCCACTATTGAAATCCACATTATATTATATTTACTTTATATTATTACAATTGAAATTCGTTTATGAAGACTAACTATGTGAAACATCCAGATGTGTGAACATATTAACACTTTTGAGAACGTTAGCACCAAGCGCGATTTTATATGTGATACATACACAAAAACAGTAATTATAATTCTGTGATTCTGTGATTCAGTAATTCTGTGAAAATAACGTAGTAAAAATATTAATTCTAAACACGAAAATGCGAAATATTCGAGGCAACAAAGAGCGTTATACGCAGAGATATAAATCCTTTGCCGAAGGATAATAAAGGTTCAACAAAAGGAAGTTCAAAGAAAAAAAAAAGATGCAATTATAGTAAAGAGGTCGCTTAAAAACCGGCTGTATAAAGGCTTTATTTACTTCGTCCTATCGTATTTAACTTTTAAACTCTCTTCTCGATTCACACTTGGGGCAACAAACATTTTCATTATGCTCATAAGAATTTTGTTGAGCTTAATTAATAAATATCATTTTGAATTTATTACGTCTTTAAATTTGCTTCCACTATGGGAGGCAATCCAGAAAAGCTATGATAACAAAATTAGAGGATATACTACATACATAATTATCATCTACATCCTATCAATATCATCAATAGTTTTTGCGTCAAAGAGTAACAAACATCCATACAAACTTTCGCATTTGTAATATTAGTAAGGATATTTGCATAAAATAAAATTACAATAAAATAATTGAATATTTACAGTCGACTCTAAATTTAGCTTTATAAACAGAATAAAAATAAAAACAATACATATATAATATATATTTTTTTAATTATGTTTCAAGTTGCAAAGTAAAATGCAACAAATGTTTACAAGTTGAACTTTGATACATTTGCAATATCATACAGACGAGAGATCATCACAAGCAATGCAACTTCCGATCATGTATCACTCGTGATTATTGAGAAATTATAGTGTAAACAATCATTACAAAAACATGTTGAACACGAGCTATGCACACGTGAGCTGGGACTTTCGTTTGCGAACATCGTAATATTTACAAGGTTTTTCTCGGATAGATTACTCATGTTTTATTCACACTAGGTGTATGAATTTTCCTCCTTTCCACTTTTCTCATGAAACCATCATGAAACTTAGGCATGTTTAACTAGCTACCTATTAAAACAAACCTATGTACGTATATTAATGCCTATCTAGTAATAAAACATCTTATGTGAATTCTGTAAGTTTTGGGCGATTTATACAATAATATACTAGCTGGTGCAAGCGACTTCGCCCGCGTAACTTTGTAAATTATATACTAAAAACCTTCATCGAGAACCACTCTATCCATTGGTGAAAACAGCGTGAAAATCGTAGTTTTCGTTTATCGCGAACAGACAGATAGACAGACAGACAGACGTAGCGGAGGACTATGCTCCGCTATAATAATATGTAGTGATTATTTCATTGAATAACTGATATTATTAGTGCTCTGTATCCATTATTCCAATGAATGAAATCTAATTTCTTTATCTTATCCTCATCTTGTACGTTATTTATTAT
This sequence comes from Synanthedon vespiformis, assembly GCA_918317495.1. Lineage (NCBI taxonomy): Eukaryota > Metazoa > Arthropoda > Insecta > Lepidoptera > Sesiidae > Synanthedon > Synanthedon vespiformis. The sequence goes on along the minus strand of OU906951.1, from coordinate 5,464,806 downwards.
TCCTATTAGGGTTTGTAACACACTGGGTTTTCCTGGAACTATTTTTGATTTAACATGTGACGCAACCTATCTAGTATTAAGGGGAATATCAATAAAAAAAAAATATAACTGTATGATTTTCTTTAACAAAAATATTCTTTTTTTATTATGAAACCGTTTTAAGGTTAAATAATTATGATCTTGACATTATTTTGAGCATATTGTAATTTATTTTAATTAAGGACAATTGCAATCAGATGCTTATTTATTTACTAGCGACCCGCTCCCGGCTTCGCTAGGGCTTTGCCATTCGTTTATCGCGCTCTTCATTAGTAAAAACCGTATCAAAATCCGTTGGGTAAAGTGTGGTTTTATAAGGCGATATATTACGAGTATCTAATAGACCGTTGCTTATTCACATAAAACAAAAAAAAAAACATTTAGAATTACACTAGTAAAAGCAAAAACATATAGATCATGGCTACGGCCTCGAACAGTTGAAGAATTTAGAGCAATCTAAATTAGCTACCGCTTTTCAATTAAAGAAATTAGGCGTATCGTGTTAAGACAGCTCACTAAGTATGCGGTAGATACATAGTGCACAAACGGACGTCTAAAAAAAAATCAACTTTATTATAAGTACGTGTAGGTGGTAATCTTATCAGTTGACATAACGAGTTATCACGCAATGATTAAGAAAAGTTTCAAAATGATAAATACTCGTATGATCAGACAGATTTATCAAGGGCGATAAACATTTCTTCGCGATAAACAATTGCGTTGTTGAATTCCGCGAAAAGCAATGTAAGGTATGTTATAGGTACAATAGAAACATCCTGTATCATATCATTATCAATCAATCAATACTAATAATAAATCTGTAAGTGTAGGTATTGTATGTATGTATGGATGTTCCTCCATAACTCTTAAAAGAATTAACTGATTTTCATGAATCTTGGTAGATAAACATTTCGACGTACAGGACACAGGATATTATGCTACTTTTTTTCCTTTTTCAACGCAGACGAAGTCGCGGGCGCCGGCTAGTTATTTATATATTATCAACTAACGACCCTCGACTCCGGCTGCAATTTTTTTTACACAAACCTGACTGGTTACAAGAAGTTAGCGAAGAAAGAGACAGAGACGACTAGCTGGTGTCCGCGACTTGATCTTACAAACTTTCCCATTTGTATGTTAGTAGAATATGTATGCAGATATATATAAAATACATTATCGTGTTCAATATTACATTTGTAAGAGAAAAATGTTGATTTACTTACTCAAATTTATTTTACCTCACATTATTTTTAATTAAAACAATATTGAAAATTACTTTATCTACGATTCCGTAAAGGTCTGTGTGTGGCACGATGGACGATGTTTAGACGTTAAGTTTAGAAGCGTTTAGACGCTGCGTTTGAAACGCTCGTTTGCTATATTTCGCTCAGTGACCTAAATTTCGGGTTTTCTTAGAAATGAGTGCGGAGTGACATCAAGCGTAAACGTTCCGAATTCTCACACATACAGAGCAAGACAAACTTTACCACTCATTAGTATCCGTCATATACCCAATGCTTAGAAAAAAATCATTTGAAGTATTCCTTGAACAATTACATTTCTTGCCTTAAACACTAGTTGAGCCCCGTTGCTTCGTTAAAATTATATAACACTAGACTGCTGCCCGCTACTTCGCCCGCGTAACTTTGTAAATTATATACTAAAACCTTCCTCGAGAATCACTCTATCCATTGGTGAAAACAGCATGAAAATCGGTGGAGTAGTTTTTGAGTTTATTGCGAACAGACATACAGACGCGGCGGAGGCCTCTGTTTTATAATATATAGTGATGTGTCAAAACAACAAGCCATATAAAATACTACATTTTCAATGTATAATTAATTATAACCATACGAAATTTTAAAATTACTTAAAAAATATTTCATATAACTACGAGGATAACTTTCTCTAATAGATTTGGCAAAACTGACTCAATAAGGGTCGTTATTCAAATACGTAACATACACGTAAGTGAAGAATCACTGGTGACTAAAGTGGATTCGACTTATTTTACACTAACAAGTTAGCTGGAATTGACCACAGTACAGACAGAGTGACAATCATCGAGTCACGATTTAAACAAAGGTTTTCCGATATTATTCCATTCTGGTTTTTCTTTGTTAGAGCGCAAATATATTTACTTGACCTACCTATATAAATTATATTTTATAAATAAATACAAGTACAGAATCAGTTAAACATGATTATTTTTTAATTTAATTTAATAATTACAGTGAGTTTTAATACTCCATTAAAACTTCGATATCAATCTTACAAAACAGAAATCACGTTAGTTTCTTTAAAAGCGCCAAAGTAATAAAGTCTTTAAAATGTATAAAAAGATTTCAAACTGCTTATAAACATGATTACCGTAAACATATCAGAATAATATGTAGTTATACTAATTCTTCTCGAGATTGCTCTCTAATAAAAGTACACTAATAAACCCACATCAATTTTCATTACGTATAAAAGGAAATCACAGAAGTAAATGGGCAGTGAAATAGAAATAATTTTCTTATCTTTAGATATACAGTAGGTATTTTATGAAAGTTATCAAACAGTATTACTACAACTAAAAGTAAATGTTTCTTGTCATCGTCAATACTCAATATACTATTAATAATAAATCTGTAGGGCTCGGTCATTGAGTAATTTACTTTGTTTTCAGAAATATCGTGTATATAGGCTCTATACATGATACTGAAACTAAATTGATTTTTAGAATTTTTTTCTGTATGTATGTATGTTCCTCCATTACTCTTAAACGAATTAACTGATTTTCATGAAACTTGGTAAATAAACATTTAGAAGTACGGGACACGTGATAGGCTACTTTTTATTTTTTTTAACGCGGACGAAGTCGCGGGCAACAGCTAGTTGTATAACAAAAAAATGTACTTCATAGTAGGTCGTTTAAGTATACACTTAATAGTAATTCATTATAGTTAGTTCATATTAATGATATTATTTTGATTAAAAATAGAATAGAGAATAAAAATAGAGTGGATAAAAATATATGAACTACTTTCAGAGGCGTTTTAAGCGCAGTATTACTATCAGTATCTTAATCCTAACTTTAAGATTGAAAAAACCTGGTTTACTTATGAGACATTAATTACTTTACAAAATTAAGTCGAGCATAAGGCGTATATATATGCTAAGGCAATAAGGCGTATATAAATGTGAGTTTAAAATAAAAGCTTTGATAAATATATAAACTGACTCACTGGGAATCCTGACTTGAGCCCACATAACACACAAACACACAAAGGTATCTTTGTAAATCTTGAGCAAATATTACACATAAAACAAAAGACTCAATTTTAAGCGGGTTGAGAGTGAATAACACGGTATTACTTGTTGAAATTCCAGGACAATCAATACAAAATCAGCGCTTTGGATAAGGGTAACGGTTATTAGGCAACATACGATTTGGAGTTTCCTAAAATAATTCTAGTAATTTAATAATAACTAGCTAACGTCCGCAACTTCGTTCGCGGGAAAAAGAAAAGTGGCCTAGCCTGTATCCTGTACGCCTAAATGTTTATCTATCAATTTTCATGAAAATCAGTTAATTCGTTTAAGAGTTATTGAGGAACATACATACATACCTACACGTACAGATTTATTATTAGTATGAGTTTAGGCTTAAGGGATAATTGCTATGGCTAAGCAGAGGCCACAAGTAGAACGGAAAAATTGGTAATCGTAATTATAACATCTCATAAAAAGACAGGTAAACCATGTGATGTTTATTTACATCGACGTCAAAACATTTGTTATCTCTTTTATTAGCGGACTATTCGATATTGCTTATCACTGGATTTAATCAGCAGCAGTTGAGGCGATTTTTTTTTTTCAGAGAACTTTTACAAATTTCCGCTAACCAAATGTAAACAAAACCGCTCATCGAGGAACGAGGAAAATCAAAGGTGAATTATATTATATAGAAAAAAAAAGGAAATAAACGTGGAAACAAACATCCGCACGTTATTGGGCATGCTTAGCTTGGGTTTTATCTATAAATTAATTAAAAATCACACCCGTTCCACCGATCCCGACTATACCTTACTCCCCACTGGTACAAGTGGATTTTTTTCCACTTATCAACATTTCAAATATGAGAAGCGTAGTACATGTTTTATGTAAAGGCTTCGCCTATAACACAACCAGCGCCATTGGGGTTGCAAATGGCTCAGACTACCTTTATAGGATAAGAATTAGAAGGGAAACGTCGGGCTTTGGTATCTCTACTCGTTTATTGAAACACAATGTAACACACAGGGTTTTATTTAACAACTAGCTGGTGTTCGCGACTTCGTCCGCGTAGAAAAGTATAAAACGCCATCTACCGTATTTTGGATAGATGGCGCTATCTCCCGGGCCAAGCCGCTAGTATTTACTTTTATTTTAGATTTCCCGTAGGAATGAAGCATTTTCCCGCGGAAAAAGTAGCCTATGTTCATCACAGATAATGTCGGCTTCTAATGGTAAAAGAATTTTTCAAATCGGTCCAGTAGTTTCGGAGCCTATTCTATACAAACAAACAAACAAACAAACAATCAAATCTTTCCTCTTTATAATATTATTATAGTATATAGTATAGATATAATTTTTATAACTGTAAGAGATTGATTACAGAAAATTTAAAATAGAAAATTGTAATATTACCTATGGATTTTCAAACACAGAAGTTTCTCCTGAATTTGATGGCATTAAAACCTGTTTAATATTTTTGTGTACACATCTACGTTATTAATTATCCGAGTCTCGGATTTTAACTGTTTACTTTATCATCATATTATCCTCACACCTGTGTCCTTCTGGGTTGAACATAGACAGACAGCTAATTACAGAAATTATTCATTGGCTTGTACATTATTTTCAGGTGTTTTGTAAAAGACCTTTGGTAACTAACGCCAAGCTGCCACTTTATGAATGGGATACTAAATTAATCGTAATTAAGTAATATTTGCATCAAATCTAAATAAACATTTAAAAAGGGATACCTTGTATATATAATTCTGTTTTTATTATACATTATTGACTATTTGAAAGTGGTAAAGACATTAAAATATTTTAGGCATTTTTTTAAAAGAACACAAGTATGTTATAAGAAAGAGGAACAAGGGTCGGCAAACTATGGAATGTAGATAATAACACAATATTAAGGGACGTATAAAATAAAGAAAATGTATGTAATATTAATATATTGTTTTAAGCAAATTCCAACATGGAGAGTAGAAATAGAACAATACGAAAAGTTGAATTAGAATTGGAGGAAAATTGGAATGCTTTATGGAATTGCTTAAATGATTATTTAAGCCTTGATTATTTACTGGCACGGCAGCTCAATTGCGTCGGAAAATAATCACAGTAAATAATCAAACTTAAAGTAAAGCGCCTTAAACAAAAAAAAGAGAAAATGGTAATTTGTGTTGTTAAACTTGTCTTCTGAATCAATCAAATTATCGAATACTAGCTGGTGCTCGCGACTTCATCCGTGTAGAAAAGTATAAAACGCCATCTACCGTATTTTGGATAGATGGCGCTATCTCCCGGGCCAAGCCGCTAGTATTTACTTTTATTTTAGATTTCCCGTAGGAATGAAGCATTTTCCCGCGGTAAAAAGTATCCTATGTTCATCACGGATAATGTCGGCTTCTAATGGTAAAAGAATTTTTCAAATCGGTCCAGTAGTTTCGGAGTCTATTCTATACAAACAAACAAACAAAGAAACAATCAAATCTTTCCTCTTTATAATCTTAGTATAGATAACGATTGAACCAGATATTCGATTCGTTCTAAAATCGAGCTGACCTGTAGCACTACCATGAGTTTATGACGACCGAAATCGCTAGCGAGGGATGAGCGAGAACGTAAAATATTTGTATGAAAAATTGTATAGCGCTTCTAGCGGTCACTCAAAGAACTAAAACCGGTACCATGAGTTACAAATTTGACTGATGCTCTCGAGAAATACCGTAACGTTAGTAGTTAAATCATTCACGTGCACATTGAAAGGTTCGTTATCGACAGAAGTAAACTAACGTAAGATTTCGATAGCAACTCATGGTAGTGCTACTGAATCATTTACGTAATATTAAACTATCCATCCGCAGTCATTTCTACTAATTTCTATAATTTCTACCAATCGCTTGATATCTCCCAACATTATGTACACAAATACACTAATTAATCTTCACGGGTCACCTTCTACACTTTGTGTATAATATTTATAAGCAAATGCTACCGTGTGAACAATTAAAGACTTTATAGCTTTTACAGATAAGACACAACATTAGATATTACAGAATGCGATTTCCTGTTACAACAATGCGAACATATTGCCGACAGACGTGACTGTTTACATGTCAATATTCTTCGAATACTATTAATAATATCTAGCAATCAGTTATTGATAAAGTTGTAAACAGTACACTTATCACCGCCACCTTAAATTAAATATAGGCACTTGATATCTATCAACATGTGTGATGAATATATCAATATGTGTCAAGTATGAGAATCTGTCTCATATTTATTTATTTTATTTAGAGAGACTCAGACTTGTATTAGTTTTGTTATTAAATGAAAATTTATTAAATGAAAACATTAAAAGTGTTGTTAAGCGCAAAATGCGAGAACGGCTAGACTAATTCGGCAATTTTTTTTTAAATATTTTTTGAAGTCCGATGGAGGTTTATTGGAAATCCGTGTGAACTTAAATTATTGTGAATTCTTATGAAAGATAAATTGGGGTGGTTAACTATTATAAATGAAAATACTTTTTATTGCTTAAAATACCTCGACAGCAAATAAACCGGGCCACCACTACCTTGGAACTCTGATTCGATTTTCTCAAAAACTCTATCATCATGAAACGCACTTTCTGTAGGTATAACTTTGATAGTTGTAAGTTTTATACTTTTTGAGAAAACCGAATCAGAGTTCAAAGCCTAAGTAGCGGGTGGCCCGGTTTATTTGCTGTCGAGTATACATTACTCAGGAACAGTGGCGTGCCTAGGGTTTCCGAATAGGGCAAGCCCGACATATTTCTTTAGTTCCTGACTTGATTTTTCTTCATTTTTCGACGAACACATTGAGGGCATGTTATTGATAAAAGCTATTTCTTATTAGCTTTTAGCATAAAAGGGAATAACGAAGAACTAAAAAATGGAACAAACAACAAACAAACCTAGTGAATAAAAAATGAAATTATTTATATACTAATTCGAATCTTCTATCTTTCTTAAGGAATGACTGAATTACGTCAGAGTCAAAATGTTGGTGAATTCGATTTACTAGTTTGATAAATAAACAAATCAAGAGTTTCGGCGAAAAAATTAACTGATTTTTATTTTTGAACAAAATTTAACGTTCTTATTGCGTTTTTAACTTTCCTTCGGCGATCAAAGCTTGAACACATTTAAAATCGTCGCAAGGTACAACTATTTTATCCATTATTAAATCAAATCAAATCAATTATTTAACAGAAAGAAAAAAAGAAACCGACTATTGTTATTGTCATAAGTCAACACAACTGAAGTAAGATACGAACGTACGAAACAAATTCACAACACAAACGCGCTAACTTCATTACAGAGCATGCCCGGCTTATTCTCTCATACTAATCGCTATATACACTAGCTATAACTATATCTAACTATTGGTCAACATTTCATACATTAGACAGAGAGAGAGCGATGATATCTGCAAGCCCGATAAGAAGCCCATGTGTGGGAGTGCGACAGCAATATAACTCAACTCATACTCAACTTCTCTTTGTTTCTACGCCCACGCGCAATAGAGCATTGGTTGGATAAAATAAAACGCGCGAACTTTGAATTGCTCACGCGTTTCGTTCGAGGCAAGAAGATAGTAAAGTTGTTATTTTTCTATTTAGGCAGTGCGTACAGTTAGGCATGGCGGCTTTTGGGCTTCTATGAAGCTACCGCTACTGGTCAGGAAATGAAAATTAAAAAAAAGAAGCTCACTCTTTCACAACATTATATACAAAAGCAGCGGCTTCGGCTTCGTATGGATTTTTTCTGAAAATTATATACAAAAACCTTCCTTGTTGATAATAGCTTATGAATTTATACTACGCAAGGATACGCAAGGTTTTATGAAGTGGCAAGGGCAAATAATTTCTAGCTTATCACAAAATAATATAAAAAATAATTATATTATATAACAATAATAGCTCCCACTTTAACATTATGTTGAGAAAATGTACGTGAGAGTACAAATATTGAGTATATATAGAAGTCATGTTTTTACTAAAAGAGAAAATATTATTTGATAAGAGCTTATAGGACAAAGACAAAAAAATACATCAAGGAATGGTCTAAGAGTAATTAAAAAGATTTATTATCACTGTAACGTAGACAAATGTTTACAAAGTAGAGTACACATTTTAATTTTATCCCAGAGGAAGAGTTCCACAGAAAACTTAGGGTAAATATTTAAAGATCCGCTCGGAAGTCGTTGAGTTTGTTTTTAAAGAAAAAAATATAAAGTTCCTCGAGAGTGAGAAGAATCAATGAAATTTCTCATAAGTTCTATTGTTTATCTTATATATTAATATCAAATCTAGGTAATACAAGCAACGTCGGAACGGAAGCCGGTTTATTCCGATTTTCTCCTAAACTAACTATCCGATTGAGTCATTCGACCTCTCATTTTCTTCGTATTTTCAATCTCTACAAATTGTCATCGTGATTACCCTGATAGTTTCAATTTTATAAGCAAAAAAACTAAAAAAACAGCGATTTTTTCCATAAAATTGTTAATAACATTGTTATAAATAATAAACACGAGTGAAAAACATGTCAGTATATCATATGAAACTATTCTTCACATAATAGCGTAGTTGGTTTTCTTCTAAGACTTTTTACATGTTAAAACCTAGGTAGCTTGGCCTATAAGTGTAATTAAAGATTTTGTAAACTTAGGTTATTATTAGGTGACTTAAGTCACCTAATTAATATTTTATATGCATAACACGGCGTGTGTTGTTGTGTAATGAATATTGAAAATTTTTGATTATTCATCTAAGTAAGTTGTAGTAAACATATAAGAAAATTCTTTATAAGAAACACTTACCTCCCGGATTAAGATTTTTTGGTTGCGGCGTAACAGCGGTTGCCGCGCCCGATGATCGTCGAGACCTGAAAAGACATTAAGAAAAATTAATACTTACACAAGTTTAAAATAAATTATACAGTACAAAACTAAGAGATGACACACATTACTAAAATTATTATGTATTTTGCTACGATTTTAGTACATTTATTAATCCGAGTAGGCTCTGAAACAAATTTTAGTTATATCTCTTGAGATCCGGTCACGTTTTGACCTCGTTAAATATTCTTCATATAATTAGATTCCAATTTCTCTCGTTTCCAATTTCAAGTTACCTTCTCTTAAATCCATACAGAGTAGATACTTGAGAAAAGTTCTCTATACAGGCCGAAATATTAAACAATTTTGTGTTATGATAATCGTTCGTACGTACTGTTTCTCATACTATTAAAGTTATTCCCAAAATTAAATGTTGCTTTGAAAATTATAAAAAAAAATCAATTATGACCAATCAAAATTAATAAAAGATATATTTACTTAAGAACTTATAGCATTGCTTTTAAGTTTAAGAAAAATATTAATACAAAAGTATAATTGAGACTGATTTGAACAGACTCGATTACAACAATCTGCTACCAATATTTCAATCTTAAGTTACAGCGTAGTGTTTAAACATAACAATAATTGCGGAAATTTCAAGTTACCAAGAAGTCATTTGAATATTTGAAGCGTACCTAATTAAAAGCAAGCAAATCGATAATATAAATAGTATCAGAAAACCCTTTAGATGGTTATCTAAAGAGCATTTTCTCTCGTTGGAGAGGCAATTTTGTAGACGTTATTTCTATGGCTATAAACACAATGGAATATTCATTGTTTCGTATTACTTTGTTTATAATTTTTTGTATATTTAGTAGTTATTTAATTAAGTACCTAAGTAAATTATCTAGTGGTCTCAAAAGAGTTTATTTCACAATCTATACATACAATAAAATTATAAACAGAAAGAAAATTTTTCCGCGGCAATTTATTTCATTCATATGTTCATATTTCACTCATTAAACAGACGATGTGAGACTTCCCGCAGGAAATAATTAGTCGACAAAAAACGGGTAATTTTTTTTTATAATCTGATACACACATTATATCAAGAGCCCATTATTTACAAGTTAATTACATATTTATAATTTGGCAATGCCACTAAGTAAAGCCTACTGAAAAAGTGGAAGCAAAAATATCTCAAAGCAACCATATCAAAGAACTCCCGCTCTGTGATGAGATTAATATTATTTCAATGTTATCCAGCGTTGGATAGAGTAATGCAATCACATATAATCGAGATTAAGCCGTTGAAGTCCGCATTATGCTTCAAGGTGCCTTTTTTATTTCTACTTTCATAGCACTAGCTTTTGCTTCCGACTTCGTTCATGTTCCTTCAAAGTTCATTTTGATCGATGTCTTTTTCTTTGACAAACATTTGATTGAAATATCTGAATCAATGTTTCATTTCAGATAGGAACTTTGGATGGGATAAAAGAAAAACGGGGATAATGTCCTAAGCATGGGACATAACTAGGTATTTTTTCTTTGCAACCAATAACTTTGTTCTACAAAATTGACCTAAACGGGATAACCTTACGTGACATATGGCAACAAAAATCATTAACAATCATCGTTAAAGGCGTTCTGTTCTATTTGCGTCCATTGATTATGTCGAGGATTAATATGTATAAATGCGTGCTATAAATAGTCTAGCAGCACATCATCAGAGCTATAACCGTCTCAAGGTCGAGGTCCAATAGGTGACAGATGGATTTTCTTCTAATTTACAACTACGATTATGTTCGCTACGACGCATCGAGCTGATAGCAAACAATTAACCACCTCACTATACACAATACATTAAGTAGGTACTACATATAATATCTTATCTATATATTTTATATATGAAAGGCAATGTGTGTATGTATGTATGTTCCCTATGGACTATAAATATATTATTATAGCATTATCATTATAATGCTGAAATAAGTCTTTTAACCCGAGCTTTTAACAATTATACGCCTTCTAGAATATCGTACCTAATTTTTTTTAAGTTAAAAATGTAATAAATATTAATAAAATTTCTAATATATTTCTGAAATTTTAGGAAAACAATTGGAAGTTTCTTTTTTATGTTCACTCGTCTCTTTAATTAAATTAAAGGGTCTTGTGGTTTTGGAATCATTTATTCATAGATAATTGGTGAATAATATCTACTAATAGTTTTCTATAATAATATAGTCTTGACAAAGGTACAATTTGGATACTTTTGTCTTGCTTCCCTGAGCTTTAATTGCAGTGGATTTTTTTACATTTGAAAGTAAAACTTTTCTGTATCAGAAATCGGTGGGCTAACCAGGATAAATGTAAACGAGATGATTTGGAACTTTAGTTATATATTCGCTATTCACTTGTCTGTTTCTCCGCTAACTATGTACTTCTAACCCACCCAACGGATTTTGATATGGTTTTTACAAACAAGGAAGAGATTTGTGTAAATTTTTAGAAAAAAAGAAATCGCATCAGTGCAAGGCGGGGGCGGGACGCTAGGCAATTATTAAACTTATAAATGATGGAAGGCTTCATTGAAGCATAAAAACGTACTAGTAACGTAAGGTATTTGTATGAAAAATGTATAAAATATTGTCAACTAATAATAATATGCACACGCGTTAAAAACGGGTTAAAAAGAGTGTTTTACGCTTATCGTCGATATCATTATTTTAATCAAGGGACTGCGTGACAACAATGGCCTGAATCCAATTAATCAAGCTTTATGTACACAAAGAAACCCTTTGTCATAACATTTGTTTAAGTTACAGGGACGAGGTTAAACGACATTTCCAACTAGCAAGGAATTCTATCCTCGGAAATTATTGAAAGTCTCTGCAAATACAATACCTTATTTACTAGACAGGTAAGATATTCGATAAAATAAAATAACACAATTCGGAAATCTCAACACAGTTGTAAACATTCCTGTATATATTCAAATCTGGTTATTTCTTTTGCGTATAATGATAACCTTTTTACTTTCGTTTGTTTAAGAATCTTGGCTATGTAGTTGGCTTGGAGAGAAGGCTCAATATTGTACAGATAGTGTTATGAGATAAGCTGCATGATGTTTCTTTTGCGAAACAGAATATTAGATAAGCTCACGCCCGCCGTGAGATTGTATATATTTATAAAATATTACTAGCTGTTGCCCGCGACTTCGTCCGCGTTAAAAAAGATAAAAATTAGCCTATCCCGTGTCCCGTACTTCTAAATGTTTATCTACCAAGTTTCATGAAAATCAGTTAATTCGTTTAAGAGTTATGGAGCAACATACATACATACGTATGAAAAAAAATCTAAAAATGGTCAATTTAGTTTCAGTGTCATGTATAGAGCCTATATACACGATATTTCTGAAAACAAAGTAAATTACTCCATGACCGACCCCTACAGATTTATTAGTATTGATATTAGTATAATATAATGTACATTTCGTTTAGAAATTGATTTTGGAAAGGGATAACCCAGAAGGTACGATTGGATTTACAACAAGCACGGGTAAATAAGTAAATGTTTGATGTACACTCGATATGCCTTCAATGTTAAACGGCATGTAAATAAAATCTTTCATTATATTACCAAACGCATGTATATGTGATAAATAAGTATATATACTTATAAGACAGAATACGATATGACAGCACACAGAAAAAGAGATGAAGCCCAAAACGATGATAGAAATAGACTTAATAAAATCTCACACAATGGATCGAGTATTTCGCTCCAATCATTACACGGATATCAATTTCTTCATATCGAACTATTTCTAATGTTATTCCTATTCCCAATTGGAAGAATTCTTTATCGTACAAAATCTATTTTCATTTTATTTATTTATTTATATTAAAGACTAGCTGGTGTTCGCGACTTTGTCCGCGTATAAAAGTATAAAACGCCATCTACCGTATTTTGGATAGATGGCGCTATCTCCCGGGCCAAGCCGCTAGTATTTACTTTTATTTTAGATTTCCCGTAGGAATGAAGCATTTTCCCGCGGTAAAATGTAGCCTATGTTCATCGCGGATAATGTCGGCTTCTAATGGTAAAATAATTTTTCAAATCAGTTTAGTAGTTTCGGAGCCTATTCTATACAAACAAACAAACAATCAAATCTTTCCTCTTTATAATATTAGTATAGATAGTCACTCGCTCGCTGCTATTAGCTTGTTAAAATTTTGTTGAATAAACCGTGTGTTCCCGGTTTATTCCTCTTTCCATAAAAGTGAAAACCGAATTAAAAGTCGTCCTATCGAAAGATGTTTTGAATTGTCAGTTATTAAACTTTGGATGGGAAAAAGAAAAATATTTTTCCGGCAATTTCTACAACCTTTCTCTTCATAAAAACCTAAAAACCTTCCTCGGACTTTTAAAGAAAATAAAATTATCCGAATCGATCCTGTTCGAACTGTTGTAAGATTCTTGAGATTTGCGCTTAGCAACTGAGAAGCACCAATAAAATTGGTAGCCTTTCGGAGATAAGCCCCGAAAACAAATAAGCTATTCAGAATACTAATATAGATTTAAAAAAAAAAACAAATAAAATGTATTTTAATAATGGCGCCCAACTGAAAAATGGAATATATTAATATTCATGAATTTAAATTTTTTGTGGTAATGAATTGTATAATTAAGAAGAATTCAATCAAACCGGTCGATGGTAATAAATATGCGCATGTTAATTTATTTAATAACTAAGCTGGCGCCCGCGACTTCGTCCGCGTTGAAAAAGAAAATAGTAGCCTATCTTGTGTACTGTAACGTCTAAATGTTTATTTACCAAGTTTCACGAAAATCAGTTTAAGAGTTATGGAGGAACATACGTACATTAATATATACGTACAATACCTACATTTACAGATTTATTAGTATTAGTATTAATAATTATGAAAGTGAGAAAGACACAAATGCATGTCCATTATACATACACTGTGGATGAGTGGTTGACAGACTAGAAACGTGAGGAAGACGCGAAACAGAGACCTCAAAGGATCTTTTTTTCGTTTACCTTTTAACATTGAAACACTTTTAGATCCTTCAGACGTTATTTTACTAAAAAAGCAAGAGAAATTCTGTTTTATTTCACGAAAGATTTAGGCTTTATATGCCTTAAACATTTAAAAGAAAGGTTGCATGCTTGCATGTATTATTATTATTGACGTCAAGCTCAACCTTTACATTTCATTTGTTGGATCAAAATGTAAGTATATATATCGAGTAATTGTTTACAATCATTGTATATATAACTTTCATTGTTCCGCTTTCAAATAAATATATAGATGTTAAGAGTTCAATAAAAAAATACCTTAAGTTTTAGGGCCTCTTTCACCGTCTGTCAAGTAGGCTAACTGTCATTTAAAGTCACCGGCAACCGGGGATAATGGAGCTGATATACCTTTGTTTGTACGGTAAAAGTGCCAAACATTAAAAAGAAAATAATAAAAAAAAATCGCATATCGAAGGATGCACTAAACCGAGTGCATAATTTTAATAAACATAAAATTATTTCTAAAAGTAACTAATCAACACTCACTTGTCTTGAACTTGAAAGAGGCCCTTAATGTAATAAAATTAACGCAAGTAAAATTAAATTTTTCTCAAAAATTATATAAAAATAAAAGAACACCTTTTATTTAAAATGCTTATTTAGTTTTAATGAAACAACATAGAACAAAAAAGAGGCCATCAACCGGTCAGTAATGATCGCGTGCTCATCGTCCGACTATAATTTCGTCACAACGCGACGCAACATCTACGTCATACTACTCAGATACATTCAGCCAAAATATCTTGACATATCCATTAATTCTAACTGTGCTCAAAAAATGTTTTTGTTTTTTAGATGATTTTTCAAAGTTTTCTCTGATAAATTTATACAAATTATACTCATAACATAATATGATGATTCATAAAGACATTTTTCTAAAATCCTATGTTGACGCTTCATATTTAGGGGTAGTTTTAAGAGTGGTCTGTTTTTTATTTTACTATCGAATACAAATAAAAAGTAAACAAACAAATAATTAAACACAGACATACATTTATTTTTATACGATTCAGTAATCATTAATTTAGACATGCTAATAATTAAACAATAAAATGATAAATAAAAAGTTATGTCACCGCTATTAAGCCTGTTTTTAACTTTATTTTATTCGTGTGTATGTGTGTATCAAAATAAAATCAGAATAGAAAGCTGCATTGAATTTGGAGTTGTTTGTAAGAAATCCATAATCTTTTGTTTAACTAGTTGTGTTCGAAATATAATTAATTAGCAACATGAATATTTCCGAGAATCGAGCTTTATGCTCATGTGAATAATATCTTGTGAGCGACGACGTAGACAACATTAAAGACTTCATTTCCACTAATTAAGCGGTTTCGCGTTACCAATTAATTAGAGTCGGCATTGACTATTTGTGAATTTCTGTAATAATTTATTATAATTACACTTACGTAAGTAATTTTCTACTAAAAATAAAATATGTGCCTTATCTATACTTTACCTAAAGTCTGTAATACACTTTAGTATGATGTATTTAGTGTTAGAATATAAATTTACTGTTTTTTATCATGCACCACCTCATACAAATTATACACCACCTTATGTTAGTCGAGCTAGTTTTAGTTTGAGATGACTTAACTCTTTTTAATAATTTTTATTTTATTTGTTTATTCCATGTTTATTCATATAATTTAACACCTAAAAAAGTTCAAATATTAAAACTTTGATGATAGAATTAAGATCGCTCTTCCATATGTTCAATAATTTATCAGACTTTAAAATTTGATCGATTCATTTTGATGTAATGACCATAAACTTTCAATTCGATAATTGAATATATGTTTTATTATTTTATCTAGTGGCCATCTTACAACAGCCAACATAGTGTTAAGTTTAGGTCACGTCTCATCTGGGTCATTCTTCAGATCAATGAAATAAATGAAATTTATTTATTACGTCCTCACAGGCACAAATTCACACAAATATATTTATCTTATAATGTCATGTATGTAGACTAATTTAGTATTTATTACAAAAAATAATATTAAATGAGCACAGTTGCACGCCGCATCCAATTTACCTACATCAATGCGATTCGCGGTTGACCTTGTGATTGCTCATACGCATATGACGTAGTAATGTAACACCGATACGGATATCGTTGGCATCATTGGAGATCGAGACTGACATAACTCATTGACCTATTTTACTTTAGTATGAACTTTTTAAACTCTACCTATAAATTGTTCATTTTTTTTTACACAAAAGAAACGCATTACGAAGCAAAGTTTATGAAATGTATTTTTTCCGCTGTTGACTTTCTTTTTTATTTACTTACTTTTATTATGTTTATGTTTATTTACTTTCAGTAATTAATTAAAGCATTCTTCATACACAGAAAAATAGAAAGTTATGGTTTCTAAATGTTTCTTTTTTATGCATCATTCGCGAAAATTTTGTTCATTAATCATCTTTACAATGTTTATTTTAAGTATTAATTCTTCGAGTAAATACTTATTCACAATACTCAAAGTGTGAAATACTTACAGCGTGCCTTTCACCAGACGATATCTAGACGCTTAATCAGTTTTTATGATTATTTATTACTGAATCTACATAATTATATACAATGCGAAACAGTAATTTATTCATTAAATAGGTTTCAAATAAACACTTTTTACAGTTAGTCTATTTTTACTAGTGTTGCCTAAACTATGATGATGACATTCTTGAGCAGAAACAGAAGCAGAAAAAAAGAGGAAAAAGTAGCCTATACTGTGTCTTGCAAGTCTAAAAGTTTATCCACCAAGTTTCATAAAAATCAGTTAGTCCGTTTAAGCCTCGTTTTATGTTTAACAATATTATATTTAAATCTTTGCGGTTGTGATCTTTGAGATTTGAGATTTTTTATTATTATAAATTGACCAAAATTTTCATGTGTGGCATCATTAAAGATGCCACTAATATAACTGTTAAGTTAATGTAACCACGCCCTAATAATATACTTCGTAGTGAGAATAGACAGATACACATAACATTCCTGAGGATATCTATATTAGCCTTGATTAGTTTAATTGGAGCCCATGTAGCAATTTGCCTGACAAATTAATTGCCGTCTAGATACGATATGTAATCATTTGTTTAAATGTCAAATATACTCTGGATACCAAATAAACAATGTATGGTTTAAATTTTCTTGGAATTGCTGTAAAACTTTTTTGGAACTGCGATTTCTGGTTTTATTATCACGAAATCAAAATTACTTTTTGAACAAGTTTAGATTTCGATAAAAGTAAACAATATTTTTAAATCAACATTTAGTTGTTTTATTAATATTTTTTTGTTGAGATTGTTAGATTTATATATTAATTATGTAGTTAATTTACTTACTTTGCGACGGGCACATTGGTGAGACATAGGAAGTTGTTGCGGACACTGCGCAAACTGGCCAGCACCTGAGCGAATGGCGTCACTATCAAATCTTCACCGTGACTGCGAACAAAAATACAAAAAAATATTATTAATATGTCACTAACATGTATGTTGTCTGTATGTAGGTATATTATGTAATTTAAGACATTTTACTGATATATACATATTCATAAAACACAAAGAAACAAAAAGTCAATATAATAAAGTCTGAACACAAAAGAAATAGGTGTGTGTTTGAACAAATATGTTTTAAAGAAATAGTAATTAATATAATTATTTTAATTACTTTTTAAATTAATAATAACCAACACAATAATTAACACACGAATTGGGTCTACGCAAACAAACGCAATCGAGAGAATGTCCCTTGAATATTACATACGGGATACGCGTAGCCCGTGACGGGTTGATTTATTCTCATCGGAGTTGTTCAAAGTTTGATTGGCATTTGAGACCAGATGGTTTCCTATTTTAAAGTTTATTAGAGCCCGTCGAACCCATTTTGCGTTAAGTAGAAACTCGACTTGTTGAAAGAAGAAAACATTTAATATTTTAAAATTAAAATGAAAACAAACACAAGCATTCTGTAAACAATTTAAGCCAGGCAATTAGATCTTCAAAAAAAAATGTGATTTTACTACACTCGCTTCGCGACGCAAATGTGGTCGAAGAGTTCAGTAAGTTTTTAGTTTCGCGCTGCACATAGAAAAGCAGAGTCGCATCGTGAAGCTATTATATTATACTATTAGCTAATTGTCAGCTATTAGCTACTATATACTTGTGTCCACTGTCATATACCATAGCTTTTGTATATCTAAAATTCTACTATAAAATAAAAAACACTATTATCGATAGATTCTCCTCGATAGATATAGGTTTCGTTCGATGTTATTTTAGAGGGTTTTTCGGTTAATCGGTTGTCGTAATAATAGGGTTCAATGTCGCGTAAATCAATGTGACCCTGCGATGTTTACGAGTTTGTTTGCAAATATACATTACATTTACAAGTTAGACCAAAATCTGAAGCTTTCAGACTTAATTGAGGCAAAATCTAATAGTGACGGCTGGTGTTCGCTCGTAATACACAAATAGTCTACATAATTAATTTAACTTAATTAAGTTAAAATTAAGTTACCCGTGCCCTAGACTAAAAGGGCTTCATCTAGTTTAGGAGCAACGCCATCGCTGCTCTAACAAATATAATTTGCTGAAATCCATTGTTAAACAATTCTCTAGAAAGAAGTCTTTCTTCAGCATTTTTTCTTGTATAAACAACACTTATGACATACGCAATAGTGCCATTGCTATAATGTATGTGCTAATGTGGTGCCATTTACCTAAACCTAACCTCATGGATAGATAATCAGGGAAGGTTTGTGCGTAAAAAAATATACCACGGGCAAAGCGGGGAGCGGGCCGCTAGTATATAATGTAAATAATTTTAATAGAGTATTTGTAGCATTTTCTTAACACGTTCTTATTTACCCACTAGTGATTAGACCCACATAAGGTATTCTTGTGCAAAAAGAACACTTTAGAAGTTTAAACAATAAAATCCAATTAATATTATAAACGCGGAAGTTTGTATGTTTGTTCCTAAACAATGCAAAAACAGCTAAATTGAATTGGGTGAAATTTTAACACACAGATAGTTTATTATCCAGGTTAACAAATAGCATACTTTTTATCTTGGAAAAATGTTAGAATTCCTATGGCATTCAAAAACTATAGCGCGTACGTAGTCGCGGGCACAGCTAGTAAATAAATATATATTATGTATGTCATGCTGATACGTTACAGTTAAATTTACAAGGAAAATTTATGCATATTATAATTTGTCAAAATAAATATATTGCATCATTGATGCGTTAAATTAGTAAACAGTTCAAAACAACTAATAAAGTTAAATAATATGAATGGGTCCGACTAAATTAATTATGGCAACGTGGAGTTATTGTGTGTTAAATCACGTGTGTGTGCCGTAAAATTGTATACATTTTGCCTTGTTGTTAAATCATTTTAATGTTGTTTAAACAATTTTATAAGTAGTATTGTGTAATGCTAATTTTTAATGTTAACAAATAATAAAATGTTTCTGTTATTATTTTCCTATTCGTTATTGTTGTCCGTTTGAACATAAACAGTAGTTATAATATACTAGCTGCTGCCCGTTGTGGTTTACTGTACTAAGTCGAAAAGCACAAAAAAAGTATGAAATTTAATTTATTCAAATCGTGGGCAAATACCACGTGTGCTAACACCACTGTGGGCGAACACCGCGGACCTGCGACTTTGCCCGCGTAACTTTGTAAATTATATACTAAAACCTTCCTCGAGAACCACTCTATCCATTGATGAAAACATCATGAAATTCGGTGCAGTAGTTTTTGAGTTTATCGCGAACAGACAGACAGACGCGGCATAGCACTTTGTTTTATAATAAGTAAGGATTATTGTGCAATATGTTAAATACAACCAATGCATATGTTTAATACAAACAAATATGTTTAAATCGTTTACTTCTCCCATTAGACAGGCTAAACCTAGTGTGGGCGATAGAAAATTTCTATCTTTCAATAAATAATCTAAGGCTTGTCTTTGAAGGAACACAAAAAGAGAGTTGTTTAGCATTCGTATTGCTTTTGTTGAAAAGCAAAACAGAATGGATTAAACCCAAAAATAGCTAAAGAATAAATAACAATGTGTATTTGTCACAAATGTTCTGAAATAATTTGTTACAAACGGCTCTTTTTAATACCATTTCGCGCAACTAACAAAATAGTGCGGCCATTTCCGAAGATTACGAGTGTCCCGTCCGACCGTGTAGTATTCGCTCGTATAAAATATCTAATATTTATTCATGAGAGTAAAATATATATGAAGAGATACTTTTCGAAGGACATTATGTAGATATGTTGGACTTAGCTCCGGTTTCATTGTTCAGCGCAGCGCAATCTATTCGCACGCGAGCTCAGTTTGTCTGGAAATTCAATGACAATAATTACCATTTTTATTAACTCGTCTCATAACAAGGGACCACATATGAAAAATTGAATGTTTCAATCCCCAATTATCCTTCTAGAGTGCGCGCTATTCGTGCAATTTTTAACTATTAATATGCCTTTAGCGTTATTAAAAAAAATACAAATAAAAATGTATACTATTAGATAAAGTGCCAGATCGTAGGTACAGTAAATGACAAAGATCTATACTCGTATTATAAAGAGAAAAGATGTAATATAAGATATTATAAGATTATAAGAGATTTTTGTATGTAATGAATAAATTTAAAAACTATAGAAATTTTTCACCGATAGAAAACTATAGGGAGTAACATAGACTATATTAACATTGGCAAGGGGAAGGACCACGATCAAAATTTTGCGTTACTTACTAAATTAATATAGGTACATGTTTGATGTAGATACAAAACTATTTGGTAATCATCATACAATACTAATAATAAATCTGTAGGGGTCGGTCATGGAGTAATTTACTTTGTTTTCAGAAATATCGTGTATATAGGCATAAGTATAGATACATGGTACTGAAACTAAATTGACCATTTTTAGAATTTTTTTCTGTATGTATGTATGTATGTTCTTCCATCACTCTTAAACGAATTAACTGATTTTCATGAAACTTGGTAGATAAACATTTAGAAGGACGGGACACGTGATAGGCTACTTTTTTATCTTTTTTAACGCGGACGAAGGTGCTAGTAAGATAATAATATAACTAAAACCACGGAATACCACAATAGGTACAAGTACCTAAACTTACAGATATAACAAACGTTTTGTGTTGGATTAAACTTGAGTTTTCTCGCCGGGATATAATTTCAACAGCTTGCTCCTATATTATTGCTATCATGTTCTTGAAGGCGTCTGTCTGGGGTTAAAGTTACTTAAAGAACCGATTTATTATTTGAAATCTGAAGGCGTGAATAAATTTAATTAATTTATGGTTCGTATTTCATTTAATAAAAAATTGAACAAAGAACAGATTTACGTTGTTTGCTTTAATTAGAGCTACTTGCATCGAAACGCAAAACAGCATTAAATTTATATTTTTACTCTTTGACTATCTTTGACGTTGTAACTTGTTGTTCTGTTATTATTTTTCAAAGTTCTGTTTTTGAGAAGAGAAAATTGTTGTTTACAAAAATGAAATTTAATTAAACATAAATGGTACCTACATATTTTTTTACTTCGACATAATAAAACCAATCGCGTTAGTCTCGCAAAAACTCAAGAATCCCTAGACCGATTTTAATTAGGTTTTCACTTATGGAAAGATATGAGCTTGTGGCGATACTCCACATTACAAAACACGCATATACAACCTCTTCATAGAACGCTGGCAGAGAAGATTCGAAAACGTCAACATGAAAAATTCGAACGAACATTTAAAATTTAATTCCATGATTGATTTGAATTTGAAATAGAATGTCTTGTCAAAATGAAAATATATAAGGGCTGCCAAAATTTGTAAATAAACATTCTGCTATTGCTTTTCAACCTGACTTTTTCTGTACTAATACAAATGTATTTTGAGTTTCATTGGCTGCTGACTAAGTTGAGGGTTGTTAATCATTCTGGTGGAAGTCGGGGATAGTCTGCAGCTTGCATACCAATATATGTACATACGTGGGAACATTATCTAACCATCCCACAGCTGGGGAGCCCTCTATACAGGCGCCCCACAGGCTTGTATGGCAAGATACAGGGAAGTTTGTTTTACACAACAAAACATAAATATATGACTTTATCGCTACTGAGTAATAACAAGGAGCTATACAAACATTTTGTAATTGGAGAAACATATGGAGACTGTTATGTGGAGAAAAGAGTGCAATTTCGTAGGGGCTATTAAATAACTGCAATTGCATACGTGGGAGGAAATAATGTTGTTTTGGTGTTAAACGACTTAAACACATTTACAATAAGTAACTAAAGGCGCATTGGTTTTGGCGGATGGTGCTGGAGCAATGCCCACTGAATCACGAGGAACACTGACGAATGTTTTGCTACTAGATTAGTAGCATAATATAGAGAAAAAATGCAGTATGAAATCTATAGAGACTGTGTTATATTAATCAACATGTATGAAATATCTTTTAAATTCTAAGTTTAATAGAAGCCTTTTATTGTAGCTTTATAATTATAGACTAGCTGGTGCTCGCGACTTCGTCCGCTTAGAAAAGTATAAAACGCCATCTACCGTATTTTGGATAGATATTTACTTTTATTTCTAATTTCCCCTAGGAATGAAGCATTTTCCCGTAATAAAAAATATCCTATGTTCATCACGGATAATGTCGTCTTCTAATGGTACAAGAATTTTTCAAATCGGTCCAGTAGTTTCGGAGCCTATTCTATACAAACAAACAAACAAATCTTTACTCTTTATAATATTAGTATAGATTACAAAATATAGTCAATATAAGGGCCCCACATCTTTATTGCTGATATACTTTTTCCAGGCGTTTCATTTTTACTTTTAAGTAATAATACCGCCGGAAGAGTACTTTTTGTGTGAAGGGACGAAAGGTAACCTATGTTCTTATATTTTCTAATATAGTATAGACAATGATTTCACATATCGAATTTAAGTTTTGTTTGTTGGCAAAAAATAAATTTTATATTAAATGAACATGTTAGAAGACAATATTTATATGTATATCTGTACTATTGTATTATGCTTGTAGCACGTGTTACATAACTCATACATTCCTCATAGAAGTAAACGAACTGAAAATAGAGTGTTCAAAACTGTGGAAAATTTTTGGTACACGCACAATTTATGGGGTGTAAAAAGATCGTATCACAAAAAAAGCATGAAGAACATTCACCTCTAATGGTGCGTTAGTAGTTAAATACATTATATCTGGATGATGAATGAAGACATATAAACAAAAAATTAATAAATTATTACATTACACTCGATTTTGGTAGGCATTTTGGTAATTACTTACTTGATTCGTACTTGTATTAAAGTGTAACATTTTTAACTTTAAGCAAGAACTTTTAAATATAAACTTTTTAATATTTAAATATGTAGTTATAAATAAAAAAAAATACTATACTAGCTGAATCCGGAATATGGAAACTATTAAAAACATATGGAAGCTCAATTATTATTTTTATGTATATTACATTACCATTACATATTCCCACATATTGACTACAATGACATGTATTTATACACATGCTTCTATTTTTTTTGTAAGGGAATTCTCTAAATAGATTTCACAACCGCAAATCCAATAAGGTCCTCCATTACAAATTTGTACTACGGTTTATTTCTATTATATATACATTGAACATATCCGATTACTTTGCTGAGTTGTCGTATATCTCCGCTTTATTATTAAAGGTTTAAATTGCACTTCAACTCCGACGAGCAGTGTAGAGGGGATGAGGAGACATTTTCCGTTCAAGACGTTACTCAATTAACTCAAACGGACGTACACTCGTGCACTGACCACTTGGGTTATTTATTGTCTTCCTGTCTTGCAAGGGATTATAAACTAGATAACTTAGATTACAATGATATTGTACAGTAGTATCAGATAATTCACCATTGTTACTAGAATCTGTGTAGTATCGTTCCAATTGAATATAATCAGTTCTATTGTATCATTGTTAAATATATATTTAGGTACGTATGTTGTAAATAATCCTAACGGATGCTCTAAATCACATGAACACGAACATTAAAAAAATAATGAAATAAGTATACATTTAATAAAATATTAATAAGAGACGTGTATGTATTGTGTACCTAAAGTGGGCGAAAAATTAATTTATACCTAGTCCCGGGATTATCTAGACTGATTTAGAATCTACTCTTTTAGTGTGAGATTAGCCAGACAAAACTTTTGGTAATAATACAACTAATAATTAATCAACAGACTACATAAACAACATACCGTGCTAAAGTTGTAAGTAAGGCCGCTGAGATCATGCCAGTAAAAGGGCTATCACACCTTACAATTTGAACGTATCCAATTTAGGAAATCGAAAGGTGTGATCGCAGTTAGAACAGATTGGATTCAATTGAGAGTTTATCCATTTTCAACTCTATGTCTTCGACTTAGAAATCAATTTAGCGTAGTGTTATCACGAGCTCTCTACTTAGATTTCTAAATAGGAAACGTTCAAATTGTATGGTGTGATTGCCGTTTTACGCACACGCAACAAATCAAAAAGTTATACCCACTCATGGAACGTTACGTGTAGAACTTTTATTGTTACACAAAATAAATGATAATTTACTAAAAGTAAGAAGTATCTCTAATCTTTCATACTAGAAGAACGTTCGGAAACATCGAGATTTTTCTTGTCCAAAAATCCTCCGTGTCTTAAATCAAAGTGTGTTGTCAGTGATGACATATGGCGCTGAAATATGGTCTCTTAATTATGAGTCTCGTAAGGAAGCTCAACGTCATTTAACGAGCTATGGAGAGAGCTCGTCACCTTAAAGTCGACATTTGCTTGCACCAAGGCAATTATCAGTCAAGTGTTGCTTAGTGCTTTAGTTTCAAAAGGTACTAGTATACGACTTGATAAAGAAAAGAAAAAAGAAACTGACAAATGTTTTCGTAATTCCACTGTATCTAACTTTTTTTATTTTTTATACGGAATAATTTGAACGCGCATCTTACACGCCCCTTTTTTGGTGCAGGAAAAGTGTAAAAGTTTTATGAATTACAAGTCCATGCATCTAAAATCGATGGGAAAAGTTAGCAGCAACCTAATAAAACTCTAATAAACAATAAATATACGGATAAACACATCTATGGGAAGAAACGAGTGTATAAACAAGCAAGTTAAAAATTGGGTCAACGGTTCTAATTCCGAGAGTACATAAAACTGTTTGTTATATACACACAAACAAGTGGTGAATAGTAAGTAGGCAATAATCCTTAATCCAAATTGATGTGGTAAACAAAAACGAAAAAACTGGGAGATGTGTTTGCATGGATGAACCTTACCTACTTTTCTAAGAAATACGAATACATAAGCTTACGCTGAAAAGGTGTTAATTGATCACAAATCCGATTAACATAAACCAATTTAGATTGTCGAAAGATCGCTCTTGAAACAATTTTATTGGTTTGCTAAAAAGGCTTAAAGTTAATCGCTGTGATATAAACATCGCATTTAATTTGTAAATGCGTAACTACGTCACTAAACCTACATAAAATAAATTTGTTAATAATTGAAACGCCGTTGGACGTTTAAAAATACGCTAAAATGGGTTTCGTAAATAAAACCGATCCGAGATGTATGATTCATGGCCAACCGCTTATTTATTAAATAAATAACTAATTACAAAATGAGACATTAAGTAAATTTATATTTTCTTGCACAATGTGATTAGACGAATATGAAATGTTTCAAGTTATTTCGTTATGTCTAGAATACGTTAATACGATTCTGAAACAAGGACTGGAACCTGGAACTGGAACTTATAGGGTTCAAATTGGAGGAATTTTGACATAATTATCGATTTGCACTTTAAAGTAAATACAAGAAAAAAAAATGTATTTCTTAATTTAGATTTATTTAGTGACAATGGTTTGTACTTAATCCAATGTATTGTATTCATACTTACATATTCACAAAATAATTAAAATGCTTACAGAATAAAATTTACTTTAAAATTATATTCAATTCTTTTTCGTGAATAATATATCTAAACTTTTTGATTAATTAGAAATAACAAAATATTTTACTTTCTATATATTTTTAACTACTATGTCCAAAAATCTAGATAACCACAGTGAAGGCATCTACTTATTTAGAATGGCGACGATGGAACGCCAAGAAATAAATGTAGATATATATATTTTCTCAGAAAACTAAGAATAGCGACATCATTTAACTCGAGACTTATTAAAAGAGAGAGCAATAAATTTAGGCCGATAACAATCATTAGTCACACCATAGCATACCACACCCGTTAGTTCCAAAAATACATCAATTAAACTCTACACTAAGAAATAATTACAGCTAACAAATGTTTGAAGTTATTTTCAGAATGTGATCATTCGTCATCGTTTATGTATGGAACTAAAAATATGTATTTATATATACGGTGCGTTGTCCAAGTTTTTTTATTTAATCGATATATTCGCGATATTATTTTCATAATTACATCTATAGTCGAAATTAAGAATATAACTTGAAGTCTATCCTTTTGAAAATTAGACAATTTGAAACGCTATTTTTCAGTTTAATTATTAATATTAGTCATGCTGTTTCAAATAAAAAAAAATGTTTTGTCTGACGCTACAACACCGCGTGGCAATTTCACACAAGCGATATCGATACATCAAATCTCCAATATATCGAGTAAACATAAATTGTACTCACCCACAACCCTAGTAGTATTTATAGACAAGAGATGGAATAGAGTAAAATGATTTAAGAAGGTTGTACATACGTCGAAGAAATTTTTATCGATGTTATGAATTTTACTGTGCAAAATGTAAGTTAGAGATCTTTCCGTAAACAATATTTAACTTGGAAACGAAAGTTTTTTTTTACTTTATATTATATTATTAATATATTTTGTAAAATGTACATAATATATATTTTTTTAAATTAATATACCTAACATTAAAACATTATTACAGAATAATTTTTGGTATCAGTGGAATACACAATATTATGTCAACTTTAAAATAGTTGCAAATAACCTCGACTAGTTTCAGTGGAAGATCATTAGTCCCTATAAAGGTAGAAAGACTTTTTATATCAATAAAATTATGAAAGTTCCCCGTTGCTAGAAGGTTTTAAGTAATTCATGGAAGTTGAGTGGTCCATTATGTAAGTCGGGACGTTAATCTTAGCTTTAGGGCGTGTGAGAATATTCGTAGGTAAGTAAGTACAGTCTCTAACACAAACGAACGCGTATTCGCAAGGTTTTCATGATCACAAATTGAATTATATCCAAATGAAACTGTATACTTACTGCGGCAAAAAAAGGAACAATTATGACGGAGCGAGCTATGCTCATTCATTCTAATGCACTCTCAGTTCTTATGGTTAATTCAAATGCATTCATTCGCTTGTACGGTACAACCAATAAGATAAAACGTTTTCTCTTTAGATATTCCGAGAAGTTTGTTGTAATTGTTATAGTTTGAAATTCAGATGGATTTAAATTATGCGCTCAAATTATACTCCTTTTTTGAAATCTCGAAGTATTCATGTGGTTTTAAGAATGAAAGCTCTCATTAGACTTTTGATACTCTCGAAGTTCTGTTAGTTATTACATGTTTTTTGTACATCAAATGGCTGTACAAAATTGGAGAAGAAAGGTTATCTGTTAATTATTGTTTGAGCTCGCGGTTAAAAACTTTAGAAAGCACTAGATTTTAAAGCATTTATATAAAAAATAGTAAATGTTTGTTTTAAATGAAAACTTACAGCAAATGACTGCATGAATAAATTGTCCATGTATTTTTATATGGCAACTGTTTATGTATGCGACTCAACACTTCACAATACGGGCATTTTAGATTAAGTCCTAAATTTAATGTGGGTGGTTTCTAATTTCGGGTTTTCGAAGAGAGGTCGCCGCCAAACCACGTTCACATTCTAAATCGAATGAATCCGAACGGCGAGACTGCCGTGATTGCCCATTGAATTTTACACGATTCGCTATACGTACCTACGTACAAATAGTAACTTTTTATTATTACATATTCATTCCGACCGACCACATCGAAGGACAAGTCTCCTTTTAAAACTGTATCCGTGTAAACAAAGTGCCATAAATAATGTATCAAAAACATTTACATGTTGTTTATGGGAAGTGTATGCGCACTATATTCAATATATACATTCTATCTATACATAAATAATAAAACCGTAAACGAACTGTATGTGTACACTAATGTAACAGAGGTCAAAGAAAAAGTTTTTAAAATTTTTGTCTGTTTGTCTATCTATGCGTTTGTGCACGCTAATCTCAGAAGACATAACCGATTTAAATGTGGTTTTCACTGATGTATTTGATGATTAACTAGATTAAACTATAGGATACTTATTATCTTGAAAAAATGTTAGGTTCTTGTGGTATTTTCAAAATACTAATTTCTGGTGGTCTCCTGTAAAGGCCTACACACTACAAGAGAGGATTAGTTGGTTAATGGTTATTGGTTAGGTTAATGGTTATGGTTAGGTTCGGGTTAAATTTTTAAATGTAGCACTTAAATTATTATGACTGAATGACTTTTAGAAATTATGTTAAGTCATGGTAAGTTGATTGTACAGCGATAGTTTATGTTATTACTTTGAAAACAACACATTTTATCACGCAATAAACCATAATTAATTGCAAAAGAGTTTGCGTGTGAATACTCCTCTGAATTACTATTTAAAGAATAATTGTATATCACTGTGATGACAGTGTTGATTGCTTAGATCCAAGAAATAAATTTATCGAAATTAATATTATGAAAGCATGGTTTCTTATGCAGTTTATTAAGTCTAGAACTAAGTATCTCGAATACGTCAGCTTTTAAACACAAAAACCGGATCAATGTCGGTTTATTCGTTTGGGAGCTATGATGTCACAGATAGATAAAAAGAAATTAAGAAGTAAGTTGTAAGTCATGCATTGTACAATTGTACATTTACATAAGATTCACACATGAATTACAATAAGAAAACTAAATATAAATCCCGGCACGTAAGTTGGCAAGAATGGCGAGATGCGCAGAAGTCGTTTTTTGGATCTGATCGGGTATCAAGCGGGGCAAAGGGGCAAGATAACATTAGATCCGACCGCGCAATTGGTTCGACACTCCCCCGTGCCTCTCGCACCTTGCATATGTCCCGCTCACTCCTTCGTACACTTGCGTTAGTTTTATCTCACATGAGTGTAGGATGCGCAAACTTTCTCCCATTGCGTTAAAATCTTGCCAAGTTATGTGCCGGTTATTATACCTACTTGGTAATTTCAAAAGAGATAGTTAATAGGTACCTTAATTCGCTCATAGTTCTACTTCTCTGCTCTATTTAGGATGGAGTTATTATTCTATTGAGATATTTAACACAAAATTATTATACACTAGAGTTTTTTGAGTAAATAAATACGTCACCCTGTGACAAAATAATTTTGTCAATGATAGCATAGTTTTAAATCGTTGCGAAAAGTTTTAGTACTTTTTAAATGCCAGTTACTTCACCCATATGAAAATATCGTTCGGACAAACTTTAAATACAATTATAGTTTTTCCTAAATAAACAGGGCATTATGTATAAAGGCTTTTCTGGTTTTATTTTGTTTTTATCCAACCTTCATTTTGTATCTCAGAAATGTCAGTAATCATGGAGTTACGTAGTATGGAGTTGATAAGCAGCTCCCGTTGGTAGGTCGCGGCCCTCGGCAGCGCACTTACGAACCCTATTAGCTTTGCCTATCATAATAAGCGACACGCGACGGTGAGAATTTACAGGACCGTCAGCCTTTACATAAGAAAGAACGTGGCATACTTACATTTTTATAAAACAAAGTTCCCTTGCTGCGTTTGTCTGTGTTCACGATAATCTCAAAATCTATTGACTGGATTTTCATGTGGTAATCACTAATGGAAAGAGCGTTAAACGAGAAGTAATTTAAAGAAAAATTCCCTTTATGAAGCCGGGATCGGGTCGCTAATGTTGGATGATGACAAAACCAAGAGTGTTAGAGTCTAAAGCGAAAAATAATATAAATAGTAATTATCGCAAAAGCTAGCGAGTGAAATAAGCGCTTTAAACTTTAATTAAACCTGTCAAAGCCATACCTCACTTTCGGTTAACCTTTGAAAATACCAATTTTAATTTCCGAATAATATTTGTTTTTAATGGTTCACATAGTACAAGGTTAAAATGATTATTCAAAAGATAAAATACAGTGTTCTAACGTATAAGCCGAGCGTTGATCCCTAGCAGGCAAGTCGTTATAAATTACGCAAGTAAAATAAAGAAAGTCCGCCCGATAAACAATTGGATTACGTAACTTGTAAATCATAAAAAACTTTTTACGAAGCAGGAGATTGTTTTATGATTAAAATTCCACTTAAATCAAACGACTCAGCTGTTCCAAATCAGTTTAAGTAATTAGGGAAGAAATTAATATTAGAACTTCTCCTGTAATATTAGCATACAGCCTCCAACACTATAATATGGCGTTTTTCTAAAACTATGATGACGCCAATGAATCTTTTTAACTTCCGTAGTTTATTAAGATCTGTTTAGGCGAATCTACTATGTGTAAGTATGCTGAAACAACAAAAAAGAAAAAAGGAAAAGTAAAAAAGGAAAAAGCAAGTCGCGAAAATCTTGACTTTAGTGGACTGAAAACTAAAATTTTCTAGATTTTCTATGCTATAAACACGTGTATTTTAAATCAAAATACAACACACCTAATTTAGTTGAACAAACAAGTTGGAATAACATAACATAAATTGAAATAACGTAATGTATTAGACGGTGTGTAAACACAATATTTGGTTCGCTGATAACGAGTCATGTGAATTCAGTGGGAGTCTGAGCATATGACAGACACATTGACGTCGCGCCACAACTCAAGTATTTATTACTCGTACCTATAATTTGTAGATGTCATGTATCGCCAACAGTCACATGTGGTGGCGACGCGACGGTAATGTGACTTGAGTTAATTATAACGCTACTACTACTATAACTAGTTTTAATATAAATAAGATTCAAAATTTTCACCAAGAAAATTACATATTGTTAAGTTAACTAGAAACCCAGGTTCGCTTCGTCCAGGAAAATACTTAATTTCTATGGCATCTATTCAGCTATAACAATAAAATTTGTGATAAGAAAAGCTACTATTATAATTTACACAAAAATCAATGCTAATAAGTTCGCAGCTTTTCTAACAAAAGGATTATTAAAATAAAAATTTTATGTCACGTCATCTAAATATTAATGAAAAGGAACATTACCAATTTAATTCCATTATCTTTCGTCTCAGTGAGGTTTTTAATCCGTCAAAAATATTGGAAGATCGGAAATTGGCCTCAATCTATTCTGGTGAGACATGGAGTTCTATAGTTCTGACCATTTAGTTAGAAAGACGCAAGTTATTTCTAAATTTTATTATACTATACTTAACATTTAATAAAACTTTGATCTAACTAGCAAGTGTATTACTTATGTGTTTCATCCATCTAATAAAATATTCATGGAACTCATAAATACGGAACATCAAAAATTTTGGCTCGAAATCTTTTGAATAATTTAGGAAACTACATAATGTCAGTAGGTTAATCGTTAGACTGAGTATTTTGATTTTTAGATTATATTTATTACACATTAAAATGCAAATCCTGTCACGATCTTTATTAGCCCCTATGGGCGCTACTGTCAAAATTTTGAACTCGGTACATGCTTTGAATATTTTATTTAGTATACAAAGTTACAAACATTACTCATTCATTCTTAATAGAGTTTTGCAGCAATTTTTAAAATACAATTTAAAAAAAAAAATTCTCTATCGTTGATATCAATCCCCGACGCCCGAAGAAAAAACGGGGTGTTAGACATGTGTGTCTGTTTATCTGTCTATCTGTGTATCCGTCTGGAATCGTAGCTCCCAAATGGATAGAACGATTTGGTCCGTTTTTTTTTTGTTTGAAAGCTATAATTTATATAAATCTGTTCAGGCGTTTAAAGACCATCAGCCCATTTCGATTGATTCGATTGATGTCAAATTGAGTATACTGTGTTGTTTCGGAGGTATTTCCACTCCTTCGGAAACTTGACCTGATTTGACCTGATGCTGCAACGTAATAACTAACTCCTCAGCAACTTATAGCAGGTCTTTATTTCTTAACCCATTATACGGTGTATCATGACGCCTATTTTTTATTTTATTTTATTTTATGTCCATAAATATCTATTGAAAGAGAATTTATGGGTGTAAAATCTCTACACTCGGAAACTGTATGTTATATTAGGTAGGATCTTGTATATGTATAGTTCATGTTTACAATTTAGATCCCATAATCAGTCATTAGTTTGTGGTACGAAACCGTTGCCACAAACTTAATGAGGATAATTAGCTACAGGGCCCAAGTTTGCTAACGTAAACTGTGGTTTTACTGCTAATTATTATTTAATTTTATTTAAGTAGGAACACATTTTGTAAATGTCAAAATGATGCTTGCTTCCTCTTATTTATAAAGGTTAATTATAAGGCTTATTATAAGGTTTAGCTAGATATTTATATAAATAAAAAAATAATAACCGTTTGTTCAAAATCGCAAATCTCCGAAAATACTTTATTGGTCTCTATAATATTTTGTCATGTTGCCAAGGGTATATAGGAACGTTGTATGGTAAAGAAAAATGTGTAGGTATACATTTTTCTTATATATATATAATATTCAAATGAATTTTTGACGTACTTTGTATTGTACGAATTTTTAAACATTTTTATTTAAAAACCTTATTAAAAAAACTGTCAAACAATGTTAATTGGCCTCATGACTATACCGCCAGCAAGTGATCGATTTCAAATCGCCATATCTCGTTTGTTATTCACTACGAATATCGACGCTGACATCGGATACATAGAACGTGTATCGCCATAAATTGTACTTTCCGATGACGTCTCCATATTATTATAACAAAATACAATGTATAAGGAAACGTGATAGGTCTCGCCTTACGAAAAACGAGATAGACCCCGAAGATATTTTGTTAGTCGTTTTGTTTGGGAAAAAATAACAAGGTGAAGAAGCCTTAGCTTGTTACATAGAACCCCTGCCTAGATGGATAAGGTATCTATCGACTTTGAACTCAAAAGAAAGAGTACATAAGATTTTCACCTACTATTTTTATAATTCTTTAACTGTAAATAGGTACATTGTTTTCAAAGCGTTAATACCAAATACAAAAGGAGAATATTTCGTAGAAGCTATAAGCTATATTGAATCCTATCAACTATGACGGTTGAAGTAAACTATGACGGTGGAAGTTCTGCAGGACATTTAGAGACATAAACCTCCATAATAAAAAGAGTTATAAAATATAATTATCAACATTAGACAAACATTTATTAATAAAATATCTTTTCATCTATATTAAGAATATTTACAGGACATATTTTGCTTTTCGCGATTAGGGAACATTGTGAAAAACTAATAAACCCTTGTATAGGTGTGAATGTTAGCATCCTGAAACTATAAAGTACTTACTTTGACTTATTTCCTTTTATACAATAGTTCATTTTATTATTTTTATTTGTGTCTTTATATGCGATACTATAAGGAAATCCAAATCTATTTTTTTGTTTAAACAAACTTTAGAGAACCTACTACTGTCGATTATAATAAAGTAAACATTGAATAAAAAATATTTATATTTGATCAACTTAGGATAATATATGCTTTGCCAAAATAATTCTGTCAGCAATCAATTACCATCACCTTTTAAAAGATGATTCAAATTCAGAGCAGTTTAATTTGGGTCCCTAAACAAAATCGCTTTCAAACAAAAAACGAAATACGAAAACGAAGTACGAAATAGCAAATGCAATCCAGTTTAGGTCCTAAATTAAATCGTATAGTAGGGCCCCTGATTTTAGACACGTAGAATGAGTTGAATTGAAAAGGACCACCTCTTATGAAACTTAATAGACAGAGATGATCGTAAAACTGCTTAACATTCAAAGCTAATAAGTAGGTAGTAATTAATTGGTGCAATTATTTTGTTTTGTACGTCGCGAATACCTCATTCGCCAACCATTAATTCGCTATACAATAGCTTCAGATAACTGTTAATTTTTATAATGCATCTATTGTGACTAGAAGGACCTTGTTTAAGTACCTCAGGGAAATCAGCATAGTTTGAATCGATATTGTACAATTTCACAATCAGAAACATTGATGACGAACTTGAAATACTTGACGTGCTCGACAATTTGCAATTAGTTATCAGTCTTATCGGAAATGACACGTTTTCAAATGTTACCGGCTACCTGTTATTATGAATGAAGTAATAAATTGATTATTGAATGTGCATTCAACTAAGTTTCAGTATAATAGTTGCAAATAGTCACTGACTAGTTAGAGTAAGGAAACAAGTTCTTTTGCAAATTTTTTATTTTTCTTAGTTCTTATCTTTTTGAGAGGTCGGCAGACAGACTATCGATCCATTTGATGGCATGTAGCTACCGTCGCCTATAACACAAGCAATGCCACAGATGCTGCAAGTGCGGTGTCGGCTACAGTAGAATTAAAGATAAGGGATTAGATATAAATTGGCTCTAGCATCCCTTACTCACTCACTGTAACACAACAGCACACATTATTTCACGGTGTTCTTCAGTAAGGGGGTGGTTACTGTTACTGCCGCCAAACGAGCTTACCAAATGACTGCGAAATGCAGTGTGCCCTGTCAATACTTCCAGAGCCAACTTTGAAAAGTTCATTTCCAAATTTGACCCTGACGACAATCAAACCCGGGAATCTTTTAACAGAGCGTTACGGCAAACACCCTAACGACTCATCCAATGGGCTCGTCAATGTCGTAAACATCAGTTTGTCAATTGTCAGAGTCAATTATCCTTTATCTTATTTATTCTTGTCCTATCCGTATCGGCGGCGCACTTGCACATCCCTCTTGCTTTCCTTGCTTATGTCTGTCGAAGCTAAACACTTATATGCGTACAATCATTGCATTGTTTAATATGTTAGAATATTTGTCTGTAGATTTATCACACTACTTGCATTTGTACTACTATAGTGTACTTGCATTTCTACACTATAGTAACGTATCAGGTATTGTTGTATGTTATGATATATTTATGCACACATCATATACTTAAGCAAGGATAATTAATAGATACACACCGCAGTGTGTCTTTATGTACATAGACTAATAGAATCTGGGCAGAGGACTAGGAGATATCTTAGTAATTAAATGTAAGTTGAGACGTTGGCAACTTCTGAATTATGACAATTTCATTAATATAGGGTTAGAGCCGGAGATGAGACAACTCACTGCGATAATCAACGCAATGTATTAATTAAATTTAGGGGCTTAGTTGTTATTTACGATTTTCTTTGATATCGCTCTTTGAAAACGACATGAAAATCCGTTCAGTTGTTTTTGAGATTATCGCGAACATACAGACATACAGATAGACGACAGACGCGGCGGGGGACTTTGTAAGGATTATGAGCGAGGATTATGACATTTTTGCCATGGGTGAAAAGAATGGTTACTTGTTTTACCGGGTTTCATTACTATTCTAAACTAAATTATAATCTATGACGTACCTACGAGTAGGTACATAATATAAAGATATCGTTGGTACCAATATTTTTTTGACCTAATTAAATATCGCGGCCTTGTTGAAAATTATTTTCCTGTTTTTGACGAGCAGTATTTTATGATATATATATGTACTTACTTATATACAATTACCTACTTATGAACAACATTCAAAAAGCAAAATAATCAATAAGTTTCATATAACTTTCATACCATTTTATGATACAAACTGATTTAGAAATACCACCTCACTTAGGTTATGAATTATGACGTAATTATACATAATTATGGGTACGAAAAAAATACGACCTTTACAAAGTAATTTCGACCTTTCAGAAGTACTTATATAATAATTTTTTACAGCTTAATTATTCCTTTGAGTATTCTGCGTTACATTAATCTGCGAAATTCTTAAGTGTAGGATTTTTCTCTGCCTATTTTATAAAATGGACAACTCAGATGAACTAACAGCAGAGTGGAGCCGGTAAATGCTAAATTGCGAAGTGAAAGGGTGTAAAAACTAGTTTTCAAAAAAACAAAAAAGCAGGATGGAATTACATTTCACACGGAGGTAAACTTAGAAACCAATATTTTTGATGTAATAATTAATTGTAACTTGGGAGTTAGATAAAAATAATGCAATTATAATA
The DNA here is from genome assembly GCA_918317495.1 of Synanthedon vespiformis. Lineage (NCBI taxonomy): Eukaryota > Metazoa > Arthropoda > Insecta > Lepidoptera > Sesiidae > Synanthedon > Synanthedon vespiformis. Next base: position 5,428,177 of record OU906951.1, on the reverse strand, counting down.
CAACACTCAAGGCTTTTCTTATTATGTAACTCGTTTTTACAAGAAGTGAAGAAAGAAGCCGTACGTTAGGTATGTAGTGTAGGTATTCATGTACTGTTTGTTTTGCTTTGTTATTCTCATGTCCTTGCTAGGTCTATATACTTAGTTTACTGTAGACACAATATATTGAGTACATCTGTCTGCGTCTATTTGGAATTAAGCCAAAAGTAGTAAAATATAAGTCTTTAAAAAAAGAAAAACCGACTTCAAACCGTCTCATGGTCTTTTCTCATGGATACCATTGTCAAAACTGGACCAAATTGAAATGGGACCACACGGGAAACATCTGCTTTCAAATAAAAAATCATCAAAATCGTTTCACCTAGACGAAAGTTATGAGGCAACAAACATAAAAAAATGCCTCCTCCTTTTTGGAAGTCGGTTGAAAAAATCCGACTTTAAACCGTTTCATGGTCTTTTCTTATGGATGCCATTGTCAGAACTGGATCACATTGAAATGGGACCACACGGGAAGCACCAGCTTTCAAATAAAAAAAGAATCATCAAAATCGATTTTCCCAGAAAAAAATACAGTCGAATTTAGAACCTCCTCCTTTTTGGAAGTCGGTTGAAAATCTTTACCTATTACAAGCAAAAAAGGGCTACGTTATTAAGAGGGCAACTTTAAGACGTCCTTTGATTTATGTTCTTTTTCTATGCGATTTTTAACATGTATAGAGAATGAAAATTGTAATAGTATATATGTATATAAGTATACATTAAAAAGATCTAAAACCCACAACATTGTGTGCTCAAGTAAATTAAGTAATTCAATGTACTCTTCGCTTCTGTATGTTTCCACATTAACTCCTTGTAAACCATATCGGACATTGATACGAATTTTGGGCAATGAACGAGGAAGGTTTGTTTATATATGACAGAAAAAAATAGGTACATATTATGTAGCCGGGGGCGAGTCGTTAGTAGATTAAATGTTAACTACGCACGAAGAAAATAGAATAATATTTTCGCCGTTCGGGCCACCTTAATTTAAAAGTTGTTATTTCGACAATTTTTATATGTACTTTCTAAAAAATTCAGACAGACCAGACTAATGGTCGTCTGACAGGTTGACGGTCCACTTGGTAATAGATGGTTACCGTCACCTATTAACACAAGGAACGCCACAGGTGTTGCAAGTGCGCTGTCGACCTTAGAAAGATCCATTAAAAATAGGCGATTAGTGTAAACAGGAATAGGAAAAATGGGCTCTGGCATCCCTTACTCACTCATCGAATCACATAAACACTTCAATTTATACTATGTAATATGTAAGAAACTAATTTTACGCTCGCAATAACCAACTCGACTTTAAAACATTTGTCATATTGTTCATGGAAAATCCGTTCAACCCACGCATAGACTCTTTATTCTGTTTTATGATCGAATATAACGTTCCGAGGGTGAAATGTTTCCTATGTAGGTAGGTAAATGAGAGTATGAAGCGTGGTTCTACCTGGGCACAATGGGAAGGGGTATTTATAGAAGCGAGGGCTTGCTCGATGCAGCGGGCACGTGTTTTCAATTAACCGCCTACGCGCTTATCTAGCACCCGTCAGCTTTATTTCAATATTTATGAAGTCCCTTTCACAAATTACCAAAGGGTTATAGCGTGTCCTTATTTAATACGTCCCGTGAGCTTCTTTCTTACGCTATGTTTCTCTGTATCTGAACATGGTTACCAGATTTGGAATCCTTCTATACTAACATAATATTATAAAGAGAAAAGATTTGTAATAAATAATCTCAAAAAACAAGTGGACCGATTTTAAAAATTATTTCACCATTAGCTTTTAAATAGGCTCTATTTGCAACAGCAAGTATTATATAAAAAAGGATTAGTGCTACAAATATAAGACCAGACAAATAGAAATTGTATTTTTTGACATTGGAAATGTCTTTTCGACCGGCCGAAATAGAGAAAAAATAGCGAAATAGCGCTCAATACTTTGGAAACGAAAAATAATATCAAAAATTTCAGACAAATTCCTCCGGACAATTTAGTCAGCCACAATTTGAGCCTAAAATAAAGACGATAGCGTTAAGGGTTTGTCCTGTAGCTTAACCTTTTTGAAAGAAGTCAACAAGTCAGAACAACATAATTTCGAATTCAAATGTGCTCGATAGTCGTGTGAGGCATGAAATCTATGAATTTTTTAAAGGAGTACCTATAAATACTAGTTACTAAGTTACCAGGAGAACTTAAAAGCGGGATTTAATAAGTGAGGCTGAAAATGCGAAAACAATTCAAGACGGGCAAGAAGTGACCTAAGACTCATACACATGAGAAAGTATGATAGAAATTTTTGACATCTTTTGTAGGCAAATATATTTTAATAAAAACCCCTCTACTTTCTTAACACATAATTTATTGAAAACTTGTATATGTTGAAAACGTTTCACTGATATAACGAACGAATGGACATATCTTAGACAAGTGGCCTTTAACTATTTGTTAAAACATGGAACATTTTCACTAATATTCAACGTAAAAAGGTTCAAATTTGAATAAGTCTTAATTTTGTAGATTTCTAAATGTGTCTGTATTAAATTACGGCTCAAGGAAACCATGATGCGACCTTTGAATTCTGTTACAGAGGCTGAAGCGCAAAGGGCAGCCTTCGGGCTTTGAGAGTTCGGCGCTAATCAAATAAATTTACGATATTGTAGTCGTCTAAATTAATTCTAGAATTTGCCTCTTTGTAAAATTGGATTTTTAGAATTGCTGTGAGCGTAGACGCGAACGCAATTCGGTTTACGTTGCTTATATTACGTTGAAGTTTCTATTGAGTGTAGGTGTATTGAATGTACCCCTGGGTAGATAGAATGCGGGCGGTAGTCTATTCACAGTGGAAGTGCATTACATTAGTGGGGAGAGAGTGGAACTATTACAGTTAAATAGTTCACTGCATTCGAATGTAATTCCCTTTGTGAAAAATAAATGGAAGGTTAATGGTAATATGGACAGTTTTACGCCAACGTAAATTTGTGTATAGATTACTTATACAGATATATATCTAATCTATCGCCGAGCGTTAGTCTCGTGAAAACTCAAGAATGGCTAGACCGATATTAATTCGGTATTCAATTATGGAAAAAGGTAAAAAACAGGGAAGGTTTTATATAAAAATTTCTCCCCGGGAAAAGGCGGTAGCGGCAGTAGCGGGTCTCTAGTAATATTATAAATGTGAAAGTTTCTTTGATTGGATGTTTGTTACTCAATCATGCAAAAACGGCCCATTTGGATGAAATTCGGCACACATAATATAGTTTATTATCTGGATTAACATATGGATACCTACTTTTAATTCTAGAAAAATTTGAAGGTCACAATATTGAGATTAATTTTACCACTATAGGTTAGACAAGAAACAGTAACATTATAATCTATTTTAAATAATATCGGCAATGTGGATTTACCTTACTGCGTGAGTGGGAGGTAAGTTTACAGGAAATGACCTAAAATATGGTTCTAGTTTTATTGTCTAAATAAAACAAATCTAAGTTATGTTTGATTGCGATTGAATCCATACATTAATGAAATTGGGTAAAAAGCCAACACATTGCACAACATACACCGATTGATTATAAGATATATTTAGTTAATTTAATTTTTTTGTGGCAATATTTTATGATAATATTTAAACACATTCTTATGTTAATATTTCGTGCGACAGGATTTCGTCAGTGATCCAATGTAGCGTTTTTCTATTTAGATTTTATTGCAAAACTTTAACTTGCTACATTTGTCGTTTGTTCAGACTTGACTATTCACTTCAGAATAAATTATTCATAAATGTTAGTTCCTCCGGGATTCTATTTACTACTTATTATTTATTTTCTATTCTATTTATTTACTAAAGCGAAATGTTGAACTTATACTTAAACTAGCGGCCCGCTCTAAGCTTCGCACGACTTTGTTACTATATAAAGATAAGCATAATTATGTAAAATACATGACCTTTAAGTTAACCTACAAAATGCAATTTCAACGCTGGCTATTTAATAAAAGCCTGTACCTACTTATCACGTTGTGAAATATCTTTTTTCAAATGGGTGTACTGCTTCAAGAGATGAACCTCCACATAATGTAAGTACCTAAACCAAGAACTCGTAAAGAAAATACTAATTTATAAAATATTGAATGAAATAATAAAAAAGATAATTCTACATATTTCCTTCAACGTGAATTGTGTAATGTAGCGAAAATAATGACAATTTTTCAAGTGAGATGGCAGTTTTCAATAACAAAGGGGAAATTGGTGAATTTTTTTGTGAATAAAATTTCTCCAGGAAGTACAATCATATGCATAAACCTAATAACAAAACAAAACAAAACAAAACATTATCGCTCAATAAGTCTTCATTTATAACGAAAGAAATTAGAATTAACAAGCCCAGAATAGGCAAGTGACGCGTCAGCGATTACCATATGACTTTTTATTAGTGACTATTAAACCCGCTGTCCATTGATTGACTTTATTGTCTAAAATCATTAAGAGCTAAATGAAAAGCCCAGTCGAGCCAAGACCAAGTTGTGAGCTGGGAGCTATTTATTTATAACCGAGCTCGATAATTTGTTCGTTAGCAGTTTATTGTTTACTATTCTCAGTTGCGCACGGGTGCTATAGACTGTCACAGGTCAATTTTCATTTTTATTAAATCTATTTATGTACTAATAAGATTAAAAAGAGGTAAAGTTTGTAAGTGTATTCGTTTGTATGTGGGATGTAATCTTAGAAACTAATCACTCGATTAAAATAAATATTTTTCCAATATAATTACAATAGAATTTCAGGATTAACATAGGCTAAATATTCTAAGCGGGCGAAGACTGTTACCTAACAGAATGTCGGCCTAACTCGTTAACCTGCTAAGTCACATTTTGCATAGTTTTCAGGAGGAAGAAAAAACGAAATGTCAAAATGTCGTGCGTCGCATCAGGCATGTGAAATGAGCGACATTATCAGTACAAAACTTAGTATTTAGCAAGTTTTCTTTTGCTATTAGTCAGAAAGCAGTTTTTCCATTTATGACATTTCTCACCTTTTAAATTTGATATCGTCGTTATTCCTTCATCAAAGGCAGATAATCGTGTAAAATTGTCGAAAAGTATAAAAAGTGAAATTGGCCAAAAATGGACATAGCAAGTTAACGAATTAGGTCGACGATAAGGGAAATTAATTAATCCCCTTATGTCAGATAATTTGTGAGTAGGAATGGGCATTTATTTTTGTGAATTACCTATTTGCTTTAGTTGTCAACCAACAGTGTTAAAGCGGCCGAAGTAGAACGTAATTTACGTTCTTTTTGATGATTGAAAACGAGTGGAGCTTGGCATCAGAGTAAACCCAATTTACGCAAGGGTAAGCTTAATGCTTTGCTAATTTTGCTAAAGAAATATAAAGAGTTAAATTGAAAAACCTGCTGTAATAAAAAAAAATCTGGCTGTTAGTAAAACAAGCCACCATAAAAAGGATTTTTTTTTTAAATTACAATAGTTTTAGCTGAAGTTTCAAATGTGTTAAAATATGAAACACATATTATGTTTCTAAACTAATGTAATAAATTTGAAGAGTTTGTTCAGGCGAATTGTAAAAAAAATTTTTGCATTTGCGAGCGAAGGCGACTCCTCGACGAGAACGAAATTTAGAAATAAAATGACATGGAAGACGGCTGTTAAAGGGCATAATACAAAACCAGGTTTTTATACACAAATAATACATAATATTTTTATAACTTACACTTTGGAGAATTTGGTAATAAAAGTCTTCCTTCTTTACACAGTATAAAACAGTCGATTCCCTCCGTCTGTATTATATACGATATCATGTCTGTAGCACTACCATGAGTTTATGACGATAGAAATCGCTAGCGAGAGATGAGCGAGAACGTAAAATATTTGTATGAAAAATTGTACAGCGCCTCTAGCGGTCACGCAAAGAACTAAAACCGGTAACATGAGTTGTATAAGTGAAAACCTATCGAATGTAGTCGCTAGCGACCATTAGCGACTGACGTTTAACTTGACATTTCTATACAAAATCGGTACCATGAGTTACAAATTTGACTGATGCTCTCGAGAAATACCGTAACGTTAGTAGTTAAATCATTCACTAGCACATTGAAGGGTGAAACGTTCGTTATCGACAGAAGTAAACTAACGTAAGATTTCGATAGCAACTCATGGTGATCTTTTAAATTACGAAACGGATTTTAATGCGGTTTTCACTTATGGTAAGAGGAAGGTTTTTTTTTATTAAGGAGGAAGGTTTTATCTATACTAATAATATAAAGAGCAAAGATTGGATTATTTGTTTGTTTGCATTGAATAGGCTCCGAAACTACTTTCACTGTTGGGAAGCTATATTATCAACGAGTAACATAGGCTATATATTACGCGGACGAAGTCGCGTGCAACAGCTAGTATGAACGTGATAAGTAGTATAATATGAAGAAAAAAAGCCATACGAAGCGGCCCTCTTAGTAAATTATAAAAAAAAAGGATTATAAATTGCATTTAAGAAAGAAAGGCACGGTATTTTAATACTTTCAAAATTGAATATCTATGAAACCCCATTACCAAATTACACGATATTTTTCCAGTAAAATCTATAATTTCTTCTTATATGATGATGGCTTGATGGCATGTAAAAAATGTTTAAATACTACATAATAGAAAAATGTTTATTACTTTATTAAATCGAACATGTCAACATATCGAGTATCTACATCTACATACTTGAAAATTTTCCTCACATTTTGTTTATAAAATTGGACTAGACTACTAATGAAACTTGTTATTTTTCCACTGATTTGATATAAAATTATGTATAAGTGGAAGCAACTCATGAAAGGTAGTCAACAACCGTAAATCACTTCGAACCGAGAGAATAATATCAAAATACAAAATTATGGTAATGTATGATTTCTAACTTGAATAAATTTAATATTTAAGACACTTATTTGCCTACATTTATTGATATTAATTTTACTGTGTTTTGTAATTTGTTTTACAACTAACTAAGTCGTCTATTTTAAACATAAAATAAATTGTAGACGGATAAACGTCTTTTAAGCTTCGTAGTAGATGGCATTATTTAAAAAAAAGGCATTTTTAAAGAAAACCATAAAAGTGGGTTTAAATTAAAGAGTAACAATAAAAAAATATTGTTATTAAAACAAAAGATGAAAATCCTAGTTAAGAGTTTTTTGGGATTCACCAAAAAGGTGAACCTCGTTAAAGGTAGATTAAATTTTGCCTTTGCTTTTAATTTAATTGATAATACCCTAAACTCGAAACTCAAAAATTTTTAGATTTTTTTTATTCGTAATGAAAAACATACCTAAAGCTTAAGCGCGATATTACATTTAGAAGGACGAGTAAGTGGATATTTTAAACGATTATTTTCTTTGATATAGAAGTAGCGAAATCTTTGACAATGAAGCAGCTTACAAAGTTGCAGGAAATGTTAAGAAGATATTTCGAAAACTTTGCTACTTACAATTCCTTGACTTTGCGAATTATTTCAATGGTGTTATTTATAAAGATTTTATAAGTGAACTGTCGCTGTTGTTGTATTTATATACTTACTAGGTACAACTTATCTTTTTATTACAAATTAAATATCCTTACATAGTAACAATTAAAGTCGTTCTATATCCGCTAATTTCTCTGTATATGATCATGAAGTGGGTGTATTGCGTCAGTGAAGGCTCGAAAATAAGCACGTGGTTCTGTTCGGTGATAAGGCATTTACAAACTGTTACATCATGTAGCTACTACCTATATATTTACAACTACTAATAGGAAACTCCTTTTGACTACCATATATTTATAATAATATGTATTAATAAGGTGCTTCATTTGACTTAATAATCGGTTCAAAAATAAACACGTCTCCAATATCGCGTCTCGACACTTGAGGCCTGCTTGAAGTGTTTGTGTTTACGTTAACGTTTATAGAACCGATATACCTAGCTAATTCGAAAACATGAATGTCGCTATTAAACAGTTTTTATTAGGTTACTTAGTTTTGTGGTGAAATAAGTTAATTAATGTAGTAGAAATTCTTTATATGCTAATAGTAGTATAAAATAATATTCGAACGAACCTTATTATAAGCCTATTGTGTTGTGAAGATAGCGCAAAAATCAGCAGGTAAAATTGTAGACCAATTTAATTGAAATCCTGACTCTAGTAAATCAATAAGTGACAAAACAGTTATAGAATGGTATAGAGAAAGAGAACGTCAACAAGTCAGGATAATCAAATATTTAGAAACAAAGTGATCAGAAATATTCATTCAACTATAGTCTAATTTATTCATACCACCCACCTTGCACAAATATGTATATCAGATATGCAAATTCAATCATATGATTTTTTGTAAGGACATCTCAACTATTTTATATATCTAAAACATGTGTAAAATAGTTGATGTTTCTGAATCAATGTAAGAAAATGTCATCATGACTCTTTTTTATGACCTTAATGACCACTATGATTGTTTTCATACGAATAAAACAAAGTCGTTGCCCGCCACTTTTTCCGCTACGCTACGATTTTCCACTTGCTTCTTCTAAAGAAAACTCTGCGTTGCAATATCTCTATCTGTTGTGGTTGAAAGAAAGAAAGAAAGAAAGAAGAAAGAAAGACAGAAAGAAAGACATTTATTCACTGCACGAGGGACATTAACATTACATTACATAAGAAACAGAAACAACAAAAACTCACAGTACATTTCATTTTTGTTATATTTATAAATCCTTCACGTCTGTTTCTCCGCTAACTACTTTTAAACCACGCAACGGATTTTGATACAGTTTTCACAAATGAAAAGAGCGATAAACGAGAATAGTTTGTATACATAGAAGCCGTGGCTGGTTGTTACATAACTAACTTTTAATTAATACGTTAATTACATTATGTTACTTACGCATCACGTCTAGCACGTTCATCCCAAAACTTCTCCCAGAATGTTGATCTGTTTTTAATGCGGAGCACGCTTGTGCTTAGAGTGCGAGGCAACGTTCCTCCACTGCTACTCCCGGAGACACCGGTAGCCATGCTGTGTTCCGAAGCGGAACTTTTGGCTATAAAGTTCACGCCTCCGCAACCAGCACTAAGTTTCTCCGACTGAGACTCTGAACGTTGCATGTTTCTAGAGATGCAGCCAAGGCTACTTCGACAATCTACATTACAGACTTGTAACTTTCTGTCGCAACTAGCAGATTCGCTGTATTTTTTTAGAATTTATTGAGACTTCACCACGACTTGTATCTATGGTAAGGTTTCGTGCTTTACTTCGAGTTGATATTGTATACTACTTCCTTTGTTCTCAATTACGTAATCATTGTCGTACAAAGCATCTTGTTAAACCTTTAATACTGTATACGCGTCCCTATGATCTTTTAATTTAAATTTTTTATCACTTTGACATACATTTTACGCGCTGATATCACTATCTCGTTCAGACATCCTTATCAATAATGCACTGAACCAGTGTTTATGCCTCTCGAACAATATTCAACATCACCAAAAACGTAATCAATAATGTAAACATTCATAAAATAAATCTATAGATACTATGTAAATATTAGGCCTTATCCTTGGCACAAAATTAGCTGTTAGCTGTAGTGTTGACTAGGGCCAACCTGTTAGACCAGTGAACGACCTCGACACTGAACTAAAACGCAACTGCTTTTGCACTCAGTGTATGTGTATGCACTATATTTTTATTTAAATTATTTCCAAGCACTGTGTCGCCGTACAAATCACCTTGGTCGGGGGCCGAGTACAGTTGGCTTTTGAGACGTAAAATCAATGCGTTAGGGTTCACATTTTAATCGGGGTTTGCTTCACGCCGGTTCAGCCGGTGCAAACAGTTCGTTTGATCGCGTGTATTGACTGAGGGCATGGAAGCTGTCGTGCCGTCTGCAGCCCGCGCGGACTATCAATGGGAGGTGGGCGACTCAACCGACTCGGAGAGTTGACAGGGCGCCTGTAGTATAGCGCAGGCCGCGGGTAGCGGGCGGTGCGGGCGGCTCGTCCCACTCGCTGGCCCGGCTGCCACCGAGCGCTCGCGACTTTGCCCGAGGTTAAATTTGGCGCGGATGGAAACTGGCGGTAGCGATGGGCGGTAATCAATGTTCAACGTGGAAATGAAGGGCCAGTAAAAGCATTTAATTTATTGCTAAATAGATTTCTGGTGCTTCCTACGGAACAGGTGTGGTTTAATTGTTTTCTTTCACTCGTCTCGGATGTTTCCATGGATCGATAGTCGCCGCTTTTGTAAATTATTGCACAAAGGGTAGGCATTGTTTCCCTCAATCCCTGAATGGACCTCAATCTAACGTTTTTCAGGCGTTTCCTTAACACTTAATAAAATATAGAACTTTCTTTACAAAGCTATGTAAGCTATTATATAATATCATCATTAAATAAAAAATTATGTACTTTATTTTATAAACTAACATTTAATAATTCCAAGCAATTTTTAGTGTTTGTAGGTAAGATAGGTTTATCAGCTTGAATAAGTAATTTAATAACATACATAATACACATACACATTATAATATAATTGATTTTTTCTACTCATATGCACAAAGTTGTTACATGATATAATTGATTTAAGAAAAGCTTCGTTTCAAGTTATCTTCGTATCGTTTTTATAGAATTGTTTATTCAGATAGATTGTAACGATTTTGTTTAGTCTGAACCTACTTAAATTGATTGATGTTTCCGCTGTTTCCTCTTCTACCTATATACCTACAATTTCAATATGCTGCTGCTGTATGTAAATATGTGGTACAATTCATTAAAATTTGCAGGAATTCTTATAAGTAGCTAAAACGATGTATAATTTTTATAAAGAACTACAGATACCTATTATGATTTCAAAACATGAAGTTATCTACTTTTTTGGCTTATATTTAAAAACTTTATAAAATGCTATATTATAGGAATAAGCAAAATATTATTTTCAAATAAATAATGGTTCTTAAAAGAAATAAATGGGATCTTTATATAAAATTCTTCTTCGCCAAACAACTAGGCGCTTACTAGCGAAACGAGCGTTCCCGGGGGAAATATTGCGGATATTGCCTGGTAATGTTGCCTTCCTCTAACTCTGCCTGAACATATTTATTTACTGGCCGCAAACGTTTTGTTAAAAAATTTAAAAAGAAACTATTCCAAATACAATGTTCAGTTTTACAACTACATATAAAACAAAATACTTATATTTGCAGCAACAATAATAAATGTCGTTTGTTGGTGAGCATTTTGTGCGAACATTTGACAAAGTCACGTAACTACGTACTACGTACGTGTTTCTAGGTAAACATTAGAAGGACAATAAAAAAATGAATATAAGATTATAGATCTACTAGCTGGCGCCCGCGACTTCGTCCGCGTTGAAAAAGAAAAAATAGCCTAGCCTGTGTACAAATGTTTATCTACCAAGTTTCATGAAAATCAGTTAATTAATTCGTTTAAGAGTTATGGAGGAACCTACATACAATACCCCTTTTTATTTGAAGTAGGCACTCCTGGCCGACGAACTAGCTAAGACTCAGAAGCTTAGGAACAATATTTTGCACGAAACAAAAAGATGACCGCTTTTGTAATAAGAAGGCGTCACTGAACAGTTGCCTCTTAGAGTGCTTATGTATATTCTAAGAGTTGCCTACTATTCCTTTAAATAAATAGTATTTTTTCTGTTAACAGAATCTACACAATAATACATTAGTCTTATTCTATTTATTTGTTACTTTATTGTAACCACATTTTTACGGTAGAAACACAGTGAAATTGTATTTTGGTGAGTGATGCTAGAGCCCATTACCCCATGCCTTATCCATAATCCTACTATGATCAGTAGTGCACTTGTAACACCTGTGGCGTTGCTCGTGTTATAGGCGACGGTAGCCACCTAACATCAAGTGGACCGTCAGCCTGTCTATAAACCTTAACATTAAAAGAAATCCTAATTAAGAATTCATCGAAAGATTAATGTTGAAGACACAATTTGTACAATAATCTTCTGTTGGGTAAGTAAATTTAAAACACCTACCTAGTAGTGTGCAAAACTATTTAAACCATATTAGAAGCTACTTCGCTACAACAAATACTTTATTCAAATTGAAAATTAATATTTCTAAATGAAAATACACACCTTTCGTCTTTTCGCCGACAAAGTTCATTGTTAAAAATGTAATATTACATATACAAAGTTGAAAGCACAAAACTCGCTACACATCTAAGGAATCTTTGGAATATATATTTATGAAAAAAAAAAAAACAGACAGTGAAAGCGATAAAAAAGAGCAAGCCAAGAAAACCGAGACAGTATTTTTAACCGAAGCAACATGCTATTGAAATGTGCGTAGGTAAATATACATACGCTCTGTCCAGCTGTGCCGCCTCGGCCTCCTTGAATCTGCAAGCAATTAAATAATAAGGAAAAAGAAAGAAACATTAAAGTCTCATAAGGACGTAACTATGCCACCTAAGCGGGGTAGTTCGAGCTTAACACCGAAAGAATATTGTGCTGGAATAGTGTTGTGACAGGCTCTGTAGAGGCTATGGCAATAGCATGGCTCATTTGCAGTAGTCTTTTTTACTCAACAGGGCGCATCGTCCAATCAATCGCACGAAGCAGTCGGACCACGTGGTCTCATATTAGACTGATGAGTAATGGCTCCGCCCTGGTTCTATTGGGGGGATTAGCATACATATTTATATACCTTATGTCCACCTGGAATTATGTACCTTTCCTCTTATCCTCGACATAAAATACATAGTATAAATTGAAGACGTTTTCCATATATGTCTGTCTGTATATCCGCTTACTCTTTTTAAAACACGCAACGGATTTTGATGCAGTTTTCAGCATCAGTTAAGTAATTTGTCATGGAAAATATGGAAGTATAATGTGACAAAACCAAATTTGCAACCAAGTTGCCGAAACTGTCCGCGTCTGTCTGTTTCTCTATTTCTAAACCACCTAACGGATTTTGATTCGGTTTTCACTAATGGAAAGAGGGATAAACGATAAAATTATACGAGCAATTAACGATATATTTTTTATTTATATAAAAAATTGCATTCGGGGTGAACCCGAGAGCGAGACGCTCGTACTTATATGAGCGTACCGAGAGCGAGGCGTTCGTTCTATAGTCAAGTTGCGAATTTGAATATCTAATTGGAATCCTTTTTTTATTCATTTTTATATATTTTCCATATGAAACGCTTTTTGAACGGTTCTATCTCCACCCATTTTTATTTAAAACATACAAATATACATTGCTGGTCAACCTATTTGGTTAGGTTAGTACCTACATGTACTACACATGTAGATTGATAAGTATTTCAACTTAGTACATTTTCTTTTAGCACTTTGGTATCGAAAAGCAGAATTAATTTATAATCGAAAATTGTTCTTTGACAGAGAATGTCAGCGATTCAAATGTTAAACATCAAACGTTACTTAAGTTAAACGAGATTATATCGAAACAAGAAACGCTTCAAAACGTTTACCCGTTTTAATACGCTGTCAAACTAAGCTGTCAAAAGGGTAGCCTACTCTTTAAGAGAGTAACATTTACTTTTACATGAATTTGGGATTTATTTAGAAAGATGGACATTAGGTGAAACAAAAGTTATATGTAATAGTAGCGAACCGCTCGCGGCTATGCACGGATGCCATTTTTTCCTGTAAATTGAATACAATAACCTTCCTAATTATAGTCAAAATCATATTAAAATCTGTTGGGGTGGTTTAGAAGAAGTTAGCGGAGAAATAGACAGCGACTTTATTCTATAGTAGAAGGTACCGATTTTATAATAATATAATAATATGTATATACAAACCTTCCCTGTTTATCCCTCTTTCCGTATGTGTTTATTCAATCGGTTTACAAATAAAAAAGTTATACGAGCGAATACCGAAATACTGCGCATACAAAGTTGCGCGCGGGTACAGCTATAGTTTAAAATGCTGTCGATCTAATTGGAATCGGCCGGTTAGAGTCGTGGACTAATGCAAATGAGCCTTTAAATAGTTCGTACCACATGGCACTTATCGTCTCCACTGTGAAACAAAAAAGTTAAATTTCAAGCAACAGACGACACAATGCGGGTACGAATTTTATATAGGAGTGCATGCTATCGCCAGTCTGCAGTTTGTTCGTAGGCGTTTGTGAGTAAGCTCTACTCGAATGTTAGTTTTGTACACAACATATAAAGTAGGTGATAAAAATCAAAATATTATCTTACTTTGTTTATGCGTCCTTGACACTGAATCGTGAACACGTGTAATATGTGTAATGTATGTCTTCAAAAACCGTTTACAACGATAGCAATCGTGTTTTTTACTCGCATTCAACAATACTGTCTGTTTTTTATAATGTTTGTATGTATTTTGTAGGGAAGTACTACGTAAATATGTGTATTTGGTAAATAGCTGCATGTTACGTAGGTACCACTTTAGCTATTTTACTTCTAGATTTCGTTTTATTACCATATTCATTAAACCCGCCCGAGTGGAGTGGTTAAGTGGTAAAAGCGTTCGTCCGCGGATTTAAGGGTCCCAAGTTCGTTTCCTGGCAAAATTTTAGCCTGTATATGTATTGGGTCTTACATCCAGTCTTGTATATTTCGCAAAGGATAAATTAATAATTTAAAGTCACACGATTGGTGTAATTGTCTGCCGAATTATAGCTTCTAATATATTATTTAACAAAATATACAAGTACATAATATATAAAATAAATTTTATAAATAGAGTTCGTAAACAGCAGTTCATTAAACTGTTTAATGAATAATATTAGTAAAATTAGTAAGTACCTAATTTTGTATATACTGACAAATTTAAATAAATTAATATAATTATTATAATTACATAATGACACACTAATTATGTTGTATTAATCATTAATTTTTTTTTTTTTTTTTTTATATAATTATTACATATTTAGGAACGACCAATGGTCATAAAATGTTTGTCCTTAATCGAGTGGACATTTAAAAAAAGTCATGTCTAGTAAAGTTTTTGTTGAACTGTCCATAATGCATAATTTTCTTAAAGCTAATCTGGGTAAATCTGGGAAACTTTATTTTAACAAGAAAACAACTATCCATACGGTAATTTTTTTTAAACTCACTCTGAGCTCTTTAGGTAGGCTCTGACTCTTGAGATTGGAATCTGTCTCTAGAGTTCAATCCACGCTCTTATGCAGCATGTTAACATTTTGGGTCATTTTTTCGTGCAAATATTTGCAGGTATTGGACCGGTCAGAAGCAGCCTGGATCCACCGTCGACCCGCGGCCCTTATTAGGTCGTCTGTCCACCTTGTGGGTGGACGTCCTACTGCAAATATTTGCATGTTTCGTAGTTTAGCATTTTATCTATATTCAAATATGTTATGTAGGTAAATTGTATGTTATGTTATCAGTTGTTTTTAATATAAAAGGTACCTTACGGTTCTTATTTTGTATCATATAAATAACCTTGAAAATTTATAAATATTTCTACTTTGCAGAGAAAATTTTCTTGTTTAAATTAAATGTAATTCTGTAAATAAATCTTTCGAATAGACTTATTAACCAACCAACGAATTATATTAGATATTATTGACCACAATAAGATCGTACTCTGTTCAAGAACATGTTCGCAGCGCAGAGTAGTTTTAAAGTTAAGGGGTAACAAATTACTATTCCCACACAATTTTCCTTGGTTACTCGTCGAAAATATATCTAATTTATTTTTCTAAATAAGATATCCATTTTAAAAATTATTGAGTTGTTAGAGCCGATGGTTGGATTTAACCTCCGACGCCCGACACAAAAGATGGGTGTTATAAGTTTGATCTTTGTATCTGTGTATCTGTGTGTGGCGTATCTGTCTGATCGAGACAGTTCTTAGGTATAATTTATGAAGATCTGTTGAGGTGTTTGTCAACTCTAGTTGACAAAGGGATCTCAGTGATCTCACTAACTTTCAAAGTTTCGTCTGAAATTAGACCAAATGCTGAAGCAACTTACAACAGATATAGCGTGTTTAGGTTCAATAAAATGTCGGGGGTTAGTATATAATTTCCAATTATATAATATATATTATATACCTTATTATATAAGACATTAATTAACCTAACATATTGTGAGCGAACGAGACGAAACTTCATTCGCATACTTCACATAGGACAGCGCAGTCGCTTCGCGTTGGATCGCAACTACATGTGTCGTGTCGCGTTCGCTCATAGTACGACCTCTTATAATATATAATTAACGACATTGTTAAATTGTCAAACGTGAAACGTACCTTTCGCTGGCGATCGAGCTGTTCCTCGACATTGACTTTGGTGACATTTCGAAATCGGAGTCTGAGCGGTACAGGAAGGACTCGCGGCGTTGCGGCATCGCTTGGAGGACCAGAGCGGTGGAGGGCGAGCCCCCTTCGAGGGGGGACCGGGCACCTCCCGGCCCCCCCGCACCTCCGCCGTTCTCCACATCGAAGCTGAAACAACATGACGTCACACATTAAAACTCATACTATACAAATCTAAATCTAATTAATTAATTAATCCCCAGATGCGTCAATCGTCTTAATTAATTAACTTAAAGTATCTTAATTAATTAAAAGTGATCTAAGTTTGTCGAGTGGCAAACTTCATAATGAAACTTTATTTAAAATTGTAACCAGCCTGTACCTAATAGGTATATGCATTCAAAAAGGTTTGATGTAATTAAATCGTAACTTAATGTTCGCGCACACGCAATCGGTCGTGTGTAGTAACTTAATGAGCAATAATTATAGATTATTGCGAATTTATCGTCAGCGAATCGTAGTCGTTGCCGAAGATAGCAACAAATAATTATATTATCGCGCCGTTTAATGAGATTTTAATCCCAACGATGTATTGACGCATATTGATTCATTAATTATTTATAATCTAATTGATACAATACGCTGCAAGAGACAAATATGGTTTATGTTAATTTCATAGAGACTGGTAACAATATGAGTTTCTAATTGCACATTATATCTAGCAGACAGCAGTATAGGCAGTTTTCTATCTATTCTGGATAGAAGAGAAGGGCAGAGATTAATTCTTGATTTAGAATATAATATATATTAATTATATTATGCAGTGGCAGTTCTATGTAATTTGTATGTACAGTCGGCCGCATAATTCGATTAACACATTCAAAAGTGCAAAACAACTGAACACTTAACGCGTCATAAGTCGTTGTCACGACTAGAGAACAAAATAAACTTCACGTACTAACGATCGTAAAAAGCTTCAGTAAATAAGTAAGTCAGTAAATTGAGTGTTTCGTTGTTTTGCACTTTTGAATGTGTTAATCGACTTATGCGGCCGACTGTACATAGAGTAAATAATTACTTAATTAAGTAACTATTTACTCTATGGTACCTATTTCCATAATTGGTTGTAAGGTGTGTTTTTGATTTTGTCTGTAAATTTTATGTTGAGAGCTGTGGATTTTGAAATAAATCACGATGTTTTCGTAATTGAGAATTTCATCGCAGCGTCCTCTACCTTAAAACTGAGGAACTTCTCACACCTGGCGCCCTTGTACAACCAAGTAGTTCGATCTGTGTAGTACGGGACATTTCCGCGAGAGGTCTCTACTAAATAAAACTCTACTAAGCAGAAAATTAAATGTCCAAATAACACCCTGAACAAAATATTCAGTATGTGGGCGCCTACTAAAAATTCTAAAAAATAAGCAATTGTAGGTATTTTTAATCAAGACAATTAACACGCCGCCAAACAAGCAAATTAATTAATTATTTAAAGAGTGATGCGCGGAGGCGAATCAAAATTACTTAGGTATACTTAGATTAGTTTAAGAACTTAGTTATTGCAAGTTTAAATAAAATGCTTTTCAGTTTTTACAGCGGTTTAATTTTTCAAAATTCGAGTGATATCTTCGAGTATCTTCTGGGTTCATCATAGGCTTCATCTTTGCTACACGGTTAGTTTGATGCTGGCCAAGAGCAAGCCCATCTTTAATAAAAAAATACCACTTAACTAACTGGCGCCCGCGACTTCGTCCGCGTTGAAATAGAAAAAAATAGCCTATCCTGTGTCCTGTACGTCTAAATATTTATCTACCAAGTTTCATGAAAATCGGTTAATTCGTTTAAGAGTTATGGAGGAACATAAATACATAGTATACAACATAAAATAACTACACTTACAGATTTATTATTAGTATTGATTGATTGATGATGTATAAATTAAGCAGGCAATGTTTGTTAAAAATATATTTCGCCTTTTTACGAATAGATACGAGTAAAAGTTTATGCGAAATATGTAATGATGTCAATTTTATAAATACGACAAATTGTATGATTGTTTGAATGTTTGTTACTCGATCACAGACACGGCCGAACATATTTGCATGAAATTTGGCATATAGATAGTTTATTACCTGAATTAACATATAGGATACTTTTATCCTAAATGGATCGTTTATAAATATAAAAAAAAAAATCGGCACAGCTGTCGGAACAGCGAATATGTCAGTCGTTATAAATTATAATAGGTGTTATCATCATCAATACTAATAATAAATCTGTAAGTGTAGGTATTGTATGTTCCTAAACATTTAGACGTACATAGGCTACTTTTTTCTTTTTTAACGCGGACGAAGTCGCGGGCGCCAGCTAGTTAACTATATGTCTTATTTTTCAACACTTACGATTTCGCAGGCACAGCTAAGTAGTTGGAAATAATTAATACATGTTTTTAATATTTAAAAGAAAGATAATATTGATAAACGACGCAACATTTATTTTGTATAGTGAGGCAATAAAGAGAATTTCGTACAGATCCAAGTGAGTATCGGCATCACATTTCGAATGGCGGGCTCCCATCAAGCTCGCTCGGGCGGAAAATGTGATTTTCAAAGTTGTGGAATGTACCCGCGGTCGGACCACTCGCGTGACGCTTCCGACCCTTTGACATGTCTGACATCGGTCCTACTAGCCACTGAACCTGCCTTTTGACAAAACCTTTTCAACTATGTCTCTTACCCTTCACAAAGTATGTTCGCAATATGACTCTTTTAACATTTAATTTACCCCGACTCTTGACTTTCAAGAATTCAAACTATTTATTGTTAACTATTCGAAATCGGGGAATTTTCTAAGAAAATAAATTATTATTATGAAAAAAAAAAATGTGTTTGTTTTAAAACATTGGACTCAGATATAACCTTTGTTTAGGATTAAAACAAAGAAATTCTCAGATAAGGGAGAAGAGATCAGGCGTAAAAATAGACTGATTGGATTTAAAAGTAATTTGAGAGTTACTTTTAAATCCAATCAGATATCTTAGAGAGAAAGATATTTAAGAGTAAATAATTATAAATATAATATTTAAGTAAAATATTATATTTATAATTATTGCTGTGTATGTATAGGCCTTTTATATAATTTTGTGATTTTAAAGAAAATCATTTAATTGTATAACATACTGAGCAAAATGTAATTTTGCCCAATATCTTTTCAATGATTATTAAAAATAGCCCCCAGTTTCTAGCAGTACGTATTATCGGATTCGGTGGTGCCAGTAGAGTTACGTGTAAGGCAAGATGGGTTCTTTTAATGTGCTGCCGACTGTAGGAGTAGGTAGGGATAAGGGACTAGGAAGAGGTAAGGCATTGGGTCAACACAAAAAAATTGTTTTCTTTAAAAAAAATTTAATCAAAAATTTGAATTTGAAACGTACTTTTTTAAACACCACGGCACTTTCATATTAAAACCGGTAACACATTCAAAATTTCAAATGTAATATTAAAACCCCTTTAAAATCGGGTTTTGGCAAATGGAGTGTATGATATTTTAAATATCTGTCGTTTTAATTAAATAAATATTACTGCAACCGAGACTAAATGCAACGGACTTGATTGAAAATTAATGAAAAAACCGTTGGTGAGAAATCACAGGTGGATGTTTATAATATAATAATAATAAATCTGTAAGTGTAAGTATTGTATGTATTGTACGTTCCTCCATAACTTGAACTATTTTTCTGATTTTCATGAAACTTTGTAGACAAACATTTAGACGTAGGTATAGGACAGAGGATAGGCCACTTTTTTCTTTTTCAACGTAGACGAAGTCGCGGGCGCCAGCTAGTATAATATAAATAAACTCGAAGGGACTAGTAGAGAAAATAAGCTTAAAGACGACGGATAGCTACCTGCCGGTAGTCCGCCGTCTTGCGGAAACAGGCGGTCTTCGCAGAGGTCTACGAGAGGCTCCACGGGCGCTCCAACGTCTAGGCGCTTCGCTCCACCTAAATATACCATTATGAAAACTACCACCAATCCATACCAGACCTCTTGAATCATATACGACATAAACTGTTACAGAAGCGACGTATGTTGTAATGCAGTGGGAATCGTATCCTTTTAGACTAAATAATAAATTATAGATAGAATTTTGCGGACAACATAGTGAAGCCGGTTTTATAAACATGTGCGCGTAGGCCGTTTACTGTATTGAGATTTTATGTTCCAAGCTATAGCATCAATTTTTATTTTTTAATTGACAATATTGGTTTCCAGGTGTCAAATGTGATTAAATCCGACTTTTTATTTTTTTAAGATATGGTTTTATATCCTTTCACTACTCAATTCAGCATTTTCACTAGTAATCAATAATAATAATAAATCTGAAGTGTAGGTATTGTATGTATGTATGTTCCTCCATAACTCTTAAACGTATTAACCGATTTTCATGAAACTTGGTAGATAAACATTTAGACGTACAGGACACAGGATAGGTTACTCTTTTCTTTTTCAACGCGGACGAAGTCGCGAACACCAGCTAGTATTTTAATAAAGCGACGCGTAGTTTGATTGCATTTGTGCGCGTGTAACTGTGTATATACCAGTACACTGGGAAGGCGTAGTTTTATATGCTTCATATTGCCGTGAACAGGGTTCCTATTTTAGTTCCTATTTTATCTGAATATTTTATGATGAAAATTTGAGTTTATAATTAACAATTTTAAAAGTCCCTTGTAATTAAATTCCTCAAACAAAACTGTATAATTATATTCTCCTAGTGTGCAGTTAGATCAGTTGAATTAATAATATTTATAATTATCAGGGCCTCCATCAAACTCGAATCAAACAAATTGATGTTTGTACTGGAGAATGAAATATTGATTTTATATCGTCCCACGATTAATCAGAACACAAAATGCTACAACAAAATGAATATCGAATTGTGCGAATTGGCTTACTTTAATGGAATATTCGTATTGGAAATTATGCAATAATAAGGGTTAGTATTATAATGACTAAATCTGCAAATGACTCAATCAGCAGAAAGCCTAATATTACAATGACTACCAAGTAAAATGACTACTTATAAAAATTGTCACATCGTTAATGGATTGTACTCGTAGATTTTAAAACAAGTAGGTAACAAAGTGTCTTTATGGCAAAAAATATTATTTGATATGATTTTTTTTAAAGAAAATCACTAACTAGTTGACGTTTAGTATTTGAATATTCGTCTAAAAAAAGCGAGATTTCCGTTTCAATAGCTACTAACTACCATAAAAACCTGCAGTACTTAATTTTGAAGCGGTACGAAATACATCTATTAAGAGTAAACTGAAACTGTGTCATTAAATTTGCTTTTAAATGAATCGTTAATTGAAATACGAGTTTTTAATTCGCGCTAGTATAGAGACACACAACGACCTCAATAACGAAATTTTAATGAATAATATAATCCCACGATTAAATGAAATATACACTTTTGCGTGAATAATTTCCTTTCTTTTTATGTCAAGGTTATGGACAGGCTGACGGTCACTTGATGATAGGTGGCTACCGTCGCATATAACACAAGCAACGCCACCGGTGTTGATGTGCGCTGCCTATCATTCTAGGATTAAGGATAAGGTATCAGGAAGGGATAGGGCTCCATACTATAATACTGTGAATTTTGAAAATTTAAAAAAATGTGACGGTTTGTGTATTACATATTATTATAAAAAAAAAATGCATTCGGGTTATGCCGGGAGCGGGAAACTAGCTATGTCTTCGAAAGAAAAAAAAATCGAATCGCAATTAAAATATGTCACACTAGAGGCCTGTTTCACCATCTGTCAAGTAGGCTATCCGTCATTTAAAGTCACCGGTCACCAGAGATAATGGAGCTGTTTATTACTGTAAAAGTCCCAAACATTAAAAAGAAAATAATTAAAAAAAAATCGCCTATCGAACGATGCACTAAACCGAGTGCAAAATATAATAAAACATAAAATTATTTCTAATCAACGCTTTACTTTGTAGTTGGTGAAAGACACCCTAACTCACAAAAAAGTCAAAAAATAAGTAGTAATATTTAGAATAATATTAATGGCTACTTTTTCTTAAAACAGTTATTTTTATGCCTACTTCCTACTGCGCTCGAATATCCTGGCCCTAAAGATTCGAGGCAAGGCGCTTTGAATCACATCCACTTGTAAAGAGGTTCTACAACACAAGGGTTTTTAAAACAAGGGCACAACCCAAGTTATTTAAGGGATCCACTGCAAGAGCGGTATAACCCATTAAATCGTAGCAGCGACACTTAACCCAAATATAATATGTATACCCATCTAAATATATTTATGTATGTAGGTAAGGGCAACTTTAACAGTCTTCCCACAAATTTAATTAAACCAATAATTCTGAAAAGAAAAAAAATTGAATTAAACTCTTCCATTGAAAAATGCGTAAGTAATTCTTAAGATATTGAACACTTGGTAGGCAAATAAGATAATAAAACACGTGGTAGGAGAAGGTAAGAGACCCATTATAATAGTCTGCTGGTAACTGCAACTTTTTATTTGATAAAATAATAATATTTGTAATTTGATAATAGCATAAACTACTTGAAACTTTACTCAAAAGAGTTGATATGTTATCAAAGTTTTGGTAAATATATACTAGCATGGTAAATGTATATTATATGTACATTGTACATATAGGTATTGAATTTAAAGACAACGCGATTGGAATCTCTAAAACAATACTCAAACGAAAAATCTATCTCGAGTCGTTTCGATCTATTTTGTTGGGGCTTCATCTTGATAGTCGCTTCAACAACAATTATTAGAATTAGCTCCTCAAATAAACAGGGTTGCATTAGAATGTATAGTAGATATTTCATACTTTTTTATACATTATAATTATAGAAGAATATTAATTTTCAATGATTTTCTTTTAAACCGGAATTATAATTATTGAGAAAGATTATAAACTAGGTATTTATCATCACGCTATGATAATTAGAATACGAGTCTCATGAAATCGATGGACAAAGCTAGTGTATAATATTTGCTAAAGTTATTTGTAAATAGAGTTTTTTAATAACGGGAACAAATGTCTGGAATTTTTAAGTCTAAAAATGTATGGCCGATAAGATTTTAAAGCCCGTGGGAACAATTTAATGTTTTTATCTATTATCCAATATTTACTATTGGAGTTGCTGAGAACGAAATCGTGGAACAGGTGGGAACAAGCCGTACCAAATTGTAAAACATAAATAATTTTTTTTTTTGTGAAAGTACCATTAATTTCTATAGTTAATTGTTTACGGTAAACCAAATTTCCTTTAAATCATTTACGGGACCCATACGTAACAAGTACAAGTCGCTAGATTGCGTTAGAATTTCGTAAGTTATTAAAAAGATCAATAATGTGCGTCGCCTGATAAACGTTCAATACATTGTACTTAACAGAATCTTCCCCTTCATTGCCGCTAAATTAATATCGGCGTCATACGCTCTAATAACTCTCTACGGCCGTTGTGTGTCTCCGAGGGTATAATCAAAGTTTACTCATTCAAGGACCTTTGGGTAGCGGTGGTAGACTTGGTCTGATAGTGGCTAGAGTCCCGCCCTATATCTCCGAGTCTCGTTTGGACTCAGATGCAGGATTAAAAATAATTTAATTATTATAATATTGGAGGATTAAAAATAATTGGATGACAGGATTAAAAATAATAATTAAAATATTGGAGGATTAAAAATAACTGGATATCAGGATTAAAAATAATGACTATTTGCTTAACGATTAGGAAAAACGTGAGAGAATCTAAACCTGCTAATCTGTAGTGTTGTTATTGTTTATGTGGAAGAGAAATGTGTTTTGCAGCGCGAGTATTTAGGCCCGCCTCCGGCTTCGCATGTTTTCTGCAAATTATATACACAAACCTTTCCCTTTTATCGCTCTTTCCATTAGCGAAAACGGTATCAAAATCAAAACCCTGGTTGTGGTTTAAGTAAAGAAACGGAGAAACAGGCGGATACGGACAGCGATTTCAAATAATAATTGTGGAAGGCGGATATAGGTTCAAGGACCTCTTAGGGTCTGAGCTACTGGTCTGGCTGGAGCTGGTGGTAGTTGTACTGAGCGTTGAAAGGTCACTGGAGGCACGTGCGGACCGCAAACGTGGTAACACAGGTGGCTCATCAGCTTCAGGCGACGTCACAACTAATTCGTACGTCCAGCCTAGCGCGCGCGCCGCTGACCACACCGCGAATACAAATGTCAACATATCACGGCTATCGCGGCACCCTTCGCCGGCTGCGTCTCCTGACCACTCGCCGTACGCACTGTCTTCGCGTATGCATTTGTTTTCTCTCGTACTATCACAACACACCGGCACAAAACAGTCAACTAAAAGACACCGTCTCTACGAATGGCGGTAAATTTTATAGCGCTTGACGTATACACGTGCGCTGTGGGCTTCTCACGCGAGAGCTCGATCGCTACTGGACTGGTTATGTAGTGACACGCTTTCTGCATTGTGTATCTACTCGTGTTATCGTCATAATATCGTCTCATTGATTGAACGCATATACTTGAGTCCAATAATGTTATTTACACTTAAGATACCCTACTAACACTCAAGCTAAAACTCTGTCTGTACCTATTGCATGCAATTGTCACTGGTCTGGATGGATTTGACTTGTGTTTATATAATTTGTGTGTGAGTGACGGAGCACTGTTGACGTTCTGCGGCGCGGGGAACGTGTACAGGCTCGACGTCACCCGCCGGTTGGCTCACCCGCGCCGCCAGCCACGAAAAGGGCACGTTCTATATTTAAAAACGACCCACAATCACATCACTGGCTGAAAACGATGCGAGTGTTTATGCGTTTCAATTTTTCAGTGATATCACTTGTTGCACGCACGTTACGTACGGGCCCGGCTTAGTGCGTCCGCCGTGAACTGTGAATCGATCACACGGTTGATTTCCGTATACGTGTCAAGGTGTAGAGCGCGTCGGGGATTCGTGTCAGCGTGCTGTGTCACGGGAAGAGAGGTGTAGATCACCCTGCGGCTGCCCGGCGGCCATGTTGACTCCGCCATTTTGCCGGGGGTCGAATGGGGCGAGCCGCATGCGTACGCCGGCACGCAACCCTCGAAGAGGAAACGACGCAAGTTACCGTGCCGTTCGATCAGAAGAGGAGTTTATTCACTACACTCAAGGACTATTTTTAAGGGACATTTGAAGTGCGTCCGATTGTAGGTCAGACAAAAACTTCGAATGTATCTAGTGAAGCTTGCCGCGGACCGTGCGGGCTGATTTCATTTAAGTAGATTTAGGTTAGGTGAGGTAAATGTAATAAAGTTAGCATTTCATTTAATAAAATCATTTAAAGCTACCATTTAATAATTTATTTAAAACTAGCAAACCGCCCAGCTTGACCCGGATGCAACTTCTTCCTTCAAATTATGTACACAAACTTTCCTCGTAGATCACTATTCATTAGTGAAAACTGCAGTTGTATGGTTAAGGAGAAACCATCGATGGGAGAAACAGACAAATGCGGGAAGCGAATTCAATTTATAGTACCTATTTATTATGTTTAATATTTACTTTTGCTATGAAAAATATAATCAAATAAGTCATCACGGACGTCACAAACCATTTTCTCAATAATTTATCCAGCTTTTATATGCTAATTATAAATGAAAATTAATTAGGGAATTTATTACTAATTAAATTGTTGCATAGTAGCTTAGTTGTTTAACATGATTATATATTTTATACAAAAAAATTACCTACAGGAATACTTAATTAAAAATGATAACGGTTTTGCAAGACCAATTATTATACAATTAACAAGAAAATGTACAAATAAGTCGATAACATTTTGCGGTGCTATTGAAAATAAATGATAAAGTGCTGATTAGAAGTAAGCGACTGATAAATTGCTTCTGAACGTATGGTAGACCTTGGTTGGCAGCACGTGGCGCGTGAACTTGACCGGCGAAGTCACCGATTATATTATCCATTTTTGCATTTTAGCAATTTTATATAGTAATATTAAACGTAATTATGTACTCTCTTAAATTTCAACATTGCGCACAATAAGCTAAAGAACTTTAAAAAGTAATATAGTCAAACAGGGTAAATAATCATAAGTACCTATAAAATGTTGGATTGTTTTGCTATTTCAATCAATAATTTTATATGATATTTTTTCAGTTTAAAACTTATTAACAAAAAATTTGTAGTAGGTAAGTACTATCATTAGTTAAGGCATTTTAGTAATATTATGTCACGTTACATAATTTTATACACTAAAGGTCGTCCAGTTCAACGCGAGTATATTTAGATTTGTCAAAAGTGTACCAAAATTTACACACTTCCGTCCGCGCAATTTTCTTAAAAAAGGATCCAACTTTCATTCTTCTTATTTCATTTATCAATAATATAGATGAGTCATTTTACGTTATGCCATTTTTATTACGTACTAAAAGATTTTGTTTTACTTTAACAATTCTCTCTTTGTATTGATATTCAACTCATACCTGACAATGTGTTAGCAAGCAAGAATAGCAACGTATGTTTCACGTACCTAGTTGTATGTATAAGACTCGTTACCTTGGAATCTAATAGCACTGTCTCGGTCCACCATATTATTACGCTTGTGGCTAAAGATAATTACTGCGGGATTGCACGTAGATGCAATTACTGTTCGCATCTACGGCAGAATTAGACTGTGTATTATAAATGCTCCTTTATATTCCAATGAGGTATTACCTGACGCTAGTTTGCACAGCATAGTTAGCGCATTGTTTCCAAGGAGATACATACTGGGTTAAGTGCGGATAAAAAATTACATCGTCATGAGTAAAGAGGTATGATGACAGCTTCCCATACATCATTTCAGTTAATATCAATGTTTATAGCTGTTTATGTTTTATGTTTTAATAACATTAGCGCCTTTAAATGAAAATTACCCCATTCGTTTCCCGAGATTCGCACTGAAATAAATATTAACAGATAAGGCAAGGTTTTTGAATTATTGGGTTATCAGGAAATTATTTATCGGTATAACTAGGTACTATTTTTTAAGTATTATAAGTTTTAACCTGGTTTTGTATATTTGTATTAATTATAACTGTGTATATTTGTATCTACAAATAGACACTAATTTTAAATATGATTGATTTCCTTTATACTAATTCAACGGATGAGTGTTTGTACGAAACACTTTCATCTTATTTTCCTACATTACAAAGAGTATTTCTACCGTGTACGCAAGCAAATTGCTTCTATACGGTAAAAGAAATTGATGTACAAAATCAACATGGGCGAGGGAAAGTAAAATAAATAACCATCTGTTCACTAAAAAATAGAAATCTATAAATAGAAATGTAGAGGAAATATACTAAGAAATAAATATTATCAATAGAAATAAACAAGTAAAATTAACTATTGCCTATTGCTGTGACTGCGACTTCGTATGCGCTGTAGTTATTTTTTTTAATCCTACAGAAATATAACATATTTCCAGGATAAAAGTACATATGGAATATGTAATTCCAGTTTAATGCTATCCGTGTTGCTCCATCCAAATCCGTTTCTGAGATTAGCACAAAAACACAGATAAACATACAAACATTTTAAAATTATTTTTTGATCTCAGTCAACTACACCTACAAAAGTACATACTTACCTACAAAGTGTACAAATGGCATTACATATTTAAAAAATAAAATAATGTAGGTACATTTATTATATGTAGGTATAGATTACGCTGAGACTGCGTGTAAGTTGGTAAGTATATAGAGTCTGTTAACAGTATATAAGTATGTCATTATTAATACATTATTTATATGGCCTTTGTGTTTCAAAATGATTACATAAATTACTGTTACAAGGATACGCTTGAATATATAGGTATATTAACGACATAATACGATAGGAAATATTAAATAAAATACGCCCACACTTCGAAAGGTTTGTCTTCTTTAAGTTATATAACAGCTAATAAAATTAATAAGATGTGTGATAAATCGGAATCGGAGGATATCTCTGGAGTATAAGATAGGTAAAATATGTAAATATTAGAATTTTGTACACATCGTCAAAGGTTTGCACAAAAGTTAGTGATCATGATTTAGTTTATAAACTAAATAATCATTATCATTCATAACTATATAAAAATATTTATTTGGTAGACCAATTTTAATTCGGTTTTCATATACGGAAAGAGGGCTAAACAGTAAATTATATAATATATAAGTCGGAATCACTAACAGATCAAACTTATATAAAAAATAACTAGATAGGAGGAAAATGAACCGAAACTTTTGTCCGTATGTTCAAGGCCACAATCCCTTGAGACTATAAATACGACCATTACTTATAGCAAAGATCGTAATGGAGGGGTAAATCTATCCGAGAGACTTTTTTTTGTTAAAGCTCGTGAATAGGGTTTTTTTAACGAAGTTACAATTCGCAAAGACAAATGAAATGTAGCAGTCATCTTTGCAGACTTCATTTCTATGAGTGTATCATTCAGTAGTAAATTTATTAGATAAGGTTAACTATTTATATAGAAGTTAATTGTAATATTAGTTACGACGTGTTATTGAAAATAATAAGTGGTATATGGTAGGCTGTTGTTGTATAAAGTGGTCTCGGGTGTCGAGCGGCTATGTTGACAGCATGAGGGTAATTGCATCGTAACGACCGCAGTCGGCCTTCATGTCGCACAATGCGATTAGCTCCTAACCCCTCATATCTATTACACAATAATTTAGTTAACCTTTCACGGCTAACGGCATGTGTGTATACGCTTTAGATCGTAGTGTCAGACACTGACACCATATTAATAAGTAACTGTATTTCATTGAATGCTGCTATGTAATCTATGGTAGATTAGAAAAATGTTAAATAACAATTTTTTTTCCAAATATTTGATTTTATAAAAGATAACGTCATTAATGTCACGTATGTTAGTAAAAAAAAATTTCATATGTGTATTGTGTACCTACGTGACTTAGGTACTTTTTAAAATACGATATTCTATTTATATAAAGTTAAGCATAAAATAACACATTTATATTATAATTTGAATATAACAAAAGGAACAAACTAACATCATATCTCAGTATGTAAACAGAACAGTTTATATTCACGTAACCGAGTTGTCACCTTGTACCTACATTACATTGTTTATGGAGACAAAAGCGGTTGAAATGGCCGTTCAAAGGGCTATCACACCTTACAATTTGAACATTTCCTATTTAGGAATGTAAGTAGAGAGCTCGTGATCACACTACGCTAAATAGATTTCTAAATCGAAGAGTGTTGCCAGTATACGGATTTCTCGGTATACATTACAGATTTTTAGCATGCATGTCATACCTATAAATTACTAAATGATAAATAAGCCTTGTTATGAATTAAATTTTGATTTTATATTTAAGATGAATAAAGACATTTACAAATAGTTATTGATTTTATTTTTTTAAGTTTAAACCAAATATTATATTACTAGCTGGTGCCCGCGACTTCTTCCGCGTTGAAAAAGAAAATATATGAGTAATAACGCCTGACATCGTTATTACTGTGACGACGGTAGCGCCCTATTATTTATATTTTTAGACGATTACTCAGGAACAGTACTTTTTTTTGGAAGAAAGGTACCCTATATCCTTTCCTGTATCCCTGACAACGTGTATTGTGTATGCAAAATTCGGTTGAGTAGTTAAGGCGTGAAAAAGTTTCGCATTTATAATATTAGTAAGTATGGATAGTATGGGTTATACAAATTTTTGATATCTACAAATCGATATACGATTTATAAGTAATACTTCACTCGGTATAATTAAATTCTAAAGAATTTCAAACAAATTTTGCTCTTGTAGTTTCATATATTTTAGAAAATATTAAAAATCTTTTTTACTTTTATTGTGGCATTTCTATTTAATTGAATTAGTACAAAGTATATTGAATAGGTAGAGTTCAGAGCTGCCGCTTCCGCAGTTTAGTAAATCGAAAGGTGTGATCGCAGTTAGAACATATTGGATTCAATTTAGAGTTTATCCATTTTCAACTTTATATCTTCGATTTAGAAATCAATTTAGCGTAGTGTGATCACGAGCTCTCTACTTAGATTCCTAAATAGAAAACGTTCAAATTGAATAGTGCGATAAGCATTTCCTACATCGAATTCAATTTAGGAAACAGTGAAAGGCGGTACGGATTTTTGCCTCCACAAATCTGGCAACACTTGTGAACGCAGTAGGGATGCCCGATACTTCGCTTTGTATCGATATATCGTATTAAATATTAGGAATATTAGGAAATTACTAGTTAGGTATATAACGAGTTACTGGTATTTTAACGAAATCAATTGCAATCAAGAATCTTGATTGTGTTACCTATTTATTTAGTATATTATTTTATTACCTATTTCATTTAAATAGGTATTTCATTTAAGTAGTTATTTTAGTGCCCGACTTCGTCCTCGTAACGTTATAAAATATAAATAACCTATGTTATTTATGTTTCAATTTTGATTTTAAAAAGGTAAACAATTAACCATTTTGTATATTAGCGTGTCACGCGTTACGCGGACGAAGTCGCGGGCAGCAGCTAGTGTACTCGATTTTGAGAAAACATCAATGTTTCTAACCGATGCATAGCCTCTTTGTATCGCATCGACAAAAAAACATCGATGTATTTTTTAAGTGGACACCCCTAAACTTCCTAAATTGAAACGCCGCGATCACAGTATTCAATTTAAGGAAACAGAGAGTTAGAACTCTCTAAATTGAATCCGATCTGTTCTTTCTGCGATCACACCTTTCGATTTCCTAAATTGGATACGTTCAAATTGTAAGGTGTGATAGCCCTTTTACGTGGGCTCCGTATCTTGATCTACTTCACTTGTGCACGGCTCATTTAAGCGTTCAAATTAGGCTCGGCCACAAGGACCGTGTTGAAAATATGAGCAGCATCTAAAAGCGCCCTACACCGTGCCGTATTATTAAAAGGCAGTAGTAAATCTCGAAATACCTATACCAATATTATGGAGGTACAATTTCTTGGATATATTAGTTTCCCAACAAACAAACACATTGTTAAGAGTTAGAAAATTCCAAGGAAAAAAATTCTCAAATAATTTTTTTTGGTCTCTTGAGTGCGTAATGCGTATATATAATCTTTTTATTGGATTTATAATATTTTATTTACTAATTACTGAATTAGACTATGTATACTTTCGGCATAGGTATCATGCGCGGCGAGCATAGGTTTTAGGTATAATATAATCCATCATGCAGGAAAATACAGGGAAGATGCAAGCCGCGCGACGATGTCCTTGTCTTAAAAATCTCCGTGAATGGCACGGCCGAAGTACAAACTTACTAGATCGCTATTTCTAGCCGCCCCGCCTCGAAGGGTAAGATAACAATAATGAAACTGATAGCCAACCTCCGGTATGAGAAAAGATGGATTAATGTATTTAATTCAAACACAAATATCTTAAATATTTTTTTTTAAATATGTATCTTGTTTACATCTTTCATTTATTTACAATAAACCTAGCAATCGGATGCAATTTTTGCAATATATAAAAATCTTCCCCGTTTATCCCTCTTTTCATATCTGAAAACCGAATTAAAATCGGTCTACCCATTCTGAAGTTTTTGAAGTGTACACAAACCAACGTAACATTTTTATAACTAAAAGAATTATACATGCAGACATAAAAGAAATTAAATACACCCTTCTTAAAATTGCATTTAGCTCAATAATACCAATTACTTAGATAAGATTAATGTTAATAATTTATTAAATTTCATACTGATTATAATTATAACTGTTCTCTGTTTTGCGACTTTGTAACCAAACCGCTGTCAATGTGGTGACGTAATATTACACTGTGGTTGTGTGTAACCTTGGAACCCGACTGTCCTAAAGGACCTTGTGATTAAGAACGAGTATGTACGTACTAATAAACCCTAAAGAGATCCTACGTTAACACAACGCTACATAAAGTTTCAAATCAAAGTATCTATAACGGAGTATTCTAATTTAATTAAAATTTGTAATTGTATATAATTTAATATAAATTCTTATTTTTTATTATTATTTAATAAGTTAATAAGAACTTAAAATTTAAACTAACCTAATAGGTAGTATTGCTTATCTTCAATATCCTTATCCTTCAAAAACACAAAATTTCAAAATTTCCAAGTTTTACAACGCAATTCTACCATTACAAAAATTTGTGGAGATCTCAGAGGCTGTCCAAATTTTTCATTGGAAAAAAGTTAGTGTACTAACTTTCGCCCGCGACTTCATCCGCGTATGTTTATAATTTAAATCTTATTATGTTAACTTATCTTATTAATATTTTAAATGCGAAAGTTAATGTGGATGTATGGATGTTTGTTACTTGTTTAAGCAAAAACGGCTTATTATCTGTATTAACCATACATGATAATTTTTATCCTGTAAAAATCGGTGATATTTGCTGCCAGAAAGGGGCTGCCCGAACGACTGCGTGCGAAACGCATTCACTACCGCACTACGCACTAGTCATTGCCAGATCAAATAGGAAAATACTATACGCAATTTACCGGGTGTGATGCGGGAGGGTGTCTTCCTGGCCGCTGCTACGCTTCCTCTTGCGGCGGAAGCACCAGTCCTGGCCCATCGCATCACAGCCGGCGCGCCGCGAGCCGCCTCCGCCCAGGGCGTATTGTACCCGCTAACACTTCGCACCGCCACTTTTAAACGGCATCACATGCCTTTAATTTCTCACTGTACACACTCGCTTCAACGTATTAGTGTGCTTTTGAAAATGTCACAGTTTAATATTCCGTTGTTACCACTTCTGCAATAGGCGTTTTCATTATCTCATTCAATGTAGGTCCACGTAAGACGCTTTCCGATTTTTACTACTAACCTTTTTGCTTAAATTATTTATAGTTAATAAATTTTGACCCGTTAGCACCACTTTTTTTTGTGTAATTCACGTTTTAGTAATGCACACTAAAACATGCATTGTAAAGAAAAAGAAGTTAACGAAACTACTTATTTGCACTTGAAATCCCCTGAGACCGCGTGGTTTGACTGCTTTGTACGATTGATCGGACGACGCGGACTTTTTTCCGAGTTGGTCCGATTGACCGGACGACGTAATCAGTGCGGTATTTTCCAATTATTTAATTATTTTATTGAAATAACTTTTATTTTTTACAAACAAAAGGTATTTATTATGTGTAGACTTGCAGAAAGATATAAATGTGTGTATGTAGAATAGTGTGTATTAACACAGTTTAGGTAATATTATATATCTATCATTATATTCCTATATTTAATATTAAGGGCAGAGGTAGCAGCACATGTTATGTAATTTATAAAGTAAATAAAATACTTTACTGTGATGCAGTATAAAAACATCGGAATTCTGCCCCCACTGTGAGAGCACTAAGTGTTACCACAGATTTCCATTAACTTATACTGTTACGTATATATTATACCTATAGGCAACCAATTTACTTAAATGATGTTTAATTAAATGAAAAACACATTTTGCTAAAACGTTTTTTATAGAAAGGTTGTATTACGAGATTGGCAGTTGGGTTAGCCTGTCAATGATATTTAAGTATATAACGAACTACATAAAATGACTAACGCTATAGGTAATACTCACTTTTTATTATAATTTTACTACTTCATCTATAGGTACTAATAAATAAAATAGAAGTGTATGTTTGTATGTCAAAATAACTGCTTTTTACTATATTTATATCAAAATATTATAACAAAAAATATTTTTTTAAAAATTTTATCTGTCTTATGATTTAGTCGGGACTTTTACTGGCAGATAGCTGACGTTTAGCTGGGGTATATTATGCTACTTTTATTTGTCCCATGCGCACGCCGCAGAGAAGCGTGGCTGGCTTCAACTAGTTTTCAACCAACTTCCAAAAAAGTCCTTTTTTGGACTAGTAGCTGTTACCTCAGAACTTTCGATTGGGTGAAACGATTTTGATGATTCTTTTTTATTTGTATGCTTCTCGTGTGGTCCCATTGCAATTTGGTCCAATTCTGATAAGGCATAGACGAGAAAACTGTTTGAAGTCGTTTTTTTTTGTTAAACAGAGTTATTGTTATGAATGTATCTTGCAAATAATTTTTTTATCAATAAAACAGAGTAATCGCTCATTAAGCTTTTAGAAATTTAGTAGTAATCTTACTCAAAACAGTATAACGCTACTCTATAAGTAGAGAAACTGTTTAGGAAACGCTTACAGGAAAGTACTCATGCACTCAAGTTATATCTATGATCAAATATATTAATAAGCATTACTTATTTTTTAGAAAACTAATTTGAATAAAAATACTAAATGCGAGGCTTCTTTGATCGAAAGCGTGTCGTATGAGGATAGAGGAAGAGAGTGACAATAAGGCGTAACTATTACGACGGATATGTGAGAGCATATAATGCTCTTTGAGTCCGTGGACAGTAAGGCAGATTACCTTACCGACACTGTGAGATAGGAGACTCCTAGCGCCTTTGTATTTCTAAAGGGAAAGCTGCATTCGTATGAAAGCTTCAAGATTTACTTCAAGATTTAATAGTGTTAGATGTCCAAAATCCAGTAAATATTTTATGTATTTAAAATCGGACATTTTTTATCTAAAGGTTAACAGACAGACAGACGGTTTTATGCATATTACAGTGTATTAGTATACAAGTTATAATATAGGTTGAACCAAAATAACCTGTTATTTTCTTTAGTTATTTTTCTTAAGTTGCAAATGGATTTTCTTTTTCCGATATGAGCAATTTAACCACGCCATGGGGTCATACGAATTATGTATCTGATTCGGTAATACCTTTTTCAAGACAGTCCGATTTCATGTAAGGAAAACCCAATGTTATAAGTATTTTTTTTTTATACATGAGTTTGGTAATTCAATACAGATTTTATTGACTTATGTACTTTTGAATATTCGTTTGACGATATTCACGAACGGTTAATTTCAAAACCTACACCTGAAAGATCGATTACAGGTGTCTCAAAATGTGACAGTCAGATGGAAAAGGGTTCACGTTTAGAATCAAACTGAAAATCATAAGAGCAAACATGGCTATGTACATTCGGCTACATCGCGATAAAACGTGCCTTTCATTTATGACGGTCGTGAATTGGTGATATAAAGGCCCGAATGTGACGCTCTTGATTACAATATATCCTTTTATGTTTGAAAATATTTCGTAATATGAATATTGGATTTTAATACATAGTCATATATGTTCTTATATCTTATATATGGCGGGAATGACGCCATTTATTTCCTAGATTCTATTTGAGTTTAAAAAGTACCTATTTCATATATTTTTCATGTGTTAGCGTTCTGTATTTTAAAATATGTTAAACTCGAATATTTTTAAATGATCAAGTCTATTATTGAACAAATAAATAATACGATGTTAATGTTTAAGCATGCCGAATCCGAAGCTTTGTAAAATTTCATGTTGGATGGATTTAGACGCTTGTTAGGCGAAGGCAGACGGATTCGTTCTGCTTACGCACTCACAAATATAAGTAGGTACACGCTCGATCCGGATAATAAGCCCAAGGGCAATGTGGGAGCAACAAAATTGGATAGAGTGATGAAACGAAATGTATGACATCGTTCTATGTACGAACCAGAAAATATTCATGTTTTATTAGCGTTTTAATGGACGTTCGTTGCGCCTACTAATACAGAGGAAAATTGATTTATTTGAATGGAAAATAAAGTGGAGGTGGTGAGTAACAGCACAGCTTGTAACAAGCACAGCCTACGATAAATTGTGTGCTTTTGGCGTTTATTTATAAAAAAATGTTTATAACATATAAAAAAATCATGATTTTTTTATTATTATTTTAAAATATCAATAAAAAAAAATTCTCTCTTTCAAATAGCAAAAACGTTTTTAATATGGAAAATGAAAAGGCAACGTAATTTAGAATCACTGAGATAGGCTGACGGTAGCCACCGTAAAGTGAACCGTCAGCTATCTGCCGACTTTAACATAAAAGAAAAAGCTCTTTATTAATTATAAACATAAGTGGTTCTTCTTAGAGAATCTATTGAAATCCGTTAAATTACTACACGACTTTGTAATTAGAGTTTGGGTGAAGTAATATGAATATTAAATAAACGCAAAAGCCTTAAGAGCCTAATTTAAATAAGACACTGAGTGGGAATGAATAAAACAACAGTTTGAGAATATCCGCGAATATCGATCTCAAGAGTTTGTCTATATTAACTTGGCTTAAGAATCAACTTGGATACGAGGTTACTTATTATGGTATTAAGTGAAGTTAAGTGAATGCTTTACGTCATGTGGACTCCGATCAGTGACCTTACAGCTGATCAAGCTGCGTGCAAAGTTCAAAGACCTAAATAGTGTAATGACCATGACTTTTTTTGTTATTATTATTATATATATGTTTGTACACTTTTTAAAATTCTAAATAGATATCAATTTAAGTTATGAATTATGATGAATTCACAAAATAATAAATACTTTGTAAATTGGACCAAATATAATGGTTTAATTTTGTATACATTAATTTGGTATATAACTTTAATATAAATAAATTTAATGAATGATAAGCAGAAAACTTAATAAAGAAAACTCAACAATTTTTCTCGAAACTGTAACAGTTTAAAAAAATCCTATAACTAACAATTAGAATCAGTTATGTTCTTGTTCAAATATTATCACGATACCTCAGAAGCAGAGATAAATTTTATATAGGTAAAATTTTAATATGAATTTTAATTACTGATTCATAGCTGATCACGATAACAACAAAAACATAACTATTTTTCTATATGCACAAAACAATAAAAAAAAAACTAAGATTTAGATGCAGTTATGTTCTTGTCCAAATACTGCCACTATACCTCAGAAGCAGATAGTAGATACAGTTGATAAATATTACACGATAGTACGATTTAGCGCTTAAGAGATGTAAGCATACGAGATGAACGCGAAACTACCGCTTCACGTGAGCTCACGTGGCGTCATAGCGGACGCAGAGTGCGTCGGTTGGTCAGACAAACTTGTCTGTTTGTCGATTAGTTTGTTTATTATGGTTAATAAAGATCGGAAAGCGGTAAAGTGAACGTGTTTTGATATAATTTAGGGCGTGAGTCGCGCGTGAGTGGTCGCGCGGTCGCGGGAGGCACTGGCGCGGTACCCCGGGCGCGACGTGTGACGTCATCGCGTGCCCCCACCCCGCGCATGCGCCCACCGCACCGACGACCTCCAGCATACTCCAAAACTCCAAGAGAGCCCTCCACCTCGAGACCTCAACTTCGCTTCGGGACTTAATCGATTTTCAACCAGCAAACTGTAGCCGGACCTAGCACTCCAGGTGTAATGTGACGTGAAAATATACCGGAAATATATACTTAATTCAGAGTTAAGTGTCATATTTTAAAATTACTTAAACATTTAGCTTAGTAGAGATTTTTTTTAACTAACGTCAGGCAACGCAGTTTTTTTAGTTTAATTAAAAAGTAGGTTTTTATAATTATGTATTGTCAATTTAATATCAATAATATAAATTACCCTAAATTAAATAATAGGGAACTATTCAACGGATTTCAGTAGAACCTCAGCCTTGCCAGGAAACTAACCGGGCCTCAGAGGGCAAACACCTTAACCGCTCGCCCAAAAAGGTCACCAAACGATTGTATTGTAAGCATTTAAATATAATAAAATAAAAGTTCCTATACATCATAGTAAGTATGGATAAATTGGATAATCAAAGTTGTCATTAAAGTTTATAGTACCTATACCTACTATCTTATACGTGCCTATAAAATTGATTTAATGACATCAAACAACGTGATATTTGATAAATTAGTTATATTAGTACTTGAAAATTTACGATTGAAAATATTAATGATCAAAGTGTAAATATAGTAAATAAATGATACATAAATGACATTGAACATTACGTGTTGTAGCAAGGCTACGAACAATTTCCACTGCCGGCCGACATGGATCTACGCACGTAGACACCCTATGACGGGTGGTTGATTTGCGTAGCGATTGCGTAGCAAAGTTCATATTAAGTTTGAATTTATTTTTTACTAGCTTTTTTACGTGCCTTAGTTCGTTGTTTTTTTGAAAATTCCACAGGAACCTAACATTTTTTTCAATATGAAAGTAATATATATGTTAATCCAGGTAATAAACTATCTGTGTGGCAAATTTCATCCAAATCTGTTAGGACGTTTCTGAGATTAACGTGCACAAACGCACAAAGAGAAAAAAATTCTAAAAACTATTTTTTTATCTCGATAACATAAGTGCAAATGTCAAGAGGCACGCCTCGTTTACCATTAAATAGATGTATATATGTATAGTAAATTTCTATCACAAGTATAGCACTTAAGATTACTTTGTACTTATAACAAAACCGCCAAGATTTACTTAAACATAATATTTATCTAATAACTTCTTTAACAAGAAATTCTTTAAATATTTAAAAATATTTCACGCCTTAATTACTCAACTGATCATTATAAAATTTTTGCTTTGTCAGGGATAGAGAAACAGACATAAGGCCCATAATAACAGAAAAAAAATCTATTTTCTCACTCTACAAGGATTGTGAGCAAGGGATAAGAGGAGGCAAATGGATAGAGCGAAGTCGAAACACAAGAGCACATGTGCTGTTACTGTAATATTTATGGAATTTTATTTATCTTTACTGTAATCTTTATTTTCTGTTACTGTAATTTTTGGTGGCGAACATATTGAAAAAATTATGGCTAAAATAGTAGTAGGATGAATACTTGAAGTACAGATATTAGTTTTCGTTTGAATATAAATTACGTCATATTATATGTAAAAAAAAAGTTCTTAATTTTATGCTGTTGTCCTTACTAACACATGACATGTCATACATTGCATATCTACGTCTATCTAAGCGTAACTACTGATGAAGTTTATCGCGTTCCAACTCGTTTGTCAACGTTCGGAACGAACGAGAGTATCGCGGGTGGCGATAGTATGAAGTAATGTAAGGGTTGCCACTTTATCAATTAAAAAAACACGCTTAAAAAGTTTGCATACTTACTTTTTTTAAGCGACTAAAAAATGTGAATATATTAGCCGATTAAGATCCAAATTATTATTATATTAATCTATAGCATAGCTAAATTTATCTTATTTAAATTATAAGATTCTCGAATCAAAATTTCAGATGTCATGAGTGGATAAAATTTAACATATTATTTAATCTCTGATTTATTTATATAATTTAGTAATCCTTTCTAGTCTTTAGAGGTAGATAATTTTACATTGAATTTTGTATTCAATAATTTAACAAACAAAATTATTTTCGTCATTTTAATTTTAATTTTTATCTATATGTATGATAGATTGTGGTGATAGATGAGTTGAAAAATGATTATGATAGATCGTGGTTCATCGCTGTTTTTTTTACGGATGAAAATAGGCCGTTACATTGGTTCCATTATGTTTTAGCAATCTTAACCTCTTGTATTGTAGCATACTGTACAAATATTTAGCAAATAATAAAAGTTAACATGAATATTATATGAATTACGTTATTAATTTTGTATTTTATTTTAAATATAAAAATAATTGTATGTACAACGTGTTACAATTTTGTGACAACCATATTTTAGACAATTCAGCGCAAAGGTTATCTGTCAGAAACACACATCATTACCGCTTACAATAGTTACTATAGCGAAGGGATAAACAGGTGATTTGGAGTTTACATCGTTACCAGTTTAGTTGGGTCGGGCCGACAAATATTAAATAATGTTTTTTCTTATGTATTATTTTTTAAATTAATTTTGTTTCACAATAATTGTTATGTCATTTTATTTGCTATTATTGATTTACTGTTAAGTAAAAAAATGTTAAAAGTAGTTTTTTTTGTGAAAATTACATCTTTGATTAAAATTTTCGCTTAATTTGATTAAAATTTTATTCTGCTTATATAACTTATAATGATATATGACTTAAATAATATTATACCTAACTAAATGCAATGGTGAGTTTGTACGTTTGATTGTTTGTTACGCTTCTATCCCACCGATCATCATGATAATATTTCGCACAATATAGATACCTCTACAATCCCCGAGAGATATAGTGGTTACTTCTAACTACCCGGTTTTCACTTATGGAAAACGACGAGGGTTGGTCACGTATAAAAAAAAGTGCATGCCGGGCAAAGCAGGCAGCGGGTAGCTAGTTGAATGTAATTCGTGTAAGGAGGGTAGTGATAAATTGTGGTTCTACGTATTCATTTGAGATAGAATTAATTACTTATATTAATGAATATCATAGCTTAGATATTTAATTTAATTTGCGTTATCAAATTGGCTTGATTCTGACGAAGTAAATTTAATAGCGGCCCCCGGGTTAAGGGGCTGAGAGAGATGGAAGGAGGCAGGTGAGCTCTGACGTCACGCAGGTGACGTCAGCAGTGGGGGCGGGGCGCTGCGGCCGACGACCGTACCTCCACCACAAAAGCCCGCCAAACCACCAACAGACGAAAAAGTACCGTAACGCTTCCAACACAAGGATAATTTTCAATAAACCCTCCCTGGACTGATAGAACAATAGTGAGCAAAAAATCTAGAACGTGGGACTATCTCTCGTGACGAAAACAGTCTCAAGTTGCGCATTAAGAGAAAGAGTGTTTCACTTAGCTTGTATTTGAAAAGCGCAGTAGTTAAGTTATATTTTGTTTCGGTATGTTACAGACGAGCGTCTATTATATACTTTCATAGCCAGCTAGGGTTTCCAAATAGGGCAAGCCCGACATATTTCTGTAGTTCCTGACTTGATTTTTCTTCATTTTTCGACGAACACATTGAGGGCATGTTATTGATAAAAGCTATTTCTTATTAGCTTTTAGCATAAAAGAGAATAACGAAGAACTAAAAAACGGAACAAACAACAAACAAACCTAGTGAATAAAAAAATAAAATTATTTATATAGTAATTCGAATCTTCTATCTTTCATAAGGAATGACTGAATTACTTACGTCAGAGTCAAAATGTTGGTGAATTCGATTTACTAGTTTTGATAAATAAACAAATCAGGGGTTTCGTTCGGCGAAAAAATTAACTGATTATATTTATGAACAAAATTTAACGTTTTTATTGCGTTTTTAATTTTCCTTCGGCGATCAAAGCTTGAACGCATTTAAAATCGTAGCAAGGTGCAACTATTTTATCCATTATTAAATCAAATCAAATTAATTTAACAGAAAGAAAAAAGAAACCGACTATCGCTATTGTCATAAGTCAACATAACTGAAGTAAGATACGAATTACGAACGTACGAAACCAATGCACAACACAAGCGCGCTAACTTCATTACAGAGCATGCCCGGCTTATTCTCTCATACTAATCGCTATATACACTAGCTATAACTATATCTAACTATTGGTCAACATTTCATACATTAGACAGAGAGAAAGCGATGACATCTGCAAACCCGATAAGAAGCCCATGTGTGCGAGTGCGACAGCAATATAACTCAACTTCTCTTTTAAGGTTCTCTTTGTTTCTACGGTGCTATCGCCCGTATAGAGCATTGGTTGGATAAAATAAAACGCGCGAACTTTGAATTGCTCACGCGTTTCGTTCGACGCAAGAAGATAGTAAGTAAAGTTGTTATTTTTCTATTTAGGCAGTGCGTATAGTTAGGCATTCTATGAAGCTACCGCCACTGTTCATAGCGTATATAAGCACCTAATAATATTATTAGTTATAAATGCAAAAGTTTGTATGTTTCTTATTCAAACAGGCAAATACGGCCGAATGGATTTGGATGAAATTTCGCAGACAAGTAGTTTATTACCTGGATTAACATATAGTATACTTTTTGTAGTGAAAAAATATTGGGTTCCTATGGTTTTCAAAAAAAACAAACTACACCGCGAACGAAGTCTCTAATACAGCGAAGTAATTCATAAAACTCCAGACGCGATAAATAGGTAATAAAGCCCGAAGAATGGAGGAAGGCACTACACGTAACTTTTTTTAAAAATAAATCTAAAAATCAAAAAGTGATAATAAATCACTGTTCAAAAAGCTTTCTAGTCACAGTAATAAAAAAAAATCTACTACAAGCAACGATTATCGTTTTTCTGCTTAATTAACTTAAGTTCTGTAATAAATTTTTAATGTGAATACTTATATTTATTTTTATAATTTATAATACATTTATTTTATTTTTTCATATTTTACACAATATTTAAGAAAAACCATCAAATTTTAAAATCTGTTCGGTCATTGACTATTTGTTCCATTAAATTACTTATTTGTCTTTTTGTTTTATTTATATTTAAATATTCATAAGTAATAACTCTTTTTAACAAAAAATAAACCGACTTCAAACCGTCTCATGGTCTTTTCTCGTGGATTCCATTGTCAGAACTGGACCAAATTTAAATGGGACTACACGGGAAGCATGAGCTTTCAAATAAAAAAAGAATCATCAAAATCGTTTCACTCAGTCGAAAGTTATGAGGTAACAAACATAATTATAAAGTTAATATATATCAGAAAAATACTATAGCACTGCGCCATCTGTTGTTAAGTCATGAAACTTGAACGCTTGCCAGCACGCCTCTGTAGATGCTACGACGTAGCGCTCTTTACTGAAAAGTTCAGTTAGTTCGTTGTTTGTAAACTCTTCTTACAGATGGCTCTGTACTGTCTGAAAATTGAACTAATTCGAAGTGTCCACTGAAAAATATTCTAAACAAAGTTTTGAATGCAGTTTATCAAAATGAGAATATATAACAGTAAAACATAATATTGCAAATAAAATAATTCAAAATGTCTTTGTGTATTTTATTCTAATAATAACAGAACGCAGAAGTGATAATGTTGTAGTAGGCTGTATCTACTATATTATTATGTGAGGAATAATTAGGTATAATTTATAACTATTATGTCAAATCAAAACCTTGGATTATAACGATTAGATAGCAAAATAGGCGGCGTTAAATTATGTGCCAATTCCGTTGGAAGGGTCAACGATAAATCAGCTTAACCGTAGCTTACCGCCATCAAAGTCTACCATTTATTACAATAAACTCATTATAATCGTACATTGGTCGTTTGTTTCTAGACAGGAACATATTTGTTTTTTTTTTTTGTGGATGCCAAGGGTCCTTCGAATAAAAGCTGTCTTATATAATATTTTTTTTGTGTAACATTATAAACTTCCTCAATACATAAAATATATCACTACAAAGACACCTTATGTAACACTACTTGTAAGACCAGAAGACGTAATTTGTTTTTAGGGGTTGGTCTCAAACGGTCTAGAACGCAATTGGACTAGTTGTAGTTTTGCCTACATCGCAATAGGTATTCATTCATTTGTTCATGAGTTCTTATTCTAAGGGCCTCTTTCACCATCTGTCAAATAGGCTAACTGTCATTTAAAGTCACCTATATACATACCTTTGTTTGTATGGTAAAAGTCCAAAACATTGAAAAGAAAATAATTTAAAAAAATCGCCTATCGAAGGATGCAGTAAACCGGGTGCATAATTCAATAAAACATAAAATTATTTCTAAAAGTAACTAATCAACACTTCACTTGTTAAAGGGTGAAAGAGGCCCTTAGCAAAATATAACGAATCATAAATCTGTCACAAAGCATTACCAACTACAATAGAGTTGAGGGTTGTAGAGGAAGATGAACTGAATAGTGCTCACACACAAGGGACAACAAAAAGTAACGAATGATGTTTGAATACGAAAACAGTACCTATGTGACACTATATACTATTGTAACGTGTTCGTGAGGGCGGGACGATAATGTGGGAAAATTCCCTGTCTAAAATTCATGAATAGGATTACATCTTTCCTTTTGCCGAAAGGGTAAACGTGCAAACATTTCATACAAGTTCCAGTATCATTCAAGTTTATACGCCTGATTTGAAATGACTACA
Source organism: Synanthedon vespiformis (assembly GCA_918317495.1). NCBI lineage: Eukaryota > Metazoa > Arthropoda > Insecta > Lepidoptera > Sesiidae > Synanthedon > Synanthedon vespiformis. The sequence continues at coordinate 5,383,789 of OU906951.1, read as the reverse complement.
CAGAAAGTAGTAATGACACCCGAGTGAACTTTCAGAAATTGTATTGCTAGTTAGGGACCTGTTACACCGATTTCTAGTTCATTGAAACATTTAATATTCATTACTTGATGTAGATTGTTTGTTGAGTAACATTTGCAAATCTATAAACTTATTACAAATTTGATATTTCATTGCTTGCCCTAAATTCTCGACGTTTCTGGGTTTTCCAGAACTCCAAAGCAAGGAATTTTCTCGAATTGTATACACCACTAGTTGGTGCCCGCGACCTGCTATGCGTTCTTCTCTATTAAATTCCTCGATAAATGAACTATCCAACACAAAAATAATTTTTCAATTCGAACCAGTAATTCCTGAGTTTAGCGCGTACAACCAAACAAACAAACTCTTCAGCTTTATATATTAGTATAGATAATAATATTACGTCCATACAAAATTTACCCCGACAGTCGATGAAGTTCTGTATAAAATCTCAGAGACCTGCATTGCTAATTTTAAAAATATGAATCCGTTATGAAATGTGGAATTTCGTGTTGGTGGAATGCCCTCGAATGTGCGGACGAGACTCACAAAAGGTTGCAACATTAATTTTGCTGAAACTGCTCCCGGTAAAAGAAACAAAAGAGTTAACGTTGGAAAGAGTTTCGTTTTGGATATCAGAAGCATGTGGATCTGCTTTCCAAAATTTTTGATCCAGAACTGGAATGGGGTAATTATATAATTATAAAGAGAATAAATATTAATTTACAGCTTTAGCTTTTAGCCTTTTAGCTGCTTCACAAACGAAAATAGTAAGTTGATGTATTCCTGATTTCACGTAGTTCAGAATCTACATACTTTTACGTCAAAATCGTTTCAATGTAGCTCTGAAAACTTAACAGACATTAATTCAACTTTACGTGTTATAAAAATATTATGAAATTTTATCTTCCATAAAATATTACATGAGACTGAAGCTTAAAAAATATTTTACTGTCTAGTTAGAGCTTATTTAAAAGCAAGAGCACGTGCTTTTGTCTTTTGGGAGGTCATGATTTTAAAGGATATAAGCTTTCTGTTGTATACCTATAAAGGTGAATTTTCAGTGTAACGTATTAAATATTATGTTCAATATTAAACCTAAGGCGAGTTAATATTTGCCTCAACGTTTGTTGTAAAACCTACTTGAATATTCTCACAAAACATACAATTGGATGTTAAAGAGAAATTTATTTTATGCATACATAATTTTTTGTTTATATTATATTATATTGTTAATATCAGAACAAGAATCAGGTAGATGTCGCTTATTTCATACAATTAAACTTAACTGAACTTACTAAAAGTGTCCAACGCGACTAAAGAAGTTTTCATTAAAAAAAAGTATTTTTAGTTTACGAAAAAGTTATTTTTGTGCATAGGTATTGTGTCCTTATAAATAACTTAGATATGTGTAAAAAGCCTGTCAATATACGTCTTTATTAACACGATAAGATAGAGATGACTTTCGGATGGAGTGGAGAATTATCTAGACATGGTACTTAAACAAATTGTACCACTTTTCGCGACAGGCAGATAATTTCTCTACTCGACTACGTTGGCTTAAAAGAATTCAAATTATTCCAACAAAGCCTTTTAGCTGAATACGTTGAACTTTTCAACGCCAACTTTGTTCTTCTAATGAAATAAGCGACTATTATTTTTTCCTGTTAAAACAATAACTTTAGTATTAAAATTTATTCTACGTTTTTTCTTTCTATAAAATATCCTCGCGACTTCATCCGCGTAGAAAAGTATAAAACGCCATCTACTATATTTTGGATAGATGGCGCTATCTCCCGGGCCAAGCTGCTAGTATTTACTTTTACTTTAGATTTCCCGTAGGAATGAATCATTTTCCCGCGGTAAAAAGTAGCCTATGTTCATCACGGATAATGTCGTCTTCTAATGGTAAAAGAATTTTTCAAATCAGTCCAGTAGTTTCGAAGCCTATTCTATACAAACAAACAAACATTTCCTCTTTATAATATTATTAGTATAGAAAAGACATATGCAATAGATATAGTAGTTTTTTCTAGATATATGCAGTAGTTTTACCAAAAAGAGTATATGCCCAAAGGTCTGTTTATGATTTTATTTGTGGTATGAATCATTGTGCATCTCAGTCTCAGTCGAGTGCTCTTCCCGCGCGAGTCGAGTCTCTTGTGAGACAGGACTCATTTTAGCCATGAAACCGATGAGTTCGGGCCGCCGACTTGTTTCACCTTTATTTGAAGAACCCGAGATTGTAATTTTGAGGAAACATGGACGCAGGCATTGAGTTCCACTTGTTAGCGGTTCGGACAAGGGCAAGGAAGGATTCGGATCCAGAATCAGAATCAGAAAGTAATTTGTATACGGGAGAGTGATTGACTTTATTCTCACCTAATGGTAAGAAGATGAGGTCGAATATAGAGTTAGCGTGCCCGTTATTTAGTCGGTTCTTAAAGATATGATTCAGTAGTAGTTGAGGTAAGGTTAAGGTTTATGTAAAAGGAAATTAAAGAGCATTGTTTGTAAAATTTGTATTTTTTAAAAACTATGAAATTTTTATGAGTTATGTCAGTTCTTTTAATGTTACTTTCTCAGTGATATGTAAAGTTTTAGGATTAAAGTTCACATACAAATTTTATTTAAGGTTTCTCAATAATATTTATTTACCACTCCAAGAGCATTGTGCACATTAATTGTTTCCACCACTTGTCTCGCATAATATTAAGTAAATTTGATAACGGTGATGAGAATGCAGTGATACGAGCCTCGTCTGAAAATCGCAACTAGATCCGTGTCAGAGGCGGCGTACAATAGCTTTGACAAAGCGGCCAAGATTAATGGCGCTTTGTCTATCACTTCCTTTACAAAGTAAAATTCTTCTACAATTCCCTTTGATAACGTACAAGGGATTTGCTTGAAATACAGCAAAGGATATTCAAGACGTTTTTATTTAGGCACAAATTCATTTTGCCTTGTTAATAAAATTAAGTTTGTAATGTATAATACTAAAGTAAGGCCATGGAGAGAGCGCAATAAATGTAAACAAACTTTTAGGTTCATAACCTTTTTTTTTAAATAAAATAAATGTTAACACGCATTTTTACTAGTAGCATGTATTTTGTCTAGTAGAGCAACCATATTATCAACCGACTTCCAAAAAAAGGAGGAGGTTCTCAATGCGACTGTATTTTCTTTTTTTTTTAATGTTTGTTACCTCATAACTTTGGACTGGGTGAAACGATTTTGATGATTCTTTTTTATTTGAAAGCTTGTACTTCCCATGTGGTCCCATTTAAATTTGGTCCAGTTCTGACAATGGCATCCATGGTTTTTTTTTGTTAAAAAAGTTATAGAGTCTAGCGAGAGAAAATGACAGAAATACATGATTGTCAAAAGAATAAACGAAGATAGTAACGACAATACAGCATTTTAAGCTATAATATTTGATCAAACAGTATGTAAATGCTTCTATCAAACAATTCCACAGTGAGTTTCCAAATAAAAACTTTTAATGGGTCTCTGAAAGAGTTTTGAACTAATATTGAATACATAAAGAAAGAAATGGAAGACCCTTTTAAAGCGGTATGCTTTATGTTCACCAAAAGGTTCTTTGTTTTGACAATTTCAGAGCGTAATCTATACGCAAATAAATTAAAAAAAAAAGCTTTATTTGTTTGTAATTTGCTGGCTTCACCCTGAACATTAACGTTAATCCTTTGGAATGGTTCCCGAATGAAAAACAAAACATTCTTTTGCCTCGTTGCTTTAATTTTGAGGTTTACGTAAGTATTTGGTCAACACAGAGAGTTTTACTCATAATTTATAACAAAAATTAAAATATTTCTGTCTTATAAACATGTTTGCGAAGAGAACGATAAGCTCCCAGTAGTTAAAATAAATTAAAAAAGCGGTATAAATATTATGAAGAAAATGACAGAAAGAATTTGAGAATTTAATTATCTGTGTCCACTTCGTTCATAAATTCTTTGCTACGAGTATATGGTGCCAATATTTATGTATTTATGCTCCTATGTATTTTCATTCTTTTGTTTATTATGTTTATTATTATACCTTCAAAACTGCGTTTGTCTTGAAAATATATTTAATAGAAATAAGCACTCGTGGAAAATCAGCCTCGTGGCTCATGCTACGACAAAATGCTAAGCGCAGAGCTTTTTCATACTTTCATTGTAGGCTGTTATTATAAATTATGTTTCTTTAATTATTACGTAGCAGTTCCAGATAAACATTCTTTTTTCCTTTTCCTTTCTATCTAAGTTTAAAAAATATAATAGAATGTTTTTATTTATATTGAACTCATGTTACTAAAGCAGTTTGCTATACTTATAGGTCTTACGTTTATTTAAAAATTTAGGTTAATCATTCAGAATTAATTCTAATGTTTTACAGGACTAAAGATGTCAACCACACTAAAGCACACTTTAACCACAGTTTAACGCCCAGCTCTGAACGAGCTTTTCCTTGGAACTATTGGACAAAAGCTTAAGCTTAGAGCGAGTGTCACTCAAAGATTCAGGCCTGAAATACATCTTTATATAAGACTTTGCAGGACAAGGATTCTTCGAAGACAAGCCTCCGTTACGTAATAGTTCCGAAGAGCTGTTTAAGTCAAATTGTCACTGTGGTCTATGAATTGTGGAATATTCGGGACATTACGTATAAATGAACTAGTTCATATACATTAAATTAGTGGTGGGTGCCCGCGACTTCGTTCGCGTTGAAAAAGAAAATATATGCTAGCTTGACCCGGGCAAACGTTATTTTGCAACTATCACTTACCTACCGAAAAAAAATTCTTAAAAATCGGTCTTAGAAGTTGGACCTCATACTACAACAAAATTCTGAACGTACCTATAAATATTTGACAACCAAGTGACAATTTTAGACAAAATACATCTCGTACTATTTGTGTAATGTCATCTCATGTCATCTTATATCGCTGTGACGACGATGGCGCCGCCATGCGACAGTAGCGCCCAATTATTTATGTTTTTATATGATCCCTCGGGAATACTTAGTCCTTTTTTTCTGGATGAAAGGTACCCTATATCCTTTCTGGTGTCCCAGACAACGTGTATGCAAAATTTCATGGTGATCGGTTTGGTAGTTTTTGTGAGACAGACAGACAGACAGAGTTACTTTCGCATTTATAATATTATGGTATGGATTACGTTCCGCGATCCGCAGTCTTGAAATAAAAAACCCGTGTGACGGCAGGCATCATGTAAGTATTCTGAATATTTTGTGAATAGCATTCAATAATAGCGCCTATACTAATAGTATTCAATAATTCAAAACCAGGTTATTTATTATATACTTACCACTGTACTAATAGGTATACTTTGGAGAATTTGGTAATAAAAATCTTTCTTAATTTCATTAATTTCCGATAACTTGAATTTGGGTTATTGTACCGTAATTTAATACCTACTTTCAAACTTAAATATTATGAAATTCCATCACCAAATTACACAATATTTTCCCAGTATTTCCTTAACCATTAAATCAAAAATAAACTGATGGCCTGTTTTCTATACAAAACTGATTATTCTCCTTTATGGTAAGTAGCCTTTTTTCCGATCTTTAATTATACATACTTAATAGCTTATTTAGTTAACACTTACTTGTAATGTAAGTGTTTTTATGTATATTAAGTAAGTGTTAAATGTTATGAACTACTTAACATACTATATATTTGACATAAAATTCGTTTCCACCCAGAAATTAATGATATACTTTGTATATATGAACGTATACTTTGTATATCATTCATTTCTATAGCATACGTATATATATATAACCACATGAAAGGCCATACATCTTTTCCTTCAACTCCGATTATCTCCTTCTAGTTTTTACTGTGGCTCCCAACGTCCCTGTTTAATTATCGTCAGAAGTAATCCACTCAGCAAGACTATGCCCGTTGTAACTGTGTAAGTACAGTAACAATAATATATTTCGTTTAAAAAGAATAAACGAAGTCAGAATTTCCTCTGCGGTGCAATTCTGTGACATAATGCTTTTACACGCCCGAAGAGAGGGTGAATTTACAACATAAAATTTATTGCTTGATTCGTTCACAAGTAGTCTGGATTTTAAATTGGGTCGTTTTTATTTTCAAACTTCGAAAAATATAACGTTCTAACAAGTTATTGGACTTTTTGAATAAAAAGTAGATTTTTTCTTTAGTTAAGTACACGTAAATAATAAACAAAGTTGTTCATTAGTTTATGAAACCGGAAAACATTCAATGTGCATGTTGATTTGTTTCAATTCTTAAGATAAGTGATCTATACAAATATTACAAAGAGTTAGTATCGAACTACTTCGAAACTACTGGTTCGATTTAAAAAAAATCTTTCAGCCGCGGGCACAAGCTATCTAAAAATATGTCGGGCGTGTTATATTGATTTACATATTTTCTCAAGAGATTTTTATCTTTTATTTTCGACGCTGACAAAGTCGCGGGCACAAGCTGTATAAATTTAATATGCGTGTTCGTTGCAAAAGATGGCGTTCCTTTCTATGGCTCTTTATTAAGTCTGCCTAACCTTATACTATACTTGTTCGAATCTATCTATTGGCTTTGAAACAAATCCATTCAATTGTATGGTGATGGAGTAGGAAATTTTCCAACACCGTCTCATTATGATATCATGAACAAAATTAGAAGCCGCGAGACACAATTAGTTTAATATAAAACTTAATCCTGCGTTACTTACGTATTTTAAACACATGACACTTTGTTCTGCCTGTAGCCTTTTAGTGAAACTCACCTGAAAAGAGAAAACACGAACTATTAATATTTATAATTTATTAAAAAAATCTTATTTACAGTTTTTCAGAACCAAATTTCTTTTGATAAGTATCCTCTCTTTTGATCATAAAACTGTTGTAAAACCTTTTAAAAAGTAATTTTGATTGATAAATCTTTAAATTTATATTTTTTACGCGCGGAAAAAGCTATCGACATTTCTTGATTACCATAAGAAAAATCGTAATCATGATTTTTTTAAATAAAGTTTTAATTAAAAAGTAAAGAGTAACGCTTTCTTTGTTATGTGAAAAAGTAGTTGAAAAAATTTTGAAATAAATTTTTGCTGCATGAAAATAACGATAAAGTTTTAAAAGTTTGAGTAATATGAACTTATTAATACGTAAACGTAAAACGCTCGTTTATGGTAATCTCCGAAACCGCCAAGCCGAATTCAAAGAGATTTTCTGAATGTGTAGAATTAGTCCCAGCTTAAAAGAAATAATATAATTTGTAAAGGAACGCGCACGAATTTGGGGACAAAAACTAGTTATCTTATAAATATAACGTGTGTCCGCAGACGATGTTTCGAAATAAATACATTTTCCGAATTGAATCTGGTGAACTAAAAAGCTCTTATCTTTTTTCTTACGGATAAAGAACAAATCCGTAAGAAAAAAGATTGTAATATTATCGTTGTATTGTTCGAGTTTCATATTTGTTATCTGTTACAACAGTAAGATCAAAAAGGTTCAAAAATTCCCAACGTATTGTATCAAAAATAAATATAATCTGTATAAATCTTAAAGTTATATATAGCTAATACAAATAGAGACGTCATTAAAAAGTTATACCTTTCAGAGAATGAAACTAAGAAGAGATAATCTAATTGAATAACTTCAATGGCAATAAGTACATATTTCACATTTTTTTCATTTGTATTATTTCATATTTTACATTTTTTCCCATTAAAATTCAAAATAAAATAAACACATTTAAACAATTTAAACAATAAAATCACAGCAATTAAGCTTAAAATATTAATTTATTGTACGGAACTTAGAAGTAGGAACAAGGAGACCCAAAATGCTTATATATATATACAATTTTACCTATTAACTTAATATCTTATTTGTAAATTTCTATACAATTTAATGTACTCAATCTTTTTCATAAAGTTCTATTCATTTTAATACACCTACTTAAATGATTCTTTTTCACTACCTTCGAGGAAGATCATAATTCGGTCGCGTAGCGTTCGGGAAATTAAAAAGCATTTCGACATACCTTCGTCTTTAACTAATCAGGTTAATCACTTAATTAGTGGGTGTTGCCAGTGATTACTGATGCAAAGAGACGCAGAGGGTGACTGTTGGAATGATGAGAAGTCCCATGATAGCACAGCGAATTATGGAAAGTAATACGGGCTTGACATTACTCTGTAAAATGAGAAAATCCGCTGGAAGCCTAAAATTCTCGAAGAAAATTTTCCGAATGGCGGCCATGTACAAGGAGACGCTTTGCTGACCTGTTCGCTATTTATGTAGAATAAAAAAGTATGGGCCAGTTCAGAAGTCGGATTTTGTCAATGATGAGCTTATACCGGGTGTCGCAAGACTTTGCGACATGAAGGGAAAGTACTTTAAATATCGTAGATAGGATATTTTGCTGAAAGAAGACTTTATGTTATTTTTAAAAGTAAATGATACTGCATTCAAAGATTTTCTAAAAATTACTTGTTTCGTCTGGTAATTGAACTGACTTAAATTAGAAAAAAAAAATCACCCGCATTTTTATACGTCCGGTCAAATACAACTAATTCCCAAATTGCCTGAAATGCCAATCGAAAGAATGGACAAAAAATAATAATTCTTCTGAAGTAACATAGTATCTTAAAAGAAAGGAATGACGTAAAATGTTTGATTCAAATTTCAATAAGAAGAATTTCAAGAATACAATTGCGTTGATACTTTGTAACATATTTATTAAACAAAGCAAATTTTTAGGATTTAGCCTTTGTTTACCCCTTTAGGCACATAAGCACATTCGGCCTTTAGGCTCTTCAAATTGTTGTGAGATAATATTGTCAGTATTTATTATTATGATAATTGCATGCAATTAGTTACACACATATAAAGTCGGTTTGCCACTTAAAATATAAAATATGGATAACTCAATAAATATAGCAAGGCTAATTTAGTTTGATTTATTCTTTTCAAAGACACGCTACGACCTCTTGTGTTCCGTTCTCTGGGGGATAAATGAGGTGTGTCACAATATATTTTTCATACAGTTATCTTCGCTCGCAATGCCGTAAAGGACTTTCTCACTAACCAGATTAATGATCGTATTTGTTGCAACTTAATAGTTCTTCACTTCGCCTTCGCTCCCGCCGCCTTCGCAATTCCGTTCAACGTAAAACATTCGTCAATGTAGCTCTGACTTCAACTACCTCTTTTGATAAAATATGCAAGTAACTGAAGGTACTCTGCACAAATAAGATGCCAGTATAATAATATATTATAGGAATAGAAGAAGATTTTTTTAAGCCTTTTTCTATTGAAATGAGACAAAATAAATTATGCAAAAAATTATGAGGATGGTGGGTGAAATTTTGTTATTCTTTGTGTACTTAACATTCTAACAAAGATATACAGTCATATAGAGCCACTAGCTGCTGCCTGCGACTTCATCCGCATTGAAGAATGAAAAATATAACACCTGAAAAAATATTAATCGCTGTGACGGGATAATGTTTTATCCTAGATTATAAAGTTATCAGGATAATGTGTTCCAGTAATATATAGCTCTAAAATTAGTCAGTATATGGTGCATCTAACTCAGCTTGGGCTTGGCTTAGGTGACTAACTGAGCTTGGGTGAGACACTGAAACAAAATTAATTTTGAAAAAATGTAGCCGGCATTGAGTAACTCAATAAAGACTGAAGCAGTTAACATAGCCCAAAGGCACAAAGAATTAATAAAGTGATCGCGTTTGACGTCGCAACGACGAACTAGAAACAAGAATGTCTCTGACATTTTGAGGATGTACTTATTGTTCCAGTTCCTGTTTAAAGTACTGTTCAGTTTAAATAAGATAAATGTAACTGCTTCAAGTTATTTTATTTTACGGGTGCAATTTTTTCTACAAGTTATATATAAAAACCTCCCTCGTTTAATGATGTTTCCATCAGTGAAAACTGCATTAAAATCCCTTGCGTAGTTTAAAAAACCTAAGCGTACATAGAAACAGACGGCAGGAAGGCATTTTATACGTATTATTTATTTTATAGTAGATACTAAATGTAAAGATGTAAAGATCAATGATAAGAGTAGGTAATATAATAAAACATAATGCAGACCTATCACATGTTCATTTACAGATCAGTGACTTTGTAAGCGATGATTGGACAGAATAGGTTCACTGAGGCTATTGTTTTCAGCAAATTGATCATGTTCGTAAACTTAAAAAACTGTAACAAAAGATTATTTATTTATGTAATTAATATACAAACTGAATTATCTGTTGCCCCACAATACCATTGTCTGTGGGAACATGATTCTTTCAATATTGTTATAATTAATTAATTAAAAACAATTTGTGTACAATAAGTATGAGAGATAATAGAGTATAAGTTACAGATTACAACTACAGCTGTTTGCAGACTATTAAACATTACGTGATTTCATAGATGTTATTACAGAATTTCTTTTTACAACAGGCTTTTTTTAGATATTTTTTTTGAAAATACATGACATACACAAATAGTGTGCCCTGCTCGCAGAGATATATTAATTCAACGGTGCCCTGTCTCTACTAATTCATAGATACTTACATACATAGTGAACATTACAATGTCATAATTTGTATTTGCAGGTAAAGTAGGCCTTGATACCTGCATATACTTATGAGTTTATCTATTCAGTAGATTAAATTTTCAACGAAAGTGAAGCAGTAAAATGAAGCATTTTATATAGGAAAAAGTCTTGTAGACGAAGCAACGTATAAATACGTTCTTGTCAAAAACAACCTTTACGCTCGGGGCTTGGTGCCGCGTCATGTTAACTTTTAAGAGGAAAATGGAAACTCTTAAAATATAAAACATTTGTGTTTTAGCCAATGAGAGATGTCGCTATGAATTAAAGTTGTGTAGTAAAATAATTGAACAGTATAAGAAAAATAAGATTTATAGTAGAAAAGGACAATATGTATAACAATACTAGCTGGTGCCCTCGAGTTCGTCCGCGTTGAACGATGAAAGGTATGTCTGGTGTCCCAGACAACGTGTATTTCATGGTGATCGGCGTATACATTCATACAAACTTTTGCATTTATAATATTAGTACGGAATTAATACGAATTTTTATACTTTACTAAGGATCCTTTTGGCTCCTTTACTCATGAAATTCATTGTCGTGTTACTTTCAATCCCATAGTAATTTAAAAGGATTTGAAAGTATTTCATAAGTAATTCACAGCCGCTGCCCCAGAAGAAAAATTATCTGCAAAATACATGCTCTAAAGATCATAAATTTTCAAGTATATGATATTCCTGTTAACATCAACAAGCTAGTATGGGTGAAACGGTAGTGTTTCTAATTACAGTCATGTTCATAAATCAGCCTAAACTTGGGCTGTTCTGATAAATCTTACGACGTTATTATAATTTTGTATAAGGAAAGATTGTGGGAATGAAAACACGTTTCAAACATATTTAGTCTATTAATATACGTTTAAAGCAACATTTATGTTAAAACATTTAAGTATATTCAACATTACACTTGAAGAGAAATACCATTTTTTAGCAGTTGTCTCACATTTGAAACAATTTTTCAATACGATACACACTAGGTAAATGTAATTTTCAGGATTTATTCAGAAATAAATATCTGAATATTTATTATTTAAGGTTAAGAAAGGTTAAAAATATTCTTTCAATCTATTTATTATATAATTTAGATATATAATAAAAACATAATTTAGATTTATACTGCATATTGGTACGAAAGGCAATAACGAAAAAGTGTACCTAAAAGCAGTTTTTTTTTTTTTTACAAATTTTTCAATTGACTTTTTAAAGGATTACTGCTGCCAAACGGGCTGTCCAATTCATGACTGTGAAACGCAGTTTCTTCACCTGCCACTACTTAATTACTGACGTCAAAACGATGAATGCAATTTATTTTAAGACGGTGGAAATTTCTTTGTGGAAAATCGAATCGAATATTTTTGGTAAAGTCGGAAATTTGGATGGCATTTTATATGAAATTTTTAGTGCAACAACTGACGGGTCAGATAGTCAATGCACATACCTATAATAAAATCGTAAACAAGCCGTCTTGTAGGTAACATTGAAATTAAAAAATATATATATTATAATATCTTTTAGATTTTTTTATCTATTTATCTGTGCATTTGTGCACGCTAATCTCAGAGACGGCTAATCCGATTTGAATGCGGTTTTCACTTATGTAAGTATTTGTAGCATCTCGTAACATTTAGACTTTTCGTAAGCTTCTCGTGGTTGTTTCATTACAATCGATTCACACACCAAATACTATATAGGTGTACGAAGTCGCATATAAAAAAAATTGAATATAAAAATAATAATTTTATTCCATATTTAGAAACTCACCAAAGTGGTCTAAATATTTTCGCATTTGAATTAAATGTAAGGTGAGTGACGCTTTGGAAATAAAATGCACAAAGTCCGTTTGAGTTATTGCTTATGCTTCTTCGAAAGATGCTAACATCAAAAACAGCGACGGTTTAATTCCATTTCACTCATTTTTGTGCATTTGAGAAAGTGCAAGAATTACTTTTGCTCGAATGTAAATAACATATAAAGGAAACAAAATAGTGGACGTTATTATAATGATTTATAAACTAACCCTTGAATTTCTATTGAGCCATGCTCAGCCAAACATGCTAAGGAGTTGAGTATCCCGCAGACTACTTGGTGCTGTTGACTGCAGAGGTAGGTCAAGGTTACCATGTTGTAAAAATACACAAATAATCGAACATGTGGAAATCAGTGAAATCTCTTCGTCAATTAGGAAATTGGCTGATGGTATTCAAACGCCTGAACAGATCTCCATAAATTATAGCTAAGTACTTACCACACCGATCACGTCAGTTGTTCTGACTTGTTGCCTTCTTTCAAAAAGGTTAAGCTATAGGGCAAACCTTTAACCCGATCGTCTTTATTTTAAGATCAAATTGTAGCTCACTAAATTGTCCAGAGGAGTTTTTCTCAATTTTTTTATATCATTCTTTGTTTCCAAAATTTCGAGCGCCAAAATAAAACATTCGGAATATTTTTGTTTATGACTTTTTCGAAAAATTATTTTTGCACCTTACAGCTCTCGCGAATACGCGTCTTTTGAGCTCTTTTAGAATATCATATCTTTACAACTCTCCTAGGCATAAGGGGATCGCACTTTTTCGTGAAATCGGGGCCTATACTGAAGCGAACGAAAAGACATTTCCAATGTCAAAAAAATAGTCTCATCTCTTATGTTTATTTTAAGTTCATTAGCAATTAGTGCAATGTCAAAATATATGTTGACATTTTCGACATTTTGTGCAGAAGTGACTATTTACATATATAATAATATGTATAATTATGAATGTTAAAATTAATAGAAATATATTTTCTATTAAAATTTATTAGAATTCGCGTCAACAAATCTTTGTACGTTGACATAGAAAGCGCCCTTAGCGAGTTATCATAATAATTTTCTGCTCAGCTAAACGTAAAAGGAAACGTAGTTACTTACTGATTAAATCGAAAATACAAAAGGCGATTCATTAACAATCCGAAGGGATTAATTAGGTACACAAAAGATTTTCTTATTTAATACAAATTATTACAATCCACTCGGAGACCTCGACATGACAATGCGAAATTAATTTATCGACCTTCATGTCGTTGTACACTTAATACCTAATTTGTAAAAGATCACAACTCATATTTTTACAGAAGACTTCCACTACTTAAATGGCAAACTAATTGAGTAATTATTAATTAATTAAATAAATTACTTAATTAATAAACTAATTAAGTAGTGGCAGAGCACACTATAGGTTTCGCAGTAACCACCCTCTTAGAGAAGACTACCGTGAAATAACAGCAAGTGTGCTGTCGCCTTTACATTAATACTACTATGATTGGCAGCGCATTTGCAGCACCTGTGGTTTTTCTTGTATTGTAGGCGACTGTAGCCGCCTTAAGTGATGGTCAGCCTGTATGAATAACCTTTAGCTAAAAGCGTTATTCGTACCTCCTTCTTCAAGATGGATGGATTCAATATGTCAAGATGGATTTGTTTTGGATTTACTGTAAAATTAGTTATTGTAATCATCAATCAATCAATATCAAGAATGAAGATAAGTTTATGTAATTAATATAATATAATAGTTAGCAGTGTTTCATTCCTTATTGCTGTAAAAGTATGGAAATATTTCTCATAAGTTAATCACAAAGTCACAATAGCCACCCTTGAATTTACAATAATAAATATGCCTGTTTTCCATAAAGTTTCTGAGAAACAATCAAGTAATTTTATAACATTATAAACCATAAAGGCTATGCGCTACTGGTGCTATGGGGTGAAGCGTTCTATTTATAAACTCGCTATGAGAAAGGAAAGTTTTATAGCATATAAAGTGAATTTCAAAACATGAAAGACGCATGCTTTTAAAATCAATAGAATCGATCTACTAAATGAAATTTCTTATTTTAATAGAGTTAATTTGGGGTTAATGCATTACTATTTGTATGTATTTCTTTTCTTAATATGATTCAGAGTGACTTAATACGGTTAAGTTGTTCAGTCGTTACTATAAAGTGTTTAATGCTGTCAAATGAGTATTTTCTTAGGCCTAGATAAATTATTAAAGTACTCTCTAGGCTTACACAGCTTTAAAACCGCTTCAAAAATATATAAGTATGTATATGAATTTTATTAAGTACCAATTATATGACCACAATTGGTACATATTTTTCGCATTACCAAAAATTCTATAACAAAAAAAATATTGAAAATAAAAATGTTAACCAAACAGTGTTTTTTGGCTTGAATGTCCTAATGTTCCAAAGCGAGTATAGAATAAGAAAATAAGAATCTGTTGTGCTTTAAATACAACATAGCATAAATGGAAATCAATTAACATTTTCATTCAAAACCCTGCCCAAACGGCAACGCCATTGGCGACTTCAAGCGCCTTAAGTGAACGTGACTTTTATTGAAAAATATATCATAGTTGTTCATTATTACAAGAGGTCAACAATGTTAAAATGTAGTCTGTCTGGAAGTAATTATTACTCCCTTATAAAAGACCACCTTTAAAGTACTGGTTAGGTACTGTCGTCATTCGACGTGTAAAGACCTTTCCTTCTTTCATATTATCAAGGTCCACACAGCTCATTGTTATTCGGACGCTAGGCAAAAGTAGCCGCACTTACCATCAAACGGACTGAAAATTTGTTAAAAAAGAATGTACGGTAAAGGTAGTTTACGTCCATTCAATTTAAAATATATTGTTCAAATTCTAAAAAAATACTTATAATATTTTCTCGGTACTAATAAACATTTCTTTCTATTGCGATTATAAATGTTGTCCTTCCAATGAAGTCTGAAACATTGATTTAGTTATTTATAGATTTTCTGCCTTTCATTATCATATTATCTACACAATCACTAATCAGAGTAGTATCCTGTTTCTTTGTTAATTTATTTATAGGTTCTTGGGAAGACTTCTTAACTTAATAATTACGTGACTGGATTCCAAAATTATTTTTACTAAAGGTCTGGCTTCTCTATTGGAATTATGTAATAATAAAATATTAACTGAAAAATAAAATACATGGTTTTCCGCGTATGTTTCGCAGTAAAGCTTAATTTATGGATCATAAAATTGTATTTACAAACCTCTCACAAGTAGACTATTAAATTCAAATAGGGTATATAATAATATATAACTGCTTATATTTTATGGTACCTATATATCGTGTATGAGGTTTATTTCATATTTCATCCCTTCAAATATTTATTTACTAACTTTAATTTAAAATATATATAAATTATATAAATTATATAAATTATATAAATATATACATATATATTAACATGATTGAGATCAGTGATAGCAGTTTAAACAGATCTCATAGGACATCAGCATGTCCTATGGCTGAGATGATAATGAATATTCAAATTTTCAAATTATGATAACTTTAATTAAGTAATATTTATTTATTGTGATCATATAAAATTTGTTGAGCAATAAAATACGTAGTCATAAATTTTTTATATTAATGAAGATTTGCAGGTGTGTATATTTTAAGCAAATAATATGTTGTTTTATATAACACATTTACATAATTCCAAGAAACTTCTATGAAGACACTGGCACACATTACCTAGACACATTACAACATGAGACAATGTGTTTTGATGTTAAATTTTAAGCCGTTTCTACGGTTTACACTTGGAATTCACACCTGTGCATACAGTGTGCTATCATACTCAACATACAAAGTAGAAATTATATATGGTTATGAATGAAATAAGTTCTGAAATCCACTTTTTCGTATATACAGCAATGATGAAGTTGAGTAAAATGTAATCTAGAATCAAACGCAATATGTTTGCCATTCCTATCACGACTTTCACGTACCTTCATAATTATATAAGTTCAGAAGAACGTTGTCTCTTGTCTCTTGCTAAAATTTGGAATAACTATTTACGTTCGAAATATGTGAAAATATTTGTTATAATTGAGAAAATAAAACTGGCAACAGTAAGTATGTTTGTTTGTCTTTTTGTAGAATATATAAAATATTTCATAGCAAGAGTTACATTAAAGAAACCTAAAAAATACCAGCTCATAGTTAAAAACTGGAGGATATTTTCAAATTTTTAGATATACTTAGTTATGGGATTTATTGACAACTTTCACGATTTGCGTCAAAAGCGGAAAATGTCTCATATTAATATGCTTTATTTTATAATTTTTTGTGAATAAGTATATTATAAGTGCACAAACAAAACTATACTAGCACTTAATCTTTCCCGTAAGAGGATTCTGTATTTTTGAAAATGAATCTCAACCTCAAGTTGAATCACTTCAGAAGCTAAAACTTCGTCTCCTAATATTAGATTTCGAGATCAGAGACAATAGGGGTTTCTTGCGGTAACAGCATATTGTAACAAAACAATAAAATGTTTATATGTGGGATTTTTCATAGGATTATTCAAGTTTGAAAAGTTATATTCGCAAACCAGTGGCTCGGTACCAGCTAAACATTTAATTAGTGTCTATAAGTGTTTATAAGCGTTTTTTTATAACTGTTTAAAAAAAAATCGTCTTCTGAAACTATAACATCCAAAACAAACTAACACTCAGTTTTGTTAGAATAAAATGTAAGGTAATTTTCAGTAATATTTTCAGCCTCCGACGGTTTCCTATAGTAAGTACATTTTATCCTTCTTTCCATATGTGAAAACCGAATTAAAATCGGTCTACTCATTCTTTTGTTTTTGAAGCGTATACGCACCAACTTAACATTTTATATATATATATTATAATAAAATATAGAAAGTATTTTTGTATATATAGAGATATGACAAGACATTTATAATTCAGGAACTAAAACGAAGCATTTGTTCGCATTAAAGAGTATTGACCTAACTCTAAATGTAAATGTATTTTACAATTCCAAGAATCCACTTCGTATAATTTTCTTATAACATTTATTACATTTGCAGCTTTCAGTAGTAGAGGATAATATCTTCACGTGGCAGAGATAAAACATTTACTTTTTCTTCAACGCGGTAATAACATTTGATGTGTCTAAACTACATAATATATAACACTGTATACTTTAGAAAATGTGTTTACACGTCTACAGATAATACGCTCGTTAATAGATCAATATTTTAAGTTTTTCCATTTATTAGTCATATTATTTCATTGCTTACGAAATTAATCCGAAAATTAACGCTAGATTATTCCTAGTAAAGTTAGTCCAATAAAATTCTTCTGAGTATTATTACAATATATAAGATACACCGTAAAGTTCCACTGTTATTATTTAAAATGATTAATATTTAATTAAATTCTTGAAAATTCTTAAATTTACAAAAGTTCTTTTCACGTGTATTCCTTTTAAAATGGATAATATATTATAGTAAAAATACATTTAATAAAGAAATTATATGTTTAGTAATTATTTGGTTTAATTAAAATTTATTTTTACATTTTTACCATTAAATAAATGATGATATAATGAAAATTTCCTCATCCAGTTTGTTGCTTTTTCTGTTAAACCGACACAACTAATTTAGACAGAAAAAGAGAGATTTATTCGGTTTCGCAAACTTACTAAACAAAATCAAATTAGGAATTTTGTTGTAAAACATTTTGAAGTGCATCGGGCACTACTTGTTGTAGGTATTATCTAAAAATTGATAATTTGCCTGCGTAATAACGATAACGTAATCGTGTATCGTCCCTGATATAGTTTGCTCTTTATCACTGTGTAATAGATTCAATGACAGCTTACCAAATTGTGATAAAAATAAAAAAAATGTTTTTTTGGAAGCATTCTTTACTGTATTTTAGGTATAATACAAAATGCTGTCCTCGAAGTAACAGTTCATGTTTTTCACTGGAGCCGCGGCTTCAAGCGCACTAGAGGGTTCATTGGATGAAATATATAGTTTTTTACTATAATATCCTGAATGAGTTCACAATAAGCTTATTGTATTCATAACTGCTGTTGAATTACCTAAAAATCATTATTTAAAAATCGTCATCAATACTGGGCGCAGCTTCACATCGATTTGATCTATAGGTATGCAGATTTCCTTACTTTGTCATCCTTTACAGCAGTAAGTGATTGTTATTTATAATTCAGACACGAATTATAGGTATGTCGCAAAACTGTTTCGGCAGGTGAGCATTAGACATTATATGTAATTGCTATCTAAGGATCACAAGGAATCTCTGATAAGTTTTTGAAGTTACTGTATATCTTTTGTTATTCCACACAGCAGTGACTTCAAAATTATTATACCTATATAGTGCTTTCAAAATTATTATTGAAAATCCAGAATAATTATGAAATTATATTAACAATTTTACCTTGCTGACAAGGCTGACATTTTACTGACAGAGATTTACCTAAATAACTGAACTCCTTCAAGTACAAAGATTACGATCCAGGAGGTCCAAGATTATTAAAGCCAAACGAGTGCAATAACGAGTATCCGCGGACCTCCCAGAGGGTTTTAAGAGAGTATTCAAGTAGAATGGGCGGCCCCTAGTGAGGCGATGTATAGACGTTATCTTATTGTGTGTATGAGAATAATATATGTATTAGGCAGTCCCAAACGCTTCTAAAACAATTTTCTTTGTTGCAAATAATTGGCATTATTTTTTAATCTGCAGATGAATTGAAATTTTACTCATATGTGCTAGGAGCAACAGGTAAGATGAAGATCCGAGGGTACGTCTTGAGAGGGCAATTGTTCCCCAAACAGACTATTTCTTAGTGAGTAATCGTACTAATATTATAAATGCAAAAGGATTGATGTATGGATGTTTGTTACTTTTTAACGCACAAACGGCTCAATAGATTTTGATAAAACTTGGCATACAGATAGTTTGTTACCTGGATAAACAAATAGGATTTTTTTTTATCTTGGAAAAATGTTCCCAAGGAATCGTCAAAAATGTAAGAAATTGAGCGCCACTGTCGTTCTGTCAATCAATATTATATTACCGTCATTATAGCAATAAATATGTCAATCAATATGTGGACGAAGTCGCGGGCATCACCATATCATTGTAGAGAGGCATGTGAATCTTAGGCCTTTTTAAGGCAAGTCATAATAATTTACTACAAATAATATGTACCTAAAATAAATATTTAAATAATTAGGCAACGACTGTGTTGTATGAAAGTTGATTTACATGAAAATATGTGAGCTCTGTAAATATTAAAATTAGTAACAAGTGAAACACTGAGGATAGGTATTAAATTAAATTTATTTCTGTCTACGAAATCTTCTTTGTGGAATCTTAATTACATCTTGAACAAGTTAATTAGTTAAAACGGAAACACGATTTAACCGCAAAAACGGCTTCACAAAGTTCTAGCTGGCTAATATTACATTCCTTTGTCGTTATAAATAAAAGCAGTGAAAAAAGCGCTCCCGCGAGGATCACAGTTTCTGTTGTTGTTCTTAAATCTTTTCTAATAAACGACTAGAACGATTGATTGTTTTGGATCATTTCCAATAGCTTTGCATGTGGTTTAACTAACCTACTTATATATCTGTTTCTATGCACAATAATTCTTTTGAGTTGATATTATACACGTGTAAAATGTTACTAAGTATAATCAATTTCAGACTATGTGTGTGATCCTCACAATATTACAGAAATTACCTTCTGTATATTTCATTTGTAATAATCCCATCTAAGTGACGACAAGTCAAAAGATACATACGTATTACCTATGTCACATTTAAGCTCTGAAGGCTGTAGGCTTAAGCTCTGAAGATTTCGTTTTGAATAAGTGGTATTACATTTTTATTAGATAATAAAGAATGACCCTCATTGTAGATCAAAATAGAGTAAGGTACACGATGTTGAAGATAAGTTTTACAGTTCTTGTGAATGCTGATAAAATTTTCTAAGGTGCAATTAAATTACGAATAAACTACTGAAGCAAATCGTTTTAACGAATTTTATTCTTGACTCATGCTTCTGGGAATATGATGTTTCTTTTGGCAAACCTTTCTTTTGGGAATATGATGTAGATTTTAAGGCCCCGTTGTTTCTAGAATGTATTTATAAACATTATATGCAGTTGACTTGTAACTAGCTAGCTAATTTTATACTTGTAATAATATTTTTGCAATAGAAATTTAACATCTTCAAATTTGTATTTTAGTAAAGAATATTATCCTAGGAATATACCTTTCAAAAAATACATCCGAACCATCAGAGTCGCTGCGAGGCAATATTAGTTTGGGTAGCACCATGCCTTTCTTTCTTCTGCCTCTGATGCCGCTCGGAGAAGGCCATTGCAACTCCATTGTACTTGCTAATGGGCTGTGTGGACTAAGAATGGTAAGGCGACGTTCCGGTGGCGGTAAACTTAGCTGCTGCAATGCTCGCCTCTCCGTACTAGCAAATAATCCCCGTCTTTTTTCTGCAGAGGCGCCCATATCTTCCCCTGATAACGCTCTTCTAGCGGGTGCTCCTCTGGCTTCCCGAATGTCCCTCTCACTTGCTGTCAGAAAAGAACTACGATGTGCCCTCACTGTAGTGCAGGAACTCGATGGACGTGCTGGTGATGATGCATCTTTGCAAGGACGGAGGCTTTCCATCGAGCGTGCTGTCTCCACTCGAGTAGCTGCCAAATACTGCCCACTCGAGACCACTTTTTGCGCCACTTCACATTCCTCTTGACTCGAGCTTGAAGTGCCACTACGAGAAAATGTACTCGCCTTCGACACGAAACTCCTATCGCTATATTGGGCCGTAGATATACTCGAAGTGTTTGCATCGTTAGATTCAGATGATATCTGTTGTCTAACAAATCCCTCCTCTAATGAGGAATGAGCGACGCGGGCATTCAGCGAACTGAAGGCCGCGAGGTTTTTTCGTCGAATTTTTCTTTCATCGTCTTCCTCCTCCATCTTGTAATTTAATTATACGGACACATTTTTACGCTCACAACACAATTCATACACCATTTTTTTGTATTGAAATATTATATTTCCAATTAAAACATTATGTGAATTATATATTATTTTACTTATAAAGGAACATTTAAACACAGTCTTTATCACTCTCCGAGAGCACCACAGTCGCACCCACACACACGACAAATAGGGAGACACCTGTAACAATTAAAGTGTTTTAATATATTGTATTAAAGTCGAGGTTTGATTTATTATGTGAGTGAACTTTGAGGTTAGGATTGTAAGGAATTTTTGAAAAGGATGCATTAAATTTATGAGCACTAACAATTCTAAAAAGTAAATGGTTATTTCGAAAAAAAATTTACTTTAAGTATTAGTCGGTAATAGTAATTTATTAATTTGTTACATGTTTAACTTTTAAATTAATCAAAATTTGTTACATAATTCAGTTGGCAGCCTTAGAATCGAGGGCCAGTTGGCCAGCTTGATTGGCGCAGTCGGTGAGAGCCTTGACTTGTTCTGCATTTAGTCCTGATGCTTTTACTTTAACGTCTGCGTGTTTGCTATGTTCTTTGCTTTCGCTGCTGGATTCAACCCGCTTTGTGGTTTCATTTCCAAATTGATCAGTGAAAGTTTCTTCTTCGAATTCTTCCTCGTAACTTTCCTGGTATTGTTCGCGAAATTCTTGTCTCGCCTGAATAGAGACTTTTTCAGTAGTCTGTCTTTGCTGTACCAATTCGTCCATGGTTTTCTTTACAAGTTGCTGTCCAGCTTCCAGATTCTTTGACTCAGACATGGTAAGTTCGGTTATGATTCTAAAAATATATATAAAATATCTGTGAAATCTGTGAATCGTCTGTCTTTGTACAAAAATTTAAATCGTCTGAGAAGATTTCATTAAAATAAAGGATAGATTAAACTACTTAATTACGGAATAAAAAATAAATCTTCACGTCATATATTCAACATGGTGCATTAGAAAAATACAGAAATCCCGGTTTGATAGAAATTGATAGCTGCTATTGGAATTATGCCAACTATGAAATGTTTAGTTTGAGCGCATTTAAATTTACGTTACTGAATTTCGGGACAGGTTCGAGCGTCGCCGGCGGTCGTACCAGCGGTCCACTACTACATTATTCAAAGATTTGGCAAATTCCCCACTTCAACCTGAATTGACAGATGCTATAACGACAGAATTTACCACGCACTAGAATATCGTGGTACAGAGTCGCGGTGAACGTTCTAGAGGAATGTGTTAACAATGCCATCTCCGAAACAACAGAGGAATTTGTGTCTATTAAAAACATACGAATACCTGACCTAATTCTTCGATCATCACGGTACTTACATGTAATCTATATATTAATATGTGAAGCGAAAACTTTGGATACCTTTTTAAGAAAATTGCGCGGACAGACGAGTGTGAAATTTGGTAAACTTAAAATTTGTATGGAGAAAGCTAAAATTATAATTTAATTTTGTTTGGACCTCTAGTATAATTAATTACTTTTTTTTTTGCAACTAGTTGAATTTACAACGCTATGATTTAAATAAAATATTTGAGACTTTAATTTCGAGTTGTTTTTTTTTAGTTAATAAAACAAGAAAAAAGTACCTTGGAAACAGTAACAACCGGGTAGAAATTCTCTAGTTCAACTGAATTTGCACTTTATATAATTACAGCTTAGATTGCAATTGCGAATATTTGTTGCGGACTTGTTTCCGTTTGGAAGCTCGCGCGTAAACTGACTCTGAAAGACGCCGCGTCTCTCTTTGTTTCGTCGCGAACGGAGCTTTGCGTGGGCGGGCGGCAACGCCGCTACGTCACAGTGCGTCTGCGCATTACACATTTTGCTCTCCATATAACACATATACTATGCCGCATCTGTCTTGGCAACTTAACCGACCCTTTTAATTAATTTCGACATTAGAAACTAATAATTCAAATGTATTTTATGATATATAAAATGCACGTATGACCAAAAGGGAAATATTCGATCATCGCGACCTATTTTATATGGAATGCAAGCAGCTGTCGCCGTCATTTATAATTTTAACTGCATATTGCATATGTCAACGAACGACTAATGCCATTATCTGTCAGTAAGAGACAGTTTTAGGATGAATTGCGCCAATCCGGGACAGACATACTGTAGCCAAAAATAACCCGTATGCGTCAGGAGACGGAATCATGAAATGATGAATCCTCGTGCAATGGAGGGGGCGATAAATGTAAGATATGAATAATATATTGGCAAAACTTTTTGTGACTCACTGATCAGAGTGCCACGTATCAAACGCCCACTTGGTTTCTGGAAAATGTGTTAAAACAAAGAAATTTAGTCATGATACAAACATGTATTGATATTTTGTTGTTTACAAAATAAATGTATTTTTCGTTTTATGTTGCATAAAATTACTTTCAAAGTTCCATTTTAATATAGACATAAAATTTGTTTATTTAAAGAAATACTTCAAACGAACCGATACGATTTCAATTGTTATTTTTTTTAAACTAATTAAAAGTCTCTCAACAAAAACTAAATTCAACAACGTCCCTCTAACAACTCTAACAAAGTCCCTGTTTGTATCTCCGCTTCTTTCTTCAATATTTTCGCTATGGATTTGGATACGGTTTTCACTAGTGGAAAAGGCACTAAACGAGAAAGGTCTAAATCTACATTAAAACACAATACATACATGCGAAACCGGGACGGAATAAAAGTTCGTAACAAGTACGTCTAAACTGGTCTAACACAATAAATAATTGAAAAGCAGGCCTTTAGAATTGCGAAGCACCAATTTTCTATAAAAGTAGTTTTTTTATGTATTTAACATACACATAAAAAGTTTGTAATAATTGAAGTGGGTTCATATCTTTCACAATATCTAACCATACTACCTTAATTATATTCAAAGTGAGGCTTCGTTTGGGGATAAAGTTGAAAATAAACAATGCCTTGTTCGAAAGTTAAGCTTGATAACGATAACGAACCAGGAACTAAGTTAATCAACAATATATCATGCACAAAATTCGGTTAATTCACAATGGCTTTACGAAACTTATAACAAGCACAGTTCTCGTATGTTCTGGCCGCAGTCCATGAAGCCACTTTTCCTCTCACGTGCGGGGAACGCATGAAATTAAATATCGTATTTCAAAGCAGTGTTCCCATTTTTAATTACACAGACTGTCAGGTAAACTATATTGTAACTATTTCTAAAATAACTAAATTTAACTATAAATATAAGAGACCGCGACTTCGTCCGCATCAACAAACAAACAAACTCAATTTTTCAATAATAATATTAGTTTTTCTTGTATCGCAAGATATTTATTTCGCCATAACTTCTAAAGAAGGTACCTACTTATAGAAAGAAGATAAGATATGTATTATAATTATATACATACTATGGATAGAGTTTGCACATTATTTTGTTTGAACACAAATCGACTGCATTAATTTTATTGTTCTAATAAGTATAAGCCCGCAGAGAACCAGGAACTTGGAGAAGCTGGTGGTGGTTGGAAAAGTGGATGGCAAGAGGTCTCGTGGCCGGTCTCCTAGCCGATGGACAGACTAAGTTATGCATCTTATAGGCCTTACTGTTACAAAGGCTTTGAGAAAGACTGAGGACAGGGTAGAATGGAAGCAGCTGGTGGTCAATGCCACCAAGGCAATTCAGCAATGAAGAAGCCGACTCTAATGATGAAATATAATATTCAATGTTTAAGTATTTAATTTAAGTATATAGTATACTTAAATTGTTCTTTAATATGCTATGAAAACAATTTTAATGCAGTCCTTTTTTTAGAAAATAAAAATGTGTAAATATTTATTAGTGTTTAGAATATTGCATTGGGCTAAGACCTGAAAAAGTAGTTATATGAAAAAGGAAATATAAATAAAAAAAATAATTAAAATAAATAAATATAATATTTTCGAAATGTTTTTGTTTGTCTTATAATTTTTTAACGATTTATTAGAAGACATATAGAGATATGATATGAACTGAAATGAAGTTTGCTTGTGGTGAATTGTACCGCGAGCTTGTATTGAATACTAGCAGTGCAAACGGATTAGAGCTAGCCTAGCCTCTTATGTACGTAGAGGGAATGCATGCGAAGATGACTAAGAGTTCTAACAAGATATAAGAAGAATCCGCTTTCATAGGTTTTTGTTATCAACAATAGTTAAGCAGATTTACATATGGATGGATGAAGCTGGATATTAGTAATAATAGCTTCCATAATGGATGCTATTATTACTAATATATATTAATTAAATTAATATATTTATGAATAGATGAATTACTTACCACCTAAAATTGATTTGACTGTAACGACGTAGGTTTGATATTTAAAAATTATATTGTACTTTATTTCCAGATTATTCGTAGGAAAAAATAAACTGTTTCGTTATCTATAAAAGGTTACTAAACACTAAACATCAAGTACTAACATACTTACTAACATCTTACTAAACATCAAGAAAAAATTTCCACAAAATCTTTTACTTTCGTGCTTCGAATTTTATTAATACCATGACAATTATTTCATTATATTTTTGAGGTTGACCAATAAACAGTTGAGGTGTGAATATTAACAAAACCGCGGCGCTTATCATACAAACCGTTACAGATAACATAAATAATAAATGAATGTATTACACAAATCCCTGTTTGCTTTGTCACCATCACGACATACGTTTTATTAATTTCTAGAATTTACACTTCATTATATGTACGAGTACATAATATATATTTATAAATTTATGTAGTAGGTTATAAATATATATTATATACTTTTGTAACCTGACGTAATTTTTAATTTCTCTCAATAAAATTTTAAGCCTATAGATGAATTTGAGTGTTATTTTCAAACTTAAAATTCAACTCAGTATAACGCATCTGGTTTGATTTATCCTTCCCGTTATATGCTGATGTGTAGGTAATAGGTATTATTCTGTTTTTCTTGTTATATGTATACATCACTACATAGTATAAAACAAATTCGCTTCCCGTCTGTCTGTCCCTATGTATGTTTAGATCTTTAAAACTACGCAACGGATTTTGATGCGGTTTTTTTAATGGATAGAGTGATTCAAGAGGAAGGTTTCAATATATAAAAGTTACGCGGGCGAAGTCGAGGGCACCAGCTATCTACTAAAAATAAAGATACAACCCCTGAAAATTTTATAACAGCAAAGATGTCAGGCGTTATATTGTTTTACACATTTAGTCAGGCGCTACATATCCCCTACTTTAATTCATAAATAACAATTACATAAAAGAAATTAAACAGTGAAGAAATATTCAAACGTAATGTTTTCATTAAAATTTAAAGAGAAATTAGAAGATGAACCGACATAATTATACGAAATCCCTAGTCACTATTATGGAGCAGAATGTTAAATGCTCATTATAATACATGTAATGTAACGTATATATTACGGAACCTACACATTGCAGGCAATCTAAAATAAACCTTATAACCTTTTAATTTAATAAAGAAATAGAATTTTTTCATATCATTAACACTTGCAACTTTATTACACTCAGAGCCCATCCAACACTGCTTGACATTATACTTCTGCCAAGCTTCGCCCGTGTGGAATATTTAGACTATGTCCATCTTGAGATTCTATATTAACTATTGATGAAATATTTTTTTTTTATATATTGGAGAGTCGTTTCGAAGGTTACATCCTACATCAAACAAACATAGAAACTTTACCTAATTATAATCCATACTTCCATACTAATATTATAAATGCGAAAGTAACTCTGTCTGTCTGTCTGTCTCGCTTTCACGCAAAAACTACTGAACCGATCACCATGAAATTTTGCATACACGTTGTCTGCGACACCAGAAAGGACATAGGGTACCTTTCATCCAGAAAAAAAGGACTAAGTATTCACGAGGGATCATATAAAAACATAAATAATTGGGCTACTGTCCCATGGCGGCGCCATCGTCGTCACAGCGATATAAGATGACATGAGATGACATTACACAAATAGTACGAGATGTATTTTGTCTAAAATTGACACTTGGTTGTCAAATATTTATAGGTGCGTTCAGAATTTTGTTGTAGTATGAGGTCTGACCTCTAAGACCGATTTTTAAGAATTTTTTTTCAGTAGGTAAGTGATAGTTGCAAAATAACGTTTGCCCGGATCAAGCTAGCATATATTTTCTTTTTCAACGCAAACGAAGTCGCAGGCACCCACTAGTATTAGTATATATTAATACATAGATAATATTTCTTTTATGCAAATGTACCTATATGTCCGTCGGATTAATTGTCTGCTGTAGTCCTTGCATTTCACGAATGCTTTGTTTGTGTGAAGTAAGGTATGTGTGCACGGGACGCCTGTGTGCGTGTTTACCGAAATACGATCAATAGTGACGTCAAACTTCTAGACTAGAGTACAGCAAAGCACGTCAGTTCAACCAACAAAGATTTGCTTTTGATAAAAACTTACGAACCCTTTAAGTAAAGTAATACTAGAATACTACGTCATGCATTTTACTCATCTTCAATATATCGTAATAATTTTTTCTAACGATATTTTCCCCTTCGTAGAAAATTATTTATTATTCCCAACGTTGTGAGACAAACGTCCTTCGATATCGACATGCTATCATAATATCCAGTCAATAATAAAAAAAAAGATTAGAGTGACTGTAATAATAATTTGAAGATAGCAATTTTAAGCAGGAATTAGTATGAGGCAAAAAGCCTTATAAACTTTACAACATTTAAAAAAAATGCACCGATAGCGTGACGTTAGTATATTATATAATAATAAAATTTATTTAAGTTTTTATTTAAATAGAAAACAATATTTTGCATCCAAGTCGTCGAAACTGTCCACGTCTGTCTGTTTCTTCGCTAACTACTACTAAACCACCGAACGGATTTTGATACGATTTTCACTAATGGAAAGAGGTATAAACAAAGAAGGTTTGTGTGTATAGAAAAGGCGAAACGGGGAGCGAGTTGCTAGTAAATGAATAAAATTGAATCGCTTAATGTGTTGCTAAACGCAAAACTTTTTTAAAATATTCGTTGAAGTCTAAGGAAGGTTATTGCGAAAATGCATCCGTGGGAAGATCAGTGCCGGTTCGCTTGTACTTTAAATAATAAAAAAAATTGGCTAAAAAAACATCGTTTTTACTTGAGTGCTTATTTCGTCATGAATTAGATCAGTCATTATTATAAATTGGTTTGATATCATATCAAAATATGCAAAGTAAATGGACTAACTGTTGCACTATTCATGGAAGACAGAGCCACGAGTAAAATGTACAAGTGAATAACTCCCAAGCCGATGCATTTAGCCGTAAGGCTTGAGAGCAACTCGATGTTGGCTGTAATGTAATGTAAAAGGTACAACATAACGTACTATACGTCCCGGGACGCTCGGCCTGCGTCATTTCATTGATTACATAGGGTTCGTGTATCAATACGAAAACCATGAATGTTGAATCAGTAGCTTATCCTAAGTAAACTGAAAGAAAATATACATACATAATTTTATTTGGGTTACAAATTTTCTACTGTAGCTTATATTTTTTTTGGCTAACGTTTTATTAAGTTTAAATAGGTACAAGATTTTTCTATTCTAGTATTGTTATTACAATAATGAACATAGAGCTAATTATTACCATACTAGATTTAGTGTTTAGTAATAGTTTAGTATAGTAGTATATAGTATTGTTTAGCTTTGTATATAAGACCATGCCCAATAAGGCGACATGTCCCTAAGGGAAAAGCCTTAAATAAAGATTTAAAAAAAAAGACCGTCAGCTACGTAGTTCAGCTGTATTTCGGTTCCAGTCTAGCTTGAAGATTATTCTGAGCTGCCAGTAAGCCCACAATAATCTTCAAGCTAGACTGGAATCCCGTTGGGACAACACTTCTTCAACATATTCACTTCTATATGATTACAAACATCAGAAAACATTTTTAATATTAATAAGGTAAACACGGAGTCGGTATCTTAATAAGAAACATTAATGTTTAAAGAAGATTACTTTCTTCCGCTTCGATTACCAACGAATCTTTGAAACAAGTCCACAAAAAAAGTATTTTTTACATATAAAACATTAAAAGGGACCGGTAACCTATCGTATTTAATGTTGCAAAAAAAGCAAAAACTTTCTGTGTCCCGTTCTAAAGAAATAAAATAAAGAGAGAGCCGATTATGTTTGTTTATATATGTGGAGGTTAATCTCTGGAGAAAAGTGGAAAATAATTGCCGAAAAAAACGTACAAATTCCATTTTTCTTTTTACCATTCAAAGTTCCCTGATGACAATTTAAACATTTCAGTTAAATATTGTCCGCTAACTTCGTCTAAACCACCCAAAAATTTTCACTAATGCAAAGAGCGATAAATGAGAAACGCTTTATAATTTGCAGAAAAAAGAATGCATCCGTGCTAAGCCGGGGGCGCGTCGCTAGTGTACCTACAATAAATATCAACGAGTGCAGATAACACTAACTAGGTATAAGGTATTACACAAATGGAGATTTAAGTAAATAAATAAACGCAGAGCAAGTTCAAAGAAGCTTAAATATATTTCCCTTTTAATCTAAATACAAGAATAATTGATGCTCCGCTCCGCTTTTCTTTGAATTATTTAATTTCTTTCTCAGATGCCCCTAAATAATCACCAAAGATGTTGTATAAAGTATATATTTTTTAAGATTGCTAGAGCCAGATTTTCCTTGATTCTTAATGCACCTGTTTGTTGTGTTAGAAATGGATGGATGGATGTAAAAACTACTGAACGGATTTTATTAGGCACACACTACCCGGATTAATTGGGATACTTCTTATTTTGAAAAAATTCTAGGTCAACGAAGTATCGTCTAATAACATAAAAAATTGGGAGTCAATATCACCGTGTTGGCGCCACCGTCGTCACAGTGATATAGGTGTCAGGGGTTAGATACATTTTTCAATGCAGACGAAGTTGCGGGCACCAGCTAGTATCATTATAAATATAGTTCAAATACTTCATTTTATTGTTACAGTATGACGAAAATGTATCTGAAACTAAAATTGATTTTATCTTTTACATCATAGTAAATGACATTGTTAACTTAGTTCGACGTGAATTCTTCAAAGATTGATAGCGCTGACGTCAAAATCACAAATAAGCTTCTATTTTTGGACACAAAATACTAACATGGTTTAGCAAATTGTCCTCTAACGGGATGATTGAATGAACAAATAAAAACAATTTCGAATCCCAAAAGTTTCTCAACCCGAGCAATCAAATAAGAGAACTTTGAAAATTTTGTAACTCGCATTTTAACCATGAATTTATTTACGTAACGTGACCTTTTCTTATAAAGGCCTTCACAATGCTATGGTATTGGGGCGGGTATTGCAACTAGAGGTTGGTACAATGCAGGCACGCGAAGGTAACGGCTTCCGTCTCACTGATGCCTATCTTTTAGGTCCCTAAGTTCTTCCGGAGCGAGCTTATCCAATGTGCGACGGGTGTCTATTTATCTATGACATGCTAGATAAAGTTCAAAATGTCAGGGTTGCTTCTTTCGATAGAGATATTCACAATTAGCTGGTGCCCGCAACTTATATGAGCTTTCGTTCGTTTTTTAAAAATCCCACACGCATTTTTCCAGGATAAAAATATCGAATATATTAATACATAAATGAAAATCGTATTCCGATCGGTTAAACCATTTCTGAGATTAGCGTGCACAAACAAATAGTAATACCGAATAAAATTCAATTCGGTAAAATTCACGAAATTCGGTACTTATCTATACTAATACTTACTAATATTATAAAAAAGAAAGATTTGTTTGTTTGTATAGAATAGGCTCCGAAACTACTTGACCGATTTAAAAAAGAAATTACCATTAGAAGCCGACATTATCCGTGATGAACATAGGATACTTTTTACCACGGGAAAATGCTTCATTCCTACATGAAAACTAAAATAAAAGTAAATACTAGCGGCTTGGCCCGGGAGATAGCGCCATCTATCCAAAATACGGTAGATGGCGTTTTATACTTTTCTACGCGGACGAAGTCGAGAGCACCAGCTAGTGTCGTAATAATACAAATAGTTTTTGAAAAATATTTAATGAACAGATAAATTATATGTATAGATGTCGCTTTGCTTAGCGCTTGCTCGAATAAAAATAAGTCCAAGATTTATTAAAGATAGCCAGTCTCGAAAGCCTACTTGAGAACGTAGAGCCCCTAGCTACGAGACGCTTTGAAACTGCATGGTTAAATTGGATTTTTCCTTGAATGATTTACACCAAAGTAAATTTAAAATGTTCTCTTCCTAAATGTATATATAGATAATCGGACGGAAATTTGCTGTTCTAACGATAAAATCAAGTTACAAGGCGAACCATAGCATGCCAAATATAATTTCGACTCTAAATATTTTGAAGAAATTTTCGCCATGGAACCGTAAATAACTTATTTCGTCTATAATGTTAGGAAATACCGTACCTGTTAGGTCGACCTTATAACACGCACAATAGTGATTTTGTTGGAACGTTGGCCTGTGAACTTTATTACTTTTATCGGATTTGACCTTCGTCAATAACAAATGTTAGGAGCATGAACGTAAGCAATTAATTTTTCCCAGCTGAAACCAAAGCGATTTAATTAAGGATATCTAAGTATTATGTTACTAAGGAGTAATTAACTAAATATAATATAAGTTGGCTGTGTTTTGAAAAGGTTTTCTTTAAAAATATAGTGTTTATAAGTAAACGAAGAAAATAAATAAACAAAATTTTTCGTATAACAAAAAATGTTCAATAAAGTCGAGTTATTTATCATAGAACTACTCTGAGCTCTTAATATTTTGGACGTTATTCTGATAGATAGACGTTTTTAAAGCGAAATAAATTCTAACTCAAACTTGTTTGCTGGATGGTTCGTTTACAACCGGTTGTTTGCTGAAAGGTATATTTGAATGCTTTGGGTATGTCGGTGGAAAAAAACTTCCACTCAGTGCCACTTTTTCACATCATAAAATACCTTTTATTAAGACGTAAAATATTTAATAGTTTGCACAATATATGTTCAAGTTCAAGTAAACCTTGCATTCATAAGGAAAGCAGACAAAGTCTTTCTGAATAAATAAACTAAAAGCCGATAACTAAACCTTCAAATATACATTTTCATAAACAAACCACACTAAAGCCTGTCAATTTGTCGAGGCGTCAATTTCACGATGTTATTTTAGGCCAGCGGTCTGCTCAGTGTTATCGTAAGTACGACTAGATATACGAAAAGGATTTAACTTTATCCGTTTACAAATTATCGAAATTGAGCTTTATGTGAAAAGAAATATAACTGAATGTGAAATAATACGTTTTGTAAGCCATAAGACGTTTGTTTAGATTTAAATACCACTAAGCATACCTTCAAGACAAATTAATTTAATACATATACATAATATTAGTGTTCTGATTAATTGAACTAAAAGTTGTAAATCTGAATAAGTCTTCATGTGAATTTTAAGAGGACGATATTGATGCCATCAAACGACGATATAAGTAAGAATAAGAATAAACTTTATTTGCGATAAACGACATGCAATTATTATAGATTACTACATTTACAACAGAAACGTCCCTTGCAACAAACCGGCCCCAAGCATAGTGCAGGTTATAAAAAAACCTGCGCCCGTCTTCCTTTAGCGTCGATAGTGAGGTCACGAATTAATTAAAAATAATAACACACTACTCAAAAATAAAATAAAAATAAACAAAACGAGAAAACATTAAAATACAAATTAAATTCAGAATTTTCAAATACGTTTCATAAACAATTAAACAAAATTAATTAATTACTAAATTAATATTTATATTCAGAAGGTACTTGTGTCGTTATATAAAGTGAATGGAGATAAAGTGACATTAATACTTAACATGGAAAATGACAGAATTATTTATTTACTTCACTCAATCACTACACTGAAAACACTTACGATAAATTAATCACACATGACGTTAAACTTCAGTAAGAGCGTACACAAACATAATTATTATCGACAACGCGTATATTTTTGTTCTATTTGACTTGCAAATAAGTTAAATTTCATTTTGATAGTATCAATTTCACGAAATAGTGAAACCGCTTAATTGTATAACGTGATCATTTGGTTTGCTAATTTAATAGTTTATTCATTTACAATTAACATGTCAATTAAACTTAAAATACTAACGTTACGAGCGGCAAATTCTGCCATAGCCTATGTCTAAAAGACATAAATTCAACATCAGCATGTGAGATTGAGAAGCTAGCACCAGCTTATAGTCCAGTCGGGTTAGCATTTAAGCTTATGACCGTTCGACAAAAATGATACGGACTAATATTGTTCTTTATGCAATTCTCTACAAAATTTTACGTACAATCAATATTTTTCGAGATAAATGAAAAGGCGAATAAAAAGAATTCGCCACCTAGTATTAATGTAAGCTTAAGCCCGTTTTTCGTCTAACCCAACTGTAGTATTACTTTAAGTTACATAACTTGCAGGTTTCTGTAGATGTAAAAAGGCATGAAACAAATAAGAAATGCCTTCTAATAAGAAATAAATACAATATTTAATTAAGAATACCATAAACAGAAGTACGGCTATGAATAACCTATATCTTTTTATTTTTACCTTTATGGACAACCTTTATGGTAGCACTATGAAGATGGTTAATAGATAATAGACTTAATAAGGTTCGTCAATCGACAATTGCTCATATTTTACCTGTGATGTGATAGGTAGAACCTTGACCTATATGAAGTTATCGTATATTATTTTTGGATTAGTATTTAAAGTTTGGAAAGCATTGAGAATACTCTATCTCATGCATTTTATCATATAACGTCTATAAATGGTACTCCTAAAATACAGAAGAAAAAGATGTTGAATGGAAAAGGCAGGTTTCATTACACATTTCAAAGTTTATACAGGTGAATGAAAGGCCAGTATAAGTAGAGCTCTACAATTGCATAAGAGATTTTCTATTCAATACTTTTACTTCTTTTATTGTTTCTATCCGTTCCATACTTAAACATACTCACTACATAAGCACTTCTAAAAATAAAAACGTTATAATACTACGTAGAGAGAACAAGTCTTTAATTATGTTACATTTTGTTAAAAATATTAGGTACAAAAAATCTTGACAATCGATGATCTGGAAGAGGATGTTAAGTTTTTACGATAATGAGCAAAAGCTGCTAAATCTGCCTGCAGCTGCTAAAACTGTCTGCTAATAATTTAATTCAGAGTAATTAACGCAATTCGCGACAAGACTCAGATGACACATACATTATTTATTTAATGATTATGATGTATGAGTGATGTAGAGTACAATATCGAAGGTCGAGAGTTCACCACCGATTACACCGTTCGTGACGTTTTGATTGATGCGTTACTCAAAGAGCTAAAGAAATGACAATGTCACGACATATTGTACCCCAAACGACCTTGTCTTCGCTGTGATTTTCTATTAACCCTTACCTAGGCATTGAATACAATTGAAATTAATTTATTTCAACTTCAGTGCATTATTGCTTTTCAGAGTTATCATAATGAAACGAATAATTGCCACCACTACTATTATAAGTATAGACTTCGTAGCAGTAGTCGCAGTAAGTAACAAGTCAATTAACAAGTTATAATAGACAAAATATTTTTGAGAGCAGAATATGCTTATCGTAAAGGAAAATGTATACAATATAAGCTTAGTATTTAAAAAAAGCCTCTCATGAGGTATCATGATTCAAAAATTGTAATAGTAAATTAATGTGGCGCATTTTAGACAAAAATTTTGACCGAAGCTAAAAACTGTTTTTGAAATCTTATTATTATGGTCTTATGATGGCTATTTATTTCTTTTGAATAATAATAATAATAATAATAAATCATTTATTCGACGTAAGTTTTTACAAAACATTTATCTTCGTCAACATTCTTTACAAGCTACCACCGGTTCGGAAAGCTGTTTCTAGGGGGAAGAACTCGGCAAGAAACCCCCTAGTTGCTCTTTTCATAAATTAATTACAAAGTAATACGTAACAATACATAGCAATCTACATAACACAATAATCAACTATATTTGACTCCAAGGACAGTCATCATTTATGTAATCTAATATCCTATAATAACCCTTTTTGCACAGGGTTTTCTTAATATAAACTTTAAATTTATTTATAGATAATTGTTGTATATTAGCTGGAAGCCTGTTGTAGAAGCGCACACATTGTCCCATAAAGGAGTTGCTAACCCTGTGGAGACGAGTTTTATTTGGTTGAAGTCTATGCTTGTTTCTAGTATTTAAATTATGAACATCACTATTTCTACTAAAAGTGCTAATATTTTTGTGAGCAAACAAAAGATTTTCAAAAATGTATTGTGATGCTACAGTAAGTATATTTATTTCTTTAAATTGATCTTTTAGCGAGACTCTGGGACCGAGCTTGTAGATGGCACGAATAGCCCTTTTCTGTAACACAAATATAGTGTTTATATCCGCAGCATTACCCCAAAGTAAAATACCGTACGTCATTACACTATGGAAATAGCTAAAATATACTATCCTCGCGGTATTTACGTCAGTTAGCTCGCGAATTCTTTTAACAGCGTAAGCAGCCGAACTTAATTTAATGGCTAGTTTATTAATGTGTGGTCCCCATTGTAGCTTAGAATCTACATTTATACCTAGGAATACAGTCGACTCAACCAGCTCAATGTCTTCACCATTTACGTGAACATTATGATCAATTTGTTTGACATTAGGTAAAGTGAATTTAATACATTTTGTCTTTCTATTGTTCAACAAAAGATTATTAACATTAAACCAATCAATAACCTTAGACATCGCCGAGTTAACATGATCATGATTACTTCTACGGTTAACTTTAAAAAGCAATGACGTATCATCTGCGAATAAAACAATATCATGATCATTAATATGGTAAGGAAGGTCATTTATATAAACAAGGAAGAATCTTATGATGATTATCTATTGATTCTCCAAATGTGAATTATTAAGTATTTTACGTAAATCTAGAAAGGGAGAAGTTCAATAACTTATGCGGGAGCAGACTTTGTTCTTAGTTGCGCTAAAACTATTTAATTTTATTCTGGTTTAAGTTGAGCGGGTGTTACTATTTCATACCCTTTTCCTTTCTACGCCCTTTTTTGCATACTTTATAAACGGCTTTCTTGTTTCTTTGTCGCGTCTTATGTCTGACTACATTGTTTTTATTCTACAACAATGTCGAACCTTGTAGCTTGTAAGCTCAAGAAAAACTACTAAGAAAGTGTACATTTATGGATATCCTTATAAAAATAAACTAGTAATTAATCAAATTATTAATTGACAAAATGTTACTACAATATTAGTTCAGTTGAACCTAGTAGTATTTTTATGAAATTTTCTTAAAATATTTGGACAATATATTTATTGATAAAAACCTTATTTTGTCAATTTCTCAAAAGTACACCTTATTGATAAAAAGCGAGTTTACTAGTTGGTTTATAGTGACCAACTTCAGCTACCAAACTTCGCAGACACTTCATTGAAACTTCATCAAACGTGAGCTCGTTGAAAATAAGAAAGAAATACAGTTTTATATTTTACCAACTTTTGCTTTTAATTCCTAACACGGGTTGGGAACGAATTTCATTTTGCAATTAGCCAATAACTCGGCAATTAAACATCGCGTTTTTAAAATTGACGACCCACTAACCGATAGAGATGCCCTAAATCTGAATCACTTCCTTCATCGGCGAGTGATGGGCTTAATGTATTTATTATCGATTTATCGACACCGAGAGCCGGTCGCCCACTCAACTCAGATTAATTAATATAGTATTAAGAACTATTTATGAACACATGAATGTATATCACTGGTTGTAATGGAGGAAGAAGATTAAAAAATTAGAAACAATTTTGTCATGAAATTACTCATTGAAAAGTTTTAGACGCCAAACTAAATTAGAACATAATTATCGTCATTAGATGCGTTGAACTATCAAAGAATTCATTAGGGTTGCCCGAGCCATAGAACAAATTAATACGAGTCATGATTGGTAGAAATTAGGAGTACGTTCGGGCCATTCATTACAGTTACGGTTGACTAATCTCATTTGTTACAGAGTAAACCAATTGCTCGTCAGTACAAATTCGATTTGTCTCTAAACGGTATCTCTAAAATCATAAATGAAATTGTTTGTAGCTACTACCTAGTCACTCAAGCTACAACTGGTTGATGCAACTGATTAGAATGACAAGATAAAAGGCAAGCCAACGTGAGGTTTACGGAAACAGGCTCCATTATTTCTTACTCACTCATAAAAATGTCCGAGCGTTTCACGCTGATGAGCTTCAGTACTGAAAATAATGTATGGGATATACAATTGGCATTTTATGTAAGAACTCCACCGCTGACCTCGTAAGTCTCTATACAAAGTTTTATAAAGAACTCCATTACAATATTGTTGGGCGGATATATCTTTAAATAGAGAGCTTGTTATTTAATTCGATTGCCTTTAGGTAAGTATTAAATGGCAACAATAAGTCCTTAACAAAATGGTCCTTAGTATAAATAAACATGAATTCTATAAGGGTATCTTTTATATAAAATGACAAACAACAAAAAGGGGTTAACATTTTTGTGTGAATAGTAACTCACTACACATTTGTAAATAATATTAATGATTAATATAAATGAAATGGATGAACCTACAAAATATTTCACCTATATTTAAGATTTATATGTATGAATTTATAGATATAGATATGTATATGTGAAACAATTGATCGTAACTGGCGAGACCTTGTCATGCTATTGTAATACTTTCACACCTGCAAACACCGCGGTCACGAATACCAACTCAGTTTTGCTTGCAGCGCAAACAGCGTGTAAACACAGGCTTAGCAAACAATACCGTAATGTTTTCTAAAGGATTGTACAATATAGAAACGAGATATAAATATTGTTTATTTTTACTTATTTTAAAAACGAATATAGAATGTCTTATATTTCTTTGAATAATCGCACAGTCCCTGCGTTTCGTAGTCATCAATTTGGCAACCCGTCTGGAGACAGTAATAAAGGTGGGAGTGAAAGATAAGGGAGTGGCCAAATCAAGATTAGTAAGTAAAGGATAAGGAAATACCCCCTCCTACACTTACCATCAAGTGGTCCGTCAGGCTGACTTTACATAAAATAAATGGTTGTCACAAGGTATGAAACAAATAGTAAAATTTGTATTTGAAATCGAGGATATCAATTGAACTTAATGTTCTCTGTAAATTTACATAGGTAAATTAAGTAGGCTTTGCTTGGAAAATAAATGCCTTTATTTATAGGCTCATATTTGGTCCAATTAGGTGGAACCAACTTCGAGAAGGAGTTCAATCGTTGAATTCAGCTAGAGAAATTCCGAGATAATAATATATTCTCTTCCGAAATTCCTCATCAGTGCCTCCAAAACAAAAGGTTTGTGACCAATGATGTGGTGCTGAAACGTGGTATTTATCTATAAGCATATTATCGCCTCATAAGAAAGATCACAACGTCGTTCAACGGACTATAATAGAGGGCTATGCCTACTTCGTACGGTTTTCACTAATCCAAAAAGCGATCAACGAGGAAAGCATGTGAATCCATGCGAAACCAGAGGTGGGAAACTTGTAAAAATAATTAAAATAAAAAAAATAACGAAAAATCGCAGAGTAGGTACTAATTAAATTTTATTTAAATGTAATATGGCACAAAACAAAAAGGAAACCTCTCAAATGACAATACGAGAGAACAAAGAGGCTTTAAAATATAAAAGATAATTGTGTTGCAGGATCGCGGATCCTCAATCTCTTATAACGTTTACGTAATCTCAAACTTATTTCTCCAAAATACTACTGTGGGTCGTTTAGGGCCTAAATGAAGATTATCTTCCTGTTTCTGTGGATTCGATTACTTTGTGGATGTAATCGTAATGAAAATCTACTCGAAGAACTATACAGAACAGATACTACAAGAGTGGCACGAATTTCACAAGACTGTTATCACACTTATTAATAGGTATCTACAACAGGTGTTCTCGTTCACTGGAAATATTATTCCTCGATAAACATAAACACTGAATCAACCAATGAATATAGATGAGAATTTTATTGTGATTATTACGAACTCAAATATTTTTATTCGATGGGGTTAAGAAAAATATATATTTAAGTATATTTATGTGGTTTTGTTTTAGAATATAGGTTTCTTTTTTTGTTTAGGTTATTAATTCATAATTACAGTTATCTGGTTTTCATTTGGAAACATGACAAAGACTACAAGTATGTAGAAACATTAAACTTTCATATTAGAATTTCAAATTGTAACGTTAATATTTTGTACCATTGAGACGAGATGACAGTTCGATGTCAGTTCGTTACTCAGAAACTGATGTTTACAATAATAGTTTGTTAGACACGTCAAAACTATTTCTGAACTAATTATTTTAAAAAAGATCATTTTATAATATTATTATTAGCACATCTTGTAATGTAATTGGCTACTTTTTTCTCTTTCAACGCGGACGAAGTCGCGGGCACGAGCTAGTTATTAAATAACGCAGTATACCTATGCTTGTTTCTCCTCTAACTTCTTCTAAAACGACTTCACATATTTTGACGTGGTTTTCACTATATAAAAGAACGATATACGATCAAAGTTTTTTAATTATATACAATATATTTACAAATTATACATATAATAATTTTCAGAAAAATACTGTATCAGTGCGAATCCGAGGGCAGGTCATTAGTTGATAAAAAGTAATGTGTTGCCAATCTCACAGTACCTATTATCAAATAAACAAGTGTTCGTATTAAACAGTGAGAACACATGTTGGACATGTACTATAAACACTCGTTTCGTATAATACGTTGCATATAGATAAAGTACTACGCCATTTTCTCTCTTTTTCGTATTACAATGCATTTATGTAAATAGAACGTACGGTGTGAATTTAAAAATATTCAGGTACAGTTGATCAAATAAAAGCTGACTAATGTAGTATAGTTATACTGATTTAACAGTTGTACAATTAAACTACATAGATTAAATATAAGTATTAAAATATATTAATTTTTAAAGAGTTCCCTGCTTCGTTCATATCTTAACGTCTTCGCCGACTTTCTGCTAAATACTCCAAGTAATTATTGTAAATATCTTTAATTAGCATACCTATTATATATTAAACGATATTCTGAAATTAAAGTGATTAGTTATTCTTTTAATTTAATTTCTATTTTTTTTTAATTTAGCCTTTTTTCCCTATCTTTTCCCAATATATTATCCCTAACTAACTACTATGGGCAGCGCAATTGTACATGCAACACTTGTAGCGTTGCTTAATTGCTATAGGCATCAAGCAACCGCAAGCTTGTCCAACGACCATAACATTTCTTTTCAAAAGTTGTTTTGTTGTATTTCAACGAGTGAGTAAGAATGCAAGAGCCTATTACCTCTATAAGTATCCCTTCCTAATCCTTTATCCTTAATCTTATTAGAGGTGGCAGTTACCCAGTTGCTTTGGCTGTGATTTTACTATCAATAGTCACCTACTATCAAGTAGACCGTCGTCGGTCTGGTGAAGTCCTTACTATATATAAAAAAATGAAGAAGAGCTTATTATTTTTAGTTTAGTATCCTCAAATTATAAAACCCGACATGACTTTGTATGCTTAAATAATTATTGAAAGGAATGATTGTTATCTCAAAGTGAACTTGTACGCAAAGTTAAGAAAGTTCAAGTTCATGCTCAATGTTTTTATATCGTGACATTCGTGACTTTCTAGTCGATAATATCAGTGGTTCTTAATTACAATATAATATAACAAACAAGAATACATAAAACTGGTTCACCTTGTAAGCCATGAAATTTCTTCACTCAGAGGTTAAGTAATCCTTGTAACTCTTGTTAAGAGTAACAAATACAGTCTAAATTAAATTTCATATGTTAATCGTATTTTAAGTATACTTATTATGATGATAATATCTTTGATGATGAAATAATATTGAGAAGTTTTAAAAAAAAAAATCGTTAAATTTTATAAATTTGCTTTAATAAAATTAACTGTTTTAATAAACTACAGGTTTAAAAATTGTTCAAAATTGTATGATTTAACGATTTGTCTCAATAAATAATAATATTATGTATATAATATTATTATTGAGTCCACGAGGATATTATAAGCAGTGACATTGACTTTACGTAAAGTTAAATAGAACTCGAATTTATTTTTTCACTTAACAATATTTTATTTTTTAGAGATTATCTTTAAGATAATTTAAGATAAGAGATTTAAGATAGTTTTTAAAATTCAATACAAAAAATATTTTTTGTAGTATCTGCGTAGAGAAATCAAATAAGTCAGTAAAGGCACACCTACAATATTAATGATTGTTAAGCATACCATTTAAGTAGTTGTTTTATTTATTAATTAATATGCATAAATATAATGCTTTTAAAAATATTTTAACAGAGTTTTTTTAATTGACAAAGTTCATTGTTTTTAATGAAGTTAATACTTAATTTATTTTCTTTAATAAAAATATAAAAAGCCGTTTTAATATAAGTCGTTTTTTGTGTCGTTAATCTTTTCATTAGTCTCCCCTAGTTCTTCCATAATCTATTAAGAACAAGAACTTTGCCTCCCATAATCCAATTAAGTGTATCGTAATATAAATTTATCGCACGGCTAATGCTTTATTAATTACAAACAACGAAGTGTTACTACGAGAAACAAAGTTTGTGCTATGTATAACTTAATATCTAAGCACCGAAATTACTTACAGTTAACTTACAAGTTACTCGTACAAGTACGACATGACAAGCCTTGCGTACATTAAATATTTAAATTACTCTAACCGCTTGACTCTTGGCTTTAAAACAAAAAAGGTCAAGTAATTTATGAACAGAGGCGAATGAAAATACAACGAAGAATGACAATGAAAAAAATTATTGCTGCAAACTCCTTGATAGTAAGTTTGGTATTTTGTATTATTTGTTCACTTCTTTTCAAATATTGCAAGCAGGCGCATACTTACATGTTTGTTTATTTGTAAAATTTTCTTATTATCTGTACCCAAATTAAAAATTAAATAAAAAAATTATTTTTGATATTATTTTTTTCTACTGTTATTACACTGTGATCTTCTGTAAGGGGGACCACAGTGAAATAACAGTGACCTTACAGTGAATTCTGTAAGGGGTGAAACGCATTGTGCCCTATAAATCTCTAATCTTGTAATAGTATAAAACTAAGTGGCGATCCGTGCCTCATGTGTTTCTTTCACTTTTAACTACAATGTAAGCATAAGACTTATTTCTAGTGCACATGCACATGTTGCAAAGCCACATGTTTAATATAGAACAATGTAAGTATATATGCAGTAAAAGTTCATAAACAACGCAGTTACTTTAGAAAAATATTATTAACATAAAGTAACTATATATAATATGTATATAACCTATATATTTATACATATACCTACTTGATAAAATCGTAGAAAAGCCGTAACATTTAATTTACATTTAATGTACAGCCGTGTCTGTACATAAATGTTACCGAGGCCCAAAAATTGTTTTTAATTTTTTTTGTCTGTCTGTGCACACTAATCTCAGAAATAGCTTAACTGATTTCATTGCTACGTATTTTCACTACAATACGTAGCAAGCTTCCCGTGACATAGTGTTTCTTTCATTCCAATCGGTTAACAAACAAAAAAACATCCCTTATCCCTTATCCTTAATCCTTCTATGGTCAGCAGCGCACTTGTAGCACTTATGGCGTTGCTTGTGTTATAGGCGACGGTAGCCACCTTCCATCAAGTGGACCGTCAGCCTGTCTGTCGACCTTAACATAAAAAAAAAAAAAAAAAAAAAAAAAAAAAAACAACCGAATACCGAAAAATTACATGTACGAAGTTGCGAAGCGTCCAACCGCTGCATGCAACTGAGCTGCAAACTAATTGCGTTTCCATAAAGCAGTTATAAATGCATCCTAATAGTAACTTCATTCTTGTTAA
Organism: Synanthedon vespiformis; assembly: GCA_918317495.1. NCBI lineage: Eukaryota > Metazoa > Arthropoda > Insecta > Lepidoptera > Sesiidae > Synanthedon > Synanthedon vespiformis. Next base: position 5,340,172 of record OU906951.1, on the reverse strand, counting down.
CTCGTACGGCAAAGGTCCATAATTATCTACATTCTCATATCGGCATAAACTTACTTAGACGGTGTAAAAATACAGTTTATATTGATCTATAAAACTTAACGACACGAGGCGGTGTCAATTGGTTCTAATAAAGCCTGAGTAAAACCAACAATAATAAATTACTGATCAATTAAGTGTCAAATCAACCGTGAAATTTTGGTAAGTAAGTACCTATACCTACCTATATAGTTCTATTACAAGGGCACCAATACAAATCACCATTAGAAAGTCCTTCGCATTACTTTTACACACAAAACATTCACAAATTCGTAACGATCGCACGAATAAGGTTTAATTTAATGATTATAAACAAATTTTAAATACCTAAATCAATGTTCATATAAACAAATTTTCTTCAAAGATAATATCACAATTATATATTAAATTACATTGGATTCTTAATTTATAAGTTAAGAAACTGTATCACATTAATACATAAAGAAAAACCAAAAATATGGAATGCGCTTGTTTATAACTTCACTTTCCTAAATATTAAGAAAATGTACATTGTAGAAGAATATTATTCCTGAGCCATTTGCTTTTCTAGTTACGAAAATGGAATTCCATTTTAATATCGCGTACCGATAAAATTACAAAAAATATGTTTTTTGTATTCTTAAAAACAGTCCCATTTTTTACACTTCAGTGGCAATAAATATCACACTATAATAGACTTTATTTATAAACGAATAGGGTTTTAATTGTAAAAGATTTGCCGTTTTTTTAACTTGTAATGTCATTAATTAATCTTGATGGTTATCAAGATGGATTTAGGCTCATCTCAAGGTCTATTTGCGATAAACCGAGTTAATAGCGTTACGGAATGATGCTACCTAATCTAGAAAGGAAATATTAAGTGGAAAGTTTACCTTTTATGGCATTTTTAGGCACCATTTTTTAATATGTTTAAACGTATTTTTATTAAGGTGAACATAACACTGTAATAAAATAATTCTGTTTTTATACAAATATTAATATAAGTATCTTTTGTACAGTAAAAAATTAATTTCTTGCGCTTCATATTCAGAAAGAAATGTAAAATTTCATAACATAAAAAATTTATAAAAGAATCAAAAGAAAAATAAATATTTATAAGAAAAAGTCCATTCGATCCATTTGCGAGTCAGCTAATTGAAATGTTTAAAAATGTATGAGTCCATCACGGACCGGAGGATCGTGGTAGGTATAACTATTTTAATTGTAATAAAGTAGACTTGTGAATCTCGTGATTTTACTGCTCAATAAATTTCATTAATGATTGTACGGATAGCTAAGTAGTAAAGCTATCGGGCGTTCGCACACCAATTGTTATGTGAAAAAATGTTTGCAGGGAAACAAGTAATTTGTATATTGCCACTTTGTGACACAATTATGTCAACTGAAGCAGCTGTCCTCACTAAAAATACATCAAAGGTGACAATACCAATTAGACAAACAAAACACTTGAAATTTTTGTCTCTCGAAGTAACCATTTAATTTTAGAACGATTTGATATTATTTTTATTCTTGTTACGAGGCTTGGGCGTTGTCGGGTGATGGGTATGGATGGAATTGGGATTTAGAGATGTGTTCACAGTTGATTTATGCAATGTTTACCTGGTAAGACGCGAGGCGCGGGGCGGTAAGCGGGCCGCGATAGGCGCGTGTGGCCACGCGTGCCAGCCAGCGTTGACTGCCGCACAGCCAGTAGCGCCTGTGCCCGGCCAGCCGCGATTATCGGTCGTGATAGCACTATGCACTTTATAGCGGTAACACCTCTCTTCAATTTACCTTCACTTATACAAAATCTGACAATTGTGTTCCATAGTGAAACAACTGAACCAGATTTCTATAGAAATTTGTTGAGGAAATGGCTTGAGAATGTAGGTTCATGAAAATAATAGGGTTACTTTGTCATTTTAAGGATTGAAAATTTTGTCTTTTATAAGGAACTTTTTAGCTTTTATGAATCAATCCCAATGAGACTGTTGATATATATATATTTTTAAAAAGGTGATTGTTTAAATGTATCTATAAATTCATTTATTGTGACATAAATATGTCAAAAAAATTAAGATTTTGGAAAATAGTGGCACACTGCGTTTCGCAGTATTTTGGGTCGCGTAACCATATAATGCCCTTACAGAAGACCACCGTGAAATAACACACGTGTGTTTCGGTAGGATTGAGGTTTTGAGTAAGGGATGCCAGAGCAAATTTCCCTATCCCTTTCCAAGCCCTTATCCTTAATCCTAATATAGAAGGCAGCGCACTTGCAGTACCTGGTGTTCCTTATGTCTTAGGCGACGATAGATACCTACCGTCAAGTGGACCGTCAGTCTGTCTGCACCTTAACGTATAAAAAAGATACATATGCGATTGAGTGAATTGGTTATTACCATAGGTTTAATACGTGTATTATGAACACTATACTTCCGTTACGAGTGTTCTCTTATAATGTATCATATATACGACTACATTAACGTTTTGGTCTAAGGAATCAATATTTATAATATATTCGGTATAAAATCTGAATATAATGTAAGTTCTACAGAGAAAAAAATAATAATTATCAAATATCCCAATTAGACATTAAAAAAACAATACTTACCGTGGTATATCTAGCAAAATTTAGTGGAAGCTGTACTCATAAGCCTTACTCATAAGTATTTATACGCGTATTTGCTTACATAATCTGAAACGTATGAAATATGAGAGAGATACATACATACGTATCTATTTCCGCATGCCAAAACGCTTCTGTTGGGCAACAGTTCAAATGAAGTATGAACTGTTCAAAATGATGATAGTGGGTGATTGAAAAAAATGGATTAGTATGGAATCTATAAAAAAATTGTCGTATGGAACCAGGTAACAAACATTAAAAAAATACAGTCGAATTAGAACCTCCTTCTTTTTTGGAAGTCGGTTGAAAAAGAAGCATTTATTATACTACGAAATGTTGTCCCAATGAATGTTGCTTTGGACATTTCCATTGCTGTAGATTTTCCGTTTTTGGTTACCATAAATAATTAATTTATATGCAAACTAGCTGGTGCCTGCGACTTCGTCCGCGTTGAAAAAGAAAAAAAGTAGCCTGTCCTGTGTTCTATCTAAATGTTTATCTACTAAGAGTTATTAAGTATTGTAGATTTATTATTAGTATTGAATCAACAGAAGTTAACCTTTTAAGCTTAAAGAGAAAATTACTTTTTTAGATATTACAAAATTATTATTATTATTATTTAGATAATTTACAAAATTTTATTAAAATAAAATAAAATTGTCTTATTTATGAAAATGAAAGAACTCTAAATACATTTCATAGTTTTTGTAATGTGTGCTATTATATAAAGTTGAAGAGTTTGTTTGTTTGTTTTGGATAGTCTTTTTGTGTTGGATAGTCCATTTATCGAGGAAGGTTATAGGCTTAAAATCGATGCCATAGTTTCTTATAGTTAGACATGTCTCTCAATCAAAGTCCATCTCTTAATTAGGCTTCCCGTAATTATTTTCCGTTCCGATAAATAAAATTATCCGGTATAGATGATTAGAAATTAAAAACGTTTTTAAATTGCGAATGAAACAAAAACAGAGGGTCACAAATGGATCCGAGAACCTTTCAGGAAGAGGTCCGGAACACATTAACTTAAAAATAACAATACCTTACTTTTGGATCATTATACGTGTATGTAAAAAGGGTTTAGTCATTCAGACGCGACCTTAAAAACCTTTTGCGTTATAAAGAGCGAATTAACATATCACCAATTTCATTATTACTTTTTTATGGGTACTTATTTATTTTTAATCAATCAATACTAATAATAAATCTGTAAGTGTAGGTGTTGTATGTATGTATGTATAACTCTACTGATTTTCATGAAACTTGGTAGATAAACATTTAGACGTACGGGACACACGGATATGCTACATTTTTCCTTTTCAACGCGAACGAAGTCACGGGCGCCAGCTAGTTATTGAAATAACTAAAGTACCGATGGAGTACCGATCTACAAAATATAGTTCTATTGCTAGGCCACACAACTTTCGTACAAAAAGTTTTCTTAAAGATATCTAAATGTGTATGTATGTCTCCTATATAGGCTCCAAAACTGCTGAACCGATCTCGATGAAACTTTCAGCGATTTTTCATTATTGTGAAGTTTGTTAGCGATCGGAGGCGGACAAAGTCGCGGGCAAAAACATGCACTAGCTTAAAATAAACCATATTTATAAATTTAAATAAAATAGTGGTTTTTTTTTTGTATAATACAATTCATTGTATAATATTTATTGTATTATTTAAGTTTTATGAAAACGCTCAACTTGTGTATAACCGTGAAATAAATATGTATATAAATAAGTTTATAAATTTTTAATACCTTAATCAGAGATTTGTCGGTACAGTCAGCGTGTAAAGGGGCAATAGACAAGCTGCACTCCTAGTAGAATCACAATGAGCAAGCTGCAATCCTAGAAAAGCTTTCAGGAAGAAACTTATTCTTGTGGCTATTTCATTTCTGTCTAAGAATTGTCGTGGTTAATCTTTTCTGCAATAACCGTTCATAAGGTCACAAGGAACGCACCAATTTACTTTCAACTTTAAATAATTCAATTTTATGTGAAATTTTTGCTTTAATACCTATTATAATAATAAAAAAAATAAAGGTAAATATTATTATTTATCAACTATTTACAGACACTTGAGGATTAAAATCGTAGCATTAGATTAATGTAACTAGCATTAGATAATGTACCTAACTAAATATTTATTTGAGCGGTATTGTAGAGACAAAGTCAGAGAATGTCATCGTTAGGAAATATTTAGGGTAGACTGAAATTGCCTGTCGAGCAACTATTCTGGTTGGCTAATAACGGAAACAGGTTCAATGAGTTGACGACAAACCTTCAGGACTGAGGAGCTACTGTAGATGCGTGGTCTCCTTATACGGTAGACCACAGCGAAATAAGAGCAAGTCTGCTTTTGTGTTTCAGTGATGTGAGTGAGTTCAGGAAAGGAAAAGTTGGGAGATGAAATATATGGCTCAGAGATAGAACCGGGATAGCCCACGCAGTTGAGCTGTTGCAAAAAATATAAAAGATAAAGAGGACAAAGGACAAAAGATAAGACAAAGGTACCAGGCCATCACCAACCTTCACTAGTTGGAAAGGCAACGCAAGAAGAATTCTATGACCCATTTCTTGTTTGAATTATAGAATTTTACTTTTCCTAACACTACTGAATATTTTACTCTATCACTATAAAATAAAACAACGAAACTGTGTATTTGCTTATGAGTCGGTTATTTTTCACAATGTTAGAACAATTTTACGAGTAATTAAGACAAGCGAAGTACGAATATATAAAGGCAAGCCATGCTAATTTGCGAACTATGGTACAAATATCCGCCCGAGAGTTCCTATCTCGTAACAGCTTGATACCGACATCGAGGGTTGTAAATCGATTTTATCAAGGCCTGTAGCCAAATGTACGGCACTGATGTTTCAAATGTCCTTGGGATTAGGAACCCACAAACTACTAAGTAACCCTGTTCGTCTGCTGATTTATTTTTTTACCAAAAGAAAAATGGATTCATTCTCCATTGCCGCCTTCTCTGTTTCCCTTTTACCTTTTTTCCCACTGTTTACAGGTGATAATAGAAGGATAATGAAACCTGCCTGTCGCTTTTTATCGTAAAAATAAAATGGTAAAAATAAATCGGTCATGACCACGTACAAGCTTATTGAGAGGAACGTAATAAATGATGTCAATTGTACACGGCCGCATGTCGGATGCGATCCACTATGCTAATTGTCAGCAATTCGAGCTGAATTTAAATCGACGTAATAAATAAAAGCAATAATTGAGTAATCGTATATGTAAAGTAAAGACCGCATCGTAGTGAAATCAATAAACAAAGACTGAAACCTATGTCAGAATTAAAAACAAACTTTAAATGTAATTCTGTCAACTCATTATAACATCATCTTTGAACCTAGATTAAGAAAAAGTTGCAATTAAAAAGGAAAAGAAAAGAAAAAAGGCTGCATTTATTTGTTATGTATTGCTAAGGTACTGAATTTATTTATAAGAAATTTGATCTGGCTACTTTTGAAAAACCTAAACCATCAAACAGATTGGTGTATGTATAGAATTAGAAATATTCCGAGAGCTTTATCAACATCTGGGAGTAGGATTTCTCTAGATGTTGATACAATCTGAACTTCATAAAATAAAAGACGTAAAAGGTTTCCTAAAAAAAAACTCTTGATAAAATTACCACATAATCTGACTAATTCATTGTTAAAAAAAATCTAAGTTAAATAAACAAAAAATGCCATACAGTTATCATTAAGATTGTACATTGACCTATGTACCGCTATAAATAACCCTTTCGGTGGAAGTGTTTGCGATCATCTTGGGGAAATGAATAAGGGATGTCGCAGTACTCAGTGAACCGAATGGTTACGTGAAATGAACACGCATCCAATATATTGAAACATGGCAAACATATAAGTGAAACTTCTTAAAGCGGAAAACGGTAGAGTGTCTTTTATTTTAGGAATTTGTCAAACTTACTAACTATTGGACTCAAAGAGGATTTCCTTTTCTATGCCACTGAACACGAACGTATGATTACCATCTATTTTTGTGTCCTTATGTATTTTCTAAGCAACATTTCATAATATTTTTTTTAAATGTGAAAAGTTAACTCTTAATAATATTTTTTTGTATAAACGTTCACACTTTATTAAATTATTGCTGTTTTGCTTAAATTCGGTAGATTTGTTTTAGTTATTATACTTTTTTAATTCTCTTTTAGGTATTCATTCTATTTTACACAAATAATTTAATGTATAAATTCTCAATCTTGTATTTAATGCTGCCTGCAGTTTTTTACTTAATTTTTTTCCAAATAGCTATAATACACAAAATTATTTTTCCATATATTATATAATAAATATTGGCACGTAAAACCACCAATATTTATTATATAAAAATAATTACTTTGGAGTCCTCTAATAGTAACTATTATGTTACTACAATCCTTAGATTTTTTATAATTATATTGATGAAAAATCTAGCTAATGCAAATCAAAGAGATTTATGAACACGCCTGAACGCTTAAACCGATTTGAGATCATTTTTGTCATGTCTAAGCACACATTTATTAGACGCACATACTAAATACATCTGACAAAAATTACTGATATTATGCAATAAAATGTAGTTTTTCAAATAGAATCTGCTAACGATTCAAAGTATTACTAGGTTCTTAAAAATATGGATTTCCACAATGTATGTGTAACGGGTTATCGTAACCGGATGAAAATGAGATACACTTCGGCGGTCAAGCCTACGATGCTACAGTTACACTATGCGCGTAGGCCGAAGGTCAATGGTTACCTGTTTTATTCTTATTATATTCACTCATTTTTACACATGAAATATTCCTGAAATAGGTAAAGGGTTAATCGGAAATAAGAGACTGTAAGGTTAGTAAAAAATATGCATGGTATACAAAAATGGACAAGTTGGTCAAATGACAAGTTAATAGGTGGACCGAGCCTGCCCGCCCAAACTATCATTAATGATTTATAGTGAATTAATAATTATGGTATCTGAAATACCTAATAAGTGTTTAATAAGTTGGCTACTTTCATCTAAAATGAACAAAAAACTATCTCTAATATAAAGTAAAAAACCTTTGATATATTTATATTTTATCAATGAAAGCGTCCTCAGAACAAGTAAGGATCACTTTCAATTTAAAGATTTCGTAAGGGGCAGTTTGGTAAAAGGCGAACAAATGAGATTAAAAACAAGAAACAGAATTTTGCATCATCATCGGCCATTATTGGATCGATGCCTACTCGGTAATTACCAAATTGAAAGGGCAGAGGCACACTGTGAACGCCTCATTGCGAACATTTCTCATCAATGTATTTACTAAAGATTAAAAATAATGTTTTCACTTTCATTTTTAAATTAAAAATTAAAAAAACATCTAAAAACTAACTGTGAAAGACTTGTCTTAGTCATCGCTGTTTAAAAAAAATACAATCTTTACACTTTACAAAGGATAAGTTATTATAAACAGAACAGAATAAAAATGGAAGTTGAAATTCTCTAGCTAAAGGTAACCTCGACGAGCTCATTATCATACCGACCACAAGAACAGTTCATAAAATCAAACGATAAATTTTCCCTCATTCCGCACTAAACACCATGACGACTGTAGATACTTACAAACAGTTATGCAAATTAGGGCAACTATTTATAGCACCGCTAAGTAGATATGCAAATTAGGATTGTCGCGAAACTGTTTTCATGGACTATTATATCTTACAATGTGCATGTAAATTGTAAAAGTGAAATAAAAAAAAATACAAGATAAATTTTCCATTTTCATTTTGATTCTTTTATTTCGTGAGTTAGAGTTGTTTCAGAGCAATTTAAGACAAACAAAAAGGTAATGATTGAAGATAGTCAATTTATATACTTACACTATATTTCATTCATATCTCCTTTGTGAGAACCAGTTGGTAGTAAAATTATAATAGACGTAGTTAGCGAAATTTCGCTGAAGGCGTCACCCGAACAAAACACAATTTAGAACAATAGTAGGTACTTTCCTTTTACTGCCTGAAAATCTTGAGAGGGCAGTGTTACTGAAGAGATTTATTGTTTCAACCGGGACTTACCTGAAACAAAAAATATGGAGATTAATTACGTGAAAATTGTAATTTCTCACTTAATTTAGATTGTGAGTGTACACTTTTACATTTAGACTGAAAGATGAAAATGTGGAAAAGAAATAAAAAAGAACTCAAATAATGAAATGTGGAATGGAATTGGCTTTGGCTAAAAGTTTGCAAAAACAGGTAAAATTTTCGTATGATAAATATTTCGACAGTAATTAATGAATGTCAATTCCTTTTATAAACCAAAACTGCGATAAAAATAGACTGCGAAAATACGCCATAAAATTATTCATATGTAAGTATTCCCTGTGTAATAATATAGCTGTGAATATACGCAATAATCATAAACATTGTAGAGGTTCACGGTACGGGGCGCTATACATCGCTATGCATTATTATTGCTTGTAAATTTCGATTGCTGAATACAATTTGTTTTAGGAGCATTCAAAATTTCATATACATAATAACCACGAATATATTTAGTTAATCTCTGTAATGTAATATCACTTAATCACTTCTTTGTTGGAATGAATAATCATGAAAAACTATGAATAGGATTCATGGGCAGAAATGGGTGGAAGGATATGCTTCCCAAAACCTAATAGAGAAGTAGGGAAATTTGTTCTGCATCCCTTTTCAACCACTAAAATACAAGAAAACACAGGATTTTTTTTTCATGCTTGTCGGGCAAAGTCATTGTTGCGAGAAGAGCTTCTCAATTTTTTATTGTGAAACATAATGTCCTTGCCATTATTATACCATGCTGTCTTTGCCATTTACTTGACAGTTACTGTTCTATATAAAAAATCAGGTAGGAAACTTCAGCCTTTCATAAATACAAACGAAATTACCGAGGTTATATTTTATTTACCCAATTTTGCGCTTACATTCCTTGTTTTACATATCGGTAAATTGAAAGAGGGAATATATGAGGTTTCTTGATAGAATCAATGTTCCGGATCATTGGTATTGTAAATACATATTATTAATTATTAATATATTATTATATCTTACATAATATATCTTTACATTATAGGAAATTTTGTCCTATAATGTAAAGAATATTTTTATTCTTCCACTTATTAAAAAACGTTATTTAAAAAGTCTCTCAATAATGTGAATTATACTTGCCTACTAGACGTTTCAGAGCATTCCTAATAGTTTACTGACCCCAAATCCCCAAATTGACCCCAAATTAGTATTGCTTCGCATTTTCTTATTCATATAAGTTATGTGCTGTTGTGTTTCGGTGAGCGAGTAAGGGATGCCAGAGCCCATTACTCCATCCCTTCCTTATCCCTTATCCTTAATCCCTCTATGGTCGGCAGCGCACTTGTAGCACTTATGGCGCTGCTTGCGACGACGGTAGCCATCTACCATCAATTAGTGGACCGTTAGCCTGTCAGTCGAGCTTAACATAATATATATATACATATAGCATAAATTTGTTTATATATCCCTTATAATTTACCAAGGTACAAGTATTTTATTACTAAACACATCTACTCCCCCACTCTACAAGAGTTTCCTTTTTATATATTTATAATATTACCTAAGCTGACGTCATGACGAATGGATAACCTGTAATGTTTTGTTCTCCACAGAGACCGTCTCGTTTTGAGTAAACATATAACAAACAAATGTTTATTTAAATAAATATAGTACTCGTATATTTATGGCTTCTCTAGCTACGCCTTAGTAGAATGAATGTACTAATTAAGAAGCTACACTTAAAATTCGTTCCGAGGGAATATTTCGATTCAATATTAAATATCAAGCTAGTTTCGTTTCCGTATTGCGCCCTACAAATTTTTAATTTCCCATTTCCCATGAGATTCTGGTAGACCTCTACCATCTTACATGGATTCTCCATTAGCTTATACTTATTTTTTAACTTTATGGCGGTAGATTTTATGAGAGGCTACTTTACATAAAGTTGAGTATACGTTACATAAGTTTTTATAAAAATATAAAATTATTTCTGAATTACTGACATGGAAATATTTAAATAGAAATTAATCAAATCTTGAGACGATTCGATTAGAGAACAGCTAATTAAAAGATCAGAAATTAATTCATTCATTAACATTGGGAAGGATTCGATAATATTATTAAAAAGCTTTAAGAAGATTTACTTTTATTTTAATCCTCGTCAGAAAGGAGTTTTATTCCAAAAATGTGTTGTAAAAAGCGAAAGCCCTGTTATTAGATATCCTTCAGAACCGATGTGGTACAGAAAATATTTTATAAAGGAACTAGCAGGCGCCCGCGACTTCATCCGCGTTGAAAAAGAAAAAGTACCCTATCCTGTGTCCTGTACTTCTATGTTTATCTACCAAGTTTCATGACAATCATACATACATACATACAATACCTACACTTACAGATTTATTATTAGTATTGACTAGCGATCCGCTCTGTAATCGCACAGGTACATTTTATCTGGAAATTCTATATTTTTCGTTTCATGCTTCGTTTCACCAATGGATGGTGAAAATAGCATGAAAACCCGTTCAGTAGTTTTTTAGATCGTCGCTAACAGACAGACAGACGCTGCGGGTGTTTGTTTTATAATATGTAAGGATATCCTCTTATATTCATATCTGATGTCTTGATATTAAAGTGTCTGTAATTTTTCACACAAGGGACAATCGGATTACGCCACCTTTAGCTAACAATGGTACCCTGAAACTAGCAACCCGACGCTGAAATTCAATAGACGTTTCAATGTATCAATATCAATGAATAAGTAAGTATTGTGATATTATATACATCACTTGTAAATTACATTCTACAAACTCGGCTCGAAATGGCTCGAGTGCAATATCTGCGCCCCGGCCGGTGACCTATTTTAGTACCGTATTTGCACAGTATGTAAGTATAATTATAATTTATTCCAACTAGAAGCAGAGTTTGCAAAATGACACCTTATTTATTTTATATCCTTTTATTTTATTTTATATGCTATTATTTTGTTTAATTTATAACGAGTGTTATACTGTTATTAATTATAAGGTTTATATATTTAGTATTCTTGGAATACTAATAATTACATTAAGTATTCTGTGTCAAACTACGCCACTTGTCAAATGATGTCAATTGTTCTATAGTCAATTGTCAAAAATACATTTCGATGTTCTCTCCATTTTGAAAATAACTGTGTAAAATTAATCGTTAGGCTACATCGAAATAATACAATTATTTTTGCAAGCATTGGGCTGATTTTTATATATTTATATGTTTCACTTAATTATTCGGCTTAAAAATAGAACTATAATTTTGGTATAAGATTCTTTGAACCACTGAGAAAGTATTGTCTTGCTCTTTTAATTGCTCTACCTACAACATCTCTTCAATTCTAACAGTAGATACAATATCTCTCTCTTCTCCTGTAATTATTATTAGCTATTAGTTTAGCTGTTTGTTAAATTTATATTCCCATCATGTGATTGATACGCCCACTTAGTGGAATAGGACGTAATGGGATGGATAAAGCAGTGCACTATTCACTAAGGTCCAATAATCTGAAAAAAGTACACAATGCACATTTTGATTTGGAAACGACGATAAATTCAGTTCCGGCATCTTCAAAGATTACCTAGCACACATAAACAAACAAGTCCATTTAACATCTTTACTAAAGTATATACCATTAAGATTGTAACGAAGCTGTAGGTAATGAAAATAATTCTGTGCTTGCCCACTCTATGAAATTTTGATCTTTGGGGTCGCCGCTTCTAATGTAAAATTCATAGAGAGGCATGTTTTCGTTACAAACATTCTATCTAGCACGTTCTGTTACAATGCCACGTTTAGTATAGTAAAATACGTAAATTGTATGATATAAAGTCCACGAGCGTTATTCAACGGTGTAAAGGTCGAGCGATAGCATTTATCGACCTTTATACGCTTCGTAAATGGTGAAATTAGTGAAGTACTTGCTCGTGGCACATCTATTAACATAATTATAACTTTTGAGCACAAATCCGGTTTCTATGAAAGTTATAAGATCACTTACTAATTAAAAGGAACGTAATTTATAATTTACTATACATTACATTTATTTTTATGTATTTTTTATATAAATAATAATAAATATATTATACGTAAACGGGCCGTGACAGACATTAAATATTTTTTTCAAAAACATTTTGTACACTATGTCTAAAAACAGTTTTTAGAATTTGCTACAACCCAGGCAACACATAGGCCAGATAACAGTATGAAATTCACAAATTATTCAGTTTAAAGCTTAGTTATAAGGGTATTAGAGCTGACAAGATAGGCAAATGCTGTATTGAATGATTTTTGGGCTATTATAACACTATTATGGGCTATTATGGGCTTCTTGTTGCTTATTCAGCTACTATTCAGCTATTATGTTGCTACTATACAGCTTAATGCAATTTATTTTGTGCCCAAATTGCTTGGATAACGGCTGATAACGGCAAAGAATATTCAGCCATTCTGTGTTGCTTGGGAATATGCCATACGCCGTCAAAGTGGTTTGATCATCAAGCTTTATCATACAGTTTATGCTACACATAAACTGTAAGCATGAATATAAATAAAGACAAATAGTCTCACACAAAGTAAAACAAAACAAATGCAAGCTTTCAGTATTAAGTTAATAATAGATAACTATCAGATGGAGCCAACAAGAGTTAATTTTAATCTTTGCATTTCTAAACGGTCATTGCTCTTTTATCTGCTAACAACTATTGTTTGTTTTAATGCACTTCGTAGCAACAAATATTCCTTACGCAAGTACACTACTGATGTATTAACTGATTTAATAAGTTTCTGTCCACAGTAAAATAAAGTCAGTTATGTTATAAACGATACCATATATTACAAGGAAATTGTTGGCTGGGAAGTCACTAATTTCATAAAAGCCTCGCTAGTTGCAAAGTTGCAATACAATGGAGTTTTCAATTTACTCGAAGTTTAATATGGCAGGGACTAGAGACCGGTATGAAATCCACAAATTGTTGGAAGCATTTTGTACATTTATTTGAGTAATTTATTAACAAACGTAGACAATTTGACGTTGACTCCTCCCATAGGTCACAATTACTGAGTAATTTAAGTTTGGACAAAAACCTTCCCCAAAATTTAAAATTAGTACTTTAGGGTGGTGCTTACAGTCCTCGTTAGTGACTATACTTTTTTATCCATACTGTTATCAGTTAGTTATCAGTTTTGCCCTTTTTTTAAGTGTTAAAACGTTCCTTAAATGTATATTAGTATAGCAATTAACTTTGTCCTGTCTGTGGCATGATATTTGTATGTATGGTATAAATTTATAAAAAAAAGTCTAAATTAAATGCTATACGCACATAGTCACATAATGTATAATATGAAACTTTATTATTAAACAATTCTACCTCTCATCTATGAATCCATGTTCGAAATACAATATGAAATAAAACAAAAGAGTCCAGCAACATAGCCACGTTGTGGCGAACGTTGGGATGTGTATTGTGCCGAAAAATCCGTGAAAATCGATGTACGGATTTAACTGACGTGTGAATAATCGGTGACGATATTTCCGTGGCAAGTTCGTGAATAGATTTATCGCAGTTATCGGCTCTTCGAGAAAAGTAAACTAGCAACACGCCCTGGCCTTTCACACTCTTATTGACTAGAGGACAATTAGCGTGGGATTTTCGAATTCAAATACCAATATTCTATTATAATTTAGTAGTATTAATTACGGTTTAGTCAAGGTTTGGTAAGTATTCGAGCATCCCTTTTTTATTTACAGAAGTAAATCGCGGTGACAGCGTATTTATTGATAGCACGTGTACAATTTTTGTAATTGTAATGAATGCTTTGTTAAAAATTATTGTTTTATCCTCATCGGTTTCAAGATTTCATATTTTTTTGTGTATCTGAGGAGCTGGATCCTAGCTGGATATTCGTTAAAAACATACAATAAAGTTTTTATAGGCCAAATTCTTGTTACTTAAATGCTTATATATCGAATCTTTGTTGGGCCTGAACCTAAAAGTGTTTTTCGACTTTATTTGCGGATTGCGTGTCAAGAAAACTAGCCAATCTTTGAAAAAATTGAAACCAGATAGAAACGATTTATTGAACAAGTATGGCGGTAATGGGCAATTTTCACATGACGGAAGTGAGTTTTCTGGCAAATTGTTTTTTTTTTTAAAACAATTTCTACACGTTTACATAATTACCGAGGTAAAAAATAGTTTTTAGAATTTATGCCCGTTTGTTGACTTATCCGATTTAAATACGATTTTCACTGATGTATTGTAGAAAGTTTCTCATATTATTTAGTGTTTGTTTCATTCCCATGGACAAAGAATACCGAAATGCGCGCGTATGAAAAACCACGCGTACGAAGTTACGGTCACAGCCGTACGAAGTTACGGTTACAGCCGTCACGGTCAATTAAAATGCTATAATTATTTGTATTGAAAATTTCTACAATAAATAAGAAAAGAAGTAAAAAAATTAAATCACAAATAATACAACCAAAATATTTTATTGCCGGGTAAGAATATCACTAAAGTTCGTTATTTTATTCAGAGATTCAACCCGGGAACCCTTTTGTAATTAGGTTACCGAGGCACACCAAGCTAATGGATCTTCTATGGGCAAATAGTCTTCATTAATATTTCAACTCTCTCTCTGAATGTTCGCCGCCAAATTATGATTCATAAACTATGGAGTAGTAAAACAATACACACACGAATCAATTGTTATTTGTGAAGGAACTAAAATAGTTTTGTGACTCAATATTTGAAATGAATTTAGGTTCACATTTTGTTTACGAAGTGTTCTCATTAGTGCCAAATTTTATATGTATGGAATAAGTTCACGTGAGTTGGTGTATGAGAAATTAATTAAATCAAATGGAATCAATTTGTGCACACATCTTGGACAAATAAAAAAGAATATGGAACAGTATGGCACTCAGAGTTATGGCCTTATTTGAAAATGTTAAGACGCAAATAATAAGCTAAGAGCGAATTTTTTCCCATAATTGAAAAATTATGCGTTCTCGTAATAAGCACAAGGAAACGAATTAATTATATTAATACATATATAAACATTAAGCCTCCGTATGTTTGTGTTCACAAAACTCGAAAAATAGTCAATTGATTGACTTGATTTTTTTTATAACTAGTGAAATGAGGCTGGGTTAAGCGAGTATTTTATTTAAAAAAAACATAGGCAAATAATTTCATAATTTAACATTAACGAAAAAATAACCACCACATTTTAAAGCAATTCTTTGAAAAAGTAAAAGTGAGTAAAAGTACTCACCTAAATAAATTCTCCAAAATGTTTACATTATTTATTGCCATTTTTTAGCAAAACAATAGGTATATATACATAATTTTTTATTGCTTATAGACTAATGTGGATTATGACAAAATTCCCTCTGAAACATCTTTGTTTCATTTATTAGTAGTTAATGTAAAAGGACAAATCATTCTTAGAGACAATTCTTAAAGTGTAAATATATAATTTTAATAAAATACTTAGAAACTTAATTTAAAAATTATATCTCATCTTAAAACTAAATAGAGATAGTCGTCTCTCATCACTTGCGCCTGATTCACGAATAAGTATGTGATACGTCGTTATTAGTAGTTAGTGTAAAAGGACAAATCATTCTTAAAGACAATAATTCTTAAAGTGTAAATATATGTATAATTTTAATATAATACTTAGAAACTTAGTTTAAAAATTATCTTAATCTCATCTTAAAACTAAATGGAGATAGTCGTCTCTCGTCACTTGCGCCTGATTCACGAATAAGTATGTGATACGTCGCGCAGTGTCCGCGTCTATATCTGTAAGGGCATGCTGCCAACGGCCCCGGGCGACACGGCACCTGAAAAACTACGTGCCTACGTCGACGCACCAGGAATTCGCATCAAATGTGTGACTACATGTCGCTGCAAATATCCGCTCGTTTCACGTGTACACCTCTAACTAATAGACATTCAAATAACATTCTATCACCTAATTATACACTCAAAAGTAGGACTTTATAAATATTTCTTTAAAGACGAAAGATATATTATTTTCGGAAACACTGTAAAAATTTGGTTTAAAGCTATAATGGGCTGTATATATAAGCTATAAAGGGGTTAATTAATTGCTTGCTTACTTACTTATACTTACTTGCTTGCTTACAGGTGCCAACTATAGAAATTTCTCAACAGTTTTAAAACGTGACTAATTAAATTACCAAGGTTCGACTAAGTAACTATATCAAGAGAAGACGATCGCCTAAACCAGAAAGGACAAAGGAACCCTATGTCCTTTCTGGTGTCCCAGAGAACGTGTATGCAAAATTTCACGATGATTGGTTCAATAGTTTTTGCGTGAAAGCGTAACAAACAGACTCACATTCACATTTATAATATTATATTGGGATTAAAGAATATTTACAAATTTGATAAACTTAAAATATATAAATTTAGAAGTTTTTATAACATAACATAATAGAACTAAGATACTATCTGAAAATTTTTTATCACAAAAATATGAGGAGAAATATGAAAAGGCGTAAGATGATTTCACAAAATTACTTTGAGCGTAAGATGATTTCACAAATTCAAAGGGCGAATTCTTTTTTCAGAAAAACTTTCTTTTCATATATATTTTTGCCTATTATTTCCTCACATGTTAGAAAAGTACTATATATTAAGTCGCTCCACTTAAGTAGCAATCTTCACTTTAAAGGGCCTCGGCTAATCTCACTGTGTTTAATTTCATTTGGAAATACTACTCGGTCGAATATTTATTTTTAAATAATAGTATATTTGTATAATTGATAATTTTAGGATTTTTTGGACTGTTTTCAGAAGTCCGTACTTTATAAAGTTGTATTTCTAGCAAAACTTTAACCCTCTTTTCGTTCTCTTCCAAGTTGAATTCAAATACTTTCGAGTGCTTATGTAAGCAAGTTCAAGTAAATTTGACGAAAAAAATATACCGCGCACAAATTCTTATACACCCCTATCTCAGATTAGAAGTTTAATTTTCTCCAATACTAAATCAACATCCGTTTGAATTAAAATTTTCTAATTTTAGCTGTTTGAGATGAGCGATGATAGTTAATCCACTAATTTAATTTCTTTGATTTACCTTTATAATTTATATCCGCTAACTCTTCATAAACTAGGAAACGGATTTTGATAAACAGAAAGAAAGAAAGTAAGCAAAAAGGTGTTTATTTGGTATGTTCTAAATACATACATTGTATTGGTATAAAAAAAGTTTGATTTGATATTAATATTGATATTGATATTTCACCATCAGTTAGATATAAAAAAAAATGCAACCAAGCAGCCGAAACTGTTCTCGGCTAACTTCTAAATCACTTTCTAATCAAACTTCAAAAGCCATTGCTTTTAATACAGTTTGCTTTTTACAAGCAATACAGTTTATTACAGTTCGTTTGTAAAAAAAGTGCATATCGAGCGAATCCGAGAGCCAGGCGCTATTTACTTACTAAGAAACTGTAAATTCATAATTTAACTTTACACGTTACATGTTTAATGTGATAGATGTAGTTGGTAAATCTACTTAAATGACGATCTAATGTTAATATATTTAGAAAGGCGATACTTCCCGTCACTTCACAAGATGTCAGACAAGAGTGAGAGATAGCCATCAAAGGCTGAAAACGAGCCATCATAACGTTTCATAACATTATGTTGAAAGAGCTTTCATGGACAGTGAAAGGCTTTCGCAGGAAATTCAATACAAAACGATGCTGTTAATATTTGGACACATTGAAGGAAATATCATAGCTTTCTAACAAAGTGGAACTTTGCCACAGAACATTGAAAGAATTTAATTGATTTTAAATTATGTCCACTGAGTAAATAAGTAAGTATGTAGGTAACTTCTTTGTTTTATGTAATATCCATATTTATGTAATTTACTTGCGCTGATTTATTTTAATAAATAAATCAATCATCAATACTAATAATAAAATCTGTAAGTGTAGGTATTGTATGTATGTATGTTCCTTCATAAATCTTAAACAAATTAACTGATTTTCATGAAATTTGGTAGATAAACACTTAGATGTACAGGATAAGTTATTTTTTCTTTTTCTACGTGAACGAAATCGCAGGCGCCAGCTAGTAAATATTAAATATATTTATATTTATATTTAAGTAGTTGCAGGGCACACAGCATGCGTTTTGCAGTTATTTGAACAACCTTTCATAGAAGACCTGATGAAATTAATTTTCATACAAAAAGCTATAACTGAAAACTATAAACTCACCCCTAACATCCTTTAAAGAACATTTTATTAAGCCCAAATGCGCTAATATTATGTCTCTTTCAAATTGCTGAGGAGTTGGGTATCATCAGCAACTTAAAGCAATTTTAAGTGCACAGAAAATTGTAAAACACTCTACGTAACCTTTTACTAGATAGCTTGAATCGGATTTCAATTATTCTATTCGTTTCTGTAGCCCAGTTCAAGTTCAGTTAAACTGAAACTCTATTACGGTTTCCTAAAGCAATTTAATTTTACTCTTTTATACCGATAGTTTGCAATTGCATAAAAGTATCTACCAAGTGCATAAAAATCTTCAATCGAGATTGAAACTACTTGCATAACGGGCGAGTAGTTTAATATTAAAAAAATCAGCTTAAACTTGGTTAATTACTACCATGGTGGTAATGTTCAACTTTAATGTTTAATTAATGTTTAATTTCAGTCTATAGTTAAAAAATAATTACTGGTTAAGTCAAAGCACAAAATAATTAAAGTCCTATAAATATATAGAACAAAAGTAGTATTGAAAAAGTTTTAGTAGAGACAAGGGCACACAGCGTTACGGTGGGTGAAAAAGAGATGTCAGAGCCCACTTTTTTATTCCAATCTAGGATTTTCTATGATTGCCAATATCTAAATCATGATATAGCTAAATTTAAAAATCCATTTTTAGAATTAGACTTTAAATAAATATTTGAAATACGCAGCATTTACGTGTTGCGTTAAATTTTACTCAAAATAATTTTATTATTCGTGAAACCTTAATTTTATCTGTTTATAGAAAAACGCCAAATTTCTTTCTTGATTACTTTTTAATACTAGTATTATTTCATTGCAAACTTGGAAAATAAAGAAAGGCCAAGATGAGCGATTGCGTAGGTCACGTCTTTTGACATCTGCGGGATAATCCCGGAGATAAGCCGCGACTCAAACTTCAATTTGGGCTGAGAAAAATATTAACTAAACACCCGAATACCCCTTGACATTCGAGAGAAGAATCAAATTTCGCACGGGAAGAGCGCTGTAATGAATATTTGCTAGAAATTTCAACTGAAGCTCACAAAGATACCAATGTAATATGGAAAACCGTATTCGCCGCACGCGGGGGAAATTTACGGAGAGCTTAACCGTATGAATGCAACGACGTACTGATACAGGCTTGACATTCAATTTCATTATGTTACAGTGGACAAGCATTTTGATTGCCCGATTGTATACTAAAATAGGATGACTCCTGACCTATAAAGATAAAGGTTGACCTATATACACAGGTAGTTGCCACATTTAAATTTATAACTACAATGTAATCAGAGATTTTTAATTTATTTGAGTGCTCTACGGACGAAAACGGGTCGGAATTTTAATGAAACAGTATAATTACAATAATTATTGTTATAGCAATCAACTATTTGTAATCATTGGATTTATTGATTTTTTTCTAAATCGACGGGTGAGTAAGGGATGCCAGAGCCTATTTCCCTATCACTTTATAGTCCCTGATCATGCACTTACAGCACCTACAGCGTTGCTTGTGTTAAAGCCACCAAGTGGACAGTCAGCATGTCTGCCAGCCTTGACATAAAATAAATATTTTTAACAAAAAAACGACTTCAAACCGTCTCAATAGTATTTTCTCATGGATGCCATTGTCAGAACTGGACCAAATTAAAATGGGACTATACGGAAAGCACCAGTTTTCAAATAAAAAAGAATCATCAAAATAGTTTCAAACATTAAAAAAAAATACAGTCGAATTGAGAACTTCTTCCTTTTTTGGAAGTCGGTTGAAAAATCCTCAGACGGGCTGACCAGTTCACTTGATGGTAAATTGCTGTAACACGCCACACGTAATGTGAGTGCGCTGCCGTGCTGACTTTAGTAGGATTAAGGGTAATGGATAAAGGATTAGGGAAATGGGCTCTGGCATCCCTTATTCACACACAAAAATACACATGAATGTCATATTACATTAATTGTTTTATAAATGCCATATTATAATTTTTCATGTATGCCTACCTAACTGTTTCCTTATAAGTATAACTCACAACACTTTTACTTCCACTTCTACCTATTCCAAGTTATATGGTTATATTACAAGTAACTGGCGTGGAACGGAACAGTGTGTGGATAATCAACATAAAAGAGAAATACCTCGAGCTTCTACAAAAGTTAAATGGTGGGTAACTTTGTTGATACACAACAATGTATTTATCTATCTATGTGTAAAACATTCAACTCGTAGAGAACGTAGAAATAAGGAACACAAATACAACGCCGAAGATAATTATTTTGCGGTAACTCGCTACACACTTCAAAGAAATCAGATACCGCAGTGTACTTATAGACATAGGCTAAAATTACCAAATTAGAATTCTCTTACGCACTTACTACAATCGATTACTTTTCATCACTTTTCTGAATTGCCTCCTACTGTGGAAGCAAATTTTATGACGTATTGACGTCAAAACTAATAGTACTTGTAGACTAGTGAAGTCACATTGAAAATATCAAGAAAATAAAGAAAATAATCTTACAAGGCATTAATTTTGAAGCAAGAACACTCAAAAGAAATTCATTTCGGGCCAAATTAAATAACGTAATTCATAGAAAGACTGCTCCTTTGAGAGGCCGCTATACGCCTTCCGAGGGCACGACCGACTTATTGAATTATATTTTAGAAAGCTAAACCTTTACTTTGTGTAATCCCCTACGGCGTCTAAAAGTTCACACAATACGACTTTTTAAATTTTCGCATGTCTAATTAATTTTCAGGTGAATAAAGTCTCTATGTATAGGGGTGACGTTATTGCCACCAGATGGTCCACCCAATTTAAGTACGTACATAAGTTACCTTATTTTTGGGTACTGTAACATTGTACATAAGAATAAACTTACACTTATACTAGCTGTTACACGCGACTTAGTCCACGTAACTTTATAAAATATAGCCTATGTTGATAGCTGATAATATTAGACTTCTATAGGTGAAAGAATTTTCAAAATGGGTTCAGTAGTTTAGGAGTTCATCGTGGACAAACAACGTGACACGAAATTTTTATATAGCAGTGAAGGGCAATCGAAACACTAATCGAAGTAAAGAAATTATTAACATAATATATTGAGTCAAATAAATAAAGAACCAAATCCATATAAATTTTTAAAACTGTGTTACATAGTGGAGTTTTTCAGTAATTAATTAATACTGAAACATAGTACTATACCAACAATGAAATATAGAAGCTATAATCTATAAATATTTAAATATTGTAGACTACAGTGAAAATAATCGGATTCAATTAAAAGGTTAACTCTATAATGGAAATTCTTCATCTCGACAAGTAATTCACATTTGTGTTGAAGTCACATCCCAACTGCGCTACTAATTGGCAATTTACTCAAAAAAGCGTATCACTGGGAGATAAGATACTGGCAACTCTGAATAGGTGCATCCATTCAATCAACTCTGTAAAGTGAAAAACGAATGTAAAAATATTTTTCTCTTAAGGGTAGCCTAGCTCTTTACTTGGCTTCAGATAAAGGTCGAGTCAAGGAAACATGGTTCGTGTTATAAAAATCTTATAACTTTAAATTATATAAAAATCGATGTATCGTAACTTCGTTACAAAATCGGTTTTGGAGTAAATAAAAACCGCTCAACCGATTTTAATTTTTTAGATTTTGAGTAGCGATCCGATAAATAGTATACTTTTGATGTAGATTCATGTCCTAATAGATAGAGAAACATGCGCATCTTTGGAGGAGGCCTTTACTCAACCCGAGGTCTTTGCAGTGGAGAAGAACTATTTATAAATAATTTAATTAATAAACTAACTCGCGAAAATTAACCTATTGGAAATAAGTAAAAAATTGTAGTTACCACAAAATGCAAGGAATAAAGTGCTTTTTTTATTTTATTTATTATACATGTCCTAACAGACGTTATACTGATAATTTTAATAATTATTGTGATAATTGTTTCACTGCGCTAAATGTAAAAACCAGAATTTGATGAAAAATTATATCTTTATTACTCATATACCTACTTATAAAAATTTATATCAAAAAATAAAAAAAAAATGTGTCCCCAAAACTCGATAACTAGCTAATGGATTTAAATGAAATTTTATACACAACATTGATGTTTCTATATACTTTTTATTCCGATGAAACAAATAGCTAACGAAACAAAAAAAATAGCAAAGCAAAACCTGGTTCAGGTAATATAGTACTAATATTTTTTTTGAAATCTGAACCTCGCTGTTACTGCCATCTAGCGAACTTACCTCGTTTCAGAGCCGACTACAGTCCAACCTCGACGGCGGCGCACCGCACGCGTTTCAGCTGAAATAACTCGATCACGAGTTCGTCTGTAGCGGCTTGCTGAACCAGCCGAGGACGCGCTAGTGGCGCCCTCATCAGATTCGGCAATCGGTAACATTCTCTCGCTTATTTGAGAACGTTTACTGTCACTTTTTTACAGCAGATGTCACTTTGTTTAGTAAAGTCGTTCTCGGCATGCTGTTTTCAGCACATTTAATTAAAAAACAATTTGAAATTTTCTGCTTTTTAAGTAGCACAATAAAACTATTCAAATATGACATTTAATACTATAAAGTATGTAAGTGTTAAAACCATAATAACGTGGAAATTGCAAAATAGTAATTTATATAATGAAACATTATATAAATTATTATAAGACGGTAACATATACTTTTGAAGCCACGAAAATGCATCAGCAATTCCGATATTTTTAAAAAACTTTTTTAGATGGTAGCCATTGACAACTCAATTTTAAATGTAGGTATTATAAAAAGTCCGTTGGCCCTACGATCTGTATACTAGTCGACCTTGACTTATATTGCGTATAACCAATTTTGGGCCACTTTGATGCGGATTTCGAGGGGGCGATCACGATTTTCGGATTTCTCGACTCCGAAAACACAAAGTAAGCCCTCAAGCGGAATCCTAATAGATTAAGTCAAGGTGACTTTTAGTCATAATTACAATATTGAGTATTTAATGCTCAAAATTAAGGTGAGCTTCATCAACAGCTCAAACTAGGGTAAAAGCCTAGTTTGGGCTGGCTAATAGCAAATATTAAAATTTTAATATTGTGCCAAAAAGATTATTTTAAAATAATAAAGGCATTATTTTTTTATATTTTATTACATTTAGAAGTTATTTTCGGTAATAGTATTATTAGGTATCTCGAAACAGAGTATAATTTAAGAGCACATTATAAGTACAAAATTTTGAAATTTCGAAATTTTTATTTTATAACTTTATTACACTTTCATATTATTATTAAATTTCGTGTTATTTAAGTAAATTTATAGTGATAATAATGATAATTTTTTTTTAACATAGAAACGTATGCCATGTACTACGTATAATAGAACATGGGAATAAATTTAAGTCTCGTATATTAAAGATGAATCCCGAAAAGGTACACAGTGAAGTTTTTCATACCGGAAGGCAAGCTGTAACGGACAAATGGCAGACGCCATCCGTTTCCGTTTGTCACAATATTATATATATACTGGCGACTAGCCCCTAGTTTGCTTGGATGTAAGTGACTAAAATATAATTTTAATCTACTTTAACAGCTGCTGCTGTGTCATGTATTAATATGATGATGTATGTATGACAATATAATTAATAATGGTTATGAATAGTTACGGTATAATGTAAAAAATGAAACTATTTATTGAAAACTTGAATGGTCATTTATATTTTAAGTTATTATAAGTACATATATTTTGTGTTATAATTTGCCTTAATTGGGCTCCAATTATAACAAATTTATTTATTAGGAGTTGTTAAGGAAGAAAAAGACTTTTAAATGGAATCGTACTTGTAACGAAAGTATATCGCCTACGGTGAAAAGCTAACATTATACAAGTCGTGACATTTCCTTAAAAAAAATGTGTTTCACAAAAAAATTCACCCTAGTTTCGCCCATTAGGGAAAAATAAATATTTAATTTGTTACCTTTAAATTTTTTATATATTTAAATTCATTTATATACATATAATAAACTTATTTTTAATTACATAAAATGAAACAATTAAAATAATCTTGTTAGTCACTATATACTATAAAACAAAGACCTCCGCCACGTCTGTCTGTCTGTCTGTTCGCGATAAACTCAAAAAATACTGCACCGATTTTCATGCTGTTTTCACCGATGGATATAGTGGTTCTCGAGGAAGGTTTTTAGTATATTTACAAAGTTACGCGGGCGGAGTCGCGGGCAGCAGCTAATATAATATATAAACGTAAGTAACGATAAATGCCCATATGATAAATGCACACAAAATGTCGTGGATTAGATTGGGTAATAACTAATAAATATTTTAAAGGTTTCATAACAATCCAGGGCATTGAAGTCGTGAATATGTCTCTTCGATATAAGCTCCAGTAAGCTCTTTCGACGCTGCTTTGAGGCTTATACTACAGGCAATAGAGGAGCCGTTTACTCTTGTCCATAGTACACTAAATTACAACTTTCTTTTTTAAATAGGTTCAGTATCACGTACTGACCCTAAATGCACAAAATCCTTACAAATTAGATGGGCGTATGTGCCGCCATTTTGACAAAAACCGTTTCGGCCTATATCTCGATAACCGTGCACTTGAGGCCAAAAATGGTAATAACCTTTATTGTAGATGAATAAATTTCCTATATTTTTTTATCTAAATGATTAGATCTACCAAGTTTTATGAAATTCACTTAACGTTTAAGAGTTGTGGAGGAATATATGTACAATACATACAGAAAAAAATTCTAAAAATGGTCAATTTAGTTTCAGTATCATGTATAGAGCCTATAAACACGATATCTCTGAAAACAAAGTAACTTACTCCATGACCAACCCTTACAGATATATTATTAGTATTGATTATGCTTTAACGTTGCTTATAAAATAACAATAAAATAAAATTACTCGGTAGCATTTCAATTTGGGACGGATCTATACGAAATATGTCTAAATTTGTATGACATGGTTCACGTGTTAGTATTCTGTAGTTCGTAGTGATTCAGAGAAATATTTGTGCGTTTTTAAAGAGATATTCTTTTCCAAAGATACGATGACTTACAGCTTCCGACAACAAGATGAATACTGAAAACATTTTTGAAATAGCCACTGCCACTTAGAAAGAGAATAATATTTTCAACAGTGTAACAAATTTTCGATGTGTTTAAAATTCTCCTGTTTTTTTCTACTATTTCTACAAAGAGAAACCATAGGCAATTTGCTCGACCGCCGTTAAACAAGAATAAAAAATTAACTCACTACATATTAATAAATAAGTAGGTATTTTTTTAGAATTGTAAACTTAAGTGCAATAGTGTACAAAAGTGCTTTAGTACACGATTAATATAACAAATGTATTCTTACCTTATATAGTTTCATCAATCATCAATCAATAATCATCAGCCTCAATACTAATAATAAATTTGTAAGTGTAGGTATTGTACTTATGTATGTATGTATGTTCCTCCATAACTGTTAAACAGATGAACTAATTTTCATGAAACTTCAGATAAACATTTAGACGTACGGGACACAGAATAGGCTATTTTTAATTCTTTTTTAATGCGGACGAAGTCGCAGGCACCAGCTAGTAATAAATAATAATATGTTACATACTATTTTATGATCTGTTTATATAAGTTTATTATATGAAAAAAACTATTTTCAACCTCAATTTGTGATTTTAGAAGATAGATCTTAGATTATTGTAACAAAATCAAATATTCACATCCATACGTTAGCACCAATCACAGAAACGGCTTTAGCGATTAATTTAAAAGATATAAACTTGATAAGTAGGTAGTGTTTGGTGGAGTCTAAATGGTCTGGTTATAGTATTAAATTAGTAATATCGTAAAACAAATCATATCATTTGTAATGCAAGTTTGGTGAGAGAATGATGCTGAGGTAGCCCTTGAAAATAAATGCTGTATTTCTTTCAAAATATGTGATCTATTTATATGATCTAATTTTTATGTGATGGTAAAGAAACAGTAGGAAAGTTTTCCTTACAATCCACCTGAAATAATAAATACTGTGTTGATACATAATATTCTATTTCAAGATTTGAATCGCTTAAAATTATAACTGGGGATATTTTAGGAAACTCCTGGAAATGATGACAGTAGGGAACCACAACCGCTTGACGAATATAAATAGATGTTAAAAGATTGATTACGTGTCCAATGTAAACGATCTATGGAGAATTGATGGATCACAATGAAAACATGGCTCCACATGAAATATGTATATGAAAGCTTGCTTTTCGAATGTCCTTAATAATCGTACTCAAAATCGTACTTAATAATCGGATTCAAACTAATAATAAATCAGTAAATGTAGGTATTGTTATAAATGTAAAAGTTGTTATAATTGTTTCAATTTTACCTATAAGAATTTAATTAGTAATTTTTTGATAGTATTATGTCATTTTGTAATATCTACATTTTTTTTTTCAAAGAAATATTCAATGCAAAACGTACGAAACATTTTATCACAAATTACTTTTCTAATCCGGGACGTTAAGACTTACTAAACTGAAAATGTAAGAAGGTTTTCTGTTTTAATTCCGGAGGGATTGGATGAAATATTTTCATTCATTTTGGCGATTATGTTTTCTGCTAACTTTTAAACTTAATATAAGAAGTTAAGTGAGTTTAGCACATAAATTTTTGGGGCGATGTAGTAAATAATTCTAAGGTCGAAAGCTAGGAGCGAGTAATAATAATGTAATTGATTATCACAAGTTTTATCACAAGTCTACAGCATTCTGTGTTTACGCTTTCTATGGAGTGAATTCTACTGAATTTACTGACTAATTTACATATTGATATAATGTATAATATGATTGAGTGTTATGGAGATATGTTCAAGCCACCTAGGGATATGAAACTCAAACACTTAGGTGATTGATTAATGTTATACATTATTACATGTAATAATTTTATTGTGCTACTTAGATGTCGACAATTTTTTACCTCGTTTATCATTTCTTTTACTCTCCTAAAGCCCTATCTATCTATTATATACTTGATTTTACTTTTAATTTGATGGAAACAAATATTTTTACGTTTTTCTGATTTAAACTTATCATTTATAGATAGAATAATTAATAAACTGTATCTTTTAAACTATGTTTATAAATTTTAAAAATATTTATATGAATTTTAAAAGACAGTTACAACACGTTAATAAATATATGTGTAAAACCTCTAAAACTTCAGCACTTTAGATCTTTCACTGAATCATCACATACAACAGGAAGCTTTTCGTTAACACTTTGCGGTAATTAACAATCACATAATAGCTACTGCGGACACTTTGCTTGCAACACATGTACTGCAATCTCGCATAGAGCCAACTTTCACAGAATATTTTAATTTAGATCGAACGCTTATATCGGTCGACGCGTGATGAGAACTGCGCGTACGTTTTGGCGCGTAAACCATCTCGAATGCCGGGGCCTACTCTCATACTCTCAGACGAATCCGATGACAGTGACACGCTCTCAGTTAATGGTTAAAAAATGACAACTGTCGGTAACCCATTGTTCAATACGCTTTGTTCTTCAAACCGCTTGTACAGTGCACAATATTTCACACATTTTCAAATTCAAATAGACAATGGAAAATAGGCAACTAATTTATTCTTTGTTACGCGAAACGTATTTTAGTTTACAAATTGATATTTCTTTTCCAACTCCAAGTATTTTAATGTTTTACCGACTAGGCAGACGGCCTATTAAATGGGATATCGATTCGGACCATTGCAACTATAGAGAAGTTACAGTGGTACTATTACACAAAAAGGCGTGTCAAATCTGACTAGTTAAAGGGATTTTACTCGTATATGGTCCACATCGCAATTGGTCACAAAGCAATTTGCGCTGCCTCTAATATTTCGTCATGTTTAGACTTTCATTAAAAATTCAGAGTAAAAGAAAATGTTACAAATAATGCCATTATTGTCCCCTAAGAGATATGTGAATCAGTTCGCTCTGTTTCCTTTGGAGGTTGCCTGAATTCGTAATTGAAAGTAAATTGAAGTTGGCGGATACAGAGGGTCTAATACGAATCTATAGGGAGGAACTAAAATGTTTAGAGTTTTGGTTTAGAGTAGGTAAACAACACGGCGACGTCTGAAGTGCTGTCTCGACAGCGTGACGCCATGCAACAGTTCCCCTTTCACGTCGCTTATTCTACTCAACTCTGCTTAACAAACTAGCTTTTGCCCGCGACTTAGTCCGCTCCTTGTTTCATAGGTGTTGAAACATGAATTCATACTCTTTTGCTTATATATTTTTTGGTTTCTAATTTTTTATTTTTAGATGATCCCTCCGGTACAGTACTTTTTTCCAGAAAGGCACCCTAAGTCCTTTTTTGTATAACTGAAAACCTGTATGCAAAATTTCATGATGATCAATTGAGTAGTTAAGGCGTGAAAGGATTAAACTACACGAATAAACTTAAAAACTCACTTTCTATGATAATATAATAATTACACTCGAATGCATCGAAATGCACGACTGTACTGTTTTCAAACAGACATTGTAGGGTCATGAAATAACTGATTAGAATCAACTACTTCCTATGTAACTACTATGTAACTACTTACATACTTACTTACGTAATTATTACGTTACTTATGTACTTACTTATGTAGTTAGTACTGATGAGAATTTTTGTATTTGATAGCTGCGGGACACATCCAGTAAATAATTAATATAAAATTGTAAAATAATTATAAAATAGCGTCCCATTGGCAAAAATATAAATAACATTGGCATTTTCGTTTATAAATAAGAGTGTTGTTTGTTGCCCATATTGAATGAGCCACCTAATATTTTGTAGCTACAGAAGAAAGATACACTAAAACTGTACTCCTATATATGTTTTGGCAATAAGTACAAAAACATAATTAATTAAAAACATTATTTGCGGGCACCTAACCAATTGCTAATAACTACTATTTTTTTTTAATTCAGAACGAGTAGGTGATCCTATTTGAAATATTTGTCCCGCCCAAATCTGATACATCTATAGATTAATTTTGTCACTTATAATAATATTCTAATAACGTCTGTGTGGCGTGTTTACGTATCCCGAGCACCAGAATAACTCGTGGCAGAGTTTCAAATATGTCGCGGTGTCCTAAACTTCAACTCATCGGTTCCACGCTGATACAATTCTGTAGCGCACCTGTTAAAATTTAATTTATATAAACGATACAAATACATTACAAAATTATGAACTTCTACGACTCATATACACTTGTTGTTAAACGTATATTACGACATTACTGGTGAAAGATTAGATTGATGAGCTCCATTGAAGACCGCGCGCTTCTTTCAAAATATAATTCGACGACTCCAAGATTCAGCTCATTTGCCAAGAATTCACAATTTCTTCGAGCATATTTTAATGAGAAATCAACGGCTCTAACAAGTGACGAAAAGAATTCGCACTTTGACAAATGAGCAATGCTTTAAATAATATTACGCACACACAGCAAACAGTCACTCACACAGTCTTTAAATAAATCGCTCAACCGAGATATTTATGGATAAAATGAAAAGCAAGTAAAACCAAGCAACATTTACACCAATACTGACTCGCTTATGAAGAAACAAATAAAACATGATTCCAATAAAATATATTAGACTAGCTGTTGCATTTGACTTCGGCGGCGTAGCTATATAAAATATTAGCCTATATTAACTACTCCCTGATAATGTACCTTTCTATATGTGTTTTTTTTTTAAATCGTTCCAGTAGTTCTAGAGTTTATTAATTACAAAAAAAAATACAAATGTTTTCTCTTTATAAAATTATAGTATAGAATAGCTTCAGCAAAACTTTGTGGCAAACTAACAATGACCCCAGCAGATTTTAAGGTCGTCAGGATAGGCAGACGACTTACCCGATGGCATGTGGCCACCATCACTCACAACACAAGCAATGTCAAAGATGCTGCAAGTGGGCTGGCAATCATGGTAGGATAAGGAATCAGGGAGGGTTAGAGAACTGCTGAGCCATGGCATCCCTTACTCACTTACCGAATCATAAATGCTGTTACTGTGTGCACTAATCGGTCTGCTCAAATCACTGCAAAATGCAATGAAAATTTACAAAACAAAGTCACAAAATAATATTAAAAATATAGTCAAATTCAAAATTTCAAAATTCGTAAATTGGCTTTTTTAAGGTCTAAGATACAGAACATAAATTATGATTTTAATTTAACACTATTACACATTCTTTTAAAACATAATATACGAATTTTCATGAGTTTCTATGTCACAATTAGGTAAGATAACCAGTTATTTACAATATTGTTTAACGTTAGATTGTTATTACAGTTACTAATAGTGGGCTCAGCGTTACTCAAAATAAAAACTGATATATCTTTTCAACTTTAGTTCTTCGGCTTTGTAAGAAATTTTCTCAAAGAAAAAATAACTCTGATGCTTATTTTGTGCTCATACTCGGCAAAATGTTGAACAAGAAACATTTTTCAAGATTTTATAACTTTGCCCGCGATCAACGAGGCGGAATTTCAAAGGGTCAAAAGCTTTGCTATTTTGGATAACCGCCGCCACCGTAACATAATCATATAGTCATTTACATGTAAGTATCCTTACTCGTCCAACATAAATTGACGAGTCATGCACACTTCAATGTTAGACTGAAAATGTTTAGGAGGAGAGTAAGCCTCATTAGTCATTAAACAGCGCTATCTGCTCCTTGATTGATGAGTACATCGACGAAATGTACATTATCATAAAGCTTGTGCTACATAATATAAATATGAAGATATGTGTTGATATACCTAAATAAAAATATATAGATTTGACGAGCCCGTTAACACTGCTGACTTAACGCTCTGTTCCATGTTGCCTGGTTCGATTCCCGGCAGGGTCAACTTTGGAAATTAACGAAGTAACAAAGCACACTGCGTTTCGTATCGTTTAGGCCGATCGTCTGGAGGCAGAATTATCCCCTTACAGAAGTATACTAGACCAGAGCCAACTTTGAATAGTTCATTTGCAAAGTTGATCTCCCCGGAAATCTAACCCGGAGCATACTGAGACGTTAGGCAAGCGCCTTTATCACTCATCCAACGGGCTCGTCAATATTTTAATTAATGTATATGTCGTCGGCGGATCCTTTAACTAGGCTGATCGAGATCGGCCTAGTCACATCACGATACAGAGGCATTTCTTGATATGCCGCTCTAATAACCGTCTTATCGTTCAAAGCATAACGTTTGACGTTTTGCCTGGGCATGTTTAGGCAAACCGTTTTGTAGGTGAAGTTTAAATTTTTTTACTAGATTAAAGCGCTTATCACACTATTCAATTTGAACGTATCCAATTTAGGAAATCGAAAGATGTGATCGCAGTTAGAACAGATTGGATTCAATTGAGAGTTTATCCATTTTCAACTCTATGTCTTTAGAAATCAATTTAGCGTAGTGTGATCACGAGCTCTCTACTTAGATTTCCTAAATAGGAAACGTTCAAATTGTATGGTGTGATTGCCGTTTAAAGGGGCGTTTAGGTTTTACATTTTTTTTTAGTAGTCTATGACCAACTTTACACGACGTACAGCCGACAGTTAAATCTGTGGATCGGTCGTCAATCGTTCTGTGAACGTCACCTCAAACGTCAAGTAGTAGTTGTTCTGTGCCTTTTCAATTTTCCACTCCGGCGAATTTATTTATTTTTATTAAAGTAGGTTTTTGTAAAAATTAATATATTGAAGCAGACGGTGGCCACTGGCCAGGAAAGCCAGGAAAGAGGACGTAATCAGAGCTACAAGTTTATTTTTGAGAATCCTCAACATTTTTATAGTCATGGAGGCTGACGTAGATATTTCCACATTTGTAATCTCCAATTAAGATAATTGGTAAGTGTTTTTGTTGCTTTTCTCAATTTTCTAAATTTTCAGTTTTGTTTGACGCTTTGCGTCCTAATATTACACTCTTTTTTGTCTTGCTAGTATATTTTTCTTACCAGTTTGTAGCTTTAACTGTTGATTTTGACAAAGATAGATTTTCATATTTAATTCTTATCTTTTTTTACTTGTATTTTGCTATGTAATCGGTTGGTACATTTTTATTTGATGGACGTTGTAGTGAGCTTATTTCTTACCTTAAATTTTATTTCCATTGCTATCGATTGCCCCGGTTAATTAATATAGTATTTTTTTATATCTCATACCAATTCATTTATTGCTAAAAGATTGCCTTTGCTAGTTACCTACCTACAAATTGTAACTATATAATTTTAACCTGAAATGTTCAAAATAGAACCCTTAGAAGGATTGCAAATTATAGTGAATAGTATTCTAAGGTGTTTCTTCGAACATTCCAGGAGGATTTTGAGATCAACTTGTACACTGGTTGTCGGTGGTAAGCAAATCCGCACGGGACCATTGTATTTACCTGCTGTGTCGAACCTCGAGTCTCCTGTCTGTCAGCATTAGCGATTCACCCCGAAACTCTACGAGCCATAAGCCACAGCATAATTATGCATTTCTTTTTTAGTAATTTAATTAATTTAGAGTGATATTATTGTATAGATTCATTTTTTTTTTTTTTGAATAAACAATAATTGTCTAAACTTTCTTTTATTAATTCCTTTTATTTATTTGTTCGCTTGTCTGGTCTGCCTCACCGCGGATTGGTGTAACAAGGTATTAAAAATTTACCCAGCCATGCTCAGACAGAGTCTGTAGGGTGATCAAAGTATAGGTAAATAAAAAAATTATATAATTATATAAAATATATTTTTAATTACGTTTCTTAAAAGCGTTTCTTAAAATGGTTACATTCTATTATTAATCAGATAATAAAATCAGACTCTTAAAAGACACATTAATCAGAATTATTTGTTTGGGTTGGCTTTTGAATCTTTTTACAGTTTTTACAGTGTCTTTAAACTAAATTAGTTAAGAATGCTTGTTAATTTTATTAAAAACAGTTTTTATGCCTAGGAAATCTATTCACAATTATTTTTATAAACATTTTAAAACATAATAACATAACAATTGTGTGCTTATTACAAAATGTATTACAATACTTACTTGCACTGGAAACAAATTGGTTAGGTTAGGTTCCGGAATGTTATGAAAATTAATGCGAGCGGAGCGCAGCGGAGCGAGCCCACCCGTAATACTGATTGTAGCAGTACGACTGGTAACAAAATAGGTTAGATTTTGTAATGTTTATGACTCTGGTTCATTTCAAAATATGTTATAAAACGTAATGTAATGTTTATAAAATTAATTGTGAATGGATTTCCTAGACATAAAAACTATATTTTTATAAAGCTAACAACCATTACTAACTAATTTAGCTTTAAAACACCATAAAAATCACATACAAGATTAAAAAAGAAATCCCATTTGTTTACTGTATTTTGCATTAAGTAAGTAATTAAGTAAATGTTTTATAAACAAACTTATAAGTCACTTCCGCAGCCCTCTTAGATGTCAATGGCCGAGGAATCACGAAGCAGGGACACCCTACTTTTTTATATGCTCCATAACCTAAAACAATAAAACATTTTGTTATAAATCTCTCACCTTTTATCATGATTTATTGTTATAATTAACACAAGATTAGGATATAATCTTGTGCATCCCTAATAATCCTAAGTTGCATGCCCAACAGGGTCCATAATACTGGTCTTTGTTTTTATATTATAACATCTTTGTACATTATGGTTTCGCAATAAATAATAATTGAATTGAATTGAAGATATTAGTGTATAGTGTTTAATCATGAGTTATTGTTATAATAAACATAAGATATTAGTTTAAGTGTATAAATAAAAACTAACCTGTGAAATCCAGTCAGAAGTCCATGGTCTTTTTACATTATATGTAGAATTAGCGTGACTCTCATAAAAAATCCTTAACTAACACTCATAATTTAATTGAAAATAACTTTTATCTTCAATCGTCTCACTGTTATCACTTTTATTGTCGTATTTATCGATTTCTTGTGACGCCGCCATCTTATTCGCACGTAAACACACAGCTGACAGAGCGTAAATAGCGGCACAAGCATCGCGAAGCGGAACTACAATGCGCCAAGCCATATCTCGATGTGGCGAAGTGACTAAAACGGCAAATCGACGAATAGGTTGCTTTCATCGATCAGCCCAACTTTATAGTAGGCACATAATGAAATAATAATCAAGAAATGCCACTGTATCGTGATGTAACTAGGCCGATCTCGATCGGCCTAGTTAAACGAAACAGCGGCGACATATATAAAACAAAAAATCCCAGTATAAAAATGGGTTAAGTTTCTCTCGCATTCATTAATTTAAATATTATATTGTGTACCCATTTTCAAATTAAATTAATTATTTCAACTAATATATATAAATGGAAGCAAAGGTCGACCCGGCCTTAAGCCGACTTTGATCATTTAGTTGGTGACAAGTTGACAACACCTACTCGCTTAAAATGTTACCTTTAATTGCGATAATATATTTTCATAAAAGATATTTTTCGTTGTGCTATTTACAAAAGTATTTTAATGTTCTCGTTGTTGTGTGCCTGCGGCACAATCAACTTGGATTTCATTTAATGTCTTGTAAAATATGATGTAAAATGTAGCCTGATAAAAATCCTTCAAAAAATTTTGTTCTAACGGGAAAAAGAACGAAATTCGCCAGTGAACAAAAAAATTATGTCCTCATTTAAAATTAAATATG
This sequence comes from Synanthedon vespiformis, assembly GCA_918317495.1. NCBI lineage: Eukaryota > Metazoa > Arthropoda > Insecta > Lepidoptera > Sesiidae > Synanthedon > Synanthedon vespiformis. The sequence continues at coordinate 5,304,396 of OU906951.1, read as the reverse complement.
ATAATTTTTTAATGAACCTCTTTATTCTTTATCCGAGTTATCTTAACCACTGTCAGCCAGTCGAATTTTCTAAAATTAATTTCATCAAATTTTTTATAGCTTTGAAAACATAAGATAGAGTTTATTTTGCAAATTGAGTAAATTTATTTTATTTAAAGAGCATAATTTATCATTATCATTATCAACTACACATGACATAAATTCAAAGATTTCTAGTCATGTCGTAATGTTAGCTTAGCTTAGATGTAGCATATGAATACATATATGAAAAAATAATAACTAGGAATGAACAAAATATTAAATAAAATTAAAAAAATACGTGGCTTTTATCTATTAAAAATATATTTGGTATCACTAACATATTTTAATAATATACTCGTATTTGTGTACAATAGAAATAGCTAAAGAAATCTCTCATCTGTGATTTGTGTATGTTTTCACAACAGAGAAAAATCACAGACGTCTTTGATAGCTAACGTTTTGCTATTTGATATAATAAATCAAATTTCCTCAGCCCTTGAATACACGGTCCTATGTATATTTTTCTTGAGTTATCACTAAAATGTCTTTTGTATTTATAAGTGGTTTAACATTGTAGTTTCAGAATAATATTTCTCGCTACCATATTATAGTTATTTATGTAGTAACTATACTATTATAACACGTACATATATATTTTATAATTATTCTGTACATTATATAATATGTCTCAACATGGTCTCAACTCCTCTTAAACTGCTGGACCGATTCTGATGAAATATTTATATGCGTTTAGTGCTGCAATCAAGCTACGGATTTTTATTCGGGTTCGAGGAGGAGAAAGTTTTCTGAAAGTAAATTTGAAAAGAAAACATGCATATTTTTGTAACTATGTAATATTTCTTTAATTTATAGATAGGTATTTATTTTATTATTTTTTGGCCGTTTGACACACAACACATAATCTATGACTGTGTCATTTAATTTTTCGTTACAAGTTGGTCAGTGACTAACAAAGATATTTTAAGCACGTGACTTATTCCACATTCAAAACTAACAAAAATTTACAAAAGTGGACAAATAAAATTAATCTCTCAGAACTAGTTACCAAACAGAGAAAAAAAATTGTCTTGCAACGTATTAGGTAATTTCAGTTACGAACATGGATGAAGGGCATTTGACAGACCTTGGCAGCTCATCTCATATTATAAAGAAACACTTAAGGCTTTAGGCTACACGTAGAAATTGGCGAAACCGTCTTCAACATTTTATGCTTTTACTGCTTGAAAAGAATCGGATTGAATAGGACTGAAAGTTAATACTGGGACCCTTTTTAATACAAAAAAAGTGAATACAAGAAACTACCTATCTTTTGTACTTATTTTGCAGAAAGTACTACCTAAACAAAAAAATAAATAGATAATGGTGATTTAGAAGTAATTTGTGTTTGTCGGTGGACTTCTCGAAAAAGGTGGTTACTGTTGCCAGACAAAAGTTCAAATGCTCAATTTGTTTTGGAATCATACACAGCTTACACTGACTTAAGTAAAAGTTGCACCCATACAAAGCAGGACATTGAGAAAGGTTATACAAACCCTGAATAAGATTACAAAGTCGATTTATATTAGTATAAATAAATATGAGACGAACTGCATTCATAAATAAAGTCTGAAACGTTTTGATGAAAAGACTAATGGACTAAATGGCGATTTCCCATACCTCAGATTGATCGATTTCCTGCAGATCGCGTTGAATCAGATTGTCTTCCTGTCCCCTTGACTCTCTACTGAAAGTTACTTTAACAAAATCAAAACTCAACATTTCTATTATATTTATCCATAACAACGTCAGATGAAAACATAAATCAATCCAACTTAAAGACCGTTTAATTCAATCTAAAGAGATGATGATAAATTGACTCCTCGTAAATTTATTCGTAATCCTATTTTAATTTAATTTTTGAAAGACTTGAAATCCTTGATATTTGTTAATGTAAATTAACAAATACAGTTCAAAACGTGAATATAAATCTTAAAAATATCGTTAGTACCAAGTGGAATCTTTGTAATTAGGAAGATAGGTAGGTATTGTAAATTAGTTAAGTGTTGTTTTAACCTTTTACTGTTAAAACACAACAAAAATATAATAATCTTTTTTGGAAATTGCTCCCTGACACGTAGATTGTAATATAATTTATAAAATACATTGACAATGTTGCTGGCAAAAGCTATTTTTATACTCAAATTAGTTTTTTTATATATAATGATAAAGAGATAATAAAATAAGTAACGAGGATAAAGAGGATAAAAAGAATCTTTGGATGTGAGAGAAGCGAGTGTTAATGCTTTACAATATTACTTGTAGGATTTCAACGTTTCATAAATTTTGTAAGCAATACAATATAAGAATTTAGCTTTCTCATGTTCACGGTTTACAATTTTCTAAAATACTTAGTTGCAAGTTCACTTCTACTTCGATTTAAACCCAAAATCGAACTACCAGATGTTTCGTAACGAACTTGCGTTGATGTAGACAAGTTGATAGCGTCACGTGCACAGAAAGACACCGACAAACGGCGTGGATACCTGATTAATGGCTTCCCATCAAACGTAGCGGCTAATGTTACAAGGAAAAACATTATCTACTTTATGACCGCAAAAAATATACTCGCCGCAATAAGGATCTTTTTTACAACACATGGAAGTCGTAGCAAAGTTTCTCGTCTAAATTTGAATAATAAATACATTATTCATACGTTTAGAATTTTCATACAAATATATGACTTCTAGGCGATTTAAATATATTACTCTTAATAGTTCTATTCTTAATACTCTTAATGAGTTCTCGAATGGAGGCCACGAAATGGTAAACGAAGTGGACAGACAACCTGAAAGGCATTATACAGGAATCGGCTTGATTCGAAGCACAGAGGTTCGTGTGTGGTGCTCTTTTACACAAGGAGGGTTTCTCGTATGCGAGAATTTAATTTGTCATGAGATAGTAGTAGAGAAAAATAGAGACAGAGTGATTTTTTTCCACTCGCGTTCGAAACCACACGAAATTCTTCTTGTGTATCTGAGTCTTTAGGAGAGGCCCATATCCAACAGTGGAGAGACACAGCCTGCTGATGATGATGATTCTTTAGACGGGGACTGAGCTAAAACGAACACAATATTTTATGCACAAATTAACAAAATGAGCAGAATCTAATAACTTGTGCAATATCTGATATTCTCGGAGATAAACGAACAAATTTAAAATTGGAAGCTTTTTCTTAAATATTGTTTAAAACATGGAGAATGAAATAAAAGTAGTTTGTTAAAACTTTAGTACAGAACTTAATAAGTTAAAAAAGAAATGTAGCTGATATTTTTTATTACCGTGAGGAAAAAGGTTTCTTTTTGACAATCATTTACTATTTCTTAACAATACATTAAGGAAAGATAATAAATAAATATTGTGTATCAATTACGCCACAACGATAACATAACAATAACAGAGAAAGCATCAAAAAGGTAGAATCACTCTACAATAGACGGTTCAAAACAGTTTTCAATACAAAGTGAGGTCAGTCAGAATGAGCGTTTGCACAGCACTAAAAGCCATTGTTGTGCTAATATTAAAGATCACTTCCATATTAAAGCAAATAAGAATTATGAAGTTGTTTTTTCAAGTGTTAATTTAAGAAATTAATACACAAAATAAGTAATGTTCTATGTAAACGTCATTAGACAGACTGATGACTCAATAGATGAACACAAGCAACGTCACAAGTGCTGCAAGTAATTTCCTTATTAGCCACAGGCTGTCCAATTTATTCATAAAATTCACATTAAAATATTCACATCAGAGAACAATATGTTCCACTCAATCAATAAGGCAAGATACAATATGTTTCCTAATTGTGTACCAGAGGCCATCAAGGAATAATAGCATAAATATATTGTATTAAATTGTACTGCGTTATAGTTTTGCTGCCTAAATAACATACACAAGATCTCATTTTCTTATCCCCAGTTTGAGATATATAAGTTTTATCTTCGAGACTTCTTATTACCTTTTCAGCGTAATCAGCGTTGCAGCGCCAACCTCTTTATGCGATAAAGGGCTTATTCCGTCTACACATAGGTAATCTATTTTATATTGTCCCATGTATAGTTATACATAGATTCATTTATATTGTTAACATCCCATTTAAAGGACTGTTTGTCTGTAACATGAAAAATACTGTAATACCGAAACACGACAAAGGCAGAGACAACGAGACAACTCTGCTAACGACTCTCAAAATACACGAAACAAAAGTATTTTTGCTTGTAAAAAGCATAATTGTGTGGGAGTACATTATTTCAGCAAACTTCACATAATATATGTACTGTAAATACTGTGTGTTGAATTACCACTGCTTAAGTAATGAGAGTAAGTCTCATGAATATTAAATGGCATCTGTCTTGCTGATGGTCAGTCGTGGCTGAAGATATCCGTATAATCAAATCCACGAGCATTTGACTTAGGTATAGTATTGTTATTCAGCGCGACTCGTCCGTCACGCTTCTTCGTTCCGCTCTTTTTGTCAAAGGAAACGTGTACCTACGTCATAATTCTTTACTGATAATACACAAATATATATAAGCGTTTGACACACACACAACGCGATCTTATGTATTTTTAAATTCGCGACAAACCACCTTAGCTAGTTATTTAAATAGACCATGGAATTGGTACATTTTACCTTACATCAAGCGAGGTAATCCTGATTTTTTTTCTATGTTGGTACTGATGAGATGGTAATGACAAATCCAATTTTTCTACCTCGAAAGCCTTTTAGAACATTGTTAATTTCATTAAATTTTAGGTAAAAAGAACGGTCGTTTTAAGAAATAGTTACTTAAAGTTTAATACATCCAAGTTTCGACACAATCCAAAATGAATTTTGTAAATTAAAGTTAAGTAGATTCTTTGGACTAATTAAGTACCATATATAATTAAGTATGACTTACTGACTTACCTACAGATCCAAGAATGACGTCGTCTTGGTATACTGGCGAGCGTGAGCGCAAAAGGCGGTAACGCGGCCGGTGGATCATCTTGTTCATCCTGAGCGCCACTCACGCGCACCTCAGGGACACGCAACTGATGCCTTCCACTCATCACAACACTTATTTACACTTACTTCTGGCAATCACTGATACATATTAACACGTATTTATCCTTTATACCTACTTATTTGTAAATTTTCAAAATTGAATTTTTCACACGTACAACAGGAACTCGTGTATATCAACAATTTTAAAATATTTAAAGCTCCCAACCAGTACAACTTAACAAAAAAAAAACACTTATGATTTCTGGAAAAGTTGGATTGTGTTGTTAAAATCAAACTTTTAGCAATTAGAGAAATCAATGATTGCTGACTATTAAAAAAAAACTGTCAGTCGTAGAACTTTACGTCTAGTCATCTGTTAACACTTTAATAAAAGATTTATAAATTACAGCTTTTTATGAACGAAAATTGAGCACTAATTCGGGTAGGTGGAGCTTATTTTATACAATAAAATTTCCCTAAGAGTGTCGCTCATAGAGCGAGATGGCGCGAGCTCACTGTTTCATACTAAAGGTGCAAAACGCACCTGAAAATGTTTTCACTTTAAAAAATTGGAAAAAATGAGATTAGGAAATGAATTATTGATTAATTTCTGTTTGTTTCGTTCGTTTTTTTATTACATACTTTATTCTGAGTGATAAAAGCATTTTTTAAATTTTCTTCTATTTGTTTTATTGATAACAAAAGAAAATCATAGATATAATAAAATCGTTTATTGCCTGTGTATGTATTGTAGCAAGCTTCCGTTAACATTTAATGTTTGTTTTAATCAGTTGACAAACAAAAAATTTACGCGCTATTATTCGGAATACCACACACACAGTTAGTAAGACAGTTAGTCATGAGACAAAAAACACCATAAAATACCAAAATAGTTTTTTGAATCCTTATTTACTGTTGATTCAGTTGATATAACTAAAATATATGAAATAACAGTTATCATTTATGATGAAAGGTTATACGTAAAGCTATATATCCGGAACACAAGTTTTATTGTCCCATCTGTTGGCCGAGTGCCTAATACGATTGCCAGGCCGCGCCTTTGAAGCACTCAAGGTAAAACATTTCCATAAACGAAGCCGTAAAGCAAATTACCTTATTAATTAAGGGAACAGTTCCGGAACAATACATTACTGTTGTTCATTAAACATTTAGAAGACAAATCAATCGGAAAGCAAACAGCGCTACTAACAATGTAAAGAAATGTCTACATACATACTTAATCTTTACTTGAATATTATGAAGGGGTAAAGTTTTGTATGTAGAAGGTAATCTTCTAAACTAAAGTAAAGGGGTCCGTGGCGTACGCCCCCAGTGGTGAACGCACCTGTGGTGGACGCCCCCGATTAGAATAAATTAAATAGTTATCATATTTTTTTGTTCTTTTCCACTTAGTACAGTAAACCACAATTTAAATTAGATTAAACATTTTTATAACGTTTAAATTATTTTATTTTTTCGTAGTTTTTGCATCTAACTAACTTAACATATTATAATAATACTAGTTCTTTCTTTGTGACTCTTTCTAGTATTTTCAGAAAAATAAAAAACAATAGTAGGTAATTTTAGTTATCTATAGGTACCAATATATATATAGCTGAAGAGTTTGTTTGTTTGTTTGTTTAAGCCATGGGAGACAATGTAAACAAAACTGATCCATAATGTGTTTTTCATATTTCACTGATTATGTAAGTATATGTGTCCTTTTCCCTCGCACGTAAAATATCAGAAGGAAGCGGCCGATCTCTTTCGTGGTACAGGAAAGCGATCTTGACAATATCTGGTCAACTTTTTATGAATGGTTACGTTACTATATTAGATAAAATCCGTACCTACTATTAGTAAATACACTCTTGGTTTAATTAAAATAAAAAAAAAGGTTATGAACCCCTGAAAGTTTGTTTACAATTCTTAGCGTTGTCTCCATGCCCTCTTTTAAATTTTTAACAATTTGAAAAATTCTTTCGAGCATAGTGAACAGAATTTCAGCATGGACATAGGCTAAATTCCACGCGGGTGAGCCGCGCGCACCTTCTATCTAAAAATACAGATCCAACTCTTGGTAAAAGTATAATGGCATCAATGTATCTGAGGCGTTATATTGCTTTACTTTGTCAGGCGTTATATCTTCAGCGCAGACGAAGTCGCGGCCACCAGTTAGTAACTGTAAAATAATTTCTAAAAATGATCATCCCAATTTTACTTTTTGCATTCATTACAGATTTGAACAGCTTCAACTTTTTAAAAAAAAGTTAAGAGGTCAATTTAGAATTCAAATTCTTGTCACATTTTACTTAATTACTGGCTTAAAAGGCAAATAATTTCCAAAGAAATGTCTTCGCTTTATGTCGAACCTTGAAACCTTGACACTGGGGAAATGTTGGAAATCGTTGATTAAGTGATTAACAGTTGAGATTAATTTTGACTTATTAATAGTTTTATTTATTTAAAGAGCGACATTACTATTCATGTCATACGAAAAAAAAAAAAAAAAAAAAAAAAACTAAATAGCTGCCGATGTTGAAATTGTAGTTTTTTGTGAGTGTTGGTGTTTTTATTTTCGATAATTTAATCGTAAAAAAACGTACTTAGGTAATTTGAATTTAAATAAAAACACAACCAACACAACTAATAAAGTGAAAACTAAAGGCATACCTACTCAAAAAACAGTACACGTGCTGTTATGTCAAGGTAGTCTTCTGTAAGGGTCTGCCTGCCACTACTTTCCAGATCCAGACCAGAGCCAACTTTGAAAAGTTCATTTCCAAAGGTGGCACTGCAGGGAATCGAACCCGGGAACCTTGGAACAGAACGTTAAGGTAAACACCCTAATCACTCATCCAATGGACTCGTCTTACTTCGGTATAATTAGAGTATCTAATGGAATTAACTCTCAATCAATAGCTCCAATAGTTGACCTTAACATCCGATTTGTTCACTAGGAGTAGAGAGGCAATAAACGTCGTAGCCATTAATCGGTTGGGACGCGACCTTTGCGTGCAGAAAGCGCCTGACGGACTTCTAACACGCATACCTGTACGATCGCTTGCAGTTCTAGGTCGGCAGGCGTTTGACAAATTACGACATCGTGTCCACCATTTAGATCTCTCATTTCAATATTTTAACTAGATTTTAACTTATTAACATGCCAATTAGGTCTTTTATTTATCATCTAGTCAATAAATAAAGTCATTAACTTATTAGTAATTATTAACTCTATAGAAAAACGTAAATAAACTAATGATGTTACCATTACCAATAGTATTTGAATGACTATTTAAAATATAATATACATAATATCTATCTCGTTACGTAATACAAAAAGTTCGGTACGTTCATTTTGAAATTATTAATCAAGAGAAAAAAAATAGACTAAACAGTTTATATACCCAACATAAGTTTTACCTTACTGTTTACAACAAATAATTTAAGTAACAAAAGCCCTCAATCTATTTTTGTACTTATGTGTAGTTGTTTTTTTTTTCTGGTAAGTATACACAAAAAGGTAAATAAATAACTTTTATATTGCACTAAAAAATCGTTTAAGATCAAACTTCAAGAGTTGTTACTATTCATATTAGGACGCAAATAAATTAATTATGCATGATGGAATGTAAAACAAGCTGTGTTTACATTATTACATCCTATGTAATGTGTATTAGAGTTATAATTATTATATTATACCTCACGTATAAACAATTTGCAAGTGAGGAAGTAGTTTAATGTTTAATCTTAAATTAGGCGGCGCTCACGTAACATACGTAGGTTTCCGCTTGCAATAACAATAAACAATAACACGGTTAGCTAATTTAATTGGTTAAGCGAACAAGGCTTCTGAATACAGTTTTGTACAACAGGTAGGCATTGCCATTAGCTCTATTATGGTTTTAATTTTCCTTGACTACAGAATTGGCAAGTTGAAGTTGCAGTGTGCCGGTCACATCTGTCGCAGAGCGGTTTTGACGTAAAGTCTAAAGACCAAGTTATATAATCAGTGCGTCCTGTCAGTGATAACGTATGGTGTCGAAACGTGCGGCCTTTCACGCCAGGAGATTCAAAGTTTAGAGCTGGTACACACTGGGCGTTTTGAAGCTCGCGCTTTGCTAACGCGCGTTTTGAGAACTATGAAGTTCTAACGCCAAGCTATCAATGTGTACTAGTTAGCAAAGCACGCGCTTCAAAACACCTAGTGTGTACAAGCTGGTCGCTCAGCGGGCTATCCAGCGAATTGCTCGGAGTTTATTTGGTGGATCGGTATTTGGAAATTCCGAAATTAACCAAGGTTGTCAAACTTGTCGACATACCCAAGACTATCCCAAGAGAATTTAGCCAGTTAAAAGGGCAAGGGGCTGGTCACGTTTTTGACAGATCGCATAAAGACACAGACTGATGACGATGATGATAAGTTTGTTAGGAATATCTTCCTCTAGATTCTGCGTAATGATGACTGTTTGTGTATAAAACAAATAGTACTTAGTGAAATAGAATTTCCAACAATATTATTGTTAGTTCTTAGAATCACTAATAATATTGTTATTCTGTTCTAAATTCGAAGTTTCTCTTAACTTCATGTTAAAATTTCATTTGACTTGATTAATTATTATTCTCTGTTATAATTCTTGATAATCTCTTGTGGATTTTGTATTTCTAGTATAGAATACCATGATGATTATAGTACTTGAATATATATTATAGACGAGTTCAGAAAGTAATAAAAAATAAGAAGTAACTGGAATCTATGTTAGTAAAAACTTCTGAAACTTCTAAAGACTGGCTTCGTATTGTCTTAAACAATGCAAAGGGGTAATTTTAATCTTCATTAATTGTCCAAAGTAATTAGTTTCCTTAAGAATTTTAGAAGAATTACAAATCGTAAATAATTTTGTGTCCCTAAGTTAGCCTATGTAAGCCATGTAAATTTATTTTTCGGCGACTTGGTTGCAAAATATATACTTTCTTTTAATTTTTTTTCTAATTACATAAAAACTTAATTACCTAAATATTTTTATATACTATATATACCTTCCGTGAAAATTAAAATAAATGTCGCACAGCAATAAAGACATCAGATATTTTCTCAGGTATTATATATTTTTTATTTTTCAAAGTAGAAGTTAAGCACAAAAGCTCTAAACAATAAATACGTAATTGAAAAAAGTATAAGTTACCTTTGTTGGCTTTCACTGTAAAATAATAAATAATTCATTCATTGTAAAAGTAGGTTCATACCTACTAATTTATTTTAGATGTTACGCACGAGCGAACCCGACATATCAAATTCGTGTCATTGTCTAATTGATAAAAGATATGAACGAATTACGATATGCTCATCGATTGATAGGTACCTAGTACACATTGATGCCTCACAAAAGTTTTAGGTTTATTTCATGAAAATAGAGCTTGTTGACGACCTCTTTGCAGACCGCTGGCCGTTTTATATATATATTTTAAAATTAGTGTTCTTTTTTATTTGTCTTGTCATTATATTTTTTATTCATTCACTTTTTGTCATATTAGCTGGTAAGTTTTTGCATTGTAATTACATTCGGTTTTCCTTCAATTATCTTTTCTTTCTTCCGCCCTTATTTAGCTTTTAACATTTGGTCCATACGAGTCGGATACGAGTTAAATTATAATGATAACCAGGAGTAAAAGTAATATGCGTCAAGAGGAAGAGGCAAGGCGTATCGACCCGATTAGTGCGGGTGAGAATCCCGGGGTCGCCTTGCCACAGGATGATATTACAGGAGCAGATGCGCTTCATGTTTTACCAAAGGTATGTTCTCTTGCTAGTATTACTTCGCACCAGGCGGGGAGAGCTTCCTTTAAGGATGCCGCCGGGAGTTTAAATACAGCTGTTAGTAGCAGAAAGAGCGGGTTTGTCGCTCAGCGTTTAGCTGCAGAAGCACGCCACGCTGCCGCTCTTCTGCAACTAGCAGAAGAAGCTGCAGAAGAAGAAGAGAAGAAGAAGGAAGAGATAAGACGTATGAAAGTTGATGTGCAGCACCGTATATTAGCGGCAGAGCTCGCTGCCATCGAAAGTTCTTGTTGTAATAATAATTCACGTTCTGTTTTGTCATGGGTGAACAGCTTACCCGACAAATGTGACCCTGTTCAAGGAGCTACCACGAAGGAGAACGAACCGTCTTTATGTCAACCTAGAGTGCCTCGCTCACCCGGCCCCCTGTCTTCGGCCAGAGTTGAGGAGGTTGACAGTGCTGTTGAAGGAGTTCAAGATTCCCATGGTCAACCTGGAGTGCCTCGCTCACCTGGGCCCCGGTTTTCGGCTAGAGTTGAGGAGGTTGACGGTATTGGTAAGAGGTTTCACGGCTCCAATAGTTACATTTCAAATAAACATTCGAATGGTAATGTAGATATGACGTCACATGAGAGTAGAAATGACATTAAGGATTTAGCAAAAGCAATTTTATCCATAGGTAGTAGTAAAACTAGACACATAGAGCTCATTCCGTTTAGTGGTAGGGCATCCGAGTGGCTAGCTTTTAAAAGGACATTTGACAACACCAGAGGTAACTACTCCGCCAATGAAAATTTAATTAGACTTCATACTGCACTTCGCGGTGAGGCAGCACAAGCCGTGTCTGCATTGTTATTAACTGCTAGTGAACCTGAAGTTGTCATAGAGGCCTTAGAGGAGCGTTTTGCCCGACCTGAGCTTATAATTTTAGAGGAATTGGCGTCAGTACGAGCTTTACCAAGGTTACAAAGTGATTTAAAAGATTTGAATTTGTTTTCATCCCGTGTACATAATCTTGTAGTTGTCATTAAACATTTAAATCAAATTGCGTATTTATACTCTCCCGAAATTTATAATACGTTACTAGGCAAATTAACATCCTTACAGCGTGCATTATGGACCCGCTATGCGGCCGAACGTAGTAGTGAGGGATCTAAATTGGAAATATTATCGGATTTTCTACGAGAGGAGAGTAAAAATAATATACAATTTGGTTTAGTTTCCAATCAAATTCATGATTCGGTAATTCAAAATAAATATGACAGAAAACATTTTGTGCATGTCACTAATATGTCTGACATATGTGATTACTGTCAAGAAGGCGGACATAGTTTAAAAGGTTGTATACATTTTAAAAATATTTCAGTTGACCAAAGAGTTGAGTATTTACGCAAAAGTCGTAGATGTTTTAAATGTTTTAGTAACCGTGAGCATAGTTGGCGTCATTGTCATATTAAACGGAAATGCGGAGTCAATAATTGTAAGTTTTCGCATCACCCATTACTTCATGGTGCTAAAATATCACGCAAGGGTGTATCCACAATAAATTCTGACCCACTTAAGGTAGATCGCATCCACAGTGGGGAAAATTTTGTTAAGAGCATTTCAGTTCCTAGTGCGTCGTCTAGTTCTAAACAGCCAGCTTCGGATTGTGTAGTTGACACTCCAGTTGAGGACAACGCAGCATACGCTTTTACCGTATTTAAACAACAGCACCACGTATTTTTAAAGGTCTTACCGGTAATAATTAGTGGACCTTTAGGAGATGTAGAGACTTTTGCTTTGCTGGATGATGGTTCCACCGCAACTTTAATTGACTCTGACGTAGCGCGTCAGATAGGAGCTCATGGTCCCGAAGGCCACATTAGAGTTCAAGGTGTAGGTGGTATGGCTCGCGAGCATAAAATTAATTACATTTCTTTTCAAATTCGCGGCAAGAAAATGTCAAAGTCGTTCACTATCCGTAATGCTAGATCTATATCACAGTTAAGGTTACGTGAGCAGTGCATATCTGATGAAGAAGTTTCAGCGTATTCGCACTTAGATGATATTGGTCATGATTTAGTATACAAAAAAGGGAAGCCAACTGTTTTAATAGGTGCTGAGGACTGGCTTCTTACCATTTCACATGAAATCAGAGTTGGCACAAAGTCTCAGCCTGTAGCAACTCTTACTGCTTTAGGGTGGGTTTTACACGGTCTTTCTCATAGAAAAACCAAAGCAATTGATTTTGTTAATAACATTGATATACGACACCGCGATAAAGTAGATAATCCGGAGTCTTTGATAAAAGAACAATATAAGATAGACTCAATTGTTATTACTAAAGATATAGTGCAACCTTCTTGCACTGATCTTGATTTGAGAAAACGTAGCTTTTTGCAATTTTTCGATACTATAGGTTTTCTTCAGGGGAGATTTTCGCTTCAGCGTGCTGTAAAGTCTAACGGAAAAGCACGCGTCGCTCCTCTTTTAGCAGTTTCCATACCTAGACTCGAACTGCAGGCAGCTTTCGTAGCGGTTCAGCTGGAATTTATTATCGGATCAGAACACGAAGTGACTATATTGCAACGATCTTTTTGGTCTGATTCGATGAATGTGCTTGGTTGGTTACGAAATGAGGCACGGGTTTTAAAGCCTTTCGTTGCTAACCGAGTAGGGGAGATTTTGGAGACCACGAACGTGTCCGATTGGAGATGGTTACCCACGGTTTTAGATATGGCTGATGAAGCTATGCGTTTATCCGATGGGTGTTCATCTCGTTGGTTTTCAGGGCTCAGTTTCCTTTATAAAAGTGTGGACAAGTGGCCTTCGAAAACCTCTCAAAATGGGTGTTTACAAAATGATCAATTTAAGAAAGCAACACTTGTAAACACTCATGCTATTGAAGTCAACTCTCAATCTCTTGAGTTTCTGACTTCAGTACCAGATCCCTCGCGTTCGCGTTTTAGTGGTTGGCTACGGATGGTTCCTTCGATCGTCCGTGTATATGAGTTTGTCAAAATACTCCGTAGTCACATAAAATTCAAAATTGGGATCGTTTAAACGTTTGGCTGGCTTATCAAAGCAATCATATCATCCCATTTAACATCTTCATCTCCATGTTACATTCCATTAACATCAGAAGAGCTTCAAGATGCAGAGTTGTCAGAGAATCATTTAATGAAGAATGTAATAGAATGTAGACAATAGTTCACAAGAGTCGTTTGCTTCGGAAGAATAGTTCGAATGGCTGGAAGAACCTCTGATGTAAAGGAAGAAGTACCTGTTTCCACCAGACCACCTATCACACTGGACGGGCAACACCCAACGGTTCGCCTGTTAGTGGCGTATTAAGAGCAATGCATTCTGCTCTACTTATTGACGAAATGCGTCAGGAATATTAGATTTTGCGGTTAAGAGGAGTTTGTTTCGCATGTTGGCAGTTTATCATCTGATGCGGCAATTATGTGTCTACGACGATTTATTTCTCGACGTGGGACTCCAATGGCACTGATTTCGTTGGAACAAACAATTTGTTGATGAAAATTTACCAAGAACAGTTTTCATTTTATCCTTGGTTCATGGTCGCCATATGGTCATTGGAGAAAGTCTCAGCGTGGCTGACATGTTTTTGGTCAAGATGGGTTCGGGAGTACTTGCCAAACCTTGCTACATGAGTAAAGGCAGAAATGAAACATCAAAGCCTAGACGGAGGCGGAGCTGATTGCTGGTTTTAGTATACATTCTTCAGATTGCCGATGGAACACTCCCGAGAAGGCTATGGCCGCGTTGACGCATTACCAAAGTGTTTCCCGAAAATAATGGTGTTGTTCGGATAGTGGAGGTGAATGTTGGTGGTGGAGTATTGAACAGGCGGGCTGTAAAAGTAGCGAAGATGAGGACCCCCGACAGATGTGGCTAATTGATTGATGACGCCTAGAAGATATGAGGCTAGTTGATGACACCTGGAAGATGTGGCTCTGCCACAGGAGAGGGGAATGTTGACGACCTCTTTGCAGACCGCTGGCCGTTTTATATATATATTTTAAAATTAGTGTTCTTTTTTATTTGTCTTGTCATTATATTTTTTATTCATTCACTTTTTGTCATATTAGCTGGTAAGTTTTTGCATTGTAATTACATTCGGTTTTCCTTCAATTATCTTTTCTTTCTTCCGCCCTTATTTAGCTTTTAACAGAGCTATTTTATTGCAATTGCAAAACCACCACACTTCAAATCTTAACAAACGAACACAACACATCCCACATCCTCTTAAATTAGTGTTTTATCCTTACTTCTTGTTCCGCTAAATAGGATAGACTTACAAAATACCAACTTGCAAAATAGATACGTACCTACTATCGAGATGCCTCCTACTAGGAATATTAAAAATATATTATAACCATACTATAAAAACTTTTAATAAGCTAAATACGAAAAGGTGATTCAAACAAAATAAACATTCAAGTCACTTTTTTCCAATCTAACTCTTGCCATAAGAGTATTTTATTTAGCGAATGATATGTTATCAATACTATAAGACGTATGGGACACAGGATAGGCAACTTTTTTCTTTTTCAACGCTGACGAAGTCGCAGGTACCAACTAGTACATAATATATCACTAAAATTTGCGACTTTATAATTTTTTTATGTAAGTCTGGGCAGGCTGGCGGTATTGGTCGGCTACCGTCATCTATAACAACGCCATATGTTTGTGAAATGCAAAAGCATAGACGTACTTTTATTTCGCAATAAGGGGATTTTTCTGTAAGGGGATTCCAAGTTTCCAAGTTCCAAATTCACGACTGTAATAGACAGATTCTTCCCACAACTATTGAAAGTTGATAATCCTATCCCAAACTATTGATAATCCTATAGATTTTTTACATATGTAATACCTACTTGTAGGTAAAAAATTCATTACTTTAGCAACGATCAATTATAATTATGTATTCGCAAACTAGAAAAAGGTTTATCAAATTTCTAGTTATTTTCGGGACTTTCAACATCCTGTTTTTCAATACAAATATTTTTAAACACTTTACCTTAATTTTTACCATTCTTTTTTTTGGTGTTTTTTCAAATGAGAATCGATGGATTATTAGTACCTACTCACATATTATTGCATAGAAGTTTAATGTCAAAATCTACTGTACCTACCTTTAAATGCAGCATTTTAATTTATGAAAAATGTTTTAATATGTTCCACATGTTTCAAAACAAGCGTAATATTTACTATACCTATCTACCATTATAACGACTTTATGTTACAAGCCAAATTAGCAAATAAAGTAGTTCAACCATGCCCATTTCCATATTGGCCTCAACACATCTCCATCTATCTATCTTTCTCTTTCCCACTGTGCGAATGTGTGTATTTAATTAAAAGTGATTTATATGAATTAAACGCGTGAACATCGCTTACATAGCGGCCATGAAAGAATTAAAAGCAATAGATGCGACATGTAAACTCTTAAATTAGATATCAATTTTTTCAATGTTTGAGAAAAAAGATTAGAGCTGTTGCTGTAATAAAATTCTCTCTATTCGGAATAATGTATCTCATTTGGTGTGTGCATTTATAAAAATATAATGACACAATTTGCATTCGATGTCATAATATCCTCTGGGTAAAATGTACCCGTGAGGTAATATTTAGTTCAAAATTTCTGAAATCAGATGACACGATCGAAACGTTGTACTATAATATCTCGTTGTAAGTACCGTCCAGCCGTAGCGTTTTCATGTACGTGCACTTAACTCCAGAACCACACTATTATCGGATTAACGAGTTAATACGACCTATAGCCACTGCAACTTCACTCGGGATATCAGATTACAAATCCCGTTAAGGTTATACTGGGTAAACTGATATCACGTCACGCAACATTGTGTAAATTAAATGTTACAAACTTTATTAATAGAAAAATAAAGTGCCACTTCCACACAATCATTTTTATATCTGTGATTTACTATAATCCGGGCTCAGTATAGAAGTGGCGAACCTACAATAGGATGACGTCATAGCTCTCACGCTACGTTGCGCGACGAGTGAAGAACCCTCGTTTTACCTTATTAATAAAGGGGAAAGACCTTAAGGCCAGAAAATTATACGCATGCCATGCACCGTTAAAATGCTAAGGGGGATTTTGTCAGCGTATACAGAAAATATTTTAATACAATGATGTGTTGATACAAGTTAGTTCAACTTTAAAACAAGGCTCTAGAAAAGATACATAGATAGTCAAGATTATTACATTATACCCAAGTACTTTGAGCTAAACTAATGAGATCGAAACCTTATGTATCAACCGCTAGGTTCTGAGCCGGATAATCCATATTATTTGCTTATCTGTAAGGTGATCGGTATATTAGATGCTTTATTACATGGCGAGATTAACAATATTCAAGTTGGTAAGGTAAGCATGGTAAGTGCTCCTACAAAATATCCTATACCAGTATTAAAAAGTGCCATAGATAAGTGTATAACTAAAATATAACTCCTGTTTATAGTCACTCAGACAGCGTCGTATATTAAAGCTATAAAGCTATAAATCATATAAACCAGCCAACAGATATCAGACAATGGACCTTGTGGCTGTGACGTCAATTCATTGCAATTGATTTTAAATCGAATAAAGAATAGATTACATAAAAGAGTAGTTTATAAATCAATGCATTATTCAATAAAATGATGAATATTTCAAACCGGGGTTGGATTTGCATTGCATTGAAAACTATAGTTACACTGAATGGAAACAGTAACTGTTTTAGGTTTCATTTTATATTTTTTTCATTTGATTAACGGAGAAGACAAGAATTTATAAGTTTATCAAGCAGTTCAGATTAATTTTATTTTACCATGACTTCACTGGATTTGGATAGCACTGAAATCTTAAATAAGAATCAGCATTCTCTCGTACTAATACTAAAAATAAACTCGTGCGGATGTATTAGGATAGCTAATTTTCTAGAATCCACAAGGCAATATATTGGTATTTACCAGACAGATCAACTACAAACAAGATAGTGACAACAACATACATAGTTTTGTGACTCATCTATATTTTGTGATTCCTCTATTTATCTAGTTCAGAAACTCATCAGGTAGAATGCCTTGCTCTGCTCTCTTGCCCTTAAGACAGTAGGATGACAGGTAACGAACACAAACTCATTAACCTTTTAAAAAACACATATTTTCGTTTTATGTTACCTCTTCATATAATTATGTAGTTGAATATCAATCAATTGTCTCGTCTGCAATATGAATACATATCTTATCTATGACCTTTATTACGCTTAACCATCATTATGCAATTTATAGTCGAAGCCTCTTCATAGTCTCTTTTTAACTATCCCCTGACACGCAACTTACATAATTATAAATTTCTTACCAACTCACAGTTACGAGGTACCTATTTAAAACATTGAAATGAATGAATTTTTTATCGTACATGAAAAATCGAATATTATGTTATTATAAATTATTAAAGCAAAAATCTATAATGGGTCCAACCTCCTGAAATTATTTAAGTTTATTGTGATAACTTATTAAGATTAACTTTAATCATACTGAATCTGAAAGTTAAGAAAAATCTTTTATGTATTTATTACATGCCGTTGTGAAACTACAAATATTTTTCCCAAAAGTCTAAACTCTCAGGCTTCTTACGTATTTTTATTACTTAAAATACATAAAGGTTTCTAGATGTAATGTGGTTGGTCGGAGGCACTTCATTAAGCCGAATTTACACGAAATGAAAGTCAAATTAAATTTGGGGTATATGGCGGAAAACGTTTCTCTTGCTGGCGAACAGTACGCATATAAAAATCCGTGAGGAATTTTCCCGTTACTAGAAGTAAATGTTTGTTATTTTCTTTACCTTTTTTCCGTGTGAGTTAAAAAAATTGTACATAATATATAAATATGTACCTACCTATAACATAATATGAGAAAACAATGGTCACTAAATTATATTTTAATGTTAGGACCTTTAAATCTTTTAAGGGTCCGAACATTAACTATTCAGGGAAAACCAAGTATTAGCGGTATTCCGCAAGGTTTCAGTTACATTTCTCATAAATAAGTACCTACTAAATTTGAAGAGGTTTTATATTGAATTGGAATCTCATTTCGGAGCCGGTTAGCATTGTGAATGTCATTCTAACACACTGGTAGTTAGATACATAATAATAATTAATTCTTGGCTTGCTTTTTTTTTCACTCCGTACACATCACTAATGAAGTTCGTGAGAAATGCGGAGCAAAATGCGAATTTCCAGTCCTATTCTCATTTGACACGCATAGTACCAGTGTAGACGAAGTAGCGTCAGTATTATTTAAAATATAAAAAAATATTTATTTGCGCTAACACATGAAACATTTACATACAGCAGGTACAGTACAACGTATGTTCTACCAGACACGGGCAGAATAATACATCAAATTAAACTTTATACGCAAGGACAAACAATCCTGCTCAAACTAATGCAGGATCTCAGCTAAGCGTATCTATATCCGGGTAAATAGGTTTTGCTTTAAATTGTCTATTCTGAGAATAAATGCCTTCAGAGTGCAGACAATCCAGGAAAATTCCAATTCCAATTGAATATGAATATTACAGATTACAAAACAGATTGAAAAACTACTTTTAACGCCATAAGTAGGTACTGCTCCGCATAAAAAGCCCAAGCATTATTATTCACTGAATACATAAATGAACAACGAATCGAGAGAGCAGCGCACATGATGTTTTCAGAAAATATAAGTAAATATTTGCTTAGGCTGGAACCGGTGCTTTGCAAATCAATAACATGATTAAATCAATAACAATGAGCTTCGCGTACACAAAAAAGACAGTACCTAACCTAATCTGATATCGTTGACTGCGTATCAGAAAATTACTGGTTCTAATATAAATTGGAATGATATGAAGTCTCTTTCAAAATGATTTCTTCATTTTGTTTACCCTTGACATTTTGCTGTAAACATAGATTATTTCAAAATAGCTAATATTGCCGAAACTACAAGCAGTCCTAACGATATTATTTCATTAGTCACTATTTGGTTTAGTAAAAAGGAGTGTTTATTCTCTATTCAGGAACGCAGTTAGAACAGAACTAACTAAAAAAATCATAAAAGTATGAAACGAAGACCTATGTGGGAAGGAGACCTCAATCTGCTTGTTAAAATGAGACAAATTGATTTTGAAAATAATATATTCCAACAGTTTGCTACTCGAAAAATTAATCATGATATATTTTTTTATTTTTTTCTAGTTTTATTTCCTGGGCACGTATAAATCGTTGTTTTTTTAAAATAATAAACATATTAAATAATAAAAAATGTTAAATTGATTTATGTAGGCTTCCAAAACTTGAGAATGGGTAGACCGATTTTGATTCGGTTTTCACATATGGAAAGAGGAATAACCGGGCAAGGTTTGCATATTTGAAAATCGCACTCCAGACGAAGCCGAAAACGGGTTGCTAGTGTTGATATAAAAATATAAATATCTCCATGTTAAATTCGAATTTATTCCTATTAGAAATTCAAATAAACACTTCATGGAAATTAAAACTTTTGGGATACTTTCCTTTTCAATTTGAGGTTAAACATAATTAAACATGGTATGTTAAGGAGTAAACACTGTTAATTGAGTTTCTAGTACCTAGTCAATATAACAATATAATTAAATTTTCTACTGTTCGCGAGTTCAATACTGAAGTGCCGTGAATTTCTTGCGTGATATTCTGATTTATTCGCATTATAGGTATTGTAAGCTGAGAACAAATTCTCAGCTTACTATACAAAGTAACATTTTTTTAACCTATACACTTATTGCAACTCAGTTGCTTTGAAAAAGAGAATGTATAAAATAAAATATTATTTGTTTCGCTGCTGCATTTGCACAGTAAATGCTGACTACGACAATTTGGTCAAACGCTTTGCCGCTCTGTTATTGACACAGCTCTTTATTGGGGACGAGCTTAGTTGGTTATATTGTAAGAATATATTAAAACTACATAACACTTTTAAATGTAAGCGTTTTATTAAAGCATTTGGAGTATAGAAATAATTTTATTAGAACCATCTAACTTTTTTTTATAAAAAAAAATATTTTGGATGTATATTATTATTATAAAATACATGTCTTTTACAATGAAATAATAAACCTAGTTTAAGTTGTACCCCATTATTTCCCCTCAAAATACCTTCAACCTACGTCATCCGACTCGAGTCTATCTTTTAATGAAATCAATTCTAAGAACGAATGTGAAATAGCGAAGTTTAGTCGTCTAGTGGCTGTGAAACAGATTTAAAAGAATTATTGTTAGGTAAGTTATTCAATCTATTATTATTTTTTAGTATAATAAAATGTAATTAATATTGCGTTTAGATACTTTGTTGGTATCTTGATTCATATAAGACTTGATTTTAGATTTGTTATATTTGTAATAAAATGTGTAATATATTAAAAATAATAATATTGTATATGAATATACGTATAACTAGTAAGTATACATTACCTGTAAAATAAAATAAAAAATTCTAGAAAATACATTTTATGTAAACTGAAATTTGAGGTTAAAAAAATACGCAAATCTGTCTTTCTGTATTTTTAAATATCTGGCTTTATAGGAATAAATAAAAAAATAAACACCATGTAAAAATTTAAAAACTATGTATGACCTTTTAGCATATTATTAGTGTAGCATTATTTCAAAAAAACTACAGTGGCTCAATCCAAGTACATAATAATTGGTTTTTTGTCCCTTTTGTCGGATATGTTTGGTGATATTCTGTGATGATATTTGACGAACATGATTAAATATCAGACACTGTATGTATATACGTACTATGAAAGCAAATTATGGTATATATTATGGTAGTAAAATTAATTATGCATCCGCCCAACATCCCATGTCTTAAAACAAATATATATTTTATGGGAGTTTTATAATCCATCAGTTGTTTATGATAAACACACCGTGCGCCGCAAACGACGCCCATTTTTTACTAAGAGTATTAAAAGTTTAACAACAATATTAATACCTATAGTGCAGAATCAATAACTTTAAATTCGACTTTTCTTACAACAGTGCATTTCATTTGTATGTATTTAAAAAACTTACAAATATTGTGTATGACTATGTGTCATACACATATTTGTAAGTTTTTTAAGTTTTTTAACTTACTAAATTTTATAGTTGTAGTAGAATGTAGAAAAGATGTTTATTCACTACAATTTTATTCTAATAGCTGAGCAGAAACACTTATCCCATTTTCTAATAAATCAGAATGGAGTCTGAAATGGCATAAAATATTCAAGCGACACGATTTTCGGCTTAATTTATTCGACGAATTTAAAAGAAAGAGGGGTCACTTATAAAAAAATGAAAGAGGCTAGCAGAGTTGGAACTCTTGGATGCTTTTGGTTTATACTGGGAAGTATTGAAATATTTTGCAGTAGGAAGCTAATAATGTTTATACGCTGCCGTTATTATATTACTTTCAGACTGAATAAGATTACAGTCCAGAAGGAACTCTGAGTTCTTTCCACAAGAAAGTTAATTTGGTTTTTTTATATTTCGTTTGCGTTACTTTATAAAATAAATATAGCCTATAGTACTTACTCACTGATAATGTAGCTTTCTATAGGTGAAAGATTTTCCAATAAGTTTTTGAGTTTATTCGTTACAAACAAAAACACAAAAATATAAATATTTTCGCTTTGTAATATTAGTATAGATTAACAGAAAACGTGAATAGAGTTTTCCTGGTCGTAAAATTATAAAAAATAAATTATTTTTATTAAATACATTGAGGTCAATGTAGAGGTGTTTTATTAAGTTGAAATTTGAATTATGGGACTAATAAATATATTTTAAAAAAATTCAATCATTCACAAGTTACAATTTATTTTTCCCTCATTTTTGACCTCGATGCTTATCATTTTAAAATATTTGCAAAGTTATAATCTGTTTTATAGTTTATTCATTACAAACATACAATTCTTCTCTCTTTATAATATTATTATTTATAAATACATTTGTATATATTATAGTTATACATAATAAGGCACGAGGAACTTTACTTTTTTTGATATTACCTGCAATCAATTGGACATTTATATTGAATTATTTTCAAAAGTATTTATACTTTATATTGTATTTTATTTTATACAAATAGAAATTATCAAAAGTATTAAAACTTGGTCTGTTATCTCTCAACTCCCAGTTCCTCACTCGGGGACCAATTCTGCGAGCGAGGAAGCCGGTCACTAGATAAGCAGTCTCTAGTGAGAGTTAGCTAGGCCAAGTTAGCGTATTATATATTATATATTATTATGTTAGTTTTTAATAAAAAAAAATTCGTAAGATATATGCTATCCACACTCGTCTGACAATCCGATGACGCTTTCAAGATCCTCGGAACAAAATAATCAAACAAATATCCGATGACATTCATAATTTTAATCTTGGAGTCTTTGGAAAGAAAATATTGGTAATTTAAGATTTTGTTCAAGCTAAAAAATAGTGATTAATAGTGTATGTAAGCTAAAATAAATATTACAGAGTGTACTGTTAAAGCAACAGCGATATATATAAACAATTGTTATGTAACAAAGAGTTTAAATAAGATGACATATCATACATAGCATCTGCAAGTATAATTTATGTTATTTTTGCATAAGAATGGTTGCACTCGTTTTCATACTGATGAGTGAGAAAATAATACTGATTCTATGATAACCTACACGAAAAATAAGAAATTCTATTATTGGAATTCCCGTAACTTAGCTCTTTTTTACCTTATGAATAAGAAAAATGTATAAGTTGTTAAGAAAGTCGTCAGTTTAGAATTGAGATATTTTGTTTAAGGTTAACTTACACTTATATTTTTCCTGTAACTTATACTTTTCTTTCACAGAAAGTCTACGTTGCAAAATGTCAAAGAAGTAAAGAAGCTTACTCAAAACAGTGATCAGGTTTCAACGCGATTGCAAGCTTTTTACGGCGTACCATACTAAAAGCGTGACATATCTTTTTATTGGGTAATATTATTAGTATTAAGTAGTAGCTAATGTATTAAGCTATTACTTAACTTAATGGTACAGTTGCCGTTTTAAACCACGTTCAATCTTAGTCAGCCTCGGTGTCTTTGGTCTAATAAAGTTCAACTACAAGTAAGTAGGTTAAGTTAGACTAAATTTAGTCGCATTATTAATTTGACTGACGACTGTTTAATCTGTGTTGTTGATTTTGTTAAAATCGAATTTAGATTAATTTGAGAGCTTCTTGTTCGAGTTCTCTCAATCAAGTACGAATATACTGGGTTCGGTACCTGGATTAACTATGGAAATAAATTTTCTTTGGTAAGCCTGAAAGTCTGAAGACTTATTTTGGTCTGAATAGGATTTCCATTCCAGTCTGTTCTCACTGTGTGTTTAATTATGTAAACAAATGAGAATGTGATTAGTAAATTTCCCTGACACCGCTGGTGGCATACGGTTGTTGGTGATTATTCAACTCTCATGATTCAACTCCAATAGATCATTCCAATCGAATATATACAGTAAAAGCACTCTAAAATTATACAAATTAAAAAAAATATTGAAAGAAGTGGCGTGTTCAGTACTCTTTACCATTGTACAGCAGTGCCAAAAATCTACAGAACAAGTGAATCTAATTCGTTTAATATACTAGCTACATAATTATGGTAGGACAATAAAAAAAAACATATTTTGATACGGTTTTCACTAATGGTAAGAAGGATAAACGATGAAGGATTGTGCATACCGGGCGAATCTGGGAGCGGGTCTCTAATACTATCATAATTCGATCATGGAGAGAGTAAACATGTTTGGTCAAATATTCACTAAACTGTTAATTATGACAACATTTAGGCATTCGTTAACAATGCAAACAGATTTGCAGTGATCTATTTGTAATTGCAATCGTTATTGATATATTTCAAATATTGTTTCGAGTATTTTGGGCTATTTAGATAGCACAAATTCCAAAGCCAAAGAGAACTTAAAGCTTTTAGCTCAATTCAAACACACATATTTTGAAGCATTTCGACTAATTCGCCGATAAAGCATCAGTTGCAATCATTGCAAACCTTAAATAATATTCAACAATGATTCTCTTTAACTTGTTAGTGCACTAAAGTTTTGGGAACAGAATAAAGTAAAATAGTTAATTTTCATAATTAGATTCTTAAAATTGAGTAGATAGACTAGAATTTTTGAACTTACGTAAGTATAGTAATTATAATTTTACCTAACATTATACTATAATTATAATGAATTAAGACGCTGATGCTAAAAATAAACAACAGACAAAGAAAACTGCAAATAACAAGCGAAAGAAGGTTATAGGAACAGCATAAAAATTGCTCTAAAAGAAAGACAGATTTATGAATTTAACATCGAAATCAATAACATGTATTCATGACGTAAGTCACTGGACCATTAATAAATAATGTATTAAACTCGGATAAATCGAATAAAAATTGTGCGGATATCTGACTGTTATTATAACTAGTTGAAGGAATAAACTTCTGCATCGTTGAAAACAAACGTCACTGTTTATATATATTATGGAGTAATGTATATGTTACTTATTATGTAACCCTATACAGTGCTAGGCCATCGTATAATTCCAACAGAGGCAGTAACATTTGGTGTAATACAAACATTGTTTGTGTTGTAGTAGGCATTTCATACTACAACAATAAATTCTTTATTTTGTTTATTAATTATTTGTACTTAAACATGACATTATGTTTCAAAGGAACATAAAAAGTAATGGACTTAGCATCGTAAAACAGTGTGACACTTAATGTGTCCAAGTTGGTGCTCGCAATTTGGTTGCTTTTCTCGCTAAAGTTTATTAGTTTATATGTGTTTATAAATATTATATCCACTATATCTCGTATATAATGGTATTTTATTTTTGTATTCGTTATACTTTGTTAATTCTATTGACACAGTTACTGCCGAACATGAACCATAAAGTGTGATTAAAATTGCAATTCATTCTTAGGCATAAAATACCTGATTCTTTGCACACTTCCATGGGTCCAAATTTCATGTTTTATTTTATTACTATCGTTCCGCACTCGGCTTCGCACGAATGTACCTAATTTTTTTTTTTATGCAAATTATATATTCAAAAACTTTCCTCGTTTGTTACTCTTTCCATTAGTGAAAACTATATCAAAATCCGTTACGTGGTTAAGGAGGAATAAGCGTACACAGACAGACAGAAAAACGCGGAAAGCGCTTTTTTATAATCTACGAGACATATTTTCAACGGTTCAATTTTTATCTAAATTGTAATATTACGAGGCATATTGGGAGTTTATTCATGAGCATAGTAAGTGCAGATAAAATCGCGAGCGAACGCGCGGCGGGCGGGCGGACTTTACGGATTATGGACACATGGCACACACGAGTACGTGACCGTCTCTTTTTAACGAATACGTCTGTAACACGTACATGGAAACATTGGAATTTGATCTGTAATATTAAGTGTATAAGGTCACTTTTGAACTTTGAAAATAAATTTATTATGAAGTCTAAACAGTCCTATACAATTAACCAATATGACACAACGAAACAATATCCTTCTAAATGTAAATCGAGATTGTACGTGCCATTTTTTAATAACATTGTAAAGTTATTTAAAGATGTGTACAAGACATGCACTGTAACTACTATTTTCAATAAACTGCTTGTACAAACCCCAATGGTTTGGATATTTAAGGATTTTCTATTTCCGAAATTCGTTAAATGTTAAACCTATGTAATGTGTTATTATATATAGCTATTAGGATTAGATTTTATTTAGATTAATATTATTTGATAAAATACTTACTCTGACAAATATACTGAATAAGAATATAATTCTTTAAAGGGATACTACTCAATCGTTTCACAAACAAATTCGAAATATGAGATCCTTTATTTTTGCTTCATGTTTTGCTATGTTTAAATGTTTTGTGTGTGTTTGTTTAAAGAATAATTCCAAAAAAAATAGTAAAAATAAACATTTCCAGTCAAATGACTTAATTCTAATTTCCATCAACCAAAATGAAGCCTTTTACATAAAATGTTACCCGCATAATATGCTGATTTTAGTGACTATCTCAAAATTACCTATACCTATTATGGATAACAGCCACAACCATAAAGTACAAGTAGGAAGTAATACAATAAAAGACAATAACATATAACAAAATAACTTCAGCGTTGCTATCGTTAGCATTCGCTATTAACATTCAAATGTCAAATTTGTCGTCACAGCTTGGACTAGGGTATTAGCTGATATTGCTTCAGAATACACTACTAACTTTTAATGGGAGTTTGTAAGTCTGCTTTTTTAAATTAAGGATTGATTACAATAATAGAACTTCAACAAACTCGCTACTATATGTAATATTAAGGTCGATCGAATATATAGAAAAAAGAATAATAGTTATATGGCGTTTGTTATGAAATTAGGGACTTTTACACTGAACATAAATAATAACCTACAAAATCCTCTTAGTAATAAATATTAAAAATCAGTTTTTTCAGTAAGTAATATATTCAGTAGGTATACCTTTAAAAAAAAATCATACCAAACACAATATTTTTTAACATAAAAATTAAACTAAATTGTACCTATTGCAATCGAAAAAATTTTTTGACAAGTAAATAGTTATGAAATACCTTAAATAAAAGAGTAGTTATTCTTTATACTTCGATAATTTACCTTATTTACTTTTTACTTCCATCTTATTTACTTTGGTATCTTACGATTTCAAAATCATTCAAGAATAATAGATTTTCAAGTATACCTAATATTTTTACAATTTAAAATACAGAATAATATATTTATATATATATTTTTAATATTTTTATGTTATAATATTTTACAATTATATAACTTTACAGTAATCATTTTCTTAGCGACTGTACCATCGCGACCGCAAGCAGTGGCTGCATGGTTTCAATCCAGCAAAGTAAGATATTATTTTTGGAAAAGATCTTAAGAACGTGTAACTAAAAAAAACCAGATAATATATCTTTAATGTCTTTTAATGACAAGGGAAGGGCATGTACTAGATAATTTAAAATGTCGCAAATAGATTTAATTATTATGCCGTTGCACGTACATACAACATGAGCATGAATCTCTTAACTTTTATCACACTAGAGCGTTCCCTTTTTTGCATTAAAATGAATTGAACCTGTATAAAGGCTTTATAAGTTTAATGGTCGTTGCTAATATTGAGGTCAACATTAAAATTGCTGGCACATCGTGAAAGTATCGTGGATGTTCAGCGATTTCGCATTTCATGAGAGTGGAGTAGAGATTATCGCTGTCGTATATCTTACCCTGTATCCTCCCGAGGGATTACCTAACCAGGCAAAGCCACTCTCTCTTCCCGCACAATTTCAATTTTTTTAATGTTCATTCAAGTGAATTGTAAACGTCTCTGAAATCAATGGTTGTAATACGTACGTGTATTACACGAATATAAATGAAAATAACGTAACAAAATAATAATCTATATAAATAAAAATGAATCCCTAAATGAGTTGCTAAGCGCAAATCTCGAGAACAGCTGGACCGATTTTAATTTTGTCTTCACTCATGGATAGAGGGATAATCAGGGAAGATTTTCACGTTAAAATATGCACCCCGAGCGAAGTCGGGAGCGGGTCGTTAGTCTGAAATAAATAAATAATTTCAAGTTAGTAATAAATTGAACAAACTTAATTTAATGTGATCCGACTATAGATAAGGAGCTGGAGAAATATTTTCTAATAAACTTGTTATTTTTTTTTGCTTATCTTATGAATTTGTAAAAAACTACCGCTCTTATAAAATACGGGTTGTAAAATTATTTTCTCCTTTTTAATACTTAACATTTATAACCTTTAGTAAGACGAATCATTTGTGAAAAACAGGAATTAGTTACATGTACATGTATGTGAGGATCCGACATGGATGACTTTGATAAGGGTCTCGAAGCTCGAACATCGTTTTGAAAACACATATGTTTTGATTCAGATTTATGAGGAACGAAATCCTCGTGAGTAGAGATTTTCTAAACTAAAATAGTTTTTCAACCTTCCATTTATTATTTCCTTGATATATTCGATGGTAGAATAATCTTTTGGTTGGAGTGTGAATTAGAGGTGGTTAAATTTATAGGTATGATTACGCCTTCTTAGAAAGGTATATCAAAGGTTCGCTTTGATAACTTACAGGAAAAATTCATTAAGATTTATAAGAAATCAATCAATACTTAATAATAAATCTGTAAGTGTAGGTATTGCATGTATGAATGTTTCTCCATAACTCTTATCTCTTTTTCAACTGTTATTTCTATTTCAACGTGGTCGAAGTCACAGCCACCAGCTAGTACAATATAAAATGATTTGATTATAATTAAAATATGAAAATAATTCTTCAAACAAATTCAGAATTAACTATTATAATATAAACAAATATCCGCTGATGATAGGCTTTTGATTAAAAATTTAGAAAAATAATTGTTTCAATAATATATTTTTCATTTTTATGCTTTTAATTGCTCTGGCTCTTGGCCAACGCAATACTTGTACACACACGGTTATTAGTTATCCCAAAACTGGTTGTGTGT
The DNA here is from genome assembly GCA_918317495.1 of Synanthedon vespiformis. Taxonomy (NCBI): domain Eukaryota; kingdom Metazoa; phylum Arthropoda; class Insecta; order Lepidoptera; family Sesiidae; genus Synanthedon; species Synanthedon vespiformis. Next base: position 5,274,904 of record OU906951.1, on the reverse strand, counting down.
GTACGTACAAAAAGTTAATGACTTTCTATCTCCGAATATTTTCTTCAATTTTTAACAAGCTTTGTAACAACTAATTAACTTATAATTTTACGTTAATATAAGAAATCTTCCCGAATACAAGTAGGTAAATATTTTGTATAATCTACACATGTATTTTAAAACAACACACACACACACACACATTAATTTATTTCATATACCTAATAAGTAATTAGGTATGGTGTGACTTACCTAATAAGTATCTTAGTAAGTTAGTAGTTTTTAGCAATAGAAAATTATAATATAAATAGTATTTTATGTATAAATACGCCAAAATAAAGATTATTATTTTTCAATAGTTGTGGTTTAATATCGGTACTAGTTTTTAAATATTATTTATCTAAGACTCACTTGGCATAATTGTTATTATGGTACATTGAACATTATAAGCTTATTTAGTAACTATAATAATTTAAATATTCTGTTATAAATAAGTTTAACTCGATATAATGAAATATAAATTTATTCGTATATTTTATATACTAGCTGGTGCCCGCGACTTCGTCCGCGTTCTCTATAGCCTTCCTCGATAAATGGACTATCCAATACATTTTTTTTTTAATTCGAACCAGTAGTATCTGAGATCTTATATTCTTCAGCTTTATATATTGGTAGCTATATAATTATTATATGTAGAAGAATATCTGTACCTACAGTTCCCTTATTTTAATCCTGAAGCCTAAAATGTATTGAAGTGTTTTATTAATCATATCAATATTGTTCCTTTGACATATTTGAGGATAAAATAAATGAACTTTGTTTCAAAGTTTTAAATGAGGGTTAACCTCCTTTATACGACATAACTTGCTAAGGCTAAAATAACACAAAGAAGTATAAAAATGTAAATTTACTTTTCTTCTTCAGAGTGTTTCTTTTTAAAGAGTTTAATGAAGGGTCGTAGTACTTTGAGTATTTGGAGGCCACGTGAGCTACGGACAATTTCATCTGAAAGAGTTTTATGGCAGCCGACATTCGGAAGGAACAGGAGATAAATCTGAAACAGTCTGGTACGCATGTTGTATTCGACACATCAAAGTGGCCAGCTTAGTTTACGATCTTATTTGTGTTTCCTCTGCTCTGAATATAACGTATTTGTGGCGGTGTCCCTATCGCATTTAATTACCACACGTTGGTAATTTAAATCCTACTATATAATAAACGCGAAAATTTGGGAGGATGTATGTTTGTAACTCTTTCACGTAAAAACTACTGAACGGATTCGGATAAAATTTGGCACACAGATAGTTTATTGCCTGAATTACCATAATTATAGGATACTTTATATTCTGAAAAAATGTTAGGTTCATGCGGGATCGTTTAAAAATATAAAAAAATAGGACCGTCACAGCGATAAACTAGATGTCAGATGTTTTCTCAGGTGTTATCATTTCAAAAACAAGTCGCAATCACTCTTTAGTTAACTATAAAAACTGCCACACGTAACTCAACGATACGAAATGATTTTCACGTGAGTTGTTACATTAGAAATCTTTGTATTTGTAAGATAGGAACATAATGGCTTTCGTCTACAACAAAAACTTGGCACAAAGCAGACTCAAAGAGTCTTAAAAACCTATACGCGATCTTCAAGCAACTAAGAGTGTGTGTTTTAATATAGGTAAGTCGAAACAAATTGGTCTTGTGTTTTCGCCTTACTTTTTCTTCAGTTTGTATTATATTGCAAAAAACTTACTGACAAAATGTAATAAAATCTAAAATAGGTATTTATTTCCTCTGTATAAGTTCACTAATGTGTTAGATAACGTTTTATCAATTATCATATATAACTAATAATAAATCTGTAAGTGTAGGTATTGTATGTATGTATGTTCCTCCATAACTCTTAAACTAAATTAACTAATTTTCATTAACTATTAACTAACTCAACTAAAACTTGCTACATTTAAAACATTTAGACGTATGAGACACAGGATAGGCTACTTTTTGCTTTTTCAACGCGGACGAAGTTGGCGGACGAGCTAGTTCTAGATAATTTTGAAATTTTATTTTACTACTAGTGGGTGCCGGCGACTTCGTCCGCAACCAATTTTTTTTTAGATACAAACCCTCTATCCATAAGGGATAGAGGATTTTTCTGATTAACCCTCTATCCATAAGGGAAGACAGAATTAAAATCGGTCCAGCCGTTTAGGAGGAGTTCAGTGACATACATACGCACAGAAGAAATATATAAAGATTAGTATAAAGCAATATCTAGAAACATTTGCTTGGAAAGCAGTGAAGCCCTTCTGGTTATGTTGTAGGTAATCGTTTTAATCCAGTTTTAATCCAGTTTTAATCCATATAATTAATCCCAAGTTGGCCCATACATATTTTAGATAATTATGCGATATAATAAACGGCAGCGAAAGTAAGTGTACCCATGGTTTGATATCAAAGAAAATTCATCTCTATGTAAAATTCACAAACACAAAAGAACTTTCCTCATCAAAGGAAACTCGAAATAAAATAAATTAACGTCCGTGTCAAAGTTCAGACGAACTTAACGTCTTAAAAATTAATTCAATTACTCACTGTCATCGAATAGACGACTAACTTTGCTTGAAGTCATATTTATTTCACGAACTTATAACAGTTTCCATTTGTTAAGTATAGATAAGCAATAAAAAGAATCATTTTTATAATATTCATTTAAAATTAATAATAACAGATATAGTTATTTTTAAATAACTGGGTTTTTTTTTTCTATCTATAGAGACAGTATTCATTGTTCAAACAATAATATTGAATCTCAGATAGAACGATAATGATAGACAGAGCTCCATGGACGACAGAGTGAAGGCGGTATAACCACGCCCTCGTCGTGTACCTACATACAATAATCGCACACACAATTAAATGCAATTAAACTACGCCTCGCCTTATTAAAATATTTACTAGTGAAAAAGGCAAATTTCGCAGTAAAAATCGGTCCGCAAGAAATAAAAAGCAGGTTAGAATCACATTTCACACGTAAGTAAACTGGAAAAATCAATATTTTCAATAAAAATAAACAGTTTTGTAAACTTATGTTTATAAAACCGGCTACACTATGTTGTACGCGAAATTCTGTCTATGGTTATTATTTGGTCTGAGCATTCAAATATGTTATTATTTTCACAATTCAACTGTATATTAAACTAAAAAAATATATAATATCAATTACAAATAGATAAACAAACGCTCGAAAATTAAATCAGCAAGTATACTTCGTCACAACGACGAAGAATAATCGAAATGCAACCAGCCAACAATCGACACAACAGTTCTATTAAACTTCGCGTCTCGTCGTTGAAATTTATTTCTTTAGCGAAAAATCGGATTAACATTAGGCCGAACTTTTTGTAACTCGCAGAAGGGAGCCGGCTACCAGATAAATTTCTGTTTGATGTTTTCTGTAAAAACTTAGTCTAACTGTCCTTAAAAGTTATCTTAAGGACTTTCTCAAACTGCATTTTCGTCCATCGAACCCTCAGGTGTTTTGCTAACCTATGTCACAATCACTTCATTATCAACCATTCTTTCTTGACTTTCTTGAACATTTATTAGGATTATTTTCTGTCTGGATTATTTTCTGATTTACAATGTCTGATAACTCTAACGTCTTTCGTCGTTCGCGGCAACGAAGTAATAAAAAAAATGGCCAACATTCCGTTTTTTAATATAGCTCGTCGTTTTCTACTAAATACCTTTTAGGATTCCGTTCGTCTGAAGTTATAGCCCATAATCTCCTTTACGTGCGTACCTCATTCACTGCATTCTATTCGTACTCTTGTACCTACTTACAAGTATGTATACAGGATTATAAATACAAATTGTGTACGAGTAGCCGAGTACTTAAACCCTTCTTAAAAAAATACATTAGATCTTCCAATTTTTTATTAGACTTTAATTGAAATAAAGAAAATACTTTGTCCTAAGTAAAATATAATTTATTATCAATGTAAAAGGAATCAATAAACAACTGAAATCAAGAATAGTTACGGAGGAACATACATACATACACTTACAGATTTATTATTAGTAATTGTTTACAAGCGTTTTACGTTTTTTTTTTCAATCAGTTAAAAAAGGTATTATTTGCTACAACGTAGTGTTAATTAAATTACTGATATTATTTTGTTAATTATATTATCGATATTATTTATCTTGTTTTGTTATCTCTAAAAGTAACTTCGTAGAAGTATCTATCAAATTAAGGATTTATATTGTAAGAGAATGGAAAAAGTGACCTGAAGATCTTTCCACGGATTTGAAAGGAAGTAGTTTTTTTGTTATTTTTGATTATCAAAATGACAACTTTGTAATCGAATATTCATGAATCAGGAAAACACTAAATAAAACCTATACAGAAATTTAACAAGTATGCAATATTGCCAACGACTCTCCTGACACAGGATAATATTTCTGATGCCCAAAAGTGACTTTTTTTAGAAAACGAAAGCAGTTCTTTAAACATACGGTAAATAATATATCACAAATTATATTAGAAATTAAACTTTTGGAGTTAATAATTTATGGATTTCAAATTTTCACTCATAAAATATTTTATATAATATTTTGGTGGATATCGCCTTGTGATTTAGCAGAGCACAGAAAGTATGTTTACAGAATATTAAAACATTTACCCACCGCCGCGCCGGGGGGAATTACTTAAGTGAATCAAACTGAAACAGCCAATAGGGATAAGGGGACATGATTATGTTGTACCTTTACCGATACAGTTTAGACATGGCCGCTACTCGTATCTTAATTACATTGAAGTTTCCTTTCATACATCACACACCAAAGTGAGTTACCTACTATTACACGTGCTAACTTTGCTGATTTCCGGCCAATTGAGACTTCAGTAATATCTTCCACAACAGGTTCATTGTAGGAACTAACATTGATAGGATATCGATCGCGCTTATTATATGCAATAAACGATTCTAATCCTAATGTTTATATAAAAATAAAAATAAAATTTTCTTCTTCAACATATTATGTTCAAGATAATCTTGAAAAAAAAAATACCTTGAAAAGTTGTCACGTGAAATTAATATATTTTAATATAAATGTTTTTATTTTTTGTATGAAATAATTTTATTTAAAAAATACGTCTATTAGGACTTATCAAGAAAAAGAGATAATTGTAGATACAAATCACAATTCGATTGTAATTTTTGATTATTTATAAAGACTAAAAATTAAGTAATTATCATTATCAAGATCAAGACGGAAACAAAACAAGATATTACGTTATTATACGTCACGCGATTCTGCATACACCTACGAAGGTTATTGACCTTAAGTTGATTGGAATTAGATGGTATTCCTTCGCTAGGCGAACCTAAGTACTGCAATTTCTGGCTTATTTATTTGCAACACAATTAATCGTTACTGCTGCTTAACTTTCAACTCTATATGTTCACAATTATCTATTATTTATTATGCGTTCAATGTTCATACACCATAACCATACCAGGTAGTTACTTGTAATTGAAGACAATAATAACGTCTTATAAAGCCGAGCATCGGATCATAAAATAAACCTGTTTCATACTAATGACGAGCTAATCAAGACATTGTAAAGAAGACGAATTTTTATTTTTATTTATTTTTTCGTAAGGATTTACATAGTCAAGTGCATAAATATGTATGCAAAGGATCGTTTCATAAAGTCTATTTTTAAATATGTTTATTATAAATGTGCACGTTTAAACTGTTCACATGCCCCTGATTTTTTTTAAATAACATATATTATATACAATACGTTCTAATATAGCTAAGATTGGTAATTATGATTTTTACACTATGGTAAATTATATTGAATATTTTATAGTCATTTGATTAAAAGAAAAAACTTCCTTTTATACAAAACCTTGTTACTTGTTGTATTCAAAACTTATTGTTTACTAGCCATCCGTTTCCGGCTTCGCCTGCGTCCGATCGCCACCAAACTTCACAGGATTAGCAGCTGGACTAATCTGAATATTGTCTGAAAGTTTCATCGCAATCGATTCAGCAGTTTTGGAGTGCATAGGGAACATACACACACACACATCGCCTTTTGTACATATATTAAGAAAGATTGGTGTCAAAATTGGGACATATTATATTGCTCGTGTGGTAATTAATAAAATTTTGGAACATTTGCGAAGACATCTTAAATATTATAATAAATTCATGATTATTTTAGTTATTGTAACGGTTTAGTAGCTATACATATTTTTACACTTGACTGTACATTTGTATTTATTAATTATTTATTTAAAAATATCATTGTGGAATTTATATAAAAACTTATTTAATATTTAAAATTATGAATGTCGAAATTTTTCTATACAGTGATGATCTTACCGTCAAGGTCAATAACAGCTTGCGTGTGTAAATAAAAACCGGATTAGAAGACTTTTAGATGCGATTTGGTAGCAAATGACGCTATTTACTTCGTCATATCAATGCAACCAACACTCGCTTCCCGGTTCACACGTGATACACATCGCAAAAAACACAAACACACAACAAAACACTCTTTAATTACCGGTAACTAGGCGGCGTCGAATTATTACATAAAAACGCACGCGAAAAAAAATTAATGAAACACCGTCTGCCAAGGTTACGTTTTAACAACACATTCCATTTATCAAATATATGTAACAATAACTGTTGTTTAACTATTAAATTCACAACAAATTACTATGTACTTAACAACCGTTGACTGTTATCAAAAAGTTTATTGAACAATGTCGTGGCACTGGGTGTGCTATTTGGTTTTACTAATTGCTAATCGGACGTTATCGGGTAATGTATGGAGGTAGACGACATTTCGTAGGCATATATCTGCTACGGTGTGCGGAGGGCGCGCCGCGGGAGGCAGCGCGCTCAATGGCGGTTAGGAGAGGACTGTGAGCTGTGAGTATGCGTGCGAAATGCGAGAACCACTCTCTAGCCGACAACGGACGGACGGACCGTCGGTCTTTTAAGCGGGAGAGTAGCGGGTAGCGGACAGATGTCTAGTGAAGCGGAGCGGACCGCAGACGTTTGCCGGTTACCGGACGGATGGCAAGAGGGAGCGCACCGACCTGGATCACCCAGCGCACCGTAAACATTCTCCCCTTTGCTTTATCATGCACAGCGATGACATCGCGACCTATCACAACGTAACCTTTCGTGCTGTGCCACATTTAAGTTATACGTGAACTTGGCGAAATCGAATAACGGCGCATCATGATTCAAACAAAAAAAGCATTGTTCCATTGTGCACTTTGACAGTATTTTTGTTTCACACTATGTATACAATTAAAAGATAATATAATAACGAATTCTTCATAATTTGAGGCTTGAGGCTTACTAAGTATTATTTAGTTTTTTCGTTCCTATAAGATGCACTTATGATTTAAATAAGTTATATTTTAAAAGTATCTTAAATTAGAAAAGCCGTTAGAATTTATTGTAACTTAAAATTTTATGATAATATGTACATTGTTTTTAAATTTTACATCTTAAAACTACAGTTGTACGCTTTACTTACACTAAAATGTATATTTTAATACATTTTCCCATTTGAATGATTAATAAAATTAATTACCTAATTAAAAAAAAAATTATACACAATTTACTAAATGATAAGGGTTATGTGTAGGGTTAGCATTGTTTACCTGGTAAACAGATACGTCGGGGCAATTAGTTATCACACCCAAAATAACGTTTACCTTAACCCTCCCTTATGACGCCTTCGAAGCTTGAAAATAAATGTACTTACTGGACTTGTGATTGCATTGGCTTCAATTAACGGCGAATAACAAAGTTACTAAGGGAGAGCCAGCTACATATTAGAAAAAGAACTTAGATATAAGATATAACTTAGATATATTAACGATATAAATGTGACTGTTTAATCAATACTAATAATAAATCTGTAAGGGTTGGTCACTTTGTTTTCAGAGATATCGTGTTCATAGGCCCTATACATGATACTGAAACTAAATTCACGATTTTTAGAATTTTTTTCTGTATGTATGTATGTTCCTCTAATAACTCTGAACGGATTAATTTATTTTCATGAAACTTGGTAGATAAGCATTACTTTTTTCTTTTTCAACGAGGACGAAGTCGCGGGCACCAGCTAGTAAATAATATTTGTAATGGTTATACAGTGAAATATGTATTTTTCTATGTCATTACAATTTGTTGTAAGGTTTAAAATTTGTTCTAATTTTTTTACATTATTATTGTAAAATTAAAACAAATGTATTTTTATTTACTTAAAATTTCAAATTTCATAATAACTATATTTATACACTAAATTATCTATGGACATTTGAAATCGGCTTGTTTAATAAAATGTTATCACTATCAACGAACTTTAAATCTAATTTCATATCACAATTGTTACTTTAGAGGTTTACCGTAATAGCCTCAGTATTATTATAGCTTTATTTATATTTTCCACTTTAGCGGGCGAAGGGACATGAGTTGTAACCGCGCATAAACATTCATTCCAAACGAAATCGTCACATAAAAGCTGCTCTTATTCCACAATTTGAACACATACGTAACATTCTGATATTATGCATACAATAACAAACAAAAGTGCTTAAGCGAATAAGAGTATAAGTGGCTACGGTCTCCACAAGACTGCAGACTTAACCTGATACATCTGATATGATAAGTTCAGGGAGGGGTGTAAGATGTGAAATTCAGAGTTATGTGACCCATTAAAAGTTGTGCAAAGATTATTTCATAACCAAGTTTAATAAAATAATGAACATAAATAATCACAATGATGAATGCCAATAATTTCATATTATATTATTTTATTTATTTTATTTTTAACAAAAACACTACAGCAAAACAAAATAACTTAAGCTTATATGAGCTTTTACTATTTAGCTATCTAAGTGGTAGCTATATTTAGAAGCCGCGGTGCACAGCTAGTTTTAGATCCTTTATAAAACTAAAAAAAAATTAACTGCAGAAACATTTTGTTCGAACTGTACTAAAATATGTACCCAAAACATATAAACAATTATTTTACTGTCTATTATAGTCCCTTCATTTTCTAGAGTCATTCTATTAAAGACAACTGAACAGTACATTGTGCTCATTTTCTTTATAATCACTGCCCTTTATAACCAAAATATTTTTATTTAAAAACAATCATCAATCAATACTAATAATAAATCTGTAGGGGTCGGTCATGGAGTAATTTACTTTAGTTTTCAGAAATATCGTGTATATCGGCTCTATACATGATACTGAAACTAAATTGACGAGTTTTAGAATTTTTTTCTGTATGTATGTTCCTCCATCACTCTTAAACGAATTAACTGATTTTCATGATACTTGCTAGATTTAGAAGTACGGGACACGCGTAATAGGCTACTTTTTATCTTTTTTAACGCGGACGAAGTCGCAGGCCACAGCCAGTAAGTAATAGAAAGATTAGAAGTTAACACCACTTCATACTGGTTTTCTACGTGAGCGTACATAGGGGAACAAACAAATGGTGAACTTTGTTATGTCCCACAGATATTACCGTACATTTACGAGGCTCGTCTCGGAGTTACACGCGCCCGCGCCACTGCTGTGTCGATGAACTTACCTGAAACAATTACAATGAAATTAACGTAAAATCTAGACTGCAATTGGAAAATTATATCAAACTGTTGCTTTAATAAACAATACAGTTATACGAAAGTAAACTTATTCTATGTATTTATATTATAGATAGACGGATAGACAATAAAATTCTCCATTGGACGCCACATTCAAGTTTCAGAAGTGTATCAATATTCGATTTTAACATTTAGTAGGGCAATTTTTTTTTATCATATGCAAACGCAATTCAAATGTTGTTCATTAAATTTTAATTAAATATATTAAGAATACATTTATGAAGACATATAAATAATGAAATATTTTTAATGAAAATTTACATTAGTACGAATTTCATAAAAATTTAAAAATTGTAATTGAATAATTGAAACATTTTCATATTTACAACTTGATTATTCGTTGAAAAACAACGTTTTACACAAACTGTGAAAAGAAAATCTAGATACCTTATTAAAGTTAACAAGAAACGCAAACTAGCGGTGGTTGAACATTGTTATAAAAATTCAGTAGATATTTATAAGCTCCACCCCGTTGTAGAGGGTGTTATACACCCACAATAAAGCAATAATGTGTGGGTGTAAACAACCCCGAAACATCTTAAAACGCCACTGGCTAATTATTTTAATAGAGAAAATCAAGACATATTATATTAGCTTCTGATTAACTTACTAAACTCCAAGAATATTTTATGGTAGTTAGAATCTAAATTGTACTGATTAATTATAAGAACAACACGCTCGTATTAACATTTTAAACTATAGAGTGACTAATATAGGTAAGTGTAGGTAACATTATTGATGCAATATCTCAATGTGTCATCTCATTTAACTAAAGAATCAGATGTTTTAATAGTAAACACTGTTTTATAAACTTTACTGGTACAGCAATGTTGAAGGAAGAATATTTCAATGACGACTCTTTAACTGCTTTTAACAGCTAATAAGGTGGCGCAGCTTACAGTGCTTTTGACTTGTTGACGTTTGACACGTACGAGTTTTAAGTAGTTAACGTTAAGCTTTTAACACATCCCGAGTATCGAGTTATTTAACAAAATGACTTATTCAAAGCTTATTATTTTAGATACGGCTTGAATTATTTTCATTAATTAATTACTGTTAAGTTTTTTCTCATGGAAATATGGTAAAATTACTTTATTTGAACTAAGATAAATATTCTTGTAAACTTAGTACCCAAAAGAATATATTGTATTATTCAAGTTTATTTTAATTAATATTTTTAATCATAAACTGTCAATCATCATTACGATAGTGGTTAACACCGCCAAGAGCCATAAGGTGCCATAAGCAGCATTTAACAGGTATATGTAAGTACGCTGCTAAGACATATAAACGACGACGGCTTGTTTCTAAAAAAACACACACCAAAAAATTTATGGTAGCCAGAGCCAGGTAGCCAGGTAGCCAGCCAGACACATGAAAATTATATAAAGGTTATAAATTATATATAGTCAGTCCATCCATATTATGCTTGGAGAACTATAGGTATGCAAATAATAAGAATTTTAATTTATATCTTTATAAAAAAAGGTATTAAAAATATTATCATCTTGAACGTGAAATAAAGTTACTGTATGAATAATTGAATATATTATTTAATTAAGTCAATATTGGTGTAGGTAGCGAAGCGAATTCCTACAGAGATTTGAAAAGAGAAATCCAAGGATGTTAAAGTTATGTGTTTGTACAATACGTCTCTGAAATTCCTCCCAAGTCTTGCATGCTAAGTCCCAATAATAACACTGCTTTATGGGGGGCATGTAAAAACAAAATGTTGAAAAGTTGTTGAGTTTAGTCATTGGTGAGCTATACGAAAAGGCTGGGAGCGCCGCCTCATATCGACCGGCTGCTATGACGTAATGTTCGGGACCAGAGGAACTGCTTGCTAACGCCCGACCTAAACTTCACGGACCCTAAATAACTGGGATAAGTTGAAACATTTTGTTTTATAACAGCAATGGCGGGTACCAACAATTTTGACCAGTTTTTCTTAACATAAGTCAGTAAGGAAGTTGATAACTTTGTATGACAATGTTGTTATGATCGATATAATTAAACGTTATATTATTTGTTATTTCACGATAAAGAGCGGCAGGCAAGCTGACGGTCCAATTAATAGTTTATAGCTGCCGCACCAGGACCCTTCTGACACATGTGGCAGTGTGCTCTTAAACTAATTTGTTTTGTTGTTTGAACATGTCACAAACTTCATATAATAGAAAGCTTTTTGGCAGAGATATATATTTTTATTAAATTTATGTTAAAAATTAAAGCATTGAATTATTAATGTATACTTAGAAGTTTTCGTTAAGTTTTTATTAACTATGGCGGATTACATGATTGTAAGTAGTTTGTCTATGTTTCCCAAGAGCAGTACTTTATTCTGAATCTGAAAGTTAACCCTATGTCCTTTTTGTACTCCTGAGCATGAAAGCGTAACAAACAAACACTCATTTTCGCATCTACATAAAAATATATCTATATGTAAATGTGATGTATAATGTTAAAGATGATAGCTAATTTTATCTTTGGATTCTTTAGCTAATGTAATTATAAAGAATCTCAAGACGAAGTTGGTTCAACTCTTGTCTTTTAAAGCTCTTGTCTGGTTTGTTCATTTTCAAAGATTTTCCTTTTTATTCAAATAATATCTGAATGAAAAACGAGATGGAAATTATAGAAGAAAACTACTTACTTTGTATGAATACGAAAAATGAAGACTCTTTGAAAGACAAAACAAATGTAAACTTCAAGTGAATATTTAATCTGTTATCCATTATTCTTATTAAAACTGATTTTTTTATTTGAATTACTCTAGCTACATTATACTAATTCATACACGTTGTTAATAAATTTAATGGTTTTGCTTATAGAATACGTAAAACTGGGATCTAAGTTACATATTCATATACATGTATGTATAATTTAGTTTTGGTTAAAATTAGCACACAAGTAACACCTATACTAATATTATAAAGAGGAAGGAATTTTTGTTTGTTTTAATTGAATAGGCTCCGAAACTATACTGGACCGATTTGAAAAAATATTTCCCTGTTGGGACATTATATTATGAGCGAGTAACATAGGCTATAACATAACATAACATTCTATAAACATAATTGCAAGAACGTTGCCGATCTTAGTAAGGGATTCGAAGGTTGTAGGAAATTTTGATCTGTTATTCTCAGCAAAACATTTAAAATGACTAAGAGATACCCGTCTTCTATTTTGTGAAAAGGATTCTCTTCTTAAAACAATTGTGAATTATTAGTATTTCGGTCATGAGTTCAAACAAGAAAAAAGTCCTCAGTAGGACTGAGCATTAACTAAGCATTCGACTTCGTGATGCCCAATTTAACTACAACATTGATATGTACAACGTTCCCTTTTATTCTTCACGTAACTTATTACCAATTTCAAAGGAATATGTGCGTATGTTTCCCATTTATTTGTTACATTTTCGAATTGAAAATAATATTTGATTTTAGTAGACCATGTTTTTTTTTTTTTTTTTTATGTAATCAAGGCAGCGCTTGGCCGCGATCTCACTTGATGTTAGGTAACAAGAAAATGATAATGTAACAAAGATGTTACTTTATCAACATTATCAAGTACTAGGCAACCCGCCGCGGGCAGCACTGATGAATATTTTTTCCTGCAAGTTATATAGTCAGATCTTTTCGTTTATTGCTCTCAACATTAGTGAAAACCGCGTAAAAATCCGTTGGGTGGTCTAGAGTAAGTTAGCGGAGAAACGGATAGAAAGGAACAAAGAATAAAGGCGTACAGTGAGGTATGTATAGATATAGAGGATAATGTTATAGAGTCGCACAAATAATACAAATCACAAACATAAATGTATTCTAGTATGATTGAATTACAGTCGAACATACAACCCAAACGAAATTTCAATGGGTCTTGTTTTGAAACTCGGTGAATAATAAAAAAAATATTTCCCGACAACCCTAGAGAACTGATCAAAATTCTAATCGCAACCTTCAGTCGCCCCGATCCCTATTTTATGAATTGATTACAGAGGAATCACATCCATAAATAATATTTTATTAATTCATCTTTCAAGGGATTTTAAATGCAAGACAATAAAGTAATTAAAATTTAAAAGTAATTTTAATCTAAAATTTTATAATCTATACTAATTTTATAAAGAGAGAATATATTTGTATTTGTATTAATGAATTAACTCAAAAACTACTGGATCGATTTTAAAAATGCTTTCACCTATGGTGGACCTATGATTTTAAAACATAGATAGGTTATATTTTATAAAGTTACGCAGGCTGTTATGTACCACAATATTATGTTATGTATAATATTGTACAATAATCTATTCAATTTAGATATATTTATCATAGGTCATAAACCTAACCTAAAGTCGCCTAAATATCAAACTAACTAAAATAACTAAACAGTAAACCTCATTGTTGTAAATTTGTTATCACAGGGTCTCAAACTTTCCGACGCCACAATTAAGACGTCTGCTCCTTTTATTTTCTTATTTTTTTTCCGAATTCTTCTTAACGCGTGTCGTGATCCCCAAACTCACAAAAGACATCTTTGTCTTAACGTTGTTGGTGAAAGACCACATTGTGCCAAGTGAAAACAAATAGTATAAATACCTCATGTAACACAAACCTCGCCAGATCTTGGGCAGTTGTATAATTGTAACTTTTATTAGTAGAAGTAAATTTCTAAGTTTTAAAAGTTAACAAGTTTTATTTTTCTCTCAGTACTTACCGCTTGAATATCTAGACCTCGCGTCTACGGGACTTAACGCCTTTTAAATATTATATCTCCACATCGCGGATATAACAAGGCGAAGACGAACATAAATAATAACATGATAATATTAGCCTTCTATAGATAAAATAATTTTTAAAAGTTTTGAGTTTATTCATTACAAAACATACAAATCTTCTCTCTTTATAATATTAGTATAGATAAGTACAGATTTGTTTATCTAATTGAGATAAATTATGTAAATATGTGAAATAGATTTAGTTACTTATGTTTAGCCGAAATGGTCATGGTCTGTGACCTGTGTTCTTATAATCCGATTTGTTCGTGTCTTATACTCTTATTATTGTGTAGAAAACATTTATGTGTGTATTGGTGATAAACAAAATGCTCTTTATGCTGAGTTCATGCAAATGCGATCGAAACAAAAACAGCTTAAGTGGACATGCGTTAAATTGGTGAAGCGCGCGCCGACCGCTCGCGCCTCTTTTTAAATCGCTTGCCATTTCCATTGTAATAAACACTGTATATTTTAAATATTCATATTTGCATATTCATTAAAGTCGTCTTTTCTTTTGTAAACTAACATTGGGAAATCCCTCTTTTTGTGGCGTGTCGTTTGTATTTTTCACTTAAAAATAATATTAGAATATTTTTCCTTTTGTAACACTATTTCTTTGTTATGCTTCTTAATAAAGTTGATAAAATTTTTCGGAAGCATGTAAAGTTTGCTATGTATGTATGGTAAACAAAAGTAAAAACAAAGCGCAGTTAAAATAGATCCATTTCAAACGCAACAGACCGTTCCTTAGATTTTGGCTCGCTGAAACAACGCAATAAAACAAAATCGCAATAGTTCAACAGAATTGAGGAAATGACGTACCAAACAAAATCATCACATGACTGTTGTACACAAAACTACTAGAGTATTTTCTGTACCTACTATTGTATTTTTTACGTAAAATTTTATGTTTAAATTATTTTAGATGTTACACTTTTTAATACAAAGGTAAATTACAAAATTTATTAAAATTTAAGCAATAAAAAATATTTGTAAGACACCTTATTCAAATAAGAACTTATTTCTTTCTCACGTCGTGAAGTGATGTGTGCAAGCTAAACTTTGATATGCAATTTTTTCTGAGTTTCATATGCACATTATTACGTTGGCTATTTCTTATAACAAAATAAAAATAAAAAAATAAAAAACAAAAATATAGATTTATTTGTTTCTTTCTGTCTTTGTACTCTTTCACTACATTGGGAGAAGTAATGTTCTTCATTGTAATTGTAAAATGAGTTACTTGAAGCAAACGGTGAATAAGTTTTCATTTCAATTAGAAACTAGATCTAGACGACGTGAGTTGCTTGTTTAAAAACAAAAAAAGTGCAAGTAACGAGGGTAATTTTGTTGGTTCTTTTGGAGTGAGACACAAGTGTCGGGGACACGGTTTTGTGAACGGGTTCACGATTTAATTGCTTGGCGCTCTTCCACACCAAACAATGAAATATAAATGTCAAAACTAGATCGGTTAGATACTGTCTCCCATTGTTTTTGTTAGAAATGCTTAGTTTTTGTTAGTATCGGATTTGCTTCGTAATTGTCAGTAGTAATTTAATTGAATTATCAGGGGCTACCAATCAACTTTTAAAAGACGATTCAAATTCAGAGCAGTTTAATTTGGGTTCCTATATCGCTTTCATACAAAAACGAAGTTGATGGTACGAAATAGCAAATGCAATCCAGTTTAGGTCCTAAATTGAATCGTATTAAATAAGATTCTGTGTACACCTTACAAATATTATAAATGCGAAAGTTTGTGAGGATGTATGGATGTTTGTAACTCTTTCAAGCAAAGACGGCTTAACGGTTTTAGATAAAATGTTGCACATAGATAATCTGGCAAAATGGTAATAACTCAGTTTATAACCTGGATTAACAGGCACTGTTTTTCCTGTAAATATTTTAGATTAGAGATTAGAGAATAAGGGTGGATACTTAGTTTACCAACTAGTACCTTAGTGAAACTATTACTGTCACTTTTCTTCACATGGCAAACCTCTACCACACATAAAATATTGTTTATTTATACCTTCAAAGAAATAAATAACAAACTGCTAAGAAAGTATTTATTGAGTAGTTTTTAATAGTTTAAACAAACAAATTAACTAAGCTTGTTGCAAGAATGATAGTGTGATCGTTATAAAACTTCATTTGGGTCCATTAAAGGCAATTTACCCCTTACGTTACTTGGTAAGTAAAAATTGTTCAAAAATAATTGTCCTGTCTTATCGGTATCAATTACACACCTTTTGAAATATGTTTTTGTTAACAAAAATACTGGTAATGTTTATTGTACATAATATAGAAAAATATAAAATAATCCTGTAAGAGTAATTTAAAAAATAAAAAAGCTTATTCACTTGATTAAGCGCATGCTAACATTCCGTTACATCCTTTCCTTACATTAAATTATAAAACAAAGTATTCCGCCGCATCTGTCGGTCTGTCTGTTTGTTCGCGATTAACTCAAAAACTACTGCACCGATTTTTGTGCTGTTTTCACCAATGGATAGAGTGGTTCTCGAGGAAGGTTTTAGTATATAATTTACAAAGTTACACAGGCGAAGTCGCGGGCAGCAGTTAGTTTGGAATATGATAAAAGTACTATTACAATTTGTTATTGGCTAATATACCTAAATATTATAAGTAAGCTGACCCGGCAAACATTGTTTTTCAAAAAAAAAAAAAATTTGGAGTGGTCCACCCTTATCACTTAGGGGTATAAAAAATAGTTTACGACCTATTCTCAAGCCTACCGAATATACACAAAAAAAAATTAATAAAAATCGGTCAAGCTGTTTCATTTCTGAGGATTTTTGTTACAAACACGGTGACACGAGAATTTTAAGAATGTAGTTTTGGTGCATAGTTCTTTGACGTTTTGTTTTTAGTTTTAAATTATTGTAATTGCATTTGCCTTTTGTTCATTGTAAAAAATATTCACATAATATTATAAATTAATGGAAAATTTGTTTTGTTATTAAAATAAGTATTTTTCCTCTCATGCCTTTAGCTATTAGCTAGGCTATTGTAAATACAATACAAGAAGCAGGGCATCTCAAAAGAAATATGTAATTATTTACTAACTAACAAGTAATAAGTAAATTAATGGACTTTTAACTTTTAACTTCAATTTAAAGGAAATGAAAATAATAAAAAGAAGTTGCAGAATAAGCATATCAATAAAAAAAAATTGAAAAACGAAATTAAATGCTCACTTTATTGTTTAAATCCGTTTGGGCTCGTTGTCCTCGAAGATTAAATGACAAATTCGCCACTCCCATACCCGAGTCACTTTTTTAATTAAAAACGTTCTCTTCTGGTCTGTGAAACGGAATTTCAGAAAATTTCCTTTTGGTATTTCAATTATGTATATATGTATGTTTGATGTTAAAAAAGGGAACCAAGGGCGGAGGTTATTTCCTGTTGTAACTAAACAGTTAGGCCGCTGGCGGTTTCGCCTAATATTTTATTAGGCACAGGATATTATTTTTATCTGAAAATACCTAATATATAATTTATCTTGGTTCTACGAGGCTATGCTATTATTTTGAAAAAACAAACTGAAAAAGTTACCTTTTGACACCCAACTACTCAAAAAATCGTCGTGAAATATTGCATACATACAGTCAAGGATATTAGAAAGAAAAAAAGTACTGTTACAGAGGAATCATAATATTAAAAATCCAACGGCTGGTAAAACTGTAACAGCGATAGCGTGTCAGGAGTTTTGTTTTTATAGCGAGCACCAGCTAGTACTAACTAACTCACTATAAGTTAAGAAGAACCTACTACATAGTTAGTGCCATTTGACGAAATTGTGTAGATTTACTTACAACATAATCAATCACCTTCACTTCACTAATATCACCTTGATATATGAAAATACAATTTTAAGAAAGTCAAAAATAACTTACGAGAATGAGTTTATATTTAAAAAAAATTTCTAAACGTTATTTTTTATTTCTTTTCTAGTTATATCAACCCAAAAACGATATAGTAATAAAATAATAATATTATCTATAATAGTATTACTAATAGTATTACTACAACCCTAACTTAAATATTACACGCGAATCAAAATCATATCTAGACGTATCTAGTTTTAACTTTTATAAGTCTACGTAACACTATAACATAAGGATAGGTTTAGGTGCATCTTATATAAGAATTCTCCAACGTTCAGACTACAACTTGTTTTACAACTTTTTTAAGATTTCCCGCAAACTGTGAACCGTGGACCCGTATAAACTACGTACCTACAAAGTAAACTGAACGAGGTATATTTTTTGTTTTTTTCTATTTCTTTCCTTGTGTTAAATACACTGTGAATTTTATAATACATATATACAAGTTATATATTAATTTAAAAAATATATACTAACACCCGACAATAAAATTGAGACCTATACCTATCTGCTGTAAGCTGCTAAGGAATTGTGTCAAGGTTACCATGTCTTGTAATTAATAATAGAATTTATGATAATTAAAAAATGTTACGTATTAATTAAGAATCTCATTTGTTTTTTACCCTTTCTTCTACAAGAGTAACCAATGCACTTGCATGCATCTGATAAGACTTGCCAGCTTATTTGCCGTCTTTTATCATGAAAAATCGTGTCATTTTAATAAAACTTAAATTATCATTTAAGTAATTACACTATTAAAAAGCATTCATGTGACAGTAACATGATCGGCGGACGTTGTTTTCGATTTACAATCCATTTCTTAGAAAAAATGCACATACTGTTAAGTGAAATATGATCTTACGACGTTGCGTGACACATTCACGAAAGTAAAATTAATGTTTAAATTGAATCTGTATAGCAAATGCTAATGTGAAGCTAGTAATATTTATCATTAAACATACCATAAAATAACCCTGAAGATACTTAGCCATAGTTAAACCTAACTTAAAGGCTTATTAAGGGAGATACACCAATACAATAAATACATTAATAAATACATATTACAAAGTAGTTGGTGCCCGCAACTTCGTCCGCGTTGAAAAAGAAGAAAGCTCATCCTGTGTCCTGTACGTCTAAGTTATTTACTAAGTTTCATGAAAAATTATGGAGGAACATATATACATACATTCATAGTTCATACATACATACAGAAAAAAAATTCTAAAGATCGTCAATTTCTGTTCAGCATCATATATATATATATATAATATAGAGATTTCATAAACACGATATCTCTGAATACAAAGTAACTTACTTCATGACCAACCCTTACAGATTTATTATTAGTATTGATGGAAGTTTCGTAGCCTTGGTGTAATTAATTTATAACTAAGTACAGTCAGTGTCAGAAGTAGATGAGCATCTGAAATAGGCAAATAATTGTTGGCATTTAATTTTTCATTAACATCTACACTACACAACAACAGATTTCAAATTGATGTGAGATTCTATGAATCCAAATATATCTAAACACTCATATGCAAAAGTATCTAAGCACTAAATTATCAATTATATGATGGGAAATTATTTTCAACCAAGTTCAAAAAAGGAAGGGTTTCTCAATTTGACTGTAATTATATGAATTGATTTTGATGTCTATTTTTACTTAGGTCGTACTTCAGAGGTGGTCCCATATAAATTTTATAGAAATTGCTTTCTTATTTGTACAAATACGTTATCACCACGGACGAAGAGCGTTAAGATACGCTGCGCTGAAAACCAGTCTAGTCTTTTTACAGAGGGACGTATTAAAAGTTTTATTTTTTTCTTTTAATAAAGTACGAGGCATCCCGTTTAGCGGTTGCTATACGGGCACAGCGCGCTTATCGACCGGCCGCGTTACGTAATGGTTTCACAATCGACGGGCGGTGAGCTTCGCGATTTGCTGGTCCACATTTGCATCGCTATCTAGGAAATTCTCCATTTCAGATCCATGAATTCCTAACACTCTATTTACAAGCTAGTGCCACTTAAATTTACCAACTGTGTGGTTTTTTTAATTGAACTACTTTGCAAAATAAACACACTTGTTCACACACAAACACCGTGCTGTAATTACACTGTGATCTTCTGTAAGGTGGTGTTTACTGCGACCAGACGGGCTGGCTACCCAAATGCCTGCTACTTTCCAGGTCCAGACCAGAGCTAACTTTGAAAAATTTGTTTTCAAAGTTGACCCTGGAAACCTGGAATAGAGAGTTAAAGCAACCTATCACTCCTAATCACTCATTCAACGGAGTGTATAAGAAGAAGTAGCATTTTTTACTTGATCTGTCCATCTTGTTGGCGATCAGCCCCGTAATATTTTACCCTTGATGTTGCCAACAACGACCAGCTTTTCCAGATTATCGCCCCCTCTTCTTATTATGTACGCTGTAGTAGATCTATAGGCAGTAAAATTAGGACACCAGTAAAATTCGCATGACCGACAAATTCAACTATGCGTGCTAACGACGCGACGTCACTAGAGTGTGATCGTAACATGTAACAGTTAATATTGGAACCTTTAGATATTACATATACAATTTTGATATTTAAATGGAATTTCTGTGAAAATCTATACAGCTCGTTTAGGTACCATTTCTGTTTTTATTGAGGTTGCGCAACCGCGTGATACGGAAAAGGATATATCAAAGCGGATGCACCAGGCTACGATTTGTTTCCTGTTATGTTTACTATTGCATCTGAGAGAGTACAGTAGATAGATGTTTGTGAATAAGGCAAAGCGGCTTTTATTTTTTTAACAAGTTGCTAATTTAATTAGTATTGACGTTTTTCGTTTTTGCGTGCGCTTGGGGAGCGCGCGGTTTGGACACTTATTATATTTTTATTTTTCTTAAATAAAAGTAGTCTAAGTTGTCCCTACACCATTAGGAATCTGCAAGTGAAAGTCCCTTCGAAATCGGTCCAGCCGTATCGGAGATTAGCCGAAAGAAATAGACTGACAAACAGACAAAAAATCAATAAAATATTTTTTTTACTGTTAAGTACCTACCATAGTAAAAAGAGCATCATTCTGACATTACAAACATACACTTCAATTTTAATTATTAGTAAGTAAGTAGGTATAGATTTTTTTGCTCTATGTAACAAAGTGACCGAGCGACTGTACCTAACTTATGTATGTTTTACACAGAACCGTGAACTTTTGTCAGTCAGTTCATAAACGTATTCGTCTTAACTAATGCAGTCTTTACCCCTATATCCAAATGTCCTTGTATACACCGAATATAGACACAATTAAGTTGGACCCTTTCCGTAACATGGTTTTCTTACTATAACTTTAACGAGCTCTTTTAACTACTTAGGTACATTTCCAAAATAAGTCCATAAGGAATTTATTTACACGAACGGTGACGATGGTGTGTATGTAATGGGCGGCCACAAAAGTGAAACGGGTACATAAACACAAAATCAATGTTCCAGACACGAGCAATAAACATGGTTTATGACGTGAGATGACGGAATTGTTATTTGGTCTGTAGCAACAGGAATACGTGTGTATTCCTGTTGCTACACACCGCCCTTGCCGAAAGTTTCGGACGAACGTTTTCAACTACAAAAGCAATTCTAATCTAATTCTAATAAGAATAAATGAAATTGTTTCTTTTTAAAAAATAGTGTAACGAGATCAGTTTTTTGAAATCAAAAAACTACTACCGTTTCGAAAACAAAATGGCATTCTAGCAGAGAAGAAACGGTGAGAGAAACCTTTTTTGTTATGAAATAACAATTATTATTGTGCCAAAGTTAAAATTATGTATTAACAATGATTTAATCGAAAGCATTTTTATTTTATACTAATTTCCCGCTCCCGGCTTCGCCCGGGGTGCAAGTTTTATGACACTTTTCCAAAATTGAAAATCGAATCAAAATCAGTCAAGCCAATCTTCAGTTTTTTGGAGATTAATGCACGGCGATTGATTTTTTACAAAGATGATATTTTACCAAGTTTTCGGCCAAAAATAGGCAATAATAATAAGATGATGACGATCCTCAGAAGAAGCCCCTAAATAAAATCAGACCTCCGAAAGACCTTATATTTAATATAAAGTGTCAACCAGAGTCTAGAATAAGAATCGAAATCCTGGTTGTTTTTTTTTACGAAATTTGTGAAATTAGCTCATAAATCGCTCGGCCTTAACCAGTCGCGATCTAAAATGTATGTGGGTCAAAGGCAAACTTAGCATATAAATCTATCGAGGTTTAATCTATTTATGTTTTTCGTTTATCGATAACTTAAATTAGGTCTAACAAAAATGTTGTAGAAGAATTTTTTAAAATTTATTACACTTTAATATTGATTCTCCTGATTCTTTATGGTTAGGACCACACTTCAGTTATAAAAGTTTTAAAACATTATTGATTTTAACTTACACTAAAATATACATTGTGTTATATTTTGAAATACTGTATTTCTTCTCATTTTGTACAAAAGTTTTTATATGAAAATTTCCCAGAAAACGTAACTACAACATTTTTCTTTTTCACATGCAAAGTTTTCTTGCTGACAATAACATTCAAACATTTCAAACAAATATTGACGTCATTATTGTTTAAATTACTCATCAGCTAACACAGTTCTTCCTTTTGACAGAACGACGTATGTCGGGTCAGCTATTTTAAAATAAACATGTTTATTACGTTTCAAAACATTTAATAAATGCTGTGTGGCAACTTCATAACGATTCTTATTTCGAGACATAATTATCATCGTTTAATTTGCTATTTGAAAAAAAGTTAAATATTACATCACTGTTACAATTTTGCAAAATTTGGCAAATAATAACGCACAGGAAAGGATACGTTAAATAAAAAAAAAATACAATATCTTTTAATAAAACAATTTATTTCATTTATTTATTACTTTAACACATATTAGTTACTATAAAAATGAGAAAATTTATAATAAATTAAAACAATTAAATACAATTATTTGCACGCCCTTGTTGTGTAGAACATAATTTACTTTGTACTGTAACTGCTGTATAAATGCGTTTGTGCAAATAAAGATTTTTAATTTATTTAGTTGTTTGTACGAAAATTTCGAACAAAGTCGGTTATTATGTCATGACAATAGGTTAGAAATCTTGTCGGAACTGCACCACAAATTGTTATTGATTTTCCGTGTATTAGAAATATCACTAACTAGCTGGTGCGACTTCTTCAGCGTTCTCTATAGATAGCCTATAGCCTTCGTCGATAAATGGACTATCCAACACAAAAATAATTTTTCAATTCGAACCAGCAGTTCCTGAGATTAACGCTTACAACCAAAAAAACTTTTCAGCTTTATATATTAGTATAACACTATGCATTAGTTACCCAAAGTGCTATGGCACACCGCGTTTCGCAGTCACTTGGACACACCGACCGACTGCAGTAACCACCCCTTACAGAAGACCACCGTAAAATAACAGCATATGTGCTGTTGTGTTTCGGTATAAGCGATGCCAAATTCCATTACTACACCCCTTCCTTATCCCTTATCTTTAAAAATCCTTCTATGGTCAACCGAGCGCATTTGCAGCACCTGTCGTGTTGCTTGTGCTATAGGCGACAAGTGAAACTTATCTTATCTGTCGACCTCAACATAAAAAAAAACTACTACCTCATTCATAGTTTTGTGTGTGAAGCTCTTGGAGTATCCACATTACCATCTGTGGATTTAAGAGGAGATAAAGGTATCCATGAATCCCCCCTAACATTATAACATCTGTTAGACTGAAGCCCAACAGTGGGACGTAAAATATAGGTAACCATTTTTAAAGTAGTAGATACACTGTTGCTCGAAATAGCATCGGACTCCATAAGATAGCCCCTTGAGTACAACGTTAATTTTTTTGAAAAATACAAACTTACATCAGAATTGAACAAAAGACAAAACAATGTTAGTAAACCTGCAATTATATAAGTAAAGTTTACACAAAAATGTAATATAATATACCTACTGTTCCATTCCTCTTTAGTATTCCTTGTGTCTGTGAGTGAATTACGCCCAAAGCTAGCCGAAACTAAAGAAAAATGTGGATCGTATGTTTTCATTTGTAACACTGAAGGCAGCTAAACTCAATTGACACTGGACATACTTACATTTGTATGGATGTTTTATTTTGTTTTACTTAAACTTGTATCGTTTCAGAGTTACTTTATTAAAGTACCGCTAAGTTAAAAAAAAATCCTGTTAATTTTTTTTTTTATTTTTTTTTAAACATAACACAAAATTATGTTTGTTGAAATTGCGCGTCCTCTATGAAAACCGTGTCCTCTGTGTACTTAACAGCGTCCTCTATGAAAAAGTCGAGAAACTAACACGAGTTCGTAGTCTATTTTCAGGCTTCGCTACGGGAAAACTGTTTCCATGAAACGAAACCGTTTGACTTAATTTCAGAAAACTTAAACAGATGGCGCACGTATGCTATTGGATGTTTAATCTATACCAATATATAAAGCTGAAGGTTTGTTTATTCGAATTGAAAAGTACAGGTTCGAATTGAAATTTTCTTTTTGTGTTAGATAGTCCATTTACCGAGGAAGGCTACATTTTTTGTGTTGCATAAAACACTATCCCCCCACCCCCAACTTTAAAAAATCTTTTCACATATCATCGGTGGCCAAATTATTAGGGACAGTGCTCATATTCATGTAATCAATGAATGATTCCCTGGTAATGACAACTACATTTTTATGAATGACTCTACACCGTGTACTCTTGGCTCTGTGGGTCTTGGCTTAAAACCCATCGAACATATTATGTAACATTCACCAAACGGGCGATGCCGAATGAACTGATTAACACCAAGCGCCAATTCATTGAAACTCCCATCAGAGATTAAAATCATAACTCCACACTCCAAGAAAATGCAAAATATGTATTGAGAGCATGCCCCGACGAATAGAAGCTCTTATTTCAGCAAAGGCATATTGAAGTAAATATTGAAACTTGTTTTATTAATTTATGTCGATATCAGTCATATGAAGTATGAAGAATATAATTTTTTGTTGTTTAAATGATCCCAATAAAATGCAGACACAAATAAAAAATACATAAGAGAACTACAACCAATCATTTGTTAGAGAAATCCAATTAGATAAGAAAATTAAGAAATCTCAGTAGCTTCTGTTCCTAATAATATGGCCACCCACTGTACTTTGGTATTTTTTCCTAGAATATTTATGCACAATTAATTAAGTATATTATTATAAAAATAACTTTAATTAATTAAACTGTGTAACTTCGTTTTTATTTATAAAAACAGATAAAGCACAGTGAATCCTGTAATTCAATTGCGTTACTACTCACGGCTCGTTATAAATAAACGTGTCAACCACTCAATACAGCTATCAACGATCACTCGTGATCCAACAAATATTATTAATGGGAAAGTTTATGAGGATGGATGGATGTTTGTATATCTTTCACGCAAAAAGTACTAAACAGACTTTGATGAAAATTTACTGTAACATGTCATAGTTACATTATAAAAACTAATAGGCTATAATTTAACGAGAGAAAGTTAATTTGAGATCCATCAAAACGCTTCGACCGCAATAGAGTGTCAAAATAAATGAAATTTATTCGCAAAAATAAATCAACATTTATTTTTATCAAAAAAAAACAAAGAAACTTTTGATTTTAAGATTGAGATAGTACCTACTATTAAACTTAATAGCTGCGTTTTAATATTTCACTTACCTATCACTTAAAAAAATCCATCTATTTCTTTAAAATTTTTAAATTTAATACTTAGAAAAATCCTAAATTTGGTGTATTTTCTAGTTAGCATTTACCATGTATTGCTAAATGCTCACTAGAAAATCCTGATTTCTTAGCTGAAAGAAATAATCTTCAAGTTTGTACCTAGTGTTAGGTAAAACATATTTAACTCAAAGAAAATTTGTTACAGTACAGTTTTTGCGTCGACACTTAAAATATTTTATGTATTCTCATAAACCAAAATATTATTTTTGTCTTTGGAGATAAAATAAACAAGATTCATAGAAACGTAACGGTGCCAAATATATTTTTCTTGTGATTCAAACATTTATGACAACCACGTGAGAAAATTTATTTTAGTGGCGCAAATTTCTCGTTTAGTTAAGCATTGGAGACGAAATACATAAAATATATAGGTATGCATGCGTCAGTCGGGATGATCTACGTAGCCACGAAGGCATTTGATCTAAAAATAGTAGGTGGAAGGTGAAAGGGTATTTATAAACATAAATTTGTGAGATAACGGAGGAATTAAACATTCATTCATTTAAACATAATCCCTTGGGATAGAATACCAGATAATCCCAGATTTGTCATAACGAGGCCTTCCTTTTCGAGTATGAATTGAGGCTTCTTCTTGGGGACAAACTGTAAATTATAAATAGCCATTTGGGGTTTTGTAGGGAAATCCGTTGATCAAACAACCCGGATAAATTCGGATGAAAAAAAATGCGAAAAATAATGATCAAATAGTATTAAGCTGGAATACATTGCAACGCGCATTGGAATAATGTTTGCATAATTCGTGCTCATGGGATTATTCAAGAGAGCTGTGAATAAAATCCTGCTGTTTTTAGTAAAAACATAAAATGTATTACGTTCGTCTTGAAGTCTCCTGTAGTAGTTCATCTCCTTCTGCAATTTATTGCCACAGATCTTACTGTTATATCTATTGTATGCTTAGCATACATTTCCTTTCACCTAGTAAACACACGCACCTCAAAGATTTGACTTAAAAGTTTCATCTTAGTTGGAGTTATTTATACGACTTTGTTTAAAGAGCAAAATAACAATAAACTAGAACTTAGAAAATGATATGATTTATTTAAAGAAAGGTCCCTCCCGTGTTCATTAAATTATACGAGTACAAAAAGGCTTTTCAAATGATGTATGAAAGCAGTAAATACTTGGTCATAACTCTTACAGACGGGGATGGCAGTGTAAGAGTAATATATTGGGTCTTAACCGGACTGAACACCGACATTCGTTTTCCATCAAAAGTTTCCACAAGGGATCCTATTTTGCTTGGGTTCGGAGTAAAAGAGGCCTTTTATATGAAATTTACTTCCCAACTTTATCAACAAGCCCTTATAATTTGATTACAAAGTGAGTACCTAATATCAAGAAAGAAATTCAAAACTTATTCAACTTCTCTTGCTTTGGTCCCAATAATTTAACGTCAACTACATTTTCAAGGAGATAGCTTTGTTAAAGAAATTTATTTCATTCTCTTAGTGGAATTATTTATTTATTCCGGTTCGCTTTAGCAGGATATCAAGAGTAATATTTTATTCTTTAGATTTAGACCAAGACAAAGAAAATCATTGAAATTCATTGGAACTTCTTGAAATGTAAAGTAGTTTTACGATTTTTTTTTGTATTACTAGTGACTCGCTTATGGCTTCGCCTGGGAAGCAATGATTTATATTCACAAACCTTTCTAGTTTGTCCTTCTTTCCTTTGTGAAAACCGTACCAATGTCCGTTAGGTGGTATGGAAGTCGAAGAAACAGATTGATGTGGATAGTTTTAGCGACATGATTGCAAAATATTGTTTTATTTTTTCTACTTACATAGAAATTTAATTACGTTTTTTCATATGTATGAACCTTCTGTGAAAAATTATCTAACTGATGGTGAAAACCGCAGCAAAGTCCGTTGCTTGATTTGGGAGGGCTTAGTGGATATACCAGACAAACGGAAGCAGAAAGATACTTCAAATTTATACTATTGCATAAAAGAAATACTTACTGTTGTTCTATGTAAACAATGTTCAATAGTACAAAACATTACAAGATACCAAAACTAAGTAGAATATGTCAACTAAAAATCCCAAGTGACATCAAGCGATATCAAAGCCTTGAGGGACACAACAGGGGTAATGTATGTAATGTATGTAATAACAATAAGACTGATAAACATGCAAGGGATTTAAAACCTCTGCATTTTATGTTTCTGTCACTAATAATAATTGCAAAGAGAATCCATTAAGTTACCCGTACCTATCGGCTTCTTTTTTGTAGAATTCCGAAACGGTGGTAATTGTAATTTTTAGTTAAAGGTCGGCAGGCAAGGTGAAAGCCATTTGATGCTACCTTGTTACCATTTGATCGGGCAGCAATTAAGGGATTAGGAGGGGATACGAAATTGTGCTCTAGCATCCCTTACTCACGAATTTATGAGTTCAAATAGCGTTTTGCATTTATGAATTCGCGATTGTTCCACTGCGTTGTGACCTTTTTTAACGCTGGAATATCCTCATGGATGCCCGGCAGCGTAGGGTTATTCCGGTACTCCCGGCCAAAAACCAACGACTTCCTAGCGCGGCCGTAAATGGGCGGAGTCGCGGAAACGTTATGGCTCTCCAGTGCACTGCGTTGTGCCCTGCCATTGCAAAAAGTGTATTTTTTTAAAAATGTAAGGAAAATAAAAAAAAATACATAATACATAACAAACAAAAACGTTGTTAGTATATTGTTTGAATAGTATTTAAAGCATAACAAATGAAACTAACTTTACTGTTGAATCCAAAGTTAACATAGTAGGTATTTGTAATGACATGAATTCAGGAAAAGCATTTACAAACAATATGAATAAAGTGTTATTTGTCAACAGATGAAATTAAGCGCACTCTGTGGCTTACCAATGCGCAAGTAATAATATAATAGCATAAATAATATAAATATATAAACCCGAAATTTAAATTATTGTAAGACTCTAGTAGTTCCACGAAGGGTCTACCTTGCCATACAGTTTTAAAAAAAGTTCTACCAGTTGTCGGTAATAAATAAGTCGATAAGTCGGTAATACTTAGAATATTTAATACTAACCTAAATTTGTACACATAATTATTTCACTTTTAGAGAAATTCTGAAGAGGCTTGAGTGAAACTCCCGAGCGATTACATTATACAGCTTTTATGGAAATATAAAATATGAGAAAAATATTATGAAACCGGTAAGTTATATGCCGTCGTCAAGCCTTCAGCAAGCCAAGTGTTCCGTGGCAATCGATTTAGGAAAAATGCGATTATTCTGTACGTACGTTGTAAAACAGGATGTAAAATAGGATGTTAGATGTAGATAAAGAAAGGCACTTTCTTATTGAAATTGATATCGATATATAAACCTTTCCTGTTTATCCCTTTTTCCATAAGTAAAAACCAAATTAAAATTAGTCTAGCCATTTTTTGCCATTTTTCCCTGTTGAGTATAAATTGAATACAATCTTTAAAAAACAATGAGAAGTTGTTAATGTTAAGTTAAATATTGGTTAAAGAGGGCAACTTGAGATAGCAGGTGCGAATAAGGAGAGATCGATAGATATTATCATATCTATTGACCAAGTATTCCGGAGCTTGAATTTGACTCCAAGGGAAATGTTACTGCTGAAATAATAGCCTTATATTAAATTGCAACCTTTTAAAGGCAACTTTTATTTTAATTTTTAATTTCCTTTTTAAACGAGATCCACCAATACTTTTCTCACTCATATAAATTAAACGAATAAACTTATAATTATAACTTATAATGTACACAGGTGAATTAAACACAATACGTACTTAATATAGTGAGAACATAAAGAAATAATAGGCACAAATACAATAAAAAGAAAATACATTATAAAAAAATTACAAAAAATAAAATAAAAAGGAAGACAAAAGGATAGAATTAAAAACTATAGAAAACCTTTTTTATATCTTAAAATTGTTAAAATTAATGCAGATTGTCTTTCAGAATCATAGTTTTAAGGGGGCAATTAATGACCATAAAGTAAAGCTTTATGTTTATTTATGATACTTGGTACATTTATTAGGGCTGGATATTACTTATATTCTAGGTCTAAAATAACTAATAATAATGTGGAATATTATGGCGTGGCTGTCTTGTAGACACGTTTTACATTTACATTTGAGCGTATTACATTTCAACGAATTCTAATATATGTATACCTATTTAGTTATCGAGTTGTGTATTTCAATTTTAGATGTAGATGATAGATAATTATGTAGCCCATTTTTGAAGCAATTTTAAAGACGTGTTCACGAACAAAAGTGTTCTAACTCAAGGCAAGATAGTAACAAAATCGCAAAACCATAGTTTACTACTCTTCAAGTCGCATCCAGCCGAGCAATTGTTTGTACATTACGAGTATGTCGCCAAGTTGTCAAGTGAGCATAGCGAAAACAAAATGCTTTCTTGCGTTGCGATGGACATTCTAACAACAAACATAACATAATATAAAGTCTAAGGAATCTTTCGCTTGATATTGTTTTTAGAAAAGGTAAGTTAATTGAAGTAAACAAAACGTAATTTAATATATTTTAAAAGGAGCCGTCTAATAAAGAGTGTCATTTTAAGTCTACGAGCTTAAGATTGTACAATTAAGATGTGAAACCCATAATTAAGTTTATCCAAGTATCTCTCAGCAAAGAACCTTAAATTTTATTTTATATTTTAGCATCTTTCGTTTTTAGGATAATAAAAGTAAATTAGAACATGTGAAGTAAATATTTCCTACTTAAATAATCTATTGTCTATTTTGTCGTACCTATGTTTGCATTTGTTCAACATTAGTATTTCAATCAAATAATAAAATAGACAACAAAAACCTATACAATCTAGTTCTATTATTTAGTATGATAACAAACCCGTCTATAAAATTTTGCAAGTAAATCTACTAGTCGTTAACAATTCACTCTCCCAGCTGCAAATTACATTTCCATGTAAATTGTAAGTGTGAAAGAGTTAAATAAAGGGCATGGCCAGTGACAGGTTGCCATGATAATAATGATTAGGGCACTGAACTGAGATATCTGTCCCCTGCCTGTCGTTATAGGCGACCTGGGGTCAACGGAAAAGTGCTTAGGGTGCCCAGTATTGCGGTTTTAGAGGGCAAACAAACCAACACAACGTTGCTATTTCCCTATACATTTACACGTTATACCCTTAAAACCGTTATTGAAAATAACGATCGGTCATAAGATTTTAAACACAGAAATATAAAACGTAACTGTTACTGTTGGTACTATAGTATGAATAAGTGGAAAAACTCAGATAAAATAAAAACTAAAGATAGAGCCTTCTGGGTGGCAGAGCGAAGCCGGAAAAACTACGCTTTAGCCGTGTAGGTAACACGCACGCAAATGCAATAAAACTATATGCCTCACCTGAAATATTACTAGTGAAAATGTCAAATGCGTAGTTAAATGGCGTAGAAACTACTCTTCATCACATTTCACATGTAAGATACCAACATTTTCAATAAAATAGGTAAACAAAAATTGAAGTTATAGATTGGAACACAAAATCTCAATAGAGTAAACGAACGACTTACGCACACATGCAAAACCGGATTCAATTTGTTGTCCGCATAATTCAGTCTATAGTTCTTATTTGGTCTGAGTGTAAGAAGAGAACAATACAAACACGTGCATCATTAATTTATTTAATTACGTACTATGTACAAGACTACTTGGATTATAGGGGTACGCCATCTTGGTTAGACAAAGGATTGCAGACGTGACTCGACTCGGACAGTTGTGGAAGGATTGCAAGTAATTGTGTGTACGTGGCGAAATTAAAGGAATGCCACGAATATCACATTCATAGACGCAAACGTCTAACAATGTGTTTGGTCTTAAATTGCTATTGTTCTTGTGCCTAATGTGTTTGCTAATTTTAAGATATTCGCTATTGTCATCTACATATATTATTAATATTATAATGATAAATTGTATATTTGTTTATATTGAATAAACTCAAAAACTACTGAAGTGAAGAACTTTAAAAATTCTTTCACTTATAAAAATCTACATTATTAGCGAGTAACATAGACTATATTTTATAAAGTTACGTGGATTTCATAAATTTATGTGATATTATTGTGATATATTTTTGCAAAACAATACCTACCTATAATAAGAGGCTGGAAGTGTTTTGTTAATTTATTACCCATCACAATACTAATTAGACATCATAATTAAATTAATTTTTACGCTTAACGTTTTCTTACTACACTAGGCCATCTGGCCTCTTTCACCTTCCTAATTGTCTCTACCTAATCCTTATTGTGTGCAATCATAACAAGAAATAGATAAATAAACGTAGGTAAATATTACTTGTGTGGGAGCTACAATGGAAATAAAACAGTACACAATCATTCTTAGTGCGTTTGCACATTATGAGACACGAACATTAGATAAGAAAAATGTCGTATCTGGTGTATCGTATACATTCATGCAAGACGTCTCGTCCTTAGTCTGTAGCCACAATTTAAGGAGGA
Source organism: Synanthedon vespiformis (assembly GCA_918317495.1). Lineage (NCBI taxonomy): Eukaryota > Metazoa > Arthropoda > Insecta > Lepidoptera > Sesiidae > Synanthedon > Synanthedon vespiformis. The sequence continues at coordinate 5,242,178 of OU906951.1, read as the reverse complement.
TTTTAGAAGGGTATAATACTAAAAGATATATATATATATATATAATTCAGGTAAATATTACGATGTTTTTGCTAACGCAGCCGCAGACGTCTTGCGTAGGCACGACATCGAACATGCAACCGACAAATTGAGTAGATTTGGCGTGTCTTATCAGACATAAGAAAAAATATCTTGTAATGTGCACGGTTTCATATGACAATCAAAGCGACTGAATTTCTTATAAGATATTTCTCATGAGACACGAGAAATATTCTTATAATGTGCAAAAGGGCTAAGACATTTAGGGATAACACAACAACATGCAAATAGTAGATATTATTAATTTTTGTTTATAATAAATTCTACAGCCATAATAGTCCTTGGTAAACTATGGTGGGAGAAAATAGTCTCTGGAGTGCAAAGTGCGGTGTGGAGTTTAATAAACGCGATTAAGTCTCATCTCTGGTGGCTCGTGCAGTTATCTGATAGAGTACTTACGTATTAAGTCCACTTAGGACCTACCTAGTTACAGACCTGAAAATAAAAAAATAATTTTATAAGAAAATAAATTCTTTTGAATTAGCTAAAATTATTAATAAAAAACAGATATTAAAGTTCACCCAGAAGAACAATCGTAATACTTATATCTAATATATACAATATAGGTATGCCATCGAAAAATATAATACAAAAAATTAACTGAGAGCTTTTATACGGTTCTAAATACCGTTCTTGTTCTGATAACAAAGTTATTTGAGCTGAAGTTGATACTCAACAAATGTAAGTAAATAATAAAATCTTAAGACAAATCAATAATAATCAATCAAATACAACATTATTTTATAAGTGAATTCGCCTCATGTAAAAGTTACTTCACAAAGCAACCTTCGGTTTTGTTCCACTTCTTTGTTTTGTATATAATACGCTATTGATCAAACAACCAACCCTATTTTCGGTTTTAGGTTGGCTGAACTAAACAAATAAGTTATGTAAATCTACTTATTTTAATATGAGTGCAAAGTCAAAATATCATATTTCAATTGTGCTATATAATATTTGTTCGCGATGAACTCCTAAACTACTGAATCGATTTTGATCAAACTTTGCAACTATTTGTTATTTGGTCCAAGATAGGATAAAAATCTCACGCGTGAGAAGCCGCGAGCGGAGCTAGTATTAAATTAGATTATATGAGATACTATCATATTGTCCACAACGCTTGAGAACAGTACTTATTAGGATTATATAATATATTATTATAGAATTAAAGATTTCTAATGTCGATACGGTCACTATAAATGTTGATAGGTAAATTGATTAGATAACAATTCATAACAAAATTGTTAGCACTAACTAAAATAATTGAGACTTGGCATAACTTGTAGTGGAAGAACTGCGACCATGAATTGGTTTATTTAGTTTTCTAATAACGTAAAAGGGACAATAAAGTAATAATGAATATAAGTACAAGTAAGTAAACATGAAATTCGTTATAGCCAACTGTTAACGGTATAACTGTTTGTACCTATATGTTAATTAACCCTTTCAAGCTTGAACATACCTTGAACCTTGGATCAAAAACAATATTATTAGAGGTAATTAGTGCAACAGACTATACAAATTGTTTATCGAAAGGATTACTATGCCTAACCAACAAGAAAATGTTTGATTCTGAGATGTTCGGCTTCTGTCTTCAAGAATGTTTTGCGACTATTATAAACACAATTTGCCGATAAAATATTAATTACTTTATTTACTTTAAATGATTTTTAGTTACATTCAGGTATGTAATAAAATGTTTCGTTTAAAATTTGGATAGTAACAGAGTTGGACCACTACATATTGAAAGGGTTACTTCATTATTCAATCATTGTTATTGTAAAAACGATTTTTCTAACTGTTAATAAACATTTTCATTTTTATTTGTTTATTTATTATTTATTATTCTTATTAAAATGTACCCATAAATAAAATATACCTATAAAAAGCAGAAAAAAATATAATATATTAATATTGTCGTAAAGTATGATAATGTAACATTTTGTAACTTAATTTTATAGTCAAACGGGAACGCCATTATTTCTAGAATGCTAACATTCAATTTCAATCAATACTCATTTACCGACACAATGTTTCAAAGCTATAAAGAAAGAAGGAGGAAAAGTGCTTGGACGTTATTTCCTTTGTCTAAATTTACTAACTGTAGTCAGTTTTCTCTCGGAAGATCCTGTAATGATAGCTATTAACTGTTCTGTCAATTAGTAACTTAATATAATGCGAAGATCTAGTATTACAAATTAATTTATAAAATGGTTTTGTTTAAATAAAAATAAATAAAATATAAATATGGTCAAAAAAATGTCAAGTGATTTCATTGAACAAGATTAATACGTAAACTTTTTCTCATGTAAATTTCGGCATGCTGACGGTACATTAGATGGTAATTGTACCTATTAACACAAATAAGTACTCAGAGAAATGGGCTCTAGCTCTAGCATTCCTTACTCACTTATCGAAATATACCAGTATACTACATAGTAGTCTTCCTTTATTTCACAGTATTTCTCTATAAGTTGGTCACTATAAGTGTTTCGCCAGATGAACTGATGAGAGGTTTGGCACACGTGCATGACTTATACCTATTTTAAGAATTTGTCCGTTTCGAAAAGGCCAGTTCTTCCCCTTTAAATAGGAGGGTAGTATGTTATTTATAGCCACCACAACATCCAGAACCTTCACGCTTCACTCACGGTATGTGTGACCTCGATTCAATAAGCATCTGGCGTTAATCAAGATTTCCCTAGTTCCATATGTTGTTCATTTGCTCTATTTTCTTTAGTGGTTGTTCATTTCTTCCTCTTCAAGTTTTGTCTCTTCATTAACTTCATACGGTCAGCTGACCATGATCCATAACATCAACCCCTACGTGCCTCCAAGTGTTGTACGTTTTAGATGGTGATAGTGTATCCTAATCTATTAGTTTAAATTTTCATTGTTACTTTACAATTCACTTATTATTTTTTTATCTGTTTACCGCCTCTTCTCGGTAATTCTGGGTAACCTAAGACTATTCAAGAATCAAGATATCAAAAAAATCTGACTAGTAGTTCCAGATATAAAAGCGTTCAAATAAACAACAAACTGTTCAGCTTATTATATCATTATAGATACCTAGAGAGTTGTTATATAACTTGCAGACGAGTCTTCGATTGATAGACTTTTTCAGAACTTTACGGATTTTCAGGACGTTTCTTCCTCGAAGTTTTTCGCAATTTCTTTTTCTTTTTTAGTACATCATCGCTTTTAGCATACATACAAAAACCAAAAAGAAATTGTAGGCCCAACCTTGAATCATCCTTGTGACTGTTTTGACGGTTTTTTAACAATTCACTTGGTAATCACTTCATTATACCAAATTCAATCTGTTGACTTCGATGTATGTCAATAACTTCGATAACATACCTAATCCATTTGTCGTCAATTGTTATGTTTGTTATTTGTAGAAAATGTATCATTATTAACAATTTTATTTGTCATTGAAGTGTTTAATATTACTGTATAAGGAATACTAATGGTTGGCTGGTTGAATTAAGTAACTAAAAGGGTTTGACTATGGAATCAACTAAAATCGTAAATAGAAAATGCGAAAACAAAATTCGAAATTTTTTAAAGTAGTAGTAGTTGTACACAGCTCGGGGAAACTTTTCGCATGACCTCTGCGTCTTAAAATATTCATGCAAACTCGATAATAATTTGTCCGTGCTAGCCTTGAGCAAACAAAACTTGGTGTACAATATTTCTGTAAATAAATTATTATGAATTATAAAACAAATAGTATAGTTAAAACAAAACAATTCTCGTCCTACTTGACTTCTTCACTATCGCACGTATAGTAAGTAGTAGACAGACATTGTACAATATTTTTGAACATCCTAAAAGAATCAGTTAAATAATAAATAAATATATAAATCTGAATAATAGATAGGCTGGATCTACCACCTCCTTACAGAAGAACACCGTGGAATAACAGCGAGCTTGCTGGGATGTTTCTGTGAGTGAGACTACTTTACAAACCCAGACCAGAGTCAACTTTGAAAAGTGTATTTCCAAAGTTGACCCCGTCGGGTATCGAACCCTGGGCCCCTGAGACGTTGGCAAACACCCTTACCACTCGTTCAACGGGCTTGTAAAAACTGTAAGTGTAATTTTCAAAACAGACTGTTTTGACGCTTGCGTTAACTATTAAAACCATAGTTGAGTTGTTTACATTTTTAAAACTAAAACACGCGCTCTTGACGAATACGAGCCTAAAAATAATCACTGACAAGGTTAATAATATTCTACAGGGCAATTATTCTACTAAATGTAGCAAATGCGTAAGTGGTTGCCTTGAGTGCTCCACTGATTATCTCTAGTAGGTGCACGTCACTCTTTGTTGCGATGTTATCAACTCCTGCATTAATTTACCTAACCTTTTATTTACAATTTAAAATAGACGATTCAATTCCAACCAGGTTTTTAGTACATCAACTTCACAAAGAAATCCTTTAATTTAATCCTCCAGACCCACATTATAAAAAATATTAATACCTTTAGGCTGAGCTTTAAGACAACAACGGAAATTGAATCTGGAGCTTTTGTGTAACTGCGTTAACAGCCAGTGGTTTCATCAAATTTCCAAAATTGTAATTCAACAAATAGATCTCTGCTATAAGGTTGAAAGTTCTGCTCATTGAGAAGAATTCTAAATTAAGGCAATTTGAGAGTTTTCGATTTCTTATGTGGATTATAAAGTATCATCATCAGCATAATTTTTTTTAAAGATAATAAAAACTGTCTTTGGGATTATCTTCTCAGAAACGTTATCAACTTGGCTATGTTTTATTCCGAAACCCTAGTAAGAATGGTATAAATTAAACGTGTTTTTTGAAACTTATTTAAAGAATAAATAACGGTTTCAACTACCAGATGTGAACATTCATACAACTCTATTCATGTTATAACTTACTTATTAAAAATAACTAAATTATAATGATGGTTTTCAATACTAAAAATAAAGCTAAACCTCTTATGGCAAAATTATATAATTATGCCCACTAATCAAATCACTTCCACAATTTCAAATACTTTCTCATTTTCCTTTTTAGCTCATCTTCTTCACGAACTAATAGGATCTGTTGCGCCATTAGCAGGAAATTTATCTCCTTTAACGAACTTAAGGTGGCATTTTCGTTTTATTAGCTATGTTTAAACGCCGTCGTTTAATAAATTACTCTATCAATTCTGAAGTTAAATTAATTTTTCAACTAATCACCGCTCAATTTTTAATAAACTTATTTATTTTAAGAAGAACATTCGTGAATTTAGTCACCAGATAAAATTGATTATAATAAGTTCATTCTTGAGTTGGTATCTAAAATTCTATGTTTTTTAAAGGAGTAAAATTTCCTTCTATTCCCGCCTCTAATGTGTAACTACATTCTACTATTCCGCTGATCTGTCTTACGCAGTGCCTTTAATTATAATATAATTAAACTGGATTCATTATATGTTGCTTTCGTTCAACTGTTTGGCTGTCTGCTAATTTATATAAAAATTTTATTTTTATCTTTCACGCAAAATGGCTGAACATATTAGGATGAATTTTGGCACCCAGATAGTTTATTACCTGCATTAACATATAGGATACTTTTTATCCTGCATAATTGTTAGGTTCTCGGGAGATCGTCTATAAATATAAAAAATTGGGCGCCACTGTCGCTGTGGCAGGTTCGAATATGAAGAAGAGAGTTTACTTCGGTTTATGGAGAAAATAAGCGTTTCGTGTTCATTACACGAGGCTATTATTACTCCAAAACGTATTCCGAAGCTATGCCATTAAATGACAGAGTAAATTATTAAAGAGCTTAATGTACGTTTTACGAGCAGTCTGGGCGGCCGGTGAGGGGAGTGACTTGGAGTCGCACGTACACAAGACTTGTTTGCTACTACGTCGAGACAGACATTTCGTACAACAAAGACGCCATGCAGTAGTATACAAACCCGTCGGAAATCTCTTGGCACCTCGAAAGAATGCAATACCGCTCGCTACTGTCGGCAATGGAAAGGCAGTACAAAAAAGTATATTTATATTATAATAACAGTTCCACAGTCCATAGTCAAAACAAAAAAAAAGTTCAGTTGTTTTTGTTATCTATAAGTGGAAATTTTTTATTAGGTTAAGTTTGTTTATTCACCACTACTATTAAGTAATTATACCTGTAAATTTCCCTAAAATAAATTAATTGAATAAATAAATAAAAATAGTTAATGTGTGTTTTTTTATGTTATAATGTGTCATGTCATACATTTACGTACAAATCCAAATTAAAATACATAGTTTGTTGCGAAGTGCCGAGATTTTTCCGACGGGTTAATACGAAAGTGCTACTAAACTCTAAACAACGTATAACGTTTTGTCATTTCAAAAACTTTTCCATTAGAATATTGTGGAAAACCTGAAGATTCTATGATTATTTATAATATTAATAAACATAAATAAACTCGTCAAGTTAGCGACAACTTTTCTCTTCGCTGGTAATAACGGAAAATTCTCAAAAATATCTACTTAGCCGCGCGATTGAACTTTTCAATTCGATAAATGATAATAAAAAAGTTGCCAGCAGTAGAAATCTGAAGCGTATATTTATAGAAGAGCCTCTTGACTCGTTTCATGGCACTTGAATGTAGCTCGATCTTAAAGTTAAAACTATTCTTTACTTGACAAGACCATTGGATGAGTGATTAGTTTGCTTGCTTTAACGCTCTGTTCCAGGGTTACCGGCAGGGTCATCTTTGGAAATGTACTTTTCAAAGTTGACCCTGGTCTGTAAGTAATGGCAGTCATTTGGGCAGCCTATCTAGCAGCAATATCCATCGTGAATCGTGAATCGTCAGCAATCTTACAGAAGTCCATCGTGAAATAACAGCACTTGTGCTTTTTGTGTGAATGAGTAAGGGATACCAGAGCCCATTTCCCTATTCTTTCTAAATTCCTTATCCTTAATTTTAATAAAGTCGGCAGCGTACTTTCACACCTGTGGCAGTGCTTGTGTTGGTGGCGATGGTAGCTATCCCGTCAGCCTGTCTGACGACCTTAACATTAAAGAAAAGCCAATTTTCATTTCAACCTTTATTTCCTACAACTTACATAATCAGTTTTAATTACAAAATCTCACGCCATAATCCTGTATCATATTTTTTAAATGAGTATTTTCTCTTAAAGTCGTAGATGTGAGGTTTCATAGAACAATTATTTATAAATTTCTCTTACAGTTTCAGACTTTTCCGTTCTGATCAATATTGATTGTAAATCACCCTGTGTGTACTTCAGTTCTTTGTACTCGTTTGTACCATATCATGTTTAGGGTTGTGGATTTCTTTACAGTTAAATAATTTCATTTAATATTAATGAAATCGTAAATTCCAATTTTCAACAAAAGGATTCTACGATAGAAATCCATATCTCACATTCGCTCCAATATTCGCTCAAACTTTTGTTATATACATTTAGTTAATTTAATACAATATAGAAATTACCTGTTCCCATTATAAAAGAAACACGAAAAGACTTTTTAATCCGATGTCACATTCTTATATTCTTACTAATCGATTAGTTAAACAAAATTGTTTATCCGGGTCAAGGTAGTTTTGTCATTATGTTTGTTTCCTGACCGTCGACACCAGCTAACTTGGCTATTGTACGTTTGTTTACAATGAAACAAAGTTATATTAGATTCCAGATAAAATAAGAACTAAATGGAAAGCAGAGTGGAGCCGTTAAAACTACGCTTCGCCTTATTAAAATATTTACTAGCAAATAATGAAAACCAAGTTTTAAAAAATAAGAGGCAGACGAAATCATAATTCACACGTCCTTCATCATAACCTTAGAAACCAATATTTTCAATAAAAATTAACAAAATTTGAGGTTCTATCCATCTAAATACAGTAAAAAAAGCCTACTCCCAGATCTTTATAAAATCGGCTTTACAATTTTGTCTACGAAATTCCGTCTAGTATAGTTCCTAAGTTCCTATTCCTAAGGTCTGAGTATTGGATATACAAAATTATTTGTGCCGCTCGCTTCATTACAAACGTCAACAACCCTAACACTGCTGAACGTATCTCTAGAGACTGCAATCTCAAAGTTTCACACAACTTCACTTTAAATCACTACCCAGTTCCAATATTCTGTTTCAGTACATCGATATAACCATTCATCAAGTCCGCTAAGACAGATTTACAACACTACATCCCGCCGCGTCGAGTCGCAACACTCAAAAGTTCCCAACAAAAAGAGAGGCCGTCTCAGACGGAAACTCTGTGCCAAATACTGTAATATAAAAACTGAAATTTCATTCCTTTGTTTCCTCATAAATTTCGGATTATAGACAATCCGGGGTAAGAAAAGTAATAACCTTCGCAGTCATTTCGATAGCCCATCTGGTGGTAGTAACAACCATAGTACAGAAAATTAGCCTGTGTTCTGTTGTGTTTCGGTGAATGAGTAAGGGTTTGCCATCAGAGCCTACATCCCTATCCTTAATCGTACTATGGTCGCCAGTGCACTTGCAGCACCAAAGGCGTTACTTGTATTATAATAGGCGACACAACTCAAAAACTACTGCGCCGATTTTTAAGCTGTTTTGTTGCTGCCGGATAAAGTTTTAGTATATACTCGTAACTAGCAGCGAAACCCGGCATTACTCAGGTTAAAATACATCGCATGTTTAATGGTATAAAAAATATTTAAGGATCCATTTTTTAACGTAGATATTATAGATTTCTATCTTAGATATTGAGAAACTTTTTAGATCACTCTTAAACAAATTAACAGATTTTCATGAAACTTGGTAGATATACATTTAGACGTACAGGACACAGTATAGGCTACTTTTTTCTTTTTCAACGCGGCCGAAGTCGCGGGCGCTAGCTAGTATTAAATAAATCAGTAATCTGAATAAGGCAACTCTGGTGACGATATTTTCTTTTGTTTTAATTGTTTCCAATAAACTCAACGGATTGAAAGGGGCCTGAGTGATGAATAAACACATTACTTAAAGATACATGATATCCCTTTAACTTGACAAGAACTGCTCCCTCTTCTGGAGAATAATTAGGTCACAGTAACCGAGTTACGAAGAGCAACGCTAAGCGTATTCAACATAAATAGCACAATGTTCTGTGGAACAAGACAGTGCACTCACATAAAACAAGTAGGGAGGACTTACCGCATAGAAATTGGTTGGAACGATAACAAACTTTGAATGGGTCAAATTAGTAATTCAAATAGTGAAGTTAGTTTCCAATGTAAACGGGTAAAAACGATAAAATCACTGCTGATAGTAAAATGCTGATAGTATTTTTTTATTTAACTTAAATAGTAAATGTAAGTACCAATTCATTTTTATATTGCTGCGACTTCTAAACTCTAACTAGTGGCTTTGTCCACTTTAAAATTGGACAGTACATAACTCAAATCCATTAAAAAAATACAATAAAATCTACCAAGTTTTATAAAGTTCGGCCAACAGGTTTCCAAGGTTACCAGCATCAATACAAATAAATAAATAAATACCAAGACAAATAAATACATCCTTCCTGAACAATACCATTGTTCAGGAAGGAATGCATTTGATAACATCGAAATAATATTATAAACTAGCTGGTGCCTGCGACTTCGTCGGCGTTGAAAAAGAAAACGTCTAAATGTTTATCTACCAAGTTTAATGAAAATCAGTTAATCAGTTAAGATTTATTATTAGTATTGATATTTATTGATTGATGATATTGATGTAAGGTACTCACTTTTGCATTTATAATATTATTTCGATGTTAATCATCATTAAATTTTTCATACACATACGATAATAAAAAAATAATTTCTAACTAAAATATCTATGAGCAATAAAGACTGAATAAATGTTTTGGTTTCAGTAAAAAAAAATCCTATGAATAATGTTCAATACACTATACCTATAGGTACCCTATAAGGTTTTGACAGGCTTTATATTTACTTACTAAACTATTGTTTGTACCAGCAGCATTGTTATTATGTAACTAAATTAATTTTGATACATTAAGTAACGGAAGACGACATGTCTGCATACTTGTACGACTAATTAAGCGTACCTACTTGGCACGACACTACACAACCACCGGCTCACGACACGTTAAATCTGTTTACATTCATCGTTACTAATTAATTAAATATGCTTTGTACAATATCTATACTAATATTATAAAGATGTAAAGTTTGTATATATGTTCGAAACTACTCATCCGATTTAAAAAAAAAACATTTACTTAGAATAGAATTTCAGTCGAAACATAGGCTAAATATTCCACGCGGGCGAAGTCGCGGGCAGCAGCTAATATTATGTTGTATACATTGATTTTTAAATTTTATTTCAAGTCAAATATTTCATAAATTTAATAAAACACATTTTGACTGTTAAGAACATTAGAGCTTAAGTAGCTAAAACATAAAAAAGTAATGTGAAAGACATGCATTGACTATAAAAAATGCATTTGGTATGTACAGTCGGAGTAAGAAAAGATTCGTCACATTAAAGTCGATATTTGCCATTTCATTTCAAACGAAACATTGACGTTTGCCTAGTGTTTTAGTTTCAAAAAGTACTAAATGTCTACAACTACAATAACTAAAGCAATAATCAACTTCAATTGAAAACTGACGAAGGTTTTCGTAACCCAAGTGTACATACAAAACATACAACAAAGGATGCAGAGAATTCAACTTAAAGTTAAGATGACGAAATTTCCAAAAGTGAAATTAGGAAAATTCGTATGACATCTTAAGAGTTTCCAGTTACAAATTTATTCACAAAAGTGAAATGAGGATGTTATGTTACAATTATTTTTCTAAGGCCAAAGAATAAACTGCCTGTGGCTGTTCACGTAATCCTTATTAATATTATAAATGTGAATATGAGTTTGTTTGTTTGTTACGCTTTCACGCAAAAATTACTGAACCGATCACCATGAAATACACGTTGTACCTTCATCCAGAAAAAAAGTACTGTTCCCGAAGGGATTTTAGTATAATTTCGATTTGCGTCAATTAGCGCCATCTGTCAGTGAAAAGTGACATTATATTATTTTCAAATAAGAATATAATATAAATCAAATCTTATTTTCAACCATCAGATGGCGCAAATAGCAACTGCTTTTTTAAATTTGTTTTTGCGATATATCATCGTATATATTTTCTTTTTCAACGCGGACGAAGTCGCGGGCACCAGCTCGTGAAATTATATTCTTTATAATATTTATTCATAACTAGGTATCTTACTAATATAGATAAAAAAGTTTGTGAGGATGTATGCATCTGATGGATCCACACATTATGTGGATGAAATTTGGCACACAGATAGCTCATTAACTGGAATAATTTTATAGGATTCTTATTATCCCGGTAAAATGTTAGGTTCAATTCCACAGCGATGTACGATGCATAGTTCTTAGATGTATATAGGATAATTTTAAAAAGGTGTTGGTGGCTAGTCACTTTTACTACTAGAATCAAGTTAATCGGATCGCGCCGATGACGTCATTTCGCCGAGCTTCAATCCCACCCCACAGGAAAAGCGCGGAAAGATGAGCGGAGGTTGTGGTGGAGGTATTCGCATTCCAACGAGGTGCCGACCTAATAAACAAAATATTACAATTCTCGAATTTTGAAAACAAAGTGAAAAGCTTTACCAAAAATTACTATAATTTGGTATCTACATCATTAATAAAAGGGAAAATTTACTTCATTCATGTAAATATTTTTAAATGTTAGCATTTATTAAATATTTAAAATATCTTTTTTATAAATACATCAATACAAATTAAATTTTTACAATACTGTCTGTCTGTTTGCATGTTGCAAACTTTAGAACTAAATATCGGAATTCGCAGCATACCTAAGTGAGTCTATGTTTGTTACAAAAATATATCTGGGGGATGCAAAGTATTCTTGGGATAAATCTTGAATTTACAAATGCAAAAGTTTTAATGAAAGCTGTGAAGAATGGGGATTGAATGGGAAATTACTTAAAAGTAACTTTAAGATTGTCGTTTAATTCACGCGCGAGTAAAACCACTAGCAAAAACTAGAGTATATTTTAATTTTGTCCTCCTCAAACTCTTGGCTCCTCAAATAAGATTACTTACATTTAACACTTCTGTTTCGATGCTTGACTCTAAACTAAGCTCGTCATAAAATATTCATAGAATGAGTTTCTATTTAATAATCTTTGCCTACTTTAAGTCTATCATTTAGCAAAATATACTCTGTACACTAGTAAAGATTTCCCCATCATACTGTGTCAAAAACACTGCATAATCGACCTCAAACCAATTACAAGTATGCTTGGCTACAAACTGCGCGTTAACGTCATAAAATGTGTATTTTTATAATATATTGGTACACAATATTATAAGCCAGTATTAATGTGTTCACACCTCGCCGTTCGGTGGTTTTCTATTTGTGAACCTGCCAGCCTCGTTTTCAGCAACACAACCGCGGGAATGTGTGGACGAATTAATAAAACACTCTGAAATTGTGCCCTGCGCTTTCATAGAATTAACCTTTCGTGCCTCTCTCTGCCTCCGACTCAATTTAAATAATTGTCATAATACTTTACGTACAAAGGGCGGGGACAATCGTATTCAACTGTGACGAATACATTATTTCATTATATGACATTCAGAACACATGGTATTGACCTGGAATGTCGGGAGACGTAAACCGAGATAGTGGATATCGATCGTGCTTTGACATTATTACACATACTAGGCGCACGTAGTGTACGGGCTTAAGCAAAGGTGGAACACTATTAAACTATGTGACGGAGAATATAAAGTACAGATAAGGCGAAGGAGCAATATCGGAAGCGACTAATTAATCCTCGCATATAAGCTTATTGGCATGGGGAAAATGTGTGAGCATATTTTAAAGACAAAATATTTCATTGAACAAAACAAGGGCTAGAATACCCTTTAAGTATTTTTTAAGCTTCACAGATACAAAAAAAATATTTGTTGTGTACTTCTTAATAGACGCTTGAGCGAATCTTAGATATAGATGTCATAGAAGTACTACAACTGTAGAATTTGCATGTCAAAGTGGCACATAAAAAGTACGCCTAAAACAGAATCAGTCTTGCTTTCGCGCGTCGACGATAAAAGGTAGTAACCGCCAAGTTCTACTGATCATTTTAAACTCCAATGTGTTGACGTAAAGTCACATTTTATTTAAATGTCAGACGTTTGGTTGGTTTTAAATAACTAAGCATATATCGTACCTTCAGTAAGACAAGGGCATAACTTACAATTTTTTTTAATGAGTTAAACTTAAAATATGTGCAGAAATAACTTAAAAACATTATTAAATTAAAAAATATTTACACGACTATGGGGCTTATTTGATGAGGAATTGTTTAATTTAAAAGCAATATAAGCAGAAGAATACGTTATTGAATGCAAAAAAAACTTTAAATGGCTCTCCTGTAAAATTACAAAAAATGCAGTGATGCCCTTGTCTTACCGAAGGTGTGATATGTATGGCGTGCGAAATCCATAGTTGTACATTGATGATAGATGTCAAATTTTTTTATGATAGATGTCGCCTATAACACAAGCAACGCCATTGGTGATCCAAGTGCGGTGCCGACCACAATTAGGATTAAGGATAGGAAGAGATAGGGAAATGGTAAGATTTAGTTGTCAAGTTTCTAGGTATAAGCACTTTACAAACCTCAAAAGCGGTTTAAATTAATTGTGGTTACTGATGTGTGTACTGTTGGACTTAAATATCAAAACTTTCCAGTGAATGGTGCTGTCTAGAAATTAAATAGAAGCTACAACGGCATAATAAATTTAATATTATGTCTTTAAAAACTTATTTTAATTTTTTAATTTGAATCATGAAAGGGAGTAGATATAACTTTAAAAGAGCACTTCTCAAATTTTGAATTCAAGCGCCCTGAAAATTGAGGACTCATCACTTTTTCACGAATCTACAACTGAATCATACATTAATTAAATCCAAAGAGCTACGAAGCTTTAGAATTTATTGTATTATTAAATTATAATTCTAAAGAAATTATATCTTTAAAGAAAACACTTATATTTCCTGCTAGTGAATTAATTCACGCACATTCACGAAACAGAAAGTCAATTACGAAAAAAAGGCTTTTATAAAATTTCAAACAATACGCACGAAAGTGTAGAAAGCCAGTGAAAAGCTATAGGAAAGTTAAATAAAAAAAGTTCAAGACATACTTCATCGTTGTTTAATAATAGTTTTTAAAACAACATAATACATCACGAGGCTGACGAGAAATTTTCTGTATATTTCCATATTTCATTTTGTTTTTCAATCTTCAATGCAAACCGGTGTACAATCAATTATTTATGTCGGAATTTACGGTTTAATTCGCTTGCAATAATGTAAGGCTTTATTAATTGTGAACCCAATCCTTTTGTATGTCATACCTTTGTCACTAAATTTCTTTGTCCTTAAATTATCGATAGAACATTTTATATAACTTTAAGGGCCTCATACACCAACTATAAGTAAAGTGTTGATTAGTTACTTTTAGAAATAATTTTATGTTTTATTAAATTATACATTCGGTTTACTGCATCCTTCGATAGACGATTTTTTATTATTTTCTTTTTAATGTTTGGGACTTTTACAGTACTAACAAAGGTCCATTATCCCCGGTTACCGGTGACTTTAAATGACAGTTAGTGACCTACTTGACATATGGTGAAAGAGGCCCTAAGCGTATTCAATTTTAATGTTTTCATTTTTTGTCATTTCACGGTGGACTTCTGTTATGTTAGGCGGTGGCTAGACCAGCTGCTCTGATGATTTTTTTTTTTTTTTATGCGACCTTAGTGTGCCCTGCCACTATTTGCTAGATCCCAGACCAGAGCCAAATTTGGAAATGTTTATTTCCAAAATTGACTCCAAAGTAGATTATTTCCGATAAATAATCGAGCCCGGGACCTCTGAGTCAGAGCACTAAGACTTTAAAAAAAAATAGTCTAGCCACCCGCTTCCGGCTTGTCTCGGTTGCTTTTTTTCTGCAAATTATATACAAACTCCTTCCTCCTTTATCGATCTTTCCATTAGTGAAAATCGTATTAAAACCGGCTGGGTGGTTTAGAAAAAGAACATCGGTTTAGCGGAGAGACGGACAGAGTTTGACAGCGGCTTTATTTTATAATATTATTATGTACAGATAATAGATATTGATGCAAACCTAGGATTATTATGAACAAACTTGGAAGGATCAGTATGCGAAGATTCATCCAAGTTAGTTCATTACATTATGTGCTTGACCAGGTATGTCACAAACACCCAATCATCTAATATATCTTCACAAATTATTACGGCTTAGATTGGCATAATCTTCTTCTTTTTCAGTACGTAGTATAAAGTAAAGTCCTCCTTTTCAACCGACTTCCAAAAAAGGAGGTTGTTAATTCGAATGTGATTTTTTTTTATGATTGTTACTTCAGAACTTTCGACTGGGTGAAACGATTTTGCTTCCCGTGCGGTCCCATTTCAATTTGATCCAGTTCTGACAATGGCATCTATGAGAAAAGACCATGAGACGGTTTGAAGTCAGTTTATTTTTTGTTAAAAATAGTTATTGTATTACCATATCCATCAAGGATAACTGGACGAATATAATACCATATATTGTGACCCATACGCGATCCTAGACTGTCACATTCTAACTAATCTAAACTGGTTTATTTGTTAAAAAGAGTTGTTCTCTGACTGTCTGTATGTTGTACGCGCTAATCTCGGAAAGTTGTGGACGGATTTTGTTCTTGGATTGTATCGATTTCTGACGATACATTTATGTGTATAATTCATGAATATCTTATTTATATTTGCCGAGTGGCCACGGTTTTTTGTCAAAGAAGGCGCCCGCCCTACGCGCACGCTGAAGTAGCGTGGCTGGGTTCAGCTATTTGAATATAAATCTCTGGCTAATCTCATGCATTATAGCTAGTTTGCAATATGTGAGACCAAAACGGTTTGTAGCATCGTGGTGATTATTGGCGTTTCGATCATCATATATTTCATTCATTAAATCAGCACGTACCAATTAATTAGCAATTAATTGAGTAATTCATTAGATTGGATTATTGAAGACGTTGACACTGACATTTGCCCTTAATTTTATTTGGAAGTGATTTATAATATTAAATCAATTATTTGATACTTTAAAAGCATCAATAAGAGAGAAAACGAGCGAACAAAATTAAAGAAACAAAGAGAAGAAATTTTATCTTTTCTTCTCTTTATATAAAATTATATAAGGATTTATATAAGGAGGAGGTTTCTCATCATTATCATTTAGCTAAAGGACGTCCTTCTCCTTCGTAAGCTGGAGATAACCTTCTCTCCCTAATAATATTCCAGCAGCTCATATTGGGTCTACGCTGAGGGGTCGTCTGTATTTTTATAAGTCGATCTGGATGGTCCTTAGCGTTCTCTTACCACCAACATATATATTCCTTCGTATAAAAACTTTGATCATCGTATCAAATAAAAAAATGAATTAAATATATAAAATTATAAAATTAATATAAAATTATAAAAAAAAAAAACAAATAATATATGGCTAGGGTTTGAGTACATACATAATATTATATTATGGCTTATTTTTCACTCTACTTTAAAAAGTCCTACTACTACTTAACAAAAAGTCAAAAATGGTTCAAAAGTTTCGATTAGGTTTTGTTATACGATTAACAACATGAGCTTAAGAAAAGCTTTTGCGTATATTTTTAAATCTAAGTGTCTGATCTAACTTATGAAGTTATGAACTTAACTCGTTTTTGACTATTTATTAAGAACATGACATTTCTCGTTGTTGGAGTTAAATAAAATTTTATCTGTCTTGACATAATAGGCACTTTTCTGTACCAAAGTCGGAACAGAATCGTTTTGTCAGAATAATTTAAAATATAGCTGAAATATTTCTTGTATATAATTTATTAGTAGACAACGCATTATTCTATGTCAACCCTTTCGACTAGTTGATCATTAAGACTTAATAGCAGGCCGGCGACGACAGATATATTAAAGTAGTTCATCCATTTGATAATTTGAGAATATTACTCATTTAATATAGTGGATCGTGTGCTATGAATGTTTTTTTATATCGGTAAAATATATTATGCTAATCTCTTTAGTGAAAAAAAAACAAATGCACTTAATAATTTGCTTTGTACTCTTTATTCTGCGAACAGGATTCGAATTGATTATTAAATTCGTCAATGTTGATAATTTTTTAACTGATAAACTCTTAAATTCAAGATGTTATTCTGTAATTTTATCAATACTTTCAATTTACATTTCTTATAAAAGTGGCATCGATATAATATTCGATAAAAATGGTTAAAGTGCTTTAATTTCGGAAGTTGTATTATTGTATGAAGTAATAAATATGTATGAAAAATTTGTCAATGTTAATTACAAAAAATATATAATAAACAAGGTTGTACTTCATGAAATAATGTTTTATGATATAATTGTCAACTTGCTTTAAAACAACTTGTGTTATTTATAGAAAGCAATAAGGCCTAAGTATTTAATATAAATTAAATGAAATATTTTTAAAAATCTTGCCAATTTCACTAAGAATTACAGTAACATAAAGTACTTAAATTTTCATCGTATTAAGATTTCTTAAAAGGTCTTCGTCTCACAGAATTCTAATTTTGTATTAAAATCCCTTAGGGCTCAAGAGCCTCGCGGCGAGGTCAAGACAAAATTCCCTTGAGTTTATAATAGCCAGGTGATATTAATAAATTGTTAGCAGAATTAATTCTAAGCGTGAAAAAAATGTAAAATATCTAATTTATCTTGTCGTTTTGATAGTGACAGTGGTAGGTATTTTACAGATATATTTTATCCGCGTCTTTCATACTCGCTTGATATTGAATATTTATGCCCTCGGCTATAATATATAGTTATAAACTTACTAGCTGTTGCCCGCGACTTCGTCCGCGTTATAAAAGATAAAAAGTAGCCTATCGTGTGTCCCGTACTTCTAAATGTTTATCTACCAAGTTTCATGAAAATTAGTTAATTCGTTTAAGAGTTATGGAGGAATATACATACATACAGAAAAAAATTCTAAAAATCATCAATTTAGTTTCAGTATCATGTATAGAGCCTATATACACGATATTTCTGAAAACAAACTATGACCAACCCCTACAGATTTATTATTAGTATTGATAAACTATTTTGGCTATTTTAAAAACACAGCTCAACGTGTGTTCATATTTTTAAAAGAGAAATCGCTTCTTCAAAGTGAATTTTAGGGCTATTTCTGAAGTAAGTACTTTTAAAAGTCAAAACGATCGAAACCTTCAGAAAGTTTTCGTATGAACCTCGCTAAGAATGTTCTTAATAAAAGGATTTTAAGAGAACAGGTGAACGTTTAATAAAAGACGGCCGCTCAACATTTTCGTAAAATTGTCCGGTAAAATCTCTCCACCGTAACCTTGCCAATATTATTTTTAAATCGAATAAAAAGATTGAACCACTTTAGATTAGCAAATACATACAACAGTCAACGTCAGCGCTCGTCTTTGCTTTTTTTTGTTACTAATATAACAAAAATATTTGTAAGTTAGTTTTTTATTTTAACACATATACTACAAATAAATATAAATGTGACAATTGTTGAGGATGGATGGATGTATGTTTGTTGATTTTATTGTTGATGATAACAGATGTATGACCTACTCTACTTTTACGTAAAAACTACTGAACAGATTTGGATGAAATTTGATACATAGATAGTTAATTAACACCTGGATTAACACATAGGATACCTACTTTATATCATGTAAAATGTTAGATTCACGAGGGATCGTCTAAAAATAAAAAGAGTTGGGCGTCACCGTTGTCACAGTTACAGCGATAAAAATGTCAGATACTTTACCACTTTATAATATCAATATCTATTCATACCATTAATTTTTTTTTTTTAGAAAACGAGAGGTAATAAAAACTTATTGCATCCCATCTTTACTCAGTGTCCGTTTCTCCGCATATGTTTTCATATTCTAACAATATTCCAAATAAACGCCGCGTCATTGTATTGTAATATTAAAGTTTTGCAACCAATTAGTTAATCTATACTTATTATAAAATCGTTTGTCAAAACACAGCCAAAGTATTTATTGCAGACATAACGATAGGATATGTTGTAGGAATGGGTTGTGATTTCACATTTGTCTCTCCCTTTTATATTTAAGAAGTAACATCTGGCTGGTTCCCGTTTAGAATATATTTTAATGTAATTTCCATTAACACATACAAAATGTATGCATAAATATATGTAGCGATTGTGTGTAAGAAATATAAGAAATACAAGAATTTCTTTATATTAGAATTTTTCGACTCTATGCAATACATAGTGTGTAGTAGTACGTTGATATTGGTTGGATTTTAGGAGACAAAAAGTGAATCGTAAAAGTACCTAAGTAAGTAAAAGTAAACCTAAAGTAAGTTTTTAAGAAAAGAAAACAGTTTATTACATTTTTTGAAAAGTTGTCATTATTGTGTAATAAATTAACAAAATGGTTTTTCTGTTTACATTTGGTTTTTAGTTATCTACTGTAATTTTGTATCGAAAATGTAAATAAAAAAAATAAAAAAAATATAATTTATATATGTAGCAACATATTATACATGTGCATAAATTTATGTAAATACTAGCTTGTACCCGCGACTTCACCCGCGTTGAAAAAGAAAATATATGAATAAATAACGTCTGACATCTTTATCACTGTGACGACGGTGATGCCGGCACGGTGACATTGGCGCACATTTTTTTATATTTTTAAACGATTTCTCGGGATCATATTATATTTTATTTTTTTAAATTTTTATTTACAACCAAATCAAAATTTGAGTACCTTGGGAAATTTTTGATATATTATCTCTAGCTTTGTGTGCGATTTATGGGATAAAAAGTCACAATGTAACATAGTATCGTCAAAGTATGCAGAAGAAAAGAAAAAGTATTTACGAGAGAAGTCACGGGCATATTAAAAAATTAACAAACACACTAGTCGCCACTACGATTTTCGAAGGTTCCCCTCGATTTCTCTGGGATGCCACCATCAGATCCTGGTTTCCTTACCATGGTACCACCCTTGGGATATCTCCTTTCCAACAAAAAAAGATTCATCAAAATTGGTTCATAACCGACGAAGTTATCCTCGAACTCACATACAAAAACATATATACGGTCGAATTGAGGACCTCCTTTTTTTGGAAGTCAGTTAAAAACAGGATAAAGTGTAACCGCGACTTTAGTCTCCTTATAGCATCGGCGGCCGTGTTTGTCGAACGAGAGCGAGAGCTTGTAAAATAGGATGCTTGCGGTTTAGTGCGTCGTAAATCTACCGCCCGAGGGATACCGAGAATGGCTATTAGTGTAAAAAAGTCCCATATTAAGCGAACTTTTTGCTCTGATCTATATAAGTGCATACTTGTATGTAAACAAACCCATAATACCAAATTTTGTTACATACAAATTGAAGTCGCTTTTCGCGTTTGTTTGTATGGCCACTAACCATGCAATAGATTTTAATACGGTTAGATTATCAGTTAGATAATTTTTCAATGAATATTTATATATGCATATAATAAAATCTAATTAAGTTTTTCGCCTAGGCGAAGTCGGGAGCGGTTGTTAGTTATAGAACATACACACTTTAAAGCCCGCTCTAAGTAAATGTTCAATCCTAAATGTTCATCTTGGTTCAAAGTTTGTGCTATCTTGTGACGAGCATTGCGTAATATAGGTATGGTATTTGTTATGTCTACGATTCTGTAGTAATCCGGAATTAGATTTTGAAAGAGAAATGTTTACTGTTATCTAGCGAAATTTCATAAATTTATGAACGACATATGTACGTTCATGTTATGATGGAGAAATTGACAAGTTCTCCACATTCTACCGTACAAACTGATGATGAAGTTTGATCCTGTAGGTAAACTTTGAGGTGCATATCAAATGTAGCATAATACTAACATTCGGTCATATACTAGTGTTTGTATAATACACCAAATAACTCCAGCGGTTAGCGGCCTTTTCCCAGCTTCGCACGGATGCATTTTTTTTGCAAAATATAGAAACAAACCTTTCTTTTTATCGCTCTTTTCATTACTGAAAATCGTTTCAAAATCTGTTTTTTTTTTTAAGGTGTACCTGGAAAGGTACATCCTTACAAGATCACAATCTAGTCTAAGACTAATGAGTAATTTTAATATAACCTAAACTACTAGCTGTAATATTTACTAAGAATAATATTCATTAACACGATTCTTATTGTCTCTATTAAGGGGAGAACACTTTGTTATTTGTGTTCTTTACAAGTAGCACTAACTTCACTACATATCACTAGCTTGTCACTGCACTAATTCAAAAGACACATTGTTATTGTGATCTTTGTGAGTATCGCTGTTTTAACACTACACTAATTCAAAAGGTTTTGTCCCTTTCAAACGTCTAACTATATTTGTGATATCGAGAAGCTGAATAGCTTCGACATTCATATGATGATGAAGTCTGTTTTGCTGAGCCTCTGCATATTTCTTGATGACTGTAATCACGGGGTCTATCTTGAGATCCCTATGAAGGTCGTCGTTGCGGATATACCATTTACATGATCTGTTGGGTGATTTAAATGAAGTTTAGCAGAGAAACAGACAGAAGCAGAAGAGAGCGACTTTATTTCACCTTTAATTTAAAACAAATTTAACGTTCACAGAAGGTTGTTATAGTAATATAACAAACAAAAGTATTCCAAAAAATACAAATGTTCTTGAAAGTAAATACGCAATTGGTTCGTATTAAAAAAACTGCTTACGAAGTTTATGACATGGTAATGGGAATTTACAAGTTTCCGCACATAACTCACAAGTCAAGGTTCAAGTAAATCGAGTGAAATGCTCGTAAAATATAATTGGATGTCTCTTACCACGTATTATACAATACTCATATATAGAGAACGAAATTATGATACCTAATATAAATTTTCCTCTTCAATGCGGTATTTATTATAATAAGTATTCACCAAAACAAAAATAAGCCAGAAGAAGTCAAAATTGCTTGATGTGGCAATATCAAAATTGTGTCAAAAAAATTATTACTTACGAACAATAATTTATGATAGGTAAAATAAAACAGTAAATTAATTTCTAGTCATTGCATTTTCACATAATTTTATTAAAAAATGCTTCAAAATGCGTGCCTTTGTTCACTTACTGAATACTACGGAAAATTAAAGTTTCTGTTGCTATAGTTTTATGCACGACTAGCTGTTGCACGCGACTTTGCCCGTGTAACTTTATAAAATAAAGCCTATTTTACTCGCTGATAATGTAGCTTCCCATAAGTGAAAAAAAATTCAAAATCGCTCCAGTAGTTTTTGAGTAGTTTATTCATATCATTATAAATATACAAATCAATCTTCTCTCTTTATAATATTTGTACTGAAGTAGGTATATAGATTACTGATATAATTTATTGTTTTGGATACGTAATACATAAACCACTTACTCCTATAAGCGTCCAAAGATATCTGAAAGACTTGACAAATCTGATCTTACCTTATCAGGGGTTAAAATGCAAATTAAATACGTAGGATTTCATTGCGTATTTATATAACGGATAATTGTTATCAGTTACCTACTTTGTTATCAGATGTTTAGGCAAAGCTCTTAATCTCTACAAAGAGATGCATTAAAAATATACATATGCTTCTAAATTAATTGTCGTTCAGTTTACGAAGTATTTTGTTATTTTATTTTAAAAAAAATTAAGGAAACAAAATTCATTGGAGCTAAGCACTAAAACAATAATGTCATTATTTTAACACGAAAGTGACTGCAAACATTGGCAATAACAAAAATCGTCTGCTGTACAAGTTAAAAAGAAAATTTTATGGCTTCAAATAGTAATTGTTTAGGACTATTTTATATTGTTAACAATTTCACACGTTAAAATAATTACTTGATTAAGGGCCTCTTCCACCAACTACAAGTAGAATGTTGATTGTTTTATTTTCTATTTTATTGAATTATGCACTCAGTTTACTGCATCATTCGATAAGCGATTTTTTTTTATTATTTTCTTTTCAGTGTTTGGGACTCTTACCGTACAAGCAAAGGTATATCAGCTCCATTATCCCCGATTACCAGTGTTTTTAAATGACAGTTAGCCTACTTGACAGATGATGAAAGAGGCGCTAAAACTAAAATAATTAATGCACTAGTTTTAGATGCAAGTTGACGCTCCATTTAATAGTAAATGACATATTTTACGCATCTATAAACAAATAAAATTTATATGCTATCGGGCCTTTATGTTTAAAATTGGGATCGTATTGTGTGCCACTACCACTATTATTAATATTATATTAGTTACTTGTTCATAGAACTGTTATATAAGCTAGCTACACTAACATTAAGTTTTAAGTTAAGTTAACATTAAGTTCGTGATCAATATAAGACAAACCTTCACTTGATTTGAACGCCAAGACGGCCTTACGTTACGAAGTAATTCTACGGAGTAATCCAATAAACGTCCAATATCTCCGAAATGTGGAGAACCGATGGTGAATTTTCTACCAATAGATCCCTTTTTATCGGAAAAAGATACAGATAGGAATCATAGGTCCTAAATAAATACATACAAGTTTGTGTTGCCTGTTCGACTCCTAAAAGTATTTGTGAAAGAATTTCACAAGAAATATCATTGAGAATGATTTTACGTCAACACTTGCCAACTATATTTTTAAAAATAGAATCGTATTACAGATGCTAATATATAAATTAAAAAATATATTATATTATATTATAGTCGTATTAATCCTGCCACTTTATAAACCAAAATATTATGTCTTCTTCTTACACAATAGTTAGCCTTTTTATATAGGTATTTTCGCTCGATTTATTATCGTTACACTTCAGCCGTAGGACGTCCATTGCTGGACATGTCAGAATCCAATAGGACCAATCAGAAGAATAGAATAGAATAGAATTAAATTTTATTTGCAACAAATGACATAGTTACTTATATAAAACTTATAAAAACACACACAAACGTCCCCTGCTACAAACCGGCTCCAACTCAACATAATGCAGGTTGTAGAAACCTGCACTGGTCTTCGCAGTTATTACGTACTTATTAACAAATAATATATACATAAAAGCTCCACAAACAAACACAAAAATACCTATAAATACCTATGAATAAAAAATACAAAAAAAAATTAAGCATCCATCGTCTATCTATTCACAACCCTAATCAGATCATCACTTTGTGGGTAGACGTCCTGCTGTGCTTGCTGTCCGTTGTCCTGCCCACGGCCACTCAAACTTACTGATCCACAGTGTTACATCGATAACTTTCGTTATCGTTCGTTTCGTTGTCTACAAACCTCCTCATTCCTGATTTGATTTCACAGAGTAACCCCGAGCATAGCTCGTTGGTCGATATTGAACTTTCTACCATAGTTAGAGACCACGTTTCAACGCCATGTCATCACTGGCAACACACATTGCCATTCGCACAACCACGGGTTCAATTTAGGCTACCATAACCTTGCTTAGTAATCCACAAACTATCTTTGTTTGCTACAAGCTTCGTACAGGTTCACTATTAAATCTCACTCTGCCAGTGTAAATGAGTATCCTTGAGCATCCCACAACACGTCGGCTAACGTTTCAAATTATTGTATCGTCAACTTTATGTGTAAACGTTCTATCCTAACCAAACACTAGAAATAGGAGCCATTATAAACTGGCCTGAAAAAATTAACCTCGATCGATTGACGCACCGGGAAATTGATGCCCTTCCTCTGCCCACTGTCTTTTCTTAAAATACATTCCATTCAATCGATTCCGTGTAGACTAAGAGCGCTACGTCGATATATTTCTTTCTCTTCGTATATTATAAAATAGAGTATTGACGCTCGAATGCATCTTTTTTTTGCAAATTATGTACAAAACCTTCGTCCATTTGTGAAAACTGTAGTTATCAGAATCTTCTGGGTTGTTTAAAAAAAGTTAGTAGAGAAACAGACAGAGGCGGAGAGCGATTTTTTTTATAATATGTATAGACAGGTTTATCTTAATGTATTGAAGGCTACTTTGACTGACTGGTAGACTGATGACTAGTAGGTTGCTATCGTCTCCTATAAAAATGTAAATCCAGCGAGCTGTCGACCTTTCTAGAATGACAGCTAAGGGATAAAGTGGGAATAGGGTAATCGTCTTTGCATCCCAATTATTCCCAATCTCGACAGCAAACTTTTTATTATTTCACTATGGCCTTCTGTAAGGAGATAGCTACTGCCACCAGACGTGCGACCAAGTTTCTGACTGAATAACCAGGCCCTGCCACTACAAAACACAATGTACCTTTAGATGTAATGAAAAGGGACGAAGTTCGATTTGTGCTACATAATTTATGTACATAAAAAGACTAGATGAGTTCTAGTTTGATAAGGGAAAAGACACTTCTTAGTAAGAAGTTCTTACCCTTTCTTGCTATTACATTTTCCATACTAATATTATGAAGAGGTAATTTTATTTATGTTTGTCGCGGACAAAGTCGCCACCACTAGCTAGTATATACAATATTTTCGCAGATATTTTTGAAAAATACTTAGATGCTTAAATAACTCGTTTAGTCAGCTATGATGATATCTGGAAAATCTACCACAATTTAGGAAAGATATAACAGAGTTGTAATAAATTGTAACAATCAGAAATATGTATTCAGTGTAGATATTTCTGATGTGCCTACAGAGTTGTTCATTAAAGCGTTGTTTACTAGCGGGCGGCGAGCGGTGTTGCCCGCATGTTTACCACCGCACTCGTCCGACCGACTAACCAAATATAAATCCACATTTATCACAACATGCTCTATTTTTGAAATCATCATCTATTTTCAACACTCATTTATTACGGTTCAGCGCCTAGGTTTATATGTTACTATGAAGAAACACGCCGACGTGTGAGACTCAACACAATAATGAGTGGTGAACTAGAAGGCAACGTATACGTATTTCATTTTTGCAGTCTTGTTGCGCTTCTGCAGCCTACAATAATGAGGAGATAACGCTGTGTTGAGTTGAAGACTTCGTTCGTTATATGAGAGACCGAGTGGAATTTGTCCGTTCAGTGGAGATACACAATTTTAATAAATAAACATTACGGCAACAATCATCAACTTGAGTATTATGAACATTAGCGACCTTTCTTAAATATATATATATAGTCTTTTTTGCTTCCATAGTGGTACGCGACTCAGAAAACCGATGATAACAAAGTCGGGGTATTCAGTTTGATGGTGTAGTGTAGCTGCTACATAATTATCTATCATCTAGATCCAAAATTTAATTACACCCCTCGATAACTAAAAGATAGCTAAAAAAATAATATAGTTATAGGTTTATTCGAATTCGTTGGATATATAATATACCATAATATACATATAATATCCCGGTCTAATATCCTGAAAAAAAAATATTACTCGTAACATGTACATGTACAATTGTACACGTAAAACCGTATCCGTGACACAACCATACCCCATTTTTGGATACTTGATGATAGATGGATCGCTTATCACAAGCAATGCTACAAGTGCGCTCCCAACCAAAGTAGGAAAAGGTATAGGGAAATAGCATAAAGGTATAATTCCAACAAGTAGGTAAAATAGGCTCTGATATCCCTTATTCACTCACGTACTTAAACACAACACTCCTTAATCTCCTTATGCTATTATTATAACCACAATTCTTAAACCTTATGCCACAATTCTTATAACAAACTGAAAATATAATATAGTCTTTATAATAGTGGCCATTATTTCTCACTTTTCTATTCCACAAATAGATTTCTACCCAATTTCCGCGGGCTTATGAAAGTAATACCCTTTACACTTTTTCAACAGAATATCAGTGAAATTGTCAACAAATAGTTATCAATCGACCGTTTAATGAAGTCAGTTCTACCAGCGTAAATTAAAATACGAACCACACAACAAGGCCAAAGCAATATAATATTACTTTGTGTTCTGCGGTACATTTAAAGTTATACTACATTATAACATGACATTGTATCTAGGGCTGTCACTCATGCAGCTTTTCCGGATTTATCCGCTTGAAAACGCTCAGGAAATATCTGGAAAGTGTTTTTTTTTTCTAAAATGACGTAGGTACCTGTCAATCTATATAAATAGAAGCCGTATACATATATAGATTAAATATTCTTTCAAATAAACAAGAATTGTAGAAATAAACTCTATAATATAGTTTAGTTACATTATACTTAATTTGTGTCGATTCTGTCAATCGTTTTAAGTAAAAATACATAACAAGCTATACAAAAGTACTAAATTATGTAAAGTATGCTTTCATACGTATAGTATATTTTTATGTAGTCTATTTAAAAAATACTTAATTAGTTTGCCATATGGTAACCCTAAGTGCATCTATCTGGAGTTCTACGCTTTTACAGGCCCTTTGAAGGGGTGCCACATGAATGGATTCCTCGTCCGTGACATATCTGTCTCATTGAAATGCATGCAGATGCAATGCATGATATGCAGAAAAATATTTAGAAAACTTACTGCTTATGAATATTTATAAAATTGTTACACGGGAAAGTTGGGTTTTGGTTTTTTGTTTATATTAAAAAATATTATTAATAAAAAAAAAGTTATATTATTACTAGCTGCTGCCTGCGACTTCGCCCGCGTATAAAAAATAGATAAAAACCTATTCTCACACCTACCAAGTGTACAAATAAAATTTCATCAAAATCGGTTAAGCCGTTTTAGAGGAGTATGGCAACTAACACTGTGACACGTGAATTTTACTAGTATATATTAGATTTAATTACATGGGCGTTTGTTTGTACCTATGCGTTGAAGCACTGTTTTTAAACTAAAGAACATATAAGAAAAAAAAACATTTCTCTAATACTGTTAAAAGCAATAGAATTAACACTTAAGATATATAACGTGAATAGATTAGGTAACATCAGTTAATGTTCGCCTTCGTCTAAAACTTCCGCAGTTGAAAGGAGAGTCCTCGTTAAGTTGGTTGCATCACTTGCATCAGTCGTCAACCGATGCAGAGCCATTCATATAAAATGCAAGCGCTTGTAGCTTTGAGTAGCACAAGGCACGATGGCGGAAACTAGCGCACAGGAAGTCATCCCGTGTTAGGTACACGTTCTTATTCCAGTGCAACAAGAACCATAATTCTGAAGCACAAACGTCTGTCATTTCCTGATAAAACCGACCCCGTTTTATTAGGAATACATCGCTATGAAAACAACATCATAAAAACACAACATGAGAGCACACGTATTAAATATTATTAAGGATTCGACTCCCAATTTGTTGAATTTTTGACGAGCTCATTGGCCGTGTGGTTAAGGTGCTTGATTTAGTACTCTGGGTTCGAGTCCCGACAGAGCAAACTTTGGTGATATACTTTTCAAAGTTGGCTTGGCTTAGTCACTTGGTCAGCAATAACTGTGCTGTCAGCTGTAACCTTACAGAAGACCATCGTTAAAAAAACAGCACGTGTGCTGTCCCTTCCTAATCCCTTAATCCTATGGTCGGCAGCTCACTTTCAGCACTTGCACCTACCATCAGCTTGTCTAACAATCTTTACATTAAGTTATCTATCTGTGGACACGCTTGTGGAATATATTCTGTTAATTTTATTGACATTTTTAAAATACCTATTTTTATTTTTATTTCTGTTTGTCCCATAAGTTAATAAATAAATAAAAATTATTAAAAAATTGTCATGATGAGCTGTTAAATCATAAAAAAAATATTCTATTGCGTTTACTTGGCTCACCTATACTTTTTCACCCCGATATAGTCTGATACAGATACGCGTCTTCAGTAAGTACAGTAGATTTTATTATACGTCATGATGTATAATATATAGTAATGTTCGTAGTCTCCTACAATATTTCATAGACTCAATACATTTTCTATTTCGTTAATCTGACACGAACGTATGAATAAATGGACCAATAACGCAATGTACGGTAAACACGATATATAGAATGTACAAACATGACGTATCCAGCAGGTGACACAACGAAATCAATCATCGGTGCTCGTCGATCAATCATGAACTAACACCGCGAACGACGCGGGTATAAAAGTTAGGTGAAAACCTTTTGTTTGTGAACATACCGCGATCGGTTTAGCATGTTTTATATAATGCCTAAACGCGTGTGCCAGTTGCGATGAAAGCGCTGATTTACTTCGGCATGATTCCGACAGCGACATGCCCTAATAAATCATGCTAATTTAATGTGTTCACATTCCGATGAGATGCCGTTATTGGGATAATAGGAAATTTGGTATGCATATTATTTAATACTAGATGTTTCACGCGACTCGCCCACGTAACTTTATAAAATACTAGCTGGTGCCTGCAACTTCGTCCGCTTTGAAAAAGAAAAAGTAGCTTATCCTGTGTCCGGTACGTTTAAATTTTTATCTACCAAGTTTTATGAAAATCAGTTAATTCCTTTAAGAGTTTTGGAGGAACATACATACATACATACAATACCTATACTTACAAATTTATTATTAATATTGATAGCCCATGTTACTCGCCGATGATGTATCTTTCTATAGGTATATTCAAAATCGATCCAGTAGTTTTTGAGTTTACAAAAAATGATTTCATTCATCTTTTCATCATTTTTTTCATTACAAATATACAAAAAAATGTTCTTCCTTTATAATATTAGTATATATTTTAATACATAACGTATTAAAATATATATTAATATTATTGTTTCAAGCTAAGCACCAGATAACGTAGATAACTACTTGTTTAACTTTGTCAAGAATTAAACTTTGAACTTTGAACTTTTCAGCTTAACCAATAATTTATATCTGTATTTTGTACTTTAAGTAAGTAATGAAATCGATAGAATGATTGCAGAGCAAATATTGGTTAAGGTATTAGCTAAAAAATTCAAATTAGCTCAAGTTCAAGTTGAAGTTCTAAAATATTTTAAAATATTTTAAAAGTTAGCTTAGCTGAAATATTTTAAAAGTTGTTAGATAACATGTTGTTCTAATGACTTCAAAAATTTATTTATTGTTTAAATGTTTTCAATTCCACTTATTTCATAACAAAAAGTAAGTGTATTTTCTTTGCACTCAGTTAATGTAAATATTTTGAATGCGACGACGCCGTCCAATCGTAGGAAAAAGATAGCAAACAAATTCTCTTAAAGGGCAACAACAACTAACGACAACGAATATGTAAATATAGTTTTTTTAATTATTTTTAGTATTTTATATTAGGTATTTACTAGCTAAATTTGAAGAAATACATATTTAAAATATAAAAAAAATAATGTACATAGTAAATACATTATTTTTTTCATTCTACTGGTAATTCCAGACTTTAACGCATTTAACAAACAAACAAACACTTCAGTTTTATTAAATTTAAATTCTACGTTACCAACCTTTTATATGTATAAATGTTAAGTTGGTTTGTATACGCTACAAAAACTCTAATAAAAGTTCTCCAATGATTTTAACTCGGTTTTCACTAATGGAAAGAGGTGGAAAAAGGTTTTCACTAAACGTTGAAGGTTGAAGGCGAAGCCGGAGCGGCAGGCTTATTATGTAAATGCCTCTGTTGAGCGACAGGCGAAAAATGCGAAAAAAACACTAAATCGTTAATTTTTACGCAAAACACACTAGTGTTAAGAGTTACGTGATACGATTTAGTGTGATATTGCACAAATTTTTCGCATTTTGCGCCTGTCGCTCAGCAGAGGCATTTAAGATAATAAGGCAGCCGGTAAATAGGTCTGTAAATTCTTGATTTATAATAATAAATTCCAATTTATTAAACTAAATATGGGTTCACTTAAACCGAAGCTAGCTATTAGTGAAACGAAATAGAATGAGGCTAAATATTGGAAGGGGTTTTCAATCTGAAAGGCCGGGCCGAAATCAATTTCATATTTCTATCCATATTTCTTTTCCTTCCGAGTTTATCTGGTACACATTCGATATGTGATTGTTATACTTATGTATTTAATTTTATTGTGAAACCGTAGGTGAAGCATTGAATCGCTTATGTAATAAAAAAATCTTAATGTTAGAATTAAATTACTGAAAGATGTTTGTTTAGTGGTACTTATTTAGGAAGTTTTTTGTCGTCATTTTTCTGAAGGCAGTCTGATGGTGATAAGCACTTGATGCTAGATGCTAGATGGACGCCGTCGCCTATTAAAAGCAACGCACTACGGGTGCTACAAATTAATGTGCTTTAGTAGGACAAAAGTAAAAGTATTAGGAAAGATTTTATATAAAGGTTGTCAGACAAGCTGACGGTCCGCTTGATAGTAGGTGGCTACCGTCTGTTATAAGGTTACTAGCTGCTGCCCGCGACTTCGCCCGAGTGACTTTTATATACTAAAACCTTCCTCTTGAAAAAACGAATAAAAATCCGTTACGTAGTTTTAAAGATCTAAGCATACATAGGGACAGACAGACGGGAAGCGACTTTGTTTTATACTATCTATGTAGTGAGATAACACAAGCAACGTCACGGATGGTGCAAGTGCGTAGAGTATGTAGTAAAAATAATAGGATTAAAAAAGGATATGGAGATGGGCTCTTGTTTCCTTATTCACACACAGAAACACAAAAGCACACATGCTGTTATTTCATGGTGGCTAATCCTGTCTGGGAGCCCAGAAGGCCCAATTTGTGACCGTGGAACACAATGTGCCCTGTAACTATACTGTCTAGATCCAGAACAGAGCTAACTAATATGCCGAGCAGATTATTTATCGTTGCCACTACAAGAATTATACAAATTTGTAAATACTTTATTGAATAAAATTAAAAACCAAAATGTCTTCTAAATAAAATAAAAATAAACCCAAGTCGCCTATTAAGTACGTACCTTGTAAACGTTCACAGCACAAAATGATTCCTCTCATTTTAATTACTTAAACAAGTGGGACGCATTAGGCTTTGATGTGCTTATCTTTACAGACAATAAAGCCATTTTATGAGCACCAGTCTGTTCACAAATTGGATGTCGTTTAATTATTTAATATTTTCTAGGCAGCTATTTGTTTGCTGTATAATTTTTTAATTATTTTTTTTCTATACTAAAATGTTTGTTTGTTTGTATTGAATAGGCTCCGAAACTACTGGACCGATTTGAAAAATTCTTTTACCATTAGAAACCGACATTATCCCTGATGAGCATAGGCTACTTTTTACCACGGGAAAATGCTTCATTCCTACGGGAAATTTATATTAAAGTAAATACTAGCGGCTTGGCCCAGGATACACTTGACAGCGCCATCTATCCAGAATCAGGTGAAGCGACTAACGTGACAACTGCTTGGTGATATTTTTAGCGATCCGCTCCACGGTAGATGGCGTTTTATACTTTGCAACGCGGACGAAGTCGCGAGCAGTAGCTAGTTTTATATTTTAACATATCGTAGAGCAAAGATAATCTCAATAATATTGATTCTAAATATTTTAACATATCCTAACGACGACGCCTAAAAGATGTTCATGATCAATCAACGTTGTAATCAATATTTTGTACGTTGTTTATATAACTAGACAAGTAAGAAAATTACCATATTCTATAGAAAAATGTGTATGAAAAACGTTAAATATGAATATGTGTAAGGATGGTTGCTACTGTATTGGTTTCCTAATAAATAAATAAAATAAAATAAAAAACATTTTGGCGATAAAAGTAATCATGGAAAACGTTATCAAGAGCAACGTAACAATAAAAAATCTGGTAACATTGTGTAGAAATGTACCGTATATCAAATTTTACTATTTTGTTCCTGTCATAAATCTATGATAGTGGTAAGGGTTTTGCGGTTATTATTTTCTTAATTTTTTTTTATAAAAAAAATGAAACTGATCTCTAGAATATATTTACATTAAAACCTATTAAAAAGTTATAAAATACACATGAAAATCTTTGTAATTTCTAAACTAGTTTAAAAGCAATACACATAAACCCAACCTAAACCAGCCTCACTGCGCGTCAATTGTCTCGCTCACTTGAGAACTATGCTGAGGGCCTCTTTCACCAACTACAAGTAAAATGTTGATTAGTTACTTTTAGAAATAATTTTATGTTTTATTAAATTATGCACTCGGTTTAGTGCATCCTTCGATAGGCGATTTTTTTTTACTATTTTCTTTTTAATGTTTAGGCTATATCAGCTCCATTATCCCCGGTGACCAGTGACTTTAAATGACGGTTAGCCTACTTGACACACGGTGAAAGAGGCCCTTAGTGTGACAAAGGTCACAGCCAATCTCGTAAGTAACATAAAGGCACCTGGCACTTACCGGACGTTCGCGAGAGTGTGCCGTCGGCTCTTCAGATATCTCCCATGATACTTCTGCAACTCTCCAATGCTGCCTTGTTCGGCTTGCATCCTGTGTGCTAAGTGTGGCGCGGAGGTAGCCTCCTCGCTTGTAGGCCCAGATGGCGATACGCTAACAGCACCGGAACTTCGTTTACGGGCTTTATTGGACTTTCTAGCCGCGGCCGAAATGCATATCTTAACTGAAGAAGGACTACCGAATCGCTTTTTTCCGGAACTTCGCGATGAAGTGTAAGCAGTATCGGTACTACTTCGCGTACTTTTATAAGAGGGTGTGAGGGCGTCTGTGGCGTCTTCGAGAGGCCAATCGGAATCGTCTTCCTCCTCAATTCCAGGCAGTGGGGATTGTTGACCGAGCGGACGTGGCGAGCTTATTACAGGTTCTGGAGCGACTGAAAACAACAAACAACAAAGAAATGAAAATATTTGCACCGAAACTACTCACTGTCTGCAAACACAATACCCAAGGTACTTTTCTTCTTTTTGCAAATAACTTCCAAGCAGTTAGTTTTAATTAACAAATATTTTTCGCGTGGTAGATTCAATTTTTCTTCGTGAATTCTCAACTTAAGGCACGTTTAACCTGAACAATATTTTATATTACTAATATTAATTCCTATTATTATATAACAGACTTTATATTGCACTAGTTACTCCCATAAATTGTATTACTATTAAAGTTTGTTTCCCTCATTCTAATTTCCATTTAGCCATGAATCATCAAAAGTGTTTGATAGACATTATTTTTGATAAGTTAATTATTTGGCGATTGAATTATCTGTGTGACAAACTTCCTCCAAAACCGTTCCAAATCCATGCAAACTTTCGCATTTATTATATTAGTATGATTAAATTATACCATAAGTATTTAGTAAAGTAACGTTAATAAAGTAAAAATAATTTTTATTTTTAAGTAACTTTGAATTCTGTTATACGTAAGTAAATAATCATAACGCAGCTTCACAATGCCATTTAAAACACTTAATATTGTTTATTTCAGAACAAAGTAAGCGTTCGGGTATAAAGAGCAGTTATTTCTCAACACACATCAATCTTTTACGCCATCATAAAACCACGTCTTCCATTCGACTCAATGAAAACTATTCAATCGATATATGTTGTCGTATACAGACGTAACAGAAATAATTGAGTAACTATGTGACACAGTACATAGTAGACATGCTTTTGTGTAACCACTAACTGCCTATACTGGGTAGTTAGTGTGTCTGCATACGCCAATATGACTGTGTCTACTTATATAGAAGCGAAGGTTTCATTGAACAAATATTATAATTGAGAAAGTTTGGAAGTTTCTTACTACTTCACCCAAAAATTATCATAGAACTTTACAATAATAAAATCCTGACTAGAATTTTATTATAAAGTAGCTTTTTCCCGCGACTTCGTAGGCGCATCTTTTTCTTAGAACATAAAACATTTATTCAATATATTTTTACAAGACGTTGAATTTTTTTATTTTTAAATGATCGCTCAAGAACAGTACTTTTTTAGATAAAAAGTACCGTATGTCCATTACTGTATCCCTCAAAACGTGTCTATGAAAGTGTAGATATTGTATGTATGTATGTATGTTTCTCCATGACTCTAACGAATTAACTGATTTCCATGAAACCAATTTAGACGTAGAGAACACAGGACAGAATACTTTTGTCTTTTTCAACGCGGACAAAGTCGCAGACACCAGTTAGTTGCTTATAATTTTCTTTATTTTTTAACGCGGACGAAATCGTGGGCACCAGCTAGTATTAACATATGTCTGTGTAATCTATACCCGGTGTAGGAGTATGTGTTACGCGCAAGTAAAGGCCTACTCAAAGAGTTAATCGGTTGAGAAATTGGAGGTCGGACCATGACGCCGCATCAGCCTCCGAATGTCCGTTTAATTATTCACGCCCAGGGCACAATCAATAATTTAATACGCCCCTTACGTCTATTATTTCTGGTTTGAATTATATTTAATAGGACGTAATTCAATATCTCCCTGCTTAAAGAATTAACTGGGGAAGATTTTCAACATCTAATTAACTACCGTGACACTGATATTTGCGCCGAAAACATTGTTGTCCTTCATTTTCATTTTGAAATTTGTATATATATTTGTAGCTTCTGTCCGTGATTTCATTCGCGACCCTTTCTTAGGTATATTTTATTGACTTTATTTCAAGACTAGCTGGTGCCCGCGACTTCTTTCGCGTTGAAAGAGAAAAAAGTAGGTAGCCTATAGTGTGTCCTGTACGTCTAAATGTTTATCTACCAAGTTTCTTGAAAATCAGTTAATTCGTTTAAGAGTTATGGCGGAACATACATACATACATACATACAACATACAATACCTACACTTTCAGACTTATTATTAGTATTGATTGATGACAAATTAATC
This sequence comes from Synanthedon vespiformis, assembly GCA_918317495.1. Lineage (NCBI taxonomy): Eukaryota > Metazoa > Arthropoda > Insecta > Lepidoptera > Sesiidae > Synanthedon > Synanthedon vespiformis. Next base: position 5,206,227 of record OU906951.1, on the reverse strand, counting down.
GGTAACATTTTTTTTCTGAATGGAATAGGAAACTGTGAGGTTATTCATGAAGACTAGGAAAGAGCAACAAATGATACATTTTGTTTTTATATTTATTAGCTTTTTCTCGCGACTTCATCCGCGCCCCTTTTTCTTAGGTGTTGAAACATGTATTAAATTTTTATTACTGTCATAGTTTTTCCAGGCATTGGATTTAATTTTTATATGATTCCTCAGCGAACAGGACTTTCTTCTGGATGAAAGATACCCTATGTTTTTTTTAATGTATTCGCGGCAACGTGTATGCAAAATTTTATGTTAATCTGATTTCACGCCTTAACTATTCAACAATAGTTAAGGCGTGAAAAGGTAATAGTTGGAATTTTTTTGTTCTATCGTAAAACTAATAGTAAAACTGTTTGGATTAACACTAACAGACAGACAGAGTTACTTTCAGATTTATAATTCACATTCATAACTTTATTCATTAGTAGGAAAGTAGGGATTGGTTAGGATAAACTCTCGATACGGAACTTTAAATTAAGTTTAAGCAATTAAATAAGTGTTTAAGAACATATTATAAAAACTTTGAAAAATATAGAGCCACAATTATTTTAAAATCAACGTTGGCGCACAAGATAAACTCTTACATGTTTGTTTACATTCTTGTTAAACATAAACAATCTTATGAGAACGGTAACAAGGTTCACAAACTTACATAACTTCTTAACACTCTATTGTGGATGTGTAAACATAATATACCATGAAAATATAACATAACATAATTATTATGTCTTAATATTTTAAAAAAATATTTCCCAATTTATAAATCGTATTATACGATTTTTAAGTAGTTAAATCCAAAATCCTATAAATTATATACGGTTACTACAAAATAAATTAGGAACTAATTACAAATGTTTAGTTAGGTACACGCAGTGTTTCAACTTTGGTGATGTTAAATGGAAATATTAGTAACTTGGTTATTATCTTAATCCCATTATTCAGTTTGCTTAGTCTTGTCAATGTTAAATTGGGGTAAACAAAAGTGTTCCGAACGGTTGTGGGTCGATTCGTTGCCGCCCTATTAATATTTACCAATGCTCAGACTGTTACCACTCTTCATATTAAGTTACTGATACTAAGTATTCAAATTGGAAACTTGAACTTTTCCGGTGGCCTTTTTAAATTTCATGTATTTTTAACGTAGCTTCAGCCGCGGCTTTTTCCGCTAAAGCTGAGCAACTGTTGATCACATTGTAACATTGTAAGTCCTTCCTTTATTATGTAAGTACACCGGCTTTTATTGTGTGCTGTTAATTTCGTTTTATGTACACAATAGGTATACACAGACAACACTTTAATTAAGGGTTACACTTTCCGATTCAAAATTCCTTTATAAATTTAAAACACTTAAGTTAAGTTACATAACAAATACATATTATAAAGAGGTAAAGTTTTTATGTTCGATCTTCGACATCGGTAAATCTTCGAAACTAACTCATCCGATTTAAAATACATAGGCTAATTAATCTAAGCGGGCGAAGCCGCGGGCACAAGCTTTCTAAATATGAAGATCCAACGTTTGGGAAAACGTGGGGAATAGTGAGGCGTCAATGTATAAGGCGTTATATTGCTTTGCATATTTTGTCCAGCGTAACGGGAAACAGGATTTTCTTTTTCAACGCGGACGAAGTCGCGGAAAAAAGCTAGTATAATTATAAAAACATTTTTTATAAAATCATTTTTTGCTCTTTGACACCAGTTCGTTAAAATCTTCATGAATAGTCTCACTGTTTCCTATCTTGTAATTTTATAGCGCTCTACGTTGACATCATTTACATTATTTATGTCACTCATTACTTTTTGTATTGTCTTCTCACTATATAATCAGTGGCTTTTATGTATTGTGTACGATGATTTACTATGTAATTTAGTTTATCAACAACACATAACACTAACGTAAAGAGGAGTTGGTATTAATATCATTAATAACAGTTGTTTAAGCATACTTCCTAATATTGTTGAGATTTGATTGATCTATAAAACTTGGTACACTTGGAATGATTTCAAAATGTGTATATTTATCGTAAAATAACTATTTAACGTCAGCGTTTTGTACTAAAACTCAGTGCCTAGGTTGTAAATTAAGGCATTAAAAAGATGTACATTATACATTCAAATTAAATTTTACTCTCTATCTGACATAGTATCATCAAATATTATTTAAAGTTAATTTCTATTATAAATGAGGCCAAACACTGTTCATACTGAGATTATGTTAAAAAAGTAGATTATAAAAAAAATTCATTTACATGCCAAATTTCATCCAAATCGGTTCATCCAAGAACTTGTAACAAATATACATACATCCGTCATCCATACATTTTTATAATATTAGTAGGATTGACTGTCGCTATCACACACTTTGCCTTGCTTATCGCGAACTAGATTTCTTCTTCAATCAATCGATCATATTACTAATAATAAATCTGTAAGTGTAGGTATTGTATGTATGTATGTTCCTCCATAACTTTTAAACGATTAAAGACGTATGGGACACACGATAGGCCTACTTTTTTTCTTTTCAACGCGGACGAAGTCGCAAGCACCAGCTAGTACTATATAAAAATCGATCATTGTACATAATTATTTGATTTTGTTATTTAATTATCGCTCGCTTTTCGGTGGGTTTAGGGGTCGCATAACTCGAGCCCTTTATTTTGGAAATAATGTTGGTATATGCGACCCATTTTACCACTGCCACTTTTAGGAAGTGTAAACAATCCCGCGGGCAGAGGCGCAGAGGGCGAGCCACCTCCTACCTCTTCCCTTTGACGAATAGTTTGCCTATAAGTACATATGTGAATTAAAATATAAGCGTGTATTGATATTTTCATTCATATTATAATAAGTAAGACAACTTATAAATGAGCCGTTTTAAAGACGTAGAACGTTTTAAAAGAGGTCACTCACTGTAATATTTCTTCCTATGGCTATACCAACATTTTAAATCGTAATATAAATTAGGTGTACTTATATTGGATACCAACTATTTTGACTTGAAAATGTACCTACCTACCATTTATACATACCTACTAAAAAATATTATTAATCGGAATAAAGAATTATGTAATAAAACCTTTTAGAATATTAAAGCAAAAAAAATATAAAGGAATCACACTTTATAGTGTGACTGTATCGTATCGATAGAAATTAAATTAATTTCCAATAATTGTCCCAAGAAAGTTACGTTAGGGAAGAAAGCCACACTTTGCTTCTTGGTGGCACTGAACAAACTTTTAACAAATAAGTTAGTTGTAGTTAACTAATCTGTAACACCTTTAACAACTACTGCAGCGTTAAGTTGAAAATCTCAACTCTCAGTCTTAACTACAACATTAAGATGAATTCACAATTTTATATGTATAAGGTCCTATGTTATATTATGCTGGAGTAGAACCATAATATACAAAACAGTTACGATTTTACTTCTCTTGTGATTTATATAGTAAATGAAGTCTTTTACTCATACGGTTAAATGTGCCTTAAGTGTTTCAGAGACTTATTTTTAAAGAAGTAATCGGCCAGTAAATACCTAATAAGTGTAAACGTCAGCTTACACCGAAAAGCGACGCGATGCGCCTCGCTACTTCGCGTCACGATACGTCTCACGACATCGAGCTGCGTATACCATCCCAGGCTTATCTAAATGCCTCTGGTGAGCAACAGGCGAAAAATGCAAAAAAAATGTGCAATATCACACTAAATACTTAATTTTAGTTATTGTCCGTAAGAGGCAGCACCGTTCGTTTATGCAAACCACACTAGTGTTATGAACTACATGATACCAAAAACACTATTTAGTGCGATATTGCACAAATTTTTCGCCTGTCGCTCAGCAGAGGCATTTAGATAAGCCTGCCGATACGCAGCGGCCTGTCGCAGCGCCTCGAGATGAAGTGTGAACTCTTCTTTAACGTAGCTTTAGGATGCGCCTCGGGGCCTCGTGCTGCATACCGTTATGTCGTAAACGTAATACGCAACGTGAAGCATAATGCCTTTTCAGACATCTACACGTTGCGCCTCATCGCGTTTCGGTGTGAACTGACGCAACAATGTTGTTTAAAATAAGAAATGCTTACCGTAATCATCGTGTTGGAGTTGTGGACTGCCCTCTTGAAGGGCATAGTCGGCTTCGTCTAGGGGCGCCGCCGTGCGCGCCCCGCACCAGGGCACGCAGCAACGGAACACCCCTCCTCCGACCACCTTGGAGCCGTGCGCGCCCTCCGAGCCAATGCGCTCGCGCAACCGTCCGCGCCACACGGACTAGCGTACGCGAACACACATGCGCACAACTCACACACGCGAAACACCATGCGTCTATAATCACACCACTCTTTTACTTCGTTTTATTAATTTTCCACCAATTGATACACGTAAACGTAACACTTTGAATATAAAACAATGAAGATCTAAATCAGTCTTGGAAATAAACTTATGCGATATGTCAGTCGACTAATTAATTTATTTTCCTCGTGTATTAAAGAAGGGTTAGGGGGAGAAGTAGAATACTGTTTTTATTAATCCATGTTCTATAATACATAATGTAATTGTCACGTATATACAACTTCGTAGTACACCGTCATTGTTAACCATTGTATCAATTTAACCCATTGTAGATGGTCCTATAAAGATTAAATTTTAATATCAATGCTATCGATTCACTCGTACTCGGTATATTAATTGGAAATTTGTATATACGAAAGTTACAGTAAAATGAAACTACAATAAGAGATATTATGATTATTCAATAAAAGTAAACCGGATGAACCGGGCGAGCGTCCAATATTAACTGTACCTACTCAATTAAGTTAAAATGGTAGTTCATTAACAAAAATGTTAAGTTTTATTCTTGTGTAGATAAAGTTTTATACATAATTTTTAAGCAAAATGTTCCGTTGTTTTTGTATGAAACGCTATTTGAACAATGAGGCCTATAAGGATGAGACAAACGACAATAACTTTTAATTAGATATAAAATGAATAGCTTAAATTTCCAATTTTGGTCACCGTCCGTTGCCAACGGGAACTGCTTACCAATTCCATACTAAGTTATTCCATAATTACTCGTTAGTTTATAATCATAGCAATACATTAACATGATATTTCTGAGATATAATATGAAGGTTTGGAGGGAACCAAAAAACTGAAATTAATTTTTATCTAGTACAATATGAGTACAAATAATTACTAAACTGTACAGAATTTGCGACATTTTAGCATGTTGATTTTATAATTATTAACAAAAAGCCATTAACGTGTTTAAAAACATTCTAACTAAAATATATATTTAAAATTGGGTGGTCAAAGCTACCATCTATTAAGGTTTTTCTAAAATATCGGAATCGCTGGCGTATGTTTTATTATTTTCGCGACTTCCATAGGTGCCGCGAATGTCTTGCGTCACATTCTGTCTTCGGTTATTCGCATTTAGTTGAGACAACAAATTTTCCCAAATACCTCTATTACTGACTTCACTCGTTCATAAAGGATGGCCTTAATAAGGAGCAGTAGCACTACCATGAGTTGCTATCGAAATATTACGTTAGTTTACTTATGTCGATAACGAACCTTTCACCCTTCAATGTGCTAGTGAATGATTTTACTACTAACGTTACGGTATTTCTCGAGAGCATCAGTCAAATTTGTAACTCATGGTACCGATTTTGTATAGAAATGTCAAGTTAAACGTTAGTCGGTAATGGTCGCTAGCGACTACATTCGATAGGTTTTTTACTTATGCAACTCATGTTACTGGTTTTAGTTCTTTGGTGACCGCTAGAGGCGCTGTACAATTTTTCATAAAAATATTTTACGTTCTCGTTCATCTCTCGCTAGCGATTTCGACAAACTCATGGTAGTGCTACAGAGGTGCTATCGTCACATTAACTATTAAACTTGACCTAAGAAATAAGAACTTTACAGCCTTTTCATTTACTTTTAAGTTAAAGACACTCGTATTGTATATTATATTATATAGGTACTAAAACAAACACAACTTTATTGTTTATATTTGAACACATACAATTTAATATGGATTCTCGGTTATTTGATATTATTGGATTTGTGAGATTAACCTATCGTTTACTCGTAATCTGGCTTTCCCACAATCGCCGAAATGTGATTGACAAATACACGTAGTATTTGGGAAATGTTAGAGATTTTATGTAGCAATTCTCAAGAGAATATTCAGTCTATATTTATAAGGGACTGTAGAAATATTTGTATAGGTCATAGGTAAATATAAGCCTATTATTAGAGTAGCTTTAAGGTCATGGGACCAACTTACTGGTCTGGATGTACAATATGCAATGTATAATAATTTAAATAAATTTTGACAATATAACTATAACTACTGAAACTTGTTTCACATTTCATTCCAATATTCCTAAAATGTCTCTAGAGACTGTGTTTAGTGTCATATTCATTCATCATTCATAGAATTGATATAAATAAATTTAAAAAAAAATATTTCACATCCAAATTAAATGGTTATTGACCATGAATAAAAAAAAATGTAATATTTTTTTTGAAGAAAATTAATATAATGTAATATTATATTAATTTTGTAAAGGAGATCAGATAATCTATTTATTTTCTTTTTAATACTTGAAGTTATACCATTAGGTTGTAGATTTTATTGGGAAAATATCGTGTAATTTGGCAATGATATTCCATAGATATTTAAATTTTAAAGTATTAGAAAAAAATACCGTGCATTTCCAAAAAAAATTAAAAATTACGATGTGAATTTTATAAATCTGAAATATTCTCTGAATTACTGTAATTAAGAAAGAGTTTTATCACCAAAATTTCAAAAGTGTTTATTAAAAAATGACCTGCTTTTAAATAGTGTCCTTTTCTATTAACATTTACAATTAAAAAGTATTGCAACTTGTACATACAACGTTTTTTTTAATGCGTATAACAACAACAAGTAGGGAATATTTACTAAGCTAACCTAAATTGAATATGAAAGCTGCTACGTCATAAATTCTACACCCGCGCTCATTTTATTTGCCAGCCAAGCCCAATGAGACTGCGCGGTATATTGCTGGTTTTGATATATCTACGGAATTACATCAGTCATATCCAATCTACACCCGACACGTCGCGGCCTGGTGTATCAAATAGAGCCAATTAACGTCTATTTACGTGTACGCTTTTGAGTAAGGAACCCAACTTAAAAGTAATATTACTGAAACAAGTAAGTTTCAAACGCGCTAGAGTATTTGGGATCTAATATAGATAAGGAAGTTTAGTATTATGTATATTAAATGATTGATTATGGGTAAGCAATGATAATGATAAAATTTTGGAGGAGGCCTATGTCCAGCAGTGGACGTCCTACGGCTGAGATAATGATGATGATGATGATGATGAATGATAATGGCATTTAATCGATGAATAGTAGCTGAATAAGCAACAAGAAGCCCATAGTGTTATAATAGCCCAAATATAATTCAATACAGCATTTGCCTATCTTGTCAGCTCTAATACCCTTATAACAAAGCTTTAAACTGAATAATTTGTGAATTTCATACTATTATCTGGCCTATGTGTTGCCTGGGATAGGCTATACTTTATAAAGTTACGCGGGCAAACATACAACACTTTTCTGTTGTTCTGTCTGTTGCCTACACATATGTTCTGAATTCATGTAAACAAATTGGGATTGTATTCAGTTATCAATAATGCACGAAAAATAAGATAAAATAGAAAACGAAAGCTATCGATTGATTGCAGCCAGTGTTTTTATTTATTTAGTGTGCGCGGAACAATAAAGTTGAATAATTGATGTACGATGTACATACGAGTCTATAAGGAATTGTGAGTGGCGATCGGTACAATCAATTACATCTAGTTGTGCGGTCACCAGGTTCAATTGTAGTCATTTTTGTACTCGTCAAAGCTAACTGGGTAATGATACTCATACTCTAGTCCAGGGCCACCGTTCTTAGCTTACTAGCTACCAATAGAGGCAGACAGGTAATGGAAAAAATTCAAGAATTAAACTGGAAGACCTAAAGTCCGTGTAGCATTTATTAGTGTACTTTAAGTAATTCTTAATTCTTCAATACTATTAATTAATTTAATGTTATTTTAATTTAATATAATTCAAATTTAATGCTTCAAATGTAAAATATTCTTTTAAAATGTTACATTTATTCGGACATTTTTCTATACTTACTTAGATTCTATTACTTCTATACAAAGATTAATGCATTTCTTAACACATTGATGACTGAAGATTAAAATTTAAATGTTATTATTTTAATGTATTTAAATGTATTAACATGAGCACAAAATATATTTGTTTATTTATTTGCATTGTATTTATTTATTAATATTGTAATGAAATTTGTAAAAGATAATGTATGTGTAACATATAAAGGTATTTTGTAGTGACAAGTATATTTATAAGTATGTCACTAGGTACATACTTCGTTATATGACGTTACGGTGACACTTTACCGTAACGTCATATAACGAAGTTGTGAAATTGTTCACAGCTACGTTATAATTCAAAATAGGAATTCAGAAATAAGACAATAACAAAATAGAATATAAATTTTAAAAGATAAATTTTCAACTAATTAAAGATTTGATAGCTTATGAACGCCTGATTTAAGCGCTATTTTGTCATTTATTTATTTTAATTTTAATTTGGATTACATTTTTATAGTATAACAAGCAAAAAATATAAAAAAATTAACTTAAAAATTTACTTAGACCTTAGAATATTACATTCTGTGTTAATAAATAAAATACAGAAGATGAATTTAGGACCTATCAACCGTAGCATAAAACATGAACATTTCCTAATTCCTCGACGAATTCAATTAATTCGGCGACTGGAAGCCGGCAAAGTCATGATTATTATCAGAGACAATGAATGAAACCTTATATTAGGTAAATAATACTCATCCAATAAAGTGGTGTCCAAAGTGCTCTAGATATGATGCTAATAAGTGCTCTTTTTGAAAATACTGATTACACACTCTTTACTGGTAATTTTTTTAAATTTCACTGTGGAATCACTGTAAGTAGGTGTGTGAAACTATACTAATATTATAAAGAGAAAAAAATTGTTTGGAGGTAATGAATAAACTCAAAAACTACTGGACCGATTTAAAAAATTCTTTCACCTATAAAAAGCTACATTATCGGCTAGTAACATAGAGTACATTTTCTAAAGTTACGCGGACGAAGTCGCGTACAACAGCTTGTTAACAATAAACCTAATATACACCTGCCTACTTACTTCCTTAGACGCAATTTAATCAACAGGTTGTTTAGGAATTACGCCTACGTAGGTACATTAAAATACATACAATATTCACGTGTTCCATTTTAACATGATATCGATCTAACTTTTTTTAATTCTAGAAATGGATGTGTACTTTGATAATGAAGATACTGTGAAACAACAATTACGACATTATTTTCCATTTATAGCAAAACATAATAAATAAATAAACATGATCAATACAGTATAGATATCAATCATTAATCTATACTAATATTAGAAAGAGATTTGTATTTTTGTTTGTAATGAATAGACTCAAAAACTACTGCACCGATTTTAAAAAATATTTCACCTATAGGTATAGAAAACTAGATTTATCAGCGACTAACGTAGGCAACCGAACGTTATATTAACGTTTTTATAAAGTTAACCGAACGCAGTCCTCCTACAGCTAGAGTAATTAATAATGATTAGATTTTTGATACTGCACAGACTTTTTGATCGACGTAGCAAATTCTTTATTGAATATAAGAGCTCGTGTACGGAAAACTGTGTAAGAATAAGATTTTCGTGTTTCCGGAGACCTTGACAATGTTGTCATACGCGTAATGAATTAGTTTTTATACATTACGCAGGCAACGGAACGGCGAAGCGCTAATGCATGTTTATTACTGCGTGATATTCTGATTAAACTGTTATCTCGCGAACGCGTCGTAACACGCTAACGGGCATCCAACGAGTATTTAGGTCGTATGCCATGTTTGGATATTGTGTGACTGAAAAATGCAAGACTCACCAACCAACGAGTTTTAATCTTAAACGCGTTTGAGCACTAGAGTGAAACGATAGCATCAATTCAATAGAATATCATTATTTGTACCTTATTTTAGGTGTTTTTTTTTTTTTAATTAAATCCAAATATTTTTATTTCGCATGAAACTCAGATACACAGAGACACAAACAATGCCCCAGTGGCACACTGCACTACACTAGATACTATATCTCGCGCAATAGATTGAGCGGACCGTGTCGGGGCGTGGGGCCCGACTAGCTTGCGGAGCTGACGGTAAAGGCAGATGTTCAGCGGTGCATCTCATACGGTATACCACATGACGCGCGTAGAGCGAGCCGGCACGCTACAGAGCGGCCCCAAGCGTCGCGACGGCCGATGGACCGCGACTGGGGCGCCGCCGCACACCGCTACCTAACCCGCCGAGCGAGCAAGACAGCCATACACTCTACAGCTGCGCGCCTGACCTACGAAACTAGCCCTTGAACCCACCACCTTGATTCCCAATTACCTTGTGCAGGCACAGTCACTTATGTTATTGTGAAAACGCAAAAGGGTTTTCACCTCTCGTAGCGTCCGCTTTCCCTTGAACAGTGAACGTAGCCGCTAGAGATGTAGATGCTGCGTAGCCGTTCCTATAGGCCGTTCGTTCGGCTGTTATGTCACTATTGAGCGCGCCTCTGTCTTGTTGTTTAACCGTGAATGTGCTCAAACCGTGCACTCATTTAAGCCATTAGCAATTTTGTTGAGCCGGTGGAAAAACTTGAAATTTTCGTATCGATTCAAAGTAAGCGAAAGCCTACTGTGGTTTTTGCATGTTCACCTTGACATTTAAGATTATGTTATAACAATTCCTTTTCGCGTACAAAGCTGTAAAAGTTATGACTTAATCACGAGTCTGAACTCTCTTGAATGTACTATTTTATAATCATGTATTATAACAAATTTTTATGAGACTAAAACAGAGATTCTTGATATATAAGATATTGTACTTGATCGCTCGTGACATTTTAGTAGAATAATCTGTATTTAATTATAAAAGATATGATTGATTTTACGTTTATATAATCAAAAAATATAATAATATTATGCGACCAACAGAAACTCACTCCAGACCTATCCGAAAGATCCCTGCAAATAGCGCGATCTGTTGAATGGTTTCCGAGCTTATCGATTATAAAGAGACAATATTTCCTTTTTGCCAAGTGCCAAAAACTAGTATTTGCCCACGACTTCGTCCGCGTCCGATCATTACCAAACTTCACAGGAACACCCGCTGGACTAATTTAAAGATTGTCTGAAAGTTTCATCAAAATCGGTTCAGCGATTTTGGAGTCCATAGGAGACATACATATATATACACATCACTTTTTTATATTAAAAGATATAGGTACTTGACCGCTTCTTCTAACATTTAATTTTCTGCGTGACATAAAAGTGGCCAGATCCAGAAACTCTGTATGCTATCACGTAAGTGTACGATGTATGTACATATACACGTATAAATCATTAGATCTACATGTTACGTAAATTCATTCATGTACAGTACATATTTACATAAAATCCGCTTTTCTAGTTCATGCCGGATTCGTAGTTTGTTGGATAGCGATGTATACATTTCTCAGGTGCATAATTCACTAGATTGAATCACATGCCTTGATACACTTCACGTGGAATAGATAGTGGAAGTGGAGAAGCACTATCACCGCTCAGCTCTCTCATCGCGGCCGTCAATTCGCATTGCAAGCCAAATCGATCACTATTTATAACTGAGATCGAACGCGTGCTAGCATCAGCTCCAAAACGATCACTTTCATTATAACAAATTGAATGAAATGTTGCCTATATATAATGTGTACGTTGTGCTCTGATTCTCACGAAAGACGTGGTTACGCACATATGCATTTCAGACGTTGTAACGATAAATCAATGAGTACAATGACTTAATTTCATTAATGAAAAAAATACATATTTCTTTTTTTAAAAAACAATTATTATACATAATATATATTTTCTGCCAACAATTCCAGTTGATGTGGTAGACTACCGTCGCCTATAACACAAGCGACGTCACAGGTGCTACAAGATAGTAATATTAAGGGGAAGTAATGGGAAAATGAACTATGGCATCCCTTACTCACTCACCAAAACACAACAGCACACGTGCTGTTATTTTTGGATGGTCTTCTCTAAGAGTGTAGTTACTGCCATGCCACCAGACGAGATGACAAATGACTGCGTAACGCAATGTGCCCATATGCCAATATTTCAAATCTTCACTCTTGTTTAAAAAAATGTTAATCTTATACCAACTCGGAATAGTTTCATACTTATCCATTATTATAAAACATAGTCCTCCGCCGCGTCTGTCTTTTTGTCTGTTCGCGATAAACTCAAAAACTACTGCACCGATTTTCATGCTGTTTTCACCAATCGATAGAGTGGTTCTTGAGGAAGGTTTTAGTATATAATTTATAAAGTTACGCGGGCGAAGTCGTGGGCAGCAGCTAGTTTAAAAACAGCATGAAAATCGGTGCAGTAGTTTTTGAGTTTATCGCGAACATACAGACAGACGGACAGACGCGGCGGAGGACTTTGTTTTATAAGATGTAAAGATTTTTCACCAGTAATTAATTAAATAGTTTCAAAACATACTCATTATCTGTAATACTCACACATACAATATTTAGTGAGACATCTGTTTGTTCGGTTGATTATGTTAAGTCTTATAAAATACGTAACGAAATAAACAGTTTTATTTTGTTTAATTTGCATTGTCGTTTTGGGTTTTTCGGACCTAGTAAAAATCTCATATTAAATAAATATTTGTAATTTATTCTGTTACTTAACGGTTACTTTAAGTCTTCTTTAAGTAATTAACAGATAACAATATTGACATAGTTTTGTTCACATTTACCGAGATATATTAGTTCTCTATATTTACTTTTTAAAATTATAATTAACTTTTGTAAATAATAAGTTTCCATTAGTCATTTCATTAGTAAATTACAAATGCTTTCAAAAAAATATCAATAGCCTTCCAGGGTGAAACTTTATTCTCAAACGAATTTTACAGTCTAATTAAAAAATCAATTTAAAAATGTATTTGTTTTAACTAAACTTTCACTTGTAATCAATTTAATTTAATGTTAAACCCATTGCGATAACGAAGCTAATCCTTGTAACCATGCAGGTACCACATCACAGTCGTTGAATCTCAATATTACCACAACGCTTTCATAGTCTAATGGAAAATGAAACCGCAGATTGGATAATTGTACCATATCGTGAATTAGTCTATTATACATTTATTATTACCACCCTTACCCTTTCCACGCAGTACACTCGCTTATTTCAGAACTAAATTGAACAAAAAAAAATTAATTGTGGCATTTCGTAGCCATTGTGCTACCCACCTGGCAGCAGTAACTACAGCTTATAAAATACTATCATGAAATAAATGCACAGTCGGCCGCATAAGTCGATTAACACATTCAAAAGTGCAAAAGAACTGAACATATTACTTACTTATTTACTTACTTACTGAAGCTTTTTACGATCGTTTGTACGTGAAGTTTATTTTTTTCTCTCGTCGTGACAACGACTTATTATGGCGCATTGAGTGTTCAGTTGATTTGCACTTTTGAATGTGTGTGTTAATCGATTTATGCGGCCGACTGTACCTATGTTGTGTATCGGTGAGTAAGGAATGCCAGAGACCATTTCCCTATCCCGCTCTAGTCTTTAAACCTATGGCCTATGCAACACCTGTGCGGTTGCTCTTGTTAAAGGTAACTGTAACCACCTACTATCATGTTAACTATCACCCTGTCTGTTGACATTAACAAAAAAAACTATCCTGTTATCTACATATTGTTTCGAAAAAATGTACTTTTTCCATTAAACGGGGTTCAATGTTTTTTTTTTGTGTAACGAAAATTGAAAGTGTCAAACAATTTTATACCAGATTATATCCAATTGTTATGTGTTTATATCAAACACACACAAACGCGCAAGGGGCGTTAAAGGCTTAAAGTGTCACAAAGTATGGGACAGTAAAGTGCTTCGAAATGGTATTTTCAAAAGTCACAAATAATATGTCTCTGCTGTAGGTATCGTACGCCACATAACCTTTGTCTATTAAAAAAAATAATCCGTATTTATTATAGAAGCATTATCGCGACTATTGACGTGTGCGATGATTATCTCAAAGTGAGCATCTATAACGGGAACTGTTTCATATTATGCAGTGACACATACACACGGAAACACTATTAGCATTATTTGGCAACAATACGGAATCTTTAAATAAAACAACCAAAACAACAATTAAATTTCTGACACATTTCGCGGTGAAAACGTTTGCATATGATATCCTTCGTGTCGCACACAACAAATTGGTGACAATGTTACGTTAAGTTCAATTTAAAAAGTAGATGATATATTATATTTGGATTTTTTTTTGTTTTTGATATGTTTTTTGTATTGTTAGGCCTAAAACAGTGCCACAGATTTTTAGTGTGCCTTAGATCTAAGGCTCTAGAAAGAAAATGTAAGGCTTAAGCCTTAGTACATTTCGAGTCTCCAAAATCCATCAATTAAAAAAAAATCAAAACAAACAGTAAATATTTGCACTTGTGATTATAATATGTAGGGAATTTCAGGTAATGTTTGAAAATTTCTCGTTTAGTTACTATACAGCAAGCAATGTTTATATTAAAACTCGCGTTTGGTAAATAACTGTCGCACCTGTGCATCCTGACATAAACCATAAATAATGGCCAGCCATGTTAACGTGCAGTAATGAGTACGATTATTTTCAGCCAACGACTTACGTATAATAACCGACAACATTCCGCGATGTGCTTCTGATTAAAAATATTGACCTCAAATACATATATGACTTCTTTCAACCTTTTCAATCTCGAGTATTTCCAAATTTATAGGGTTTAGAAGTTTATTACTAATTCATATTATACATTAATCGCTGGATGGCATTGCATGAAAACTGTAACATAGATAGATCATTATCCTGGATTAAGGAACTGTGTACTTTCATGAAATATTCCCTGTGACATACTACAACGGATAGCGCAATGGCTGCAGACAATTTATTGGAATTTTTCGGTAATATTTACATCGACAATGTTTGTGTCGATAAGTATATGGAAATTGAGCATAATTTCTACTTAATTTTTTAAATAAAATGCTAATTTATCCCCTCTTCCACTGTTTTCCATCTTAACAAATATTATCCTTTATTATTGCAACCGTAACTGAAAAGGAAAAAATAAAAGGAAATTTCGTTAGATGTTTTCTAAAGAAACAAACGGCGTTCGTTCCTTTGGAGGAACAACGCTGATTATAATAACAATAGCCAAAGTTTGAGAACGATCAAACCTATTCAGTTTCTTAATTTTGTTTCCAGCAGCGAGCGCTCAGTGGGGAGTCAACGGGAGTATAGGGCACACGGTATTCGCCTTCCACAAAACGTGAAGGATAAAGTAATAAACAAAATGCCTTTATACTTCATAACTCGTTTATAAAGCACAATAAAAAGAAGCCTTTAATTAAATTTACTCGGTTCAAAAGTTACATAGTTATTTATATTTTAGTTATAGTTAGTTAAGTAATTAATTACGAAGTAAATTCACAAGTCATAACTAATATTTAATCATTTATTTAACACGATATCTACCTTAAATTTTAATGTAAACAGCTGACCGAGCTAAACTAGCAAATATTGGCATTATAACTTCTTCTCATAATTAAAAAATAATAACAAAAATATAGGTTGTAAATATTATGTAGATATTAAATATTATGACATGTAAAAAATATTATTTGTTATTTTGAGTAAAGGTCACAATGCTCAGTGCAAAGGAGATGCAAACTATTTCTGGGAAAGTGTTTTAAATCATATAATTATAGCCCAAAATATTTAATACATATTTAGTTTTGTATCCTGTATTTTCAATTTCGTTATAAATTTCGCTACAAAAATCCTACGACATAATATTGTAACCGAATGACGTTGTCTTTGACAGCGGTGATGTTGCGAACAAGTGACGTCATGCACTTTAACTGATGTTCGTTTTCACGTGACTTGAGAGTTATTTAATTACATTAATTACTTACATTTTTATTATTAAATAAAAAATTTATTCCTTTACTTCTTTTTCTGTTTTTAAGGTATAATCTACTGTGGAAACTACCGTTTCACGGAAATACTATATTTTATTTGAATATAGTCAACATCCTTATTGAATTTAAGAAAAATAATCTAGAAGTCTAATTTCATTAATTTATCGCTCAGATTATATAAATTGTACCATACAACAGAGACGTTCACCTGCCTCCGCCTGATAAGCTGTGAAGCTACCTCACTCAACAAGTGCCACGTCACTCCGAAAAATAAGCAAGGCTTTTAAATACATTCAATTAAGGGTATGCTTACAGAAGACCATTGCATATTAACAGCTAGTTTATACTACAAATGTATATAAATATATATAAATGTATTATATGTATTACATTAATATTTCCCTAAAAGGCTCAGTAGTCCGATGGTTAACAAACATGTGTTATCATCGGACTAAAAGTTTCAGTAGTCCGACAATTTAAATCATCGGACTACTGAGACGAAAAAGTCTCATTAGTCCGATCATCGGACTATGTAGTCGGACTACTGATACTAAGGCGTTAATTCCGAATAAAATTAAATTAAACTAAAATCTAAAAATAAATAAGCCTAACTGGACCATCAAGTGGGCCGTCAACCTATCTGTCGTCGACCTTAACATAAAAAAAAAGCCTAAAAAATATCTAAAAAAATTGGGCGCCCGCGGCATGGTGCCGAGGATACTGGCAGCATTTCCTCGCCTGTATTGCAATGCGTTGTTTGAGGATTTATTTATATGTACTAACTTTATATGTAAAGAAATATATTCCTAACATTCTGACATTTTTTGTGTTAAGTATATTCTGATATTTAACGTTTTTTTTACTGTAAACTATTCTAATCATGAAAGACTTTTCTAATATAGCTATTTTTTTGCACCAAATGCGGTAATGCTGTGATGCTATTACATTTGTGATCTTGTTATATGTAAACCCATAATGACCAATAATGACAAAGATTAAGAAAGAATATAAATGACAAGGGTACCAATACCACGGTACTATTACAAAGGTTTACTTTATAGTACCTAAAGTTTACAGTATCCTCTATAAAGTTCGCTGCCTCTATATTATTTGTCAACTGAAACGAGAAGTGGTTCGTAAGAAAATTGCAATGCAAGAAAATTCGTAATGCAAATATTTCAACCATTACCGCTTAGTTGCATAACCAATGTACAGTCGGCCGCATAAGTCGATTAACACATGCAAAAGTGCAAAACAACTGAACACTCAACTTATTTACTCACTCACTTACTTACTAAAGCTTTTTACGATCGTTTGTACGTGAAGTTTATTTTGTTCTCTAGTCGTGACAACGACTTATGGCGCGTTGAGTGTTTAGTTGTTTTGCACTTTTGAATGTGTTAATCAACTTTTGCGGCCGACTGTACCAATGAACTATTCGCATTTTAGGAATCCCACCAAAAGTAATAAATAAATAGCCCAGACTCAAGACACCTATAATTGGTGTGCTAAGCCTATAGTTGCTTACTTTGGAAATATGTTAAGGCTTACCAAATCTATAAATATAATTATGTACAAATAACGTTATGTAATACAAAAATATATGAATATTTAATAAAGCCTCAAAGATTACTAATGAATACTACTAAATGAATAATTTCAAACACAAACCTAAAAAGACTGTTTTCAGTCTTATTTCAGTTAATCTGTTCCTCCGGATGTCTTACCTGCAACAACAATTTAAAAATTAATATCATAAAGCTTCGCAGGGATTTAAAAATAAAATTTTATTCATAGGATTAATTTTGTTTTCTTGAGTAATATAGAAATTATTCGAGTATTTTCTCTAAGCAATATTGCGAGTAATGTAGCAAAAATCTAACAAAAATAATAAAACAGCGAACAAGGTTAGAGACTAAACGAAGTTGCTTCTTCAGGCTTATAAGCTCTTAACGCATGCCATCCCTTGTTTGTACGAGATACGAAATCGTCAGTGACATTGTTGCTTTAAACCACAAGTTCCCAAAGTGGAATATGAGGACAGGGAGAGATCTATCTCTATACAAAAGTACAAAACCTTTTTTTATGATAAATTGGTCATACAGGCTGACTGTCTACTTGATGATAGGTGGCTACTGTCGACTACAACCAGCCTTATGTAAAAAAAATATTATAAATTTATGTAAAGTTATAATTTATTTGACGATAAAATACGTATTGAATTACATCTTTTTTTTTTTTTTCAAATAAAGTAAAATTATTTTTATATTAATTATATAAACGTCGCAGCACAAAATACGAATACGACCGACGCAAAAACTGGGTGTTATAAGTTTGTCGCAGTACGTTTCCGCTCAGAACATCAGATGTTATCTTATACCTTTAATATCGTTCCTATGTTGCACTAAAAAACAACATTTAAATAAACACATTTTTCAATATTATTAATAGACAACTACTATGACAAGGCTATTTACAAATTCGACACCTGTCTATTATTATTTAATCAAACCGCTAAATCTGAAACTATTTATAATGTACTATCAGAGTCAGAGTTGAGTTGAGAAAAGTTTGAGAACTCCTGTTTTATACGAAACCTGTTAGTGTTAGTGCTTGTAATCTTCTCAGAACATAAAAGATTTAGAATCAGAAATAGAAAGGAGAGAAATCAAAGTAAAAGGGAGATTTGATCTGTCAGAATGACGATTTGACTCGTGACCTTTATTATCCATAAAGGTCGGCCTATGGCTAAAAGGTTAGTGGTTTCTGAGTCAGCGATCTTATGTTTGATCCTATTCTAGTAAGAATGGTAAGTAAGATTTAGTACCACCTCGATTTGCGGTTTCACTCTTCAATATAGATCACCTATAGAGCGATAATTAAGTGAATTAAGGTGATGAGTGATGACGTCCAGGTGCAAATTAAGCAAACGTACTGACTCGGCCCAAAATAACTCCGTTGGCTACGCGTTACGAGTTACGAACTTGATTACTAATGAAACAATATGTACGTGTATATGCATTTCGGTTTAACCAAATCATTAGATGTATCTCCAAATGGAAGAGCATTTGGAATAATTAAATATTTAATTTAATTTAATTTAATGTTCTTGAAATTTAATGTAGTTTCTTCGCTTTCAATACGACATATGACTATACTTCGCTTCATCACCTGACTAAGAATTACCTAATATTCAACAGTACCTTAAATTTCGTAAGAACTGTTAACACATTGTATAACAACAATTTTGATTGTGTGTTTTGCGAAACGATTTCAATGACAGTTTGGATTATCTTTGAAATGATCTCCCAATACACAGTATCAAAATAAAAGCAAATTTCTAATATATAAGTGATGAGAGTTACCCCGGATTCGCACTAAAGTAAATAATGTGTGTTTGACATAGGTATTGACTACAAAAATTCATTTTTTGCTGCAAATTAGGTATATACATCAAGCTTTCTCGTTTATAACTCTTTCCATGGTGAAAACAGATGTGCGCTGTGGAAAACACAGTATTCCAACACAGTATTCTGTGGAGTTTTCTTTATAATTTTATAATTTGTAAAGTAATTCAAATACGCACAAAGCTACTGGGAGATATTCTCCAGATTTATGCTTAAACTATAAGCTTGTTATACTAGTTAAGACTTAAGCAGAATAATTATTAACAGTTACAACTCTTTTCGGGTAATTTTAATTTGCGCTACAAGCATTTAGTGATAGTACTAATAAAATTGTCACACAAGTATTTAGACATAACTATTTTGTGGCTTCCATTGACGTCATATTGGAGGCATGTTTATAATAGAAGGAAACATATTAAATTGATCAATAAACTGGCTTTCGTCATATAGCACACTGATTAGCATTAATAAATTAATTCTGAGATCTTACGGACACACAAAGTTGCAGTGACATTTCTACGTAAGTACCATCTTCATACATCACATTTAATAAGCCTGTAGACTTTATAGAGATCTATTTTAAAAGCCGAAAATCCTTTGTGACACATAATCATGTCATACCTTGTTACGAATAGTAATAACTAATTACCATAAGCCCGTACAAATGTTGGTAGTATCAGGACATGGTAGTCAGATATTATTCACTCTGCCGTTTTTTTTTATAATAAAAAACTCCAGTTCTTATTTCTCGATTTAAAACTTATTTTTTTTTTTTTTTTCAATTTAAGAACTAAACTAAATAAACTGTCAACTAAACTTTTTCCAACTTAAATAATGGAATTAAAACATCAATTTATTCAATGTAAATGTAAATATTAAACTAAAAATTTTATCAAAAATATAATATATATATTTATATATATATATATATATAAATAATTTTATAAAAATGATTATTTAATCATTTTTATGCTATTGTGAGACATGTTCTAATTTTGCTTCTTGTTAAGATAATTAAAGTCTATATTAAAGACATAAATTAGTGCCTATAATTAACTAGAAACTATTAAAAGTATTATTAAAATACATATATTTAATAAAAATATTTTAATAGATACATTCAAAATTAACTAAATTAATGTACGTTGAATTTTCGGTTCGAGCAATAACATAAAATCATCTGGTATTTACCATGCCCATAATTATTTGGAAAAGCATGGGCATGGTATTTACCATGCCCATGCTTTTATTTGAATATGTATTACAGTACATTACTGACAGAGACTCATGAACATAAAGAGAAATCCCTTCGAGCTCATAAGCGATTATTTACTAAAGCTTTACTGTTTGCCAGGCGAGTATATTAATATGAAATATGTTTTGAGGCGCATATATTTGAACATCATTCGCGACAATGAGCACCTTCACTGGTGAATTAATGTATTTTATCATACCACATAATACAAATATGAGAGTGATATTAGTATGTGCGAAAATTCATGAAAAAATATTTTGCTTGGGTAGAGAACAAAATGGGTTCATTTGTCCGACGGATACACGAGGTTGATTTCTGATGGTAAATAATATAAAGAATTTAATCCAGTTTCATATTGAATACGAAAAAATGAGGCGCGCTGTTGCTAATTGCAGCGAATGCATTTCTATAATAATTATAGTTGTGCATAAATTTACAGATAAGCAGAACAGAACAGATTTACTTCATTTCATAAAAGAAATTATGTAATTCAACACGTATTTTATCAAATAGATCATAACCACAAAAGTCTGCCCGAAAATTATTGCTTGTAGGCGACGGTAACCACATACCATCAAGTTGACCGTCAGCCTATCTGACCAATTTAACATAAGAAAAAGATTTCTTATGTAAAATTGGTCAGATAGGTAGAACACAAGATATTATAGACTTACTTTTTTATTATAGAAATAGACCTTTGCCTGTCCTTATATACTACTTTGGGAACCTGTGGTTATAAGCAACTCGTTAAATTTAATAAAATAAGGCGACAGACAAATAGGTAATTAACTTATTTTATTAAATTTAACGAAATTCTGGCATTTAATTTATCAATTCGCATAAAGTCATGCAAGAAATGTCTTTGTGTTCGAATTGATTGTTGGTTGGGCTGCCTTTAATTTAATATGGAGATGCGCATAATAAAAAGGACTTTATATCTGATTTTATGTCTTAGAGAACTGCTGAAAATATATTGCGGTAGTATTCGTGTGAATGTTTATCGTAAAAAGAACGCGTAGGCATTCAAGAATTCAATAATTTCATAGAGTGAAAATACGGGTATGGTTTATGCTATATAATACCTAATACTAATACTTACTAAATTCGTTTTTTGAAAATCCCACAAAAACCTTACCGCGGTTTTTTGTAAGGAAGTGGTTACTGCTGCTAGAAGCGCTTAGACATGAGGCCTACCACTACTTAGACATTTTTAAAAAGTACTTATTTTTGTAAATAATCAATTATCTTTTAACAACAAACAAATACTTAAATACTCCCGACAAAGGTCGCCTACATAATGACCGTCTTATTTACCTAATTTAAAAGTGAGTCTAAAGGGAAATCTTCCAATGCAGTAATCAACATAAGAAAGCCCTGTAGGGACCGAAAGCTTTGTCGCGCGGTAAGAAAAATATTTTTTTAACTGATCTCTCCTCTTTACTGTCTTCGCTGGTAAAGTTTTCCTAATAAACATTATTGAAAGAGAACAAAAAAGTACCTTTTTTGATCTCTCATCTTTTAACGTGAATCTGAATACGTTTTTAAATTTTCTTCAATAGCCACTTTTCAGAAAAGTGATGATAGCAAAATCAGGGGATGGAGCAAACTCCATATCCATATATCCATATATGTTGCTCTACATATCTAACATCAACATCCAACATTTAATTACACCACTCGATAGATAAACTATCAAAGTATTTTGGTATATATAATTATGATTAATATTGAATTCAGCTAGTGTTTTATAAATTCCTTTTAACAATATCGCATGTGACGGCGTTATGGTAATGATAGGTGAAGAGTTTTATCTATCATTTCTTAAAGGTAAAACTATAAGTTCTCTAAGGCTTATGTTATTTGGGTATCGAATAAATTGTCAGGACCATTACCTGCAGAAAAGCTCTATAGAAAAGCGCTTATTTACTCGTCTCAATACACCCTCAATCGTGAAAATTCTCTAATTTTATAAGGGATCAAAAAAGCAGCACATCTATCTTAATTATTCATAGGGAGGGAGGGGGGTATCGATCTAGCGACATCCCAACCCACCATCTGTACCAAACAGCCTCGCCGTCTTAGAAACACAACGAAAACAATGCACTTGACTTGAAAGCACAGGACAAATACTTCGTAGAAAATTGCAGATAGATTGTATTTGTTTACCAACTGCAATATTTGCTAGTCCTGAAAGGATTATTCAAAATTTTGAATACTATTTTTATTCATTTCATTTCATTCATTTCAATACGAGTACCCTTAACCTTTCCTCATTACCCTTTTAAATACTAGATTTGTCACATGTATAGGGAGGGACGGGAGTATCCCACTATTCATATGGAAATGCAAGATGGGAATAGTAAGAGATGGGATTTGGAAAAAAGAATTGGCTTCTTCTGTGATGTAGGCCTACTAGATCGTGTTTGCATCCCTGCTCAACAACCCTCCCTGCTGAATATTATCTTCATAAACTATAGCTAAGAACCATCTCGATTATGTCAGCTTTCAAACAAAAAAAAACGGATACGATTTATCTATACGATGCCATAAATAAACACACAAATTAATAAACAGACACACACATAAAACTTTATAACACTCTGATTTTGGGTCGATTATTTAAAATATCCTTAGAGACATATGTTTTAAAACATTATGATTTATGATGGCATACTCGTATGTTATATAGCTTTAATTTTATGCTTGCATGTGTCCAATTGAAAATGTGTGCAATTTAGAAGTGCGGGATTTTTTTTTCATTAACTAAGAGGACACTGAGTTCAAAGTGCGTGAAAACATTTCATCTACACTAGATTACATCTACATCATTCATTCAAACGTTATACAGAAAAACAGGATAAAAGAAAAGGGTCACGTCATGCGATGGCCTATAAAAAAGTATTTGCGATGCTCACGTGTGTACAGTAAAACCCTCCGGGGTGCGCTTAAAATACCTACAGTTTTGTGTGTTGTAATAGAACATGTTACCTGGCACCGCACCGTGTTCAAACATAAGTTCAAAGTTTCAACAAAACTACTCGGTTTTTAAATAGATTTAAAATTAATCACTACATATTATAAAACAAAGTCCTCCGCCGCGTCTGTCTGTCTGTTTGTTACGATAAACTCAAAAACTACTGTACCGATTTTCATACTGTTTTCACCAATGGATAGAGTGGTTCTAGAGGAAGGTTTTAGTATATAATTTACAAAGTTACGCGGGCGAAATCGCGGGCAGGCTACTATTATAAAAAATGATTTGATTTTGATTTTTTTTTTCTCTTAATAATGTATACTTACTCATTACTAAGCGTAGGTAATTATTTAAAAAAGACACGTTCTATATTATATTTCGTTCCTTACGACATTTTAGTTTATTGGGTAAAGGTACCTATTTATTTTATCGAATCAAAACTTATTAAATTTGTTACCTCTTTCTATTTAACTGCTTGGAGAAACAATTTGAAGGCAAATGAAGTTTGTCGAGGTATTACTTTGAGATTAAATTGGGAAAATATTTACTTAACCAAATTAAATTGCTTCCAACAGTATCTACTGAAGAACCCAATGTCTCAAGTGTATAATTTCACGCGTTCGCTACATTTTGACGAGCCCTTTGGTCAAGCGGTTAAGGCTTCCCTTGGCGCTCCGTCTCAGGGGGCCCGGTATCGATTACCGGCAGAGCCTACTATGGAAATTTTCAAAAGTTCTCAATCAATAAAAATAAAAATTGATATACGTACAGTCGGCCGCATAAGTCGATTAAGACATTCATAAGTACAAAACAACTGAACACTCAACGCGCCATAAGTCGTTGTCACGACTAGAGAACAAAATAAACTTCACGTACAAACGATCGTAAAAAGCTCCACTATGTAAGTAAATCAGTGATTAAGTTGAGTGTTTAGTTGTTTTGCACTTTTGAATGTGTTAATCGATTTATGCGGCCAACTGTACACAGTGCCCACAATTTGTGCGGAGCAGAATTCTCTTGTAAAAAGTGAAAAAACTCTTGTGAAATCAATTATGGAGAGATGTTTGGTACAAATGCACCCGTTATTGATCCCCGCTTTAGAACAGAAACATCTGTCCGTGACGAAGAGCTACGCATCCGGGTAAAGTGCACCGCTCGTAAAATAATAGTTTTCAACAATTTCCAATAGACTGGGAACTGCGAAAACACAAAACTATTGCAAATTTGTTAAATTGAACTCCATATCCTAACTATTATTATAAATGCTAAAGTGAAGCCTATAGACTGATCATTGTGAAATTTTGTATGAAACGTTGTCAGTACAGAAAAGGATATGGGGTATTTTTCATCCATAAAAAGTACAGTTTCTGGGGGACATCTACAATAATTCTAAAATGTTCCTTTTACATCATCTTTTTTTTTTTTATGTAATCAAGGCAGCGCTTGGCCGCGATCTCACTTGATGTTAGGTGCAGATGCGGCCATAGATGGACCACGCTTACCTAGTAAGTGCCCATTTACCCTAGACTTGAAGACCCCGAGGTTGTAATTTTGGGGAAACACGGACGCAGGCAATGAGTTCCACTCCTTAGCAGTTCGGACAAGGAAGGTGGAACTATAACGCTTCGTGCGTGACCGGGGAACATCAACCACGAAGGGATGAAACCCCCGCCCGCGCCTCGTGTTCCGCAAGTGGAACGGCTCTGGCCGGATCAGATCCCATAGGATGGACGCACATTCTCCGTGGTGTAGACGATAGAAAACCGATAGGCATGCTACTTTACGACGATGTTGCAGGCTTTGAAGCTGAGACTCCACAAATAGAAATGAAAAAATCAACGCCTTATCCTTAAACCAAGTGCAGACTGCAGACGAAAGCTTGCTGCTATGTTTTTTGTGAATGAATATGGGAATCCAAGAGTCTTTATAAAATTTCCCTATTTATCTTTCCCTATTCCTTTATCCTGTCAGAGTCAGCAGCAAACTTGACATGCACTAGCTAATGTACAGCACTACTTCAATACATAAGCCACCGTCAGTCTGCCTGCCTCAGTAATATAAATAAATAAATATTATGTAAATCCTTACTAATATTATAAATGTGAATGTGAATTTGTTTGTTTGTTACGCTTTCACGCAAAAACTACGGAACCGATCACCATGAAATTTTGCATACACGTTGTCTGGGACCCCAGAAAGGACATAGGGTACCTTTCATACAGAAAAAAGTACTGTTCCCGAGGCATTATTTAAAATATAAAACTGTGACTAAACGCCTGGCCAGTGTGTTATAGCAACAAGGCGTCAAGCGTTACAATTGCTTTTATATTTTTAATTTATCATCGCGTACGAAGTCGCGGGCACCAGCTAGTAATAATATAAATAAAACTAACTGGTGCCTACGACTTCGTCCGCGTTGAAAAAGAAAAAAAAGTAGGTAGCCTATCCTGGTTCCTGTACGTCTAAATGTTTATCTACCAAGTTTCATGAAAATCCCTTAATTCGTTTAAGAGTTTTGGAGGAACATAGAGATTAATTATTAGTAATGATTATGATTGATAATTAACTTCATAATAAGTATAAGTTTATCATAAATACCATTCAAAAAGATTTAATAATCTTATAAAGAAAAATATATAAAAAAAATTAAATGTTCGTAGTTCTTGTAATGAAAATAAATTTTTTAATTCTATTTGGATTTGTTTATAACTTTATACAAATACTAAGATAAAAACTTTATTGAATCACAAGTAGTGCGTGATGTTATTACGTCTTTATGATTCCATAAACTAAGTTTATTGTGACATTTCCATAAAGACTTGAATGCGTCAATATTTTTATACTAATCTCATAAAAATTTAACAACTTGCAATTTTTATACGGCTAAAGTTTTGCAAGTTAGTTAGGAGATTAGTTGAAATCTCAGACAAAATAAGACCTAAAGATGGAGCCCTATGGACCCAGAATGAAGCCGGTAAAACTACGCCTTTACCGTGTAAGTTAACGCTCACAATTGCCATCAAACTACGCTTCACCTTATTTAAAATATTTACTATTGAAAATTCCGAATAATCAATGAAAGTGTGTAAAAACCAGCCTTCAAAGAATGAAAATCAGCATGGAATCATATTTCACGCGTAAGTAAATTTGGAAAAAAATGTTTTTAATAAAAAAAAAATGAGGTTATACCAGTAGCTTGGAACAAAAATATCTATTACGACGTCACTATTTTGTTCGCAAAATTCTGTCTAAGTTCTTATTTGGTCTGAGATTGAAATGAAGAAAGACGACCGTAAATTAACGAAATCTTGTCCAATTAATTATACAACTTTTTAGTCCTATTCAGATGATTATAATTCATTCACATTCTTTGAATTCATCTGGAATAAGAAAATAGAACTAAGTGAAACACAACTGTCCAGGTGTTCTTATTTTCCTATAACATTTTATATATGGGAGTGTATAATTTATTATCGCCAGACGGCTTTCCATTATATGGCTGCGTATCGCAGTTTAATGTGGCAATACAATCTACTTTATGCAAATGTATATAAGGGTGATATTTAATCTTATTTTCAAGTATACGAACAACAAATCGAGGAAACTAAACCGCTTGTGTAGCAGACAATTAGTTTAAGGTAGAGTGTATGTTTAACATGGTGTCGTAAGGCGCCACGTCACGGCTTCGGCGGTAAGGATCGTATGTTGTAGGGTAGATAGATATAGTCGCTGCGCCGCGGCGCCGGCCGTATCGACCGACGCCTGTTGAATGCCGACAACCCCCTTTGCCACCCTAAGACCTTACCCCGCCCCCACACTTTTCACGTGCTTAAAATAGGAGCGTGCACTGTCGATATTTCGAACATTAGCCTGCCACAGGACACTAAGCATAACGCTCACCTTCACCTATCTTTGGTGATCCGCCACCGGATATGTAGGTGAACCCTTTGTTCATTCGTTCATATCATACCATACCGCGACTGTGTGAACATCAAGAAACAGTCTAAAATACGTATATTTTACACTGTTTCAAAATAAACATGATATAATGATGTTGTATAGTTAGCCAAATTAAAAAAGGTTATGTTGAACCTGTGACCATTATAGACCCTTTATAATTCGGTGTTGAATGTGAAAAGGATAGCCATTTTAAGTTTTAAGGCGATTTTTATCCGTTTTAAAATTAAAGATATAATTTATGAAAATCTGTTCAGCCCATTTTCTAGTTAAGGGATTTCACTATTTTCCACATGTTCTGATGTGAAATTTGGTATACTGTTATTACTTCAGTGGTATATCCATGAAATGGTAATCTTCACCTGATGCTGCAGCATCAAGTAGTCGGCGGGATACCCAACGACTTAGCAACTTACAGGTTATACTTTAGAGAGCTTATATTTAGTAGTGACAAATCCACAAGCCTGTCAATGGACAGATCATACTGCGTTTCATAGTCGTTTTGGTAGCACGTCTAACTTATATAGCCTCACAGAATACCACCGCAAAATAACAGCATGCATGTATGCTGAGCCCATTTCACTTTACTTTCCTAATCCTACTAAAGAGGATTAGGGCAGAATTTATAAGTTTGTTTTTATGTAGAGAGTATGTTCCGGAACTACTCAACCCTTTTCTAAAATTCTTTCTTCACTTGAAACGTTTATTATTCTAGATGAACATAAGCTTTTCCAAGCCTATATTATGTTTGTAGTCACTCAAATACATCACAGAGGGCGGCCTGCGTCTTCGCTCTACTCAATTCATAAAGATTCCTTTAGTAACTTTTCCGTTTTCTTTAAGGACTTTTTCCTTGACAACTTTTAGACACCTCTCCACTATGTCATTTAATAACATAAAATAATTTAATAAAATAAAACAACATTAAAAATTCAATAAAGAATTAATAATAACGACTCGTTTGACGAGTTCGTTGCATGATGGTTACTCCATTCCAAGGTTCACCAGTTCGGTTCCCGGCAGGGTCAACTTAGGAAATGAAACTTTCAAATGCTTCTGCGTAGTGGCTGGGCACACTGCGTGTCGCAGTGATTACAGAAAACTAATGTAGTCAGTATTTCCCAATCCCTTTAATCCTACCTGTAGTCGACAGCTCACTTGCAGCACCTATATTAGCGTTGCTTTTGTTAGGTATAGGCGACGGTAGCCTACCATCAAGTGAACTGTCAGTTTGTATATATTCCTTAACATATAAGAAAATAAAGAACATATAAACGTAATAAATAAAAAAATAACTTCATTTTCTGGGCCTTAAAATTTTCTTCAACGCCAAGTTAAACGCACTTGCATGAGCAACTCAATGATTACTCTTTAAAAACTTTTCAAATTTTACGCGTAATATTGAGAGGTGGTTGTGCTAAGATGAAAAGTTAGCCCGAAGGGACCATTTAACAAAGAAACAGTTAAATAAACTTTGTGTCCGGAACAAATTACAGTCGTAGATAAACAGAAGGGACTCCCGAAACTGTCTGTTTTACGAGTATTTGGGAAGTTGTGCAATGACAACATTATTGTTTCCACCGTTCGACATATTTAAACAATTGGAACTTAATTTCCTTTGTCGTTAAGAGTTATTTCTAATGGCAAGAGATTTTGTCCTTACTAGTTAGCTGTTAGTTGTAACTATCACAATGAAGGATGGTATTACGTGATTACTGATTACTTTTTATGTAAACTTTTAGGAAACCTACATGTGGAAGGACATACAAGAAATTATAATAAAATGTAGAATGTAAAATATTTTTGTTAATTTACCTATACCTAAATTAACATAAACATTCTAAAAACACTAAAATGTTATCTGCTTCTTAATAAATGAGCATGCATTTTGTTTATTTTATTTTAATAAATGCAGGATTTCAATATAACCATGGATTTTCTTACTATTAAATTTTTATTTAAAAAAATTTCGCTAGCATATTTTTCAATTAGTCGTTTATTTTACTCAGATTAACATTTACACTTGACATAATTGATTATATTAATTTCAAGTTATAAAAATGATAATTTATATTATTTATTATCTTTAGACATCTATCTATAATCTTTAATTAATATCTAAAGATAATAAATAATATAAATAAGATAATAAATAATATAACTAACATGAAGTGTTTTTTATACAACACAGTACCTATAATATTATAAGTTTCGTAGTGATGTTATTGAATAATGTAAACTAAGCATATAAAATGAAAATGTATGAAACTTTCTGCCTATTTTGTTTACAATTATTGTTACTATGCCTCCTTCCACTTATATTATACTTAAATACATGTCTTGTTTTTTAATATAATATACGTAGATACTTAATAGACTTGAAGTCATCATTTTAATAGACTTTTAATTCTGAAATTGAAAGGATTTTCCTCAATAAGCAATTTTAGTTATTATCGAGTCTAATCACAAAGGATACCAAGGTCGGTTGTAATTAATGGTCATCGTTCGTTTAATTTCTGCTAGATCGTGTTGAAAACTGATTAATGAATGATCTGTCTATCGAAGAAAATGTCGTACAGTGAAAAATGAAGTTATTTTATAGTGCCAAAATACAAGTTTAAATATCTACTCTAATCTACTTACCTAATAAATGTCCAAGTGTACCAAAATACATACTTTCAAAATACATACTTTGTTGGTAAATTCATGTCATTAAATTTACTCGGAAAGATAGATAGATAGATATATATTCGCCTGTGTAACACCAAGAGAATAACAGGTAGCGCCATCGATCATACCAAGTACAAGATTTGGAAATGGAAGTGGGTTTAGGTACCGCTTACTCAAACATCGAAAATTGTTAGCATACGAATTCTTATTTAACGGTGGTCTTCTACGGAGAAGAATTTAGTTAACACTTATTTTAAATAACGAGACTTTCAAATAAAAAAAGCAACTGAACACAACAAAATCTATATACTAATAATAAATCTGTAGAGGTCGGTCATGGAGTAATTTACTTTGTTTTCAGAAATATCGTGTATATAGGCTCTATACATGATACTGAAACTAAATTGACCATTTTTAGATTTTTTTTCTGTAACTGATTTTCATGAAAGTTGGTAGATAAACATTTAGAAGTACGGGACATGTGATAGGCTACTTTTTATATTTTTTAACGCGGACGAAGTCGCAGGCAACAGCTAGTAACATAATAAATAATGTTTTACTTAATATTATTTTTATCGAAAAACACGATACAATTTAAAAATAATATTTTTGACACTTTTATATTAAAAAAGAAAACCAAAGGAAAACAGTGAAAAGAAGCAATTGAATACAAAATAAATGATATGATATAAATAGTACCTAATGATGTATTATTATTTTTTTATAACACACAACACAAATTAAAACAATAATTCTTACTCTCTTTTAAGTAAAATCAAAGTAAAATAAACAATTCATTTTTTTTGTTTTGGTAAGTACTAGTTGAATAGTTGATACTACCTACTAGTAAATGCTCGAAAATAATGTTGCGTAGCGTTATGACGTGCAAAAACCGTTTTGTCGTGATTTATTGTGATTCTTATTATGTTTCGCAATGCATGACGTTGATTTATAAATCAAAATACCTAGGTACCTTAACTATGTAAAACATTTGAGGAACAATAGTGTGTAAGAGAAAATATTAAATTTTCTTTATGTAAGAGTACTTACAGCTGGCAAACTGAATCTTTATAAGTACATAATAAAAAGTATGTAAATCTCTGTAAAAACTATTTTAGCAGTTGCATGCTTGTGATGAGTAATTAACATTTATATAAGATTAGGTTTTGTATCTATATTCAATTAAATTATTTCAACACTGGCCTGATTATTTCAAACTCTATGAAACTTAATGTCGATAATTACGAGTTGTAATAGCCAATTAACACTACTTGAAGATACTTACATATAAATATCAATCAATCAATCATCAATCAATACTAATAATAAATCTGTAAGTTTAGTTTTGAATGTAGACATGTTCCTCCATAACTCTACATAAACGACATCTCTATAGATGTCGCCAGTATACATAAAAAAGGGGTTGCTAAAATGTCTAAAAACACTGTTGATTTGCAAGGTTTATCAGTCAAATATTATGTTCACCCGTATCAGCTTAGTTTCAAGGGCATACTGCAGTCATATTGGGCAGAACGACCGTCTAGCTAGAAGCTCACTGTGAAATAACAGCACTTGTGCTTCTGTGTTTCAGATACTTACAATTTATTTGTATCTCCTATAAGTAATTTTTTATTTCTCCATACTGGCCTAGTTCAATTAAAGAAGCCTAGTTTAAACTCAAAGTTATAATAAATTTCAGATAAAGTAATTACTTATTACTTATATTATATTAGATTGACCGTATGAATTTTAATTATTTCTTTCTATCTTTAAAACGACATCTGACAATCGAACTTAAAAGTTGCACACGAGAGCATGCCATCTATCCTATCATATATAAATCGGGTATATTTCAGCTTGGTACGATATAAACATCATTCCTAGTGTCTTCAGGTACCGTTAGATGGCGCTAAATATGTTATTTTTAACGTTAGGTGGCGCTAAATGTATAAAAATATTTTTTTTTAAACTAAGAAACTATCACTTAGACCACGGCTTCTGGTGGTTCTGTATTTCGGTATAAAAAAATTCTTAGTGGAAACATGGTACTCAGGAATTTTATGAATTGTTTCAACCAATTTATATATTTACTTGTTTTTTCCATTTATCGTAATATTATTATAACTAGCGGGCCGGCCCTGGCTTCGCACAGCTAAAGAGCTGAATATATATTATACTAGCTGGTGCTCGCGACTTCGTCCGCGCGTAGCGGATCGTTAAAAATATCACTAAGCAGTTGTCATGTGTCGCTTCACCTGATTTTGAATAACTGGCGCTATCTCCCGGGCCAAGCCACTAGTATTTACATTTATTTTAGATTTCCCGTAGGAATGAAGCATTTTCCCGCGGTAAAATGTAGCCTATGTTCATCACGGATAATGTAGGCTTCTAATGGTAAAAGAATTTTTCAAATCGGTCCAGTAGTTTCGGAGCCTATTCTATACAAACAAACAAACAAACATGTTGTCTTTGATTGCATGTTATTTAAATAAATTTGTACGTCACCTAAATTAACATAAGCGCTCGTACTATGTGCATGATCTATATTTTCGTAAACGTAATAAGGGGCAATAAACGTCGCAGATAATAATGTTTGCGTGAAAATAAACAGAGCAAATGCATGTAAAATTTTTTCGTTTCCAGTAATTTATTAAATGTGGCGTTCGCGGTATTTCCATTAGCCACCCAAAATATTTTATATTTACCTTTGTATAGTTTAGTATAGCTAGGATTAATATCCGAGCTGACTATAAAATGGTGGATTACACATATACGTCTAGGTACCTACTGATCACACTTCCGATTTGAAAATTTGCCAGATGACAGTTTACGCTAACGTAACAAATCAAAACGGGCTGTTTCTCGTGAGAAGTAATGTTAACCCATTTACAAAATATGAAATATTCGCAGGAAATTACTGAAATCAAGAAAAACTTTTATTACCAAATTCTCCTAATAGCCTCATTTTTGAGCGATGTCTTTTAATTTTTATCTCTCTGTTTTAGTTCGTTATGTTTGTAATCATACATCATATATCAATCAATCAATCAATCAATACTAATAATAAATCTGTAAGTGTAGGTATTGTATGTATTTATGTATGTTCCTTCATAACTCTTAAACGAAATAACTGATTTTCATGAAACTTGGTACATAAACATTTATACGTACGGGACACGTGATAGGCTATTTTTTATCTTTTTCAACGCGGACGAAGTCGCTGGCGCCAGCTAGTGTTTGTATTAAATATATTAACATAAGGAAAGGAATATGCTTTGACATCACACACTCTTTTACACAAAGCACATAATATGGATCTACTGCAGGGATTAGTTATCAAACAGACTGCTAAAAGCGTGCCAAGTTTATGATTGCTCAGCGCCAGCACAGCACATTGCACTTCCACTAAAACTAAATAAACAAGGAACGTAACTACAGTTCATAAGAAAAATTAAACCTACTTAACTTTTCATCTCGTGTGATGAACGTTATTTACTCACGTATCGTTATTATTTCCAGAAAATTCATAAAAAATTAATGTAAACATAAACAGCGCACGATCGATCACACACACCGAGCAGAGAGTGATAAACAAACATTACATGAATAATGAGTACGTATTTTTAGTTTGCCAATAAATTTTATACTGTACAGGTGTAATATGTTTCTTAGATTTATGACTTGCCCGTCTATCGCGATTGTTAAATGTCCACCTATTTTTAAATCAATGTAACCATTGCCTAACTAATGCTAAAGAGATTTCCGCTCTTACAGTCTGAGATACGAAAAGAGGTCGTCCTTCGCCCATCTGTTTACCACACGAAAAGCAACGGACGACTAACAAACGAAGCATTTAAAATATGCTCATGAATATCTTTAATATTTCATAGTCTCTAAGTAAAATCCTGTATAACTGTAAACTGTGAGAGATAAAAAGTAAATTAGTCGCCACTTTCAATAGCACGTAAAATTTATTAAATCCTAATGCTAAAATTTATCTTGACTTTATACACAGACAAAACACGTTACTTTATTATAGACACATATTTATTTAGTGTGAATTATACCTCTATGAATAATACGAATTATAATTATTATAAACTAGCTACTGCCTGCGACTTCGTCCGCGTTAAAAAAGAAAAAATGTAGCCTAACCTGTGTCCTGTACGTCTAAATGTTTATTTACCAAGTTTCATGAAAATCAGTTAATTCGTAGAGTTATGGAGGAATTTACTTACAGATTTATTATTAGTATTGATGATTGATTGATTGATTGATTGATTGATGAAGTTTCTTCAATACAGTATATATGGTTAGTAACACTCAGACTTACTAGTCTGAGACTAAATTCGATTAGTACAGTAATACAGGATGTCTACAATTTTGGAGTAAATAAATACCTAAGTCTATATTGAATGCCCGATTACATGTTAAAGCGATTTGGTTATTTCACTTGTTTTGGTAAAAGTTTACAGAAACCTTATAGTATATATACAATATACAGATATACAAGGTTTCTGTTTTTGTTCAGCAGTATGGAAACACGAAAAAATATTAAAACAAAATACAGCTCTTTTTATTGTGACATGAAATGTGACATACATATTTGTGTTAGAACTGAAAGTTCCCATTGACCTGTTTGTTGTAAGGTAACTCTATTAAGTTATTGACAAACTAATATTTTTTTCTGACAGTAAATCAATAGATACGTTCTGTTCTGAAAAAAAATGAGTTGGTGTTTTATACGAAGACAGAATACATTATTATGTTATAGACACACAAATATTCAGGTTGTTATTATTAAATTATTATTACCTATTATTTATTATTGTACATAGTCTTATAAATGGCATATGTTGCCTCTTATTTATAATCAAATCCCATGGATTCTTATAATAAATTTTTCACCCCCGAAAAACGGAGTGTTACAAATTTGACCTGTGTGTCTGTCTGTGTATCTGTCTGTGAAATCGTAGCCCCCAAACGTAAGGATCAATTTTGATCCGTTTTCATTTTGTTTTAAAATCTACCATTTAAGATTTATACTATCTTGGTAATTGGTATATTACCTTATATATTAAGGTATCGACAAAAATTTCATTAATTATTACCTTAACCTTTCGAAATTAACAAGCAGAAACTCACAACTGGCAATTCAATTGGGTCAGTTATTGGCTTCAATTTTATTATTGAATTAATTCGTGAGTAATTGTGTATTGCCAGGAAAATCTAATATTAAAAAAGTTTCATGTGACCTTACAACTGTTATCACACATTTTATAACATATACAGGATTAAATTTGTATGTTAACATTCTCATTGGCTACCTATAATTTATAGATGTATAGCTATTCAAATTAAATAATGGGCTTGTGGCATTAATATTTAACAATGGTCACTCAGAACTAAGTTTTTGTCTTATTTTTAAATTTTTTCGTTTATCGTTCTTTCCATGTGTGGAAACTTTCTTCCATTAACTCTTTGCGTTGAGTGGTTTAAAAAGAGATAGAAGCGAAGGTGACTTTATGGTTTAAATGGAACTTCAAATTTCTTTCAGAAAATTATATACTAAATATAATTTTCTGAGAGAAATTTGAAGTTAGTATAACTTAGTAAGTTTAGTAATCTTCCTCGTTGATCGCTCTTTCTATTAGTGAAAATCGCATGTTGAATGGTTTAGACAGTCACGAAAATCGTAAACGAGCCATTTGTATATTAAGTATTTTTTTCAAAAACACCATTTGTACACTTTTTAGTTAGTTACCGAGATCAAAAAAATTGTTTTTAGAATGTTTGTTCGTTTGTGCACGCTTATCTCAGAAACGTTTCAACCTACTTGAATGCGGTTTTCACTTATGTATTGACGATTACCTGCGGGTTAAACTATGTATTCCAGAAAGTTCAACTAAGTTCAACCAGTTGATCTACTGTATGATATTTTTTATCGTGGAAAAATTTTCAAAAAACGAACAGTACGAAGTTGCGATCACTGGCCAGTTTATACTATGCAAAGTATACACTTATTAAAAATATTCTTAAATATGTTTAATAACATTCCTCCTGTATTATTGTATGATATCTTCTCAAGTGCGAGTTGCCAACGATGTTCTATTTTCAACAAATATTCATTAAATTTATCCCCTATTCACATTGCCTTTATGTATATAATAACTTATAGATATATACACAAGGAAGACACGTTGTAGCTGCGATTTATATTACGAAAGTCTATTGAGGCTAGAGGCTGCGTAATATGAATAAAGCTATTACCGTAAATGGTCTCACGCGAGCATGTAATCTCTTGTTAATGTTGAAGAAATAAATTCTACATACATGGAAGCGTGCCTATATTAATGTCTTGCATTTTCATAAGTAGATATGTTAAATATTTATTTCTATATTAGCTGGTGCCCGCGACTTTGGCCGCGTTAAAAAATAAAAAATATAACGCTTGTAAAGCAATATACAGCCTGACATTACGCTTTTGCTGTCTTTATTTTTAGATAGCTGATGCCTGCAACTTCGCCCTCGTGAAATGTTTAGCCTAATGTCAATCTCGAAATTAGTATGTGTAGTTTCCAGTTCCAATGTGTAGTTTCCAAAGTTACCTCCTACATAGAAAAAAACATACAAACTTTACCTGTTTATAATATTAGTATAGAAAGATATTCTATCACCAATCGTTAGAATAAAATTTCAGGATGGACTTAGGCTAATTAATTAACGAGGGCGAAACCGAGAGCACTTAGCTAGCGGTCACAGTGGCACCAAATAGAATCCAACGCTTGGCAACGTTATATTATATTACTTCGCAAGGACAAGGCTAACGCTCCTAGTATACGTGGCACCGACGCTCCGGTGTCAAAATCGGAAAGTGACACCAATGACAGCTTAGCCATCGAGACACAGAGACCGGCTCATGTACCAGAGCTGTAGAAGTAAAGAAAGCAGTATCTTAGTTCTAAGATGGCGTTAGTTTTTTTCTGTACCAAATGCGCTCGAAGCAAAATGTTCGAATGGCCGCATCTTTACTTTCTAGGATCAATGGTTTTGTAATGGGTTAATACCTTTTCGACATCAGCTACTTAGTAAGTACTCAAAAAGTTTTAACAAAAGCGAATGTTCGTTTCGCAAGCTTATGTATTCAAGAATCGTTATTTGAGCTAATTACATACTTTCTTACAAATAAATATTCCGTATTCTACTAATGTATTTATTATTAGTAAATTGTATTCGGCACGAACAGAAAATCAGAAAGCAATCAATCATCACTGCCAAAATGCCAATAGAAAAAAATCCCGACGCCTTTACGAATGGGATGTCCTTATTTGTTAAAGGTAAAGTAGGTATTTTGTTGTTAAGGGAATGATTCAGAATTTTCTTCCCGTCTGTACAGAGAACCCACTTTGTTAGATGGAATAGGTATATTGCTTATAAACGGGATATACATTAAAATCATTGGATGTTTATTTGATCGATCTAAATCGAATATGATATATATATGTATGTGGAATATTTATGTACTCTTCTTGTTCAAGTTGACGTAGAAGTTTCCACTTGGGATGGCAAAATCCGAAATATGAGTAAATGTTTGGCATATCTATAAAATAAAAACTTACCTATATATATCAATATAAACTTGATCTTCAGAAACTATACTTATCTGAATTATGCTTGTCTGAATGTTTAATTTTAAGTAAATTTTAAATGTAAATTCGAATTATTCGCATGGTTACAAAATAAAATCACCAGCGGATTTATTTTTATTATTAGACTTTTACGTGCCCAAATATTAATAGAAAAGAGTCATCGTGTTTAAAAACTTATTGTCTGCATTTTGCAAGTTAAGAAACTTATTACTTTGTATTTGACATTTTCTTGCAAATTTTTCAACGAGACTCCGTTTTCCATTTGTTCTCACTCTAAAAGCAAGAATCAAAACTTTTAATTCTATTAAAGTGAAGTGCAGTACTCCACTTTTAGCGGTTAAAGTTTGTTGATATTTTTATTTTAGAATATTTATCGTCCGGAAAAATTAAACATTCAAAAGATACATAAATTTACAACAAGCTGAAAGTGAGTAAAGTTATTCAAGGCATAATTAAAAATTACATATTAAAACTAATCATCGTTCCGCTGCTTGGAAAAAAAAATATTCGAGGTCAAAGGTCAAAAAAATGGGTTTTTCGCGATTTTCAGCTAAACAGTAAGTTTTATAATAAAATTACCTTAGACAAAATTGTAGACCATAAAATTATCTATAAAAATGTATCAATACTTTTTTTCTAAGAGCCACCTTTTCTGAGATATAAAGAATCAAAAAGTTGTAAAAGTTGTAATCGTCAAACATGCACAGTGCACACGTTTCCACGCCACCTATGAGGTAGTGGTACTTAGCGCTTTTTTTTAACTTGGTTTCACTCTTATTTTTTGGTTTATATTGACCGGACTATTATTTGAAAGTACATTTATTCGATTTTCCTTATTTCACATGAAAACAAACTGTAAATATAAATTAATTCCAAAACAATCTGTCTCAGTGATTCTAAATTTAAAATGCATTACGAATAGTATGAAAATAAATCTAAAATATATTTTGTACGTCAGCTTATTTCCGGTGACGTCGATCAGGGCGTTTCGCCAGGTCGCTGAAAGGAGTTATTGCGCAGATTGCACTAGGACCCCAAAGGCCCAGAGGGTCATAGCGTTCCGTATCTACTACCGAAGCGTAACCGGATATATCTATTTGCTTTATTAACTTAAGTTGCTATACTAAAATAAGACTGAGAGTTTTGCTAAGCTTCCAAGCTTTTACCTTACTCGTTTAGACATCTGTATAAATAAATAAAATATTATATTGGCTAATATTTTAATCACTCATAATAGTCCGCAATAATTCTGGTTTTAAAGGATTTTCTATGGACTTATTCATTACTCCAGACTATTTCATGTCCTGATGATGACGTCTTGATAAAAACAACATTAGATTAAGTGGTTTTTAGGCGAGTTAATTAATGATTGTTACCTACTTTATAAGTCCTACATCGGTTCATGATACGCAGACGTAAATTATAGAACTAAACCGCATGACTCCAAGTTGATCACATTCCGTTCATATTCAGCATTTCCAGCAAGTCTGCGGTATATTGGCGATAGGATTAATTTTGCATTTAAACTTTCTCTTTGTCGTAGAGATTCTAGATGTATTTCTATTCGAGTTAAATAATGGCTAAACCGCCTAAATTGCTAGTTAGACTGTAGGTACTTTTTATAAAATCGGATCATAAAGACACTTTTTCGTAGGGTCAAAACTTGTGGGTCCAAAGGGTCCGACATCCTTAAAACTACGTTATTCTCTTATTATTAACCTGCCTCGTTTTTTCGTTTTTTTCATTATTGAAAACAGTATCAAAATCCGTTGGATGGATAGAAGTTTGTGGGGAAACAGACAGAGGCGGACAGCGATACTTCATGTTGCTTTTCTATGAAGAGGTGGTCAGTTTATGACTGCGAAACGCAGTGTGCCCTTCGTTGATAAATATTTATGAAAACATATGATGGTACATACTTATATAGGCTCTCATATATTCGGATCTTTCGGTGTAAATATTCTCCTTTGCTTTATGATTGTTTTTGTCGTAATTAAATTTTATTTTAAGCATAACTTTCTTATTAAAAAAAAAATATTGGAGTAGATTTAAAAACCTACCTCTATCCTGATCTATTGTAATATCTATAATTTCAGGGTACAATACAAACATTAATTTTCATTAAATTTATTGAGTGACGAGGCTAAAATAAATTAATTATATTATCGTGACGTTAATATGGTTCGGTGATGTCAAACTTGGTTCAAACTGTTGTCATGTTTAATTTCAAGTGACGTCTCACGGGGTTAATCATTTTAAGCCTCATACCACGAGCTCATTTTGGGTGTCTCTAAAAAGAATAAAATATACAGTGGAAATATGATGTTGAGTATATAAACTCTCATGCCTTGAAATCGTGTGGGGTTATTAAGATATCAAAACGTCAATAGACGCAAAAAAGGAAGATCCTTGACTTACACCATAGTGTAAATATTACTTAACCAGTACTTACACATTTCGAAATCTCATTTCTACTAATTCTTACTCGATTGCTCATTAATTCATACTGATTAATGAGCAATCTCTTCTACATTTAGAACTCACTTTTTGCTTAGTGTTTTATGTTGTATTGCCCACGACTTCATCCGCGTTGAAAAATAACCGATATAACATTATTATTAAGTATTATTATAAAATTTAAATGTAGGTATCTAATGTTGTAAATATATCAAACTTTCTTAACTTGTCCGCATTTTTCTTATTCAATGAAATACGCACAAGCAGTTAAAGAAAATTATAGGAAATTGAAACTCAAAGGAAATTAAGTGTAACTCGACATAATGAAAACATTATTAATTTTTATAATATTAATATTCGCAGTCATTTCGGCAGCCCGACTCCAAGATATAACAGTATGTGTGCTGTATTTAGTTAAGTGAGTAAGGGACTTGCACTTGCAAAACCTGTATGCCAACATGCCATCAATTGGAAGGATAGCCACATACCATCAATTGGACTGTCAACTTGTGTGTTAAAAAAGTATTCTTGTTAAAATAATAATGGTTCAACAATTATTCATTAGAAGGCGTAAGTGGAACACATATAAAAAGCTACTACATATTTTAATAAGTGCTGACAAAGAAATTTAATTTTGACGTTTAACAAAAAGTAATTAATTGCATATAAAATTGCCGCAATATGCCGAAAACGAGTAAGTCATGATGATACTAGCGTAGCACACAATGTCACGGAACCGCAGCAGGCTCCTTTATTGGCCATACATATTAACAAGCCAAATTAACTGAGTCGGGGCTATAATTAGGTTAAGCACAACTTTTTAATGGCCCTCCAGTTCGCTCTCATGCAACCGAATAGATATTTTAAACAATATTTTGAAGTGCCGACAAAACATGTTGGAATTTACTTTTTAATTCACACTTCAATGTCTTAACGACTAAATAATTGGTCGGTATTTATTTCACGCTGGTTTTTCATTCAGGTCGCTATGTTCTAAATTCATAAAAATTCAAAAAGTGCAACTTTTTTATCTTCTGTACTTTACGATATAACCACTCATTACCTAGAGCAATCGAGTAAGTGGCACTATAACCACTCATCTACCTAGAGTAGA
The DNA here is from genome assembly GCA_918317495.1 of Synanthedon vespiformis. Lineage (NCBI taxonomy): Eukaryota > Metazoa > Arthropoda > Insecta > Lepidoptera > Sesiidae > Synanthedon > Synanthedon vespiformis. Next base: position 5,164,518 of record OU906951.1, on the reverse strand, counting down.
CGAGGCTACACAGCAGCCTTGAAATTTAAATAAACTTAAAAGAACTGGAGCAGAAGACAAAGGGAAACCACTGCCTATTTTTCCCATGAGAGTTATGGAAAGGTCTAAAAACGATTCGGACTTTTCATAACCACAACAGCTTCGTAAAGACGACTAAAGAGAGACTTTACGATCATTAATAAATCCCGGCACGTAAGTTGGCAAGAATTGCGAGATGCGCAGAAGTCGTTTTTTGGATCTGGTCGGGTATCAAGCGGGGCAAAGGGGCAAGATAACTAATAGATCCGACCGCGCGATTGGTTCGCCACTCCCCCGTGCCTCTCGCACCTTGCACATGTTCCGCTCACTCCTTCGTACACTTGCGTTAGTTTTATCTCACGTGCGCAAACTTTCTCCCACTACGTTAAAATCTTGCCAAGTGTGCCGATTATTATACAATATAGCAAATTATAATTTATATACTAATATAGTTTGTTTGTTTGGTTGGACGCGCTAATCTCAGGAACTACTTACTGGTTCGAATTGAAAAATTATTTTTGTGTTGAACAGTCCATTTATTGAGGTAGGCTATAGAGAACGCGGACGAAGTCGCAGACACCAGCTAGTATAAAATAATAGTAATCTTATGTTGCTTACCTTCGATATGATTGCGGTGCGACAGGCCAGCTGCGTCGCGAGCGCAGAACCAACGCAACACGTGGCATAGATCCATGGGGATTACTCATTTGCGGTGCTGAAGTGCGCTTGCGACTCCATCCACGACGTCCACTGCTTGCGCCCCACAAATGCGCAGTGCCTGGCTCTAAAAACAAAGAATATCATTCAAAACCAGGCCATTGGTTTTTTTAACTTACACTTTGGAGAATTTGCTAATAAAAGTTTTTCTTAACTTCAGTAATTTCCAGTAAAATTACTGAAGTATTTATGCAAAATGTAATTTTTATGCAAATTAAAAATTTTACAGGTTTCACAATTAAATATGAAATAGATGATTTTAAGTGAGAAATTCACGATATTTTAATATTTTCAAACTTGAATTTCTATAAAAGCCACAAAAGCACATTACCAAATTACACGATATTACCTAATGGTAAGAAAATTTTACTTAAGAAAAATTTTATTTTACTTTACAAGTATCAACCGCAAAAAGAAAATAAGGAGATGGTCTGATCTCCATACAAAACTAATTGTTCTTCTTTACAATTCATAAGATATAGAATAGTAGATTGGACAAATAGTATTTCATGATAACTGCTGTACAGAACAGGCAATCATCAAGTAGAACATCCACATAATATTGGTCGCAGTGTTTGCGGTTGATTCCTATACGTTTGCGGTTGCACGGTTCATAATAGAAGCCAATGACAATCAATGTAGGGGATGTAAACGACTTATGTATTTTGACAAAACCATGTGGTTGAACCAATTCTCTGCCCATCACTTTAATTCCTATGATTCTATTATAATTCCTATTATTCTTCGGAATTTCAGCTTTTATTCTTCGGAGGAGAGGAGAATAGAACAAAATATTTTGCAACCAAATCACCGAATGGTACAAAAATATGTACTAGAGAATTATGATGTATGAATTATAAAAATGATGTACTAGAGAATTACTAAAATTATTTCATTAAAACTTTTATATCTACGTACATATTTTTATAAATCAGTCATATCTGATTCTCAGCTAACTACTTGTATACCATTAAACGCATTTTAATTTGGTTTTCACTTATGAAAAGGTTTGGGTATATAAAAAAAATGCATCTCGAGCGAAGCCGGGAGCGGGTCGCTAGTATAATAATATAATAAAAACAGTACCTTTTTTAACAGACTGCAGTTGGAAATGTATTAGTATAGTTTAATTAATACATGTGCTATAATTGCTATAATTCTTTAGTGATTAAATTTAGTACCTATATAATTATGTATTTGTAAAAGGAATAGACGAAAAATCTTTAGATAGATTGATTTATGAGGACAAACAAACGGCCCGCTGATTCAATTGTACCTGGTCTTGAATTGATTTGAATCAATTAATTTAAAAGCAATCGGGCTTCTATATTCAAAGCAACGGAGAGTGTTTGGGGTGTGTATTCAGATAGTTCTGTCCGAATAAGCAATTTTATTAATTTCTCATTCCGTTAGACAAATTATTTTTACTCAATGAATAATGTTGATTATAACACGAATTATCCCTTTAGACTAAAGTAAGATAGAAGTTTCAGAGTGGCTCTGAAGGGTCTTTGAAACTTTGAAACATCGTAACTATTATCCACTCAGTATAATTATGTAGATAAGAATCTGAGCCGATAGAATATTTTAATAAATAATCTATGAAATTTACATACTTCATTCTTTTCTTGAAAAAAAAGGTGATTTCTTTGATTGCTTACTTACACTTTTTTTTCTGATCTAATTTAAGTTATTATGGTGTATACTATTTCAGCATTATAAATCCATCATTATAATAACTTATCTAACGCATAGAATAGAACTTAAAATTAAATGAATACTAATTTACTAAAGTTAAGAGGTTTTTTTTTTAATTTAATATTTTTTTAATAACTTGCTATGTATTATTAAGATTATTTAAATTTAGGTTTATCATCAATACTTAATAATAAATGAGTAAAGGTTGGTCATGGAGTAAGTTACTTTGTTTTCAGAGATATCGTGTTTATAGGCTCTATACATGATACTGAAACTAAATTGACAATTTTTAGAATTTTTTCTGTGTGTATCTATGTATGTTCCTCCATAACTCTTAACTGATGTTCATAAAACTTGGTAGATAATTATTTAGACGTACATGATAGGCTACTTTTTTCTTTTTCAAAGGGGCTGGGTCGCTTGAAATATGTTTAACGTTATATGTTCAACCTATGTGACTGTATGTCTGTGTATCTGCGTATCTGTGTCTGTGTGTAGGTGTGTTGTGTCTGTGTTTGATCTAGAATCGTGCAATTTGTCAAAAAGTAAAAAACAAAGAAAGAAGTTGAATAAAGCGCTAATTAGTTGCTAATTTGCATTATTTTTTCGCGACATTCATTTGCAGCTGAACATGCTAAAGACAGACGATAAGAGGTATTAGTTTTTTTTTTTTGAGAAATGTTGAATTAAGTTTGTCCTTCAATCTGAATATCTTGTTTTTAGATGAACTGTGGTGGATAATTAGTTTTTTCACAACCCTCTGAGCACTAGTGCCACTCACAAATGTTATTTATTTATTTCATTCAAATATTGCACATTCATTTTGTTTATTTATGAAAAAGGAGCGGATAGAAATTGCCTATAAAAATAATGGATGGACTCTTTGAAGCGGAAAGTCATTACGACATTACGATGATGATCAAGCGGCGACCTTACTGCTTATCGATCTCTACACGAAGCTTTCCATAGCCTTTTTACATGCAAATAAGCGTTCGTTAAACCCAAACCGCCTTTGCGGAAACCTCAGCCAACCTATTTCATTTTCTAGTGAAGCGTACTAAATTGGGTGTGATTTGTTTCTTTATATATATAAAAACTATCTAATGCCCGCGACTTCGTTCGCGTTCTCTATAACCTATAGCCATCCTTGATAAATGGACTATCTAACACAAAAAGTTTATTTCAATTTAAACCAATAGTTCCCGTGAGCACTTAGTAGGTCATAGTAAGGAGCTCTTTGAAGTTAGGAGTCTAAAAACACCATAACTTTTAGCATAGTCTAGACAGCATAGTAAGCCAATTACACTTAAATTGACAGCAAGCTTATAACGTTTCTGTAATAATTGACAGCAAAAGCTTACAGTATGACCAAGAATATGCACGAATTACTTATACCGAAGTCAAACCCTCTACCGTCATTACACATTTAAGTCAAATTAGACAGTAAATTCTAATGTAACTCGTTAACTCTTTGACGCGTGATAATTCTTTGAACATTCCACGCATCGAAATTGGCGATTAAAAGGCTTAATAATGATGACATTAACGCTTTTACGACACAAAGGCGGGACTTGATGAATGTGTAACAAGAAAGAGGAGAGCTTTGGAGAATCACTAAAGGCAATATCACCAATCTGTGATCAATGTGATAAAGTCATAGTAATCTTAGGAACTTAAAGTTCTAACGCTTAATAAGCTACCGAGTTTATTCAGGCTGAGTCAGGTTGCCACCTACTACCACTAGAGGTCATTGATCCTATTTGAAAATTATGGAAGAGGCCTAGGTATGGGCAGCACAAGGTCCCCCGTCTGGGGATTGCCTGGGTGTCTCCGGGCAATCCCCCATTGGCGTTCGCCTAGCCAGCAATGGCTTGGCCGCCCTGGGGTGGATCGGAGTTGTTGCCTCGGCAGAGCCCGGTCCACCCCGCTCAAAGGGCAAGGAGGCACCGGGGAGTTTTAGTGGGTAGGGGCCAGTTCTGCTTGCTACGTGTGCAAGCGGAGTATGCTGGTCGACCCCCACATACCCCAGCGGCAGGAAGTCAGTAAACGGATTCCTCCTCGATAAAAAAAAAGGTATGTGCAGCAGTGGACGTTCTGCGGCTGAGATAATTATTATGATTTTCGTAAGTGTGTGCGTGTGTGTGTGTGTGAATTCACTACTTACGCAAATGAAGATTCGGATGAGGTCCCTGTTCGGAACAGGCGCGTCTGCCGCGTCCACTTAAGAGCACCTCCCTCCTAGTACGTTCTTGGTGGATCATAGACGAAGGTGATATATCGCCAGTGGCCACCTCGCCTGGTGACTCTGCCCCGCCGCCCTCATCGCGCTCTTCTTCGACTACGCACGTTGACATAACTATTTTAAACACTGCCCACACACTTACTACAATATTTGTATATGTATGTACACCTAGAGCTTTAACACACGAGTAAATGTTCTAATATTATGTTTGACTGTTATATGTTTACACAATATTCACGGTCGGTGTTAGCGCGAAAAACTATTGAAACCGCACTTTTATGACTATTACTATTAAGTGTCGGTTTAGTATTGAGCAATCTGTAACAAAATGAAACAGTATTAAGAGCAGTCACGTCATAACATCAATAGTAACATCGCTTATTACTAAAAATTTACATAAAGGATTTAGATTGAGATAGTTTAATCCAGATTATCATAAATACATATTCAAGTCGGTCAAGCGCATTAACGTGCACAAACCTACAGACAAATAGACCAACATAAGTGCAACGTCTACAAATTGTTTGTTATTTTATTTTATTTTTAACTAATGTAATGGCTCATTTGAGATTTTAATATTAAAGTTTAGATTTATTCTAGTTGTATTATGTATATTGTAACTATATGTCATTTTATGTTAAATAGTTCAAATGTAAATATTACATACGCTGCCAACTCAAACCAACTCAAACTCAAACCCAAACCCTACCTATCCAAAATCAGTTAATGCACTTATGTATTAGGATATACTTTTAAAATAAGAAAGGCTTTTGTGGTAAAGCCATTATAACGAGCATAACGTATCGTAAAAATACGCGCAGAACCATCAGAAACGCCAATAAACCATTTCAGTAGCCTTATACGAACTTTCAGCAGTTTTTACGCATCATAAATGACAATGCTCATTATATGATCCAAGTATTAACCATAAACGTACAATCTAAATCTAAACTACACAGGTGACTAGTAAATATCAGGTTATATCTGAATTAAATGTTATCTTATATCTATAGGTATATATATTTATATAAGTATCTCTTTTTAACAAAAAAAAACCTACTTCAAACCGTTTTCTCATGGATGCCAATTTGGTCAGAACTGGACCAAATTGAATTGGGACCACACGAGAAGCACTAGTTTTCAAATATAAAAAGAATCATCAATATCGTTTTACCCAGTCGAAAGTTCTGAGATAACAAACATAAAAAAAAATACAGTCGAGTTGAGAACCTCCTCCTACATACTGTATGTATGTACTTATCTAATATATAAAATTCTCATGTCACAGTGTTAGTTTATGTTAGTTGCCAAATTTTATATGTACACGTGAGAATAGGTTTTTATCTATTTTTTATACGCGGGCGAAGTCGCGGGCAGCAGCTAGTGTATGTATGTATGTTGATGCAGTGCGGCAATCAATAATTGGAGCGAACTAATTGTATTAATTGGTAGCATTGTGCAGTGAAATGAAGACCGATGAACAATGATCGAGTTGTCAAACTTCTTTCTCTAGACAAATAATTTTCTTTCAACAGTGTTGAATTTGTCTACTAAAAATCATGTTAAGAAGGCAATTCACATGTTTGATGGCGAAAATATACTATTTCTCTCGAAATATATAATCATACATATGTGCTAGATCGGTGAACATAACCTACAACGTGCTAGACTAACATCGATTTTTATCATTAAAATTTTAAAGTTTCTATATTTAATCGATTTAAGACATTGATTTTTGGTTTTTGTAAAATGTGTTTGTAGTTTTTCAATATAAAATATTGTAATTTGTGCTATAAATTAAGCCTTATGTAACATAGAACATCCTGTGTCTTCACACAGACAAATCGTGGGAAAAAAATCATTTGCACAAAATGTTTCACAAGTTCAAATATCTTTTCAGAATGTTTCACTGAAACTTTTAGGTGTTTCGTTTGTCTAATATCTGTCGGCGGTCAGTGGAGGAGTGAAATAATGGAAGAAAATGGATTACTTTTGAAAGAGCTCTCTGGACTCTTTCGATTTCGAAGAAGTGATTTTCTGTAGGATCACCTCACTACGTCAGACAGTATGGACACAGCGTCATATAGGTAAAATGTAGAGATTAAAATTTTAATGTAAGATTGTTACTGTCAATCAATCGCAAGAGATACAGAGTTAGTTTTCTTTAGAATTTTAGAATAACTACAATTCTGTAAATAGAACATAATTTTTATTGTATACCTCTTGAGGCATAGCCTATGTGAGCCTTATAAACTAATTTTATATGCAACTATTTTTATAGTGGCAATCAAATTCACGGTTTACTAGATAAATACTTATACGGTCCACACACCATAGTTACTCGTACTTACTACAGTAAGTTACCGTCACCTAAGGACACAAATAATAGCCTTAGAAATGTATATATGCAATGCCAACGTTGTGCAAGGATTTATTCTTGCTTGAAGAAGCCCATATTGTAACGTTTAACCGAAATATCTTCGAGAGCTTATTCTATCCGGACCGTAAACAGCAGACACTTTTCCAAGAAATAAAAATAAACTCTGCATCTGTGGTGGCCAATAAAATGGTAAAAAAACACTAAAATTAATTTATTATTATTTATAAACAGGCGCGTTTCGATTCTTCGAACAGACCAAGAACGGACCCATAATTTGATGTTATGTTAATTTGTTGTTGATATCGATAAGTGGATAGTGTTACAAATTGGTATAAATATATAACAGCTGTTGTGCCGTCTAATAACCGAGCTTTAAGGCCAGTAAGAATGTAAAAGAAGCCTTGCCATAATTATGTGCAGTGATATCAGTGAATAGAATAATGTTCTTATCTCCGTTGCACAGAAAACAACTCGTAAAGAAAAGCATAATTACAGCAATTGGAAAACTGTATTACCTAAAGAATTTATAAGAATATGCATAATGAAATCCTTATTTTTAAAGCTATTAACTAGTTCTGAAAAAGTTCTGAAAATGATAATACTCCTACTTCAAGAGAAACGAGCATGCGATGACCCTATTTAAACAATCAAGATCCTAACACATCACTATAATGGACTTAAGTCTTAAGTTCATCACTTAAGCACTTAAGTCTCTTAGACTTAAGTTTAATTTGATTCCATAGCTTTCTAGTTTTAGCTTAGTTTTAGTTTCTAGCTTCTAGTAATAAGATTACTTTTTATGTACAATAATTAATTTATTAATAATATTCAATTAATTATAAATAATTAAACATGAATCACGAATAAGGCGAATTCTAACATTTCATTCAAACAGATCATTCTAACATTCTAATATTTTTTTTCACGAAATGGAGGTGAAATCAGAGGAGATTTTAAATCATTTAAACAAACAATACCACCTACAATAAAAACAATACCTAGACCTAGAAGTAGACAATTAAAAACTTTTGATTACGTTAGTAGTCCCATTAATTTCCTTTTAGCTCTATAATATAAGAGTTCTCCGCTTGGATTCCCAGTTGGGTCAACTAATTTTAAACAGTTAAAAACTAATAAGTCCAGTGTCATTTATTTTCTGCCCCGTTTCGTACTTAAAACAAAAGACAGTACAGTGAAAGACTTAATTCTTTCGGAACGATTTTTGTACGATCCTTCAATTAAATTAGTTGAATACCATTACACAAAACATTTTTAAATTGTTATTTATTGTCACAATTCCCATATAATTGCATAACGGACTAAATAAAACGTGCTGCTACACAACTAGCTGGCGCCCGCGACGTCATCCGCGTTGAAAAAGAAAGAGTAGCATGTCCTGTGTCCCGTACATACATACATCAACGCACCTAAATAAGTTTTTACCAACTCAACTTCAAACTCATTAATTAGAATCTTCTTATGTATTCAGAAACTATATACATTAACAATTTTACCAAAAAATAAATTAACTCGAGTAATCGGACTTACTTAAACAAGAAGTTCTCAAAGCTTTTGCACAAGCTTAAAAGAGGGACGGAAAATTTTACTTCAAATTAGTTAAGAGAATTTCGCAACGATGACTTGAAACGATATTAGCGAAAATGCAAACGGTAAACGAGTGCATTTGAGAAAAGGTCGAGGGGCCAACGACCGACGGCCCTTAATACAAGTCACCACGCGACCGTGTAGTCACTATAGTCGCTCAATAATCCGACCCACTTTCCAAATCGTTCGCATTGTTATACGCTAATTTCTGCTTGCCGTCCGTAATTTTATTATTACAAAATTAAATGTGATGCTGCTTATTACAGAAATCAAACTTTCTGAACTCTTATTTTGACGTGAATACCCTATGTCCGATTTTTTTCTGAACTAATGACCTTTCCTGTATCCCTGACAATACGAATGCAAAATTTCATGATGTTTAGTTAGTTAGTTGAAGTGTGAAAAGATAACAGACAGACAGACAAAGATACTTTCAGATTTATTATAATATTAGCATGGGCATGGATAATGCGCTCCAGTGGCGGTAGCTCCATAGAAGCCCAAAAGCCCGGCATGCCTAACTGTACACACTGCCTAAATAGAAAAATAACAACTTTACTATCTTCTTGCGTCGAACGAAACGCGTGAGCAATTCAAAGTTCGCGCGTTTTATTTTATCCAACCAATGCTCTATTGCGCGTGGGCGTAGAAACAAAGAGAAGTTGAGTATGAGTTGAGTTATATTGCTGTCGCACTCCCACACATGGGCTTCTTGTCGGGCTTGCAGATGTCATCGCTCTCTCTCTGTCTAATGTATGAAATGTTGACCAATAGTTAGATATAGTTATAGCTAGAGTATATAGCGATTAGTATGAGAGAATAAGCCGGGCATGCTCTGTAATGAAGTTAGCGCGTTTGTGTTGTGAATTTGTTTCGTACGTTCGTATCTTACTTCCAGTTGTGTTGACTTATGACAATAACGATCGCCGAAGGAAAGTTAAAAACGCAATAAAAACGTTAAATATTGTTCAAAAATAAAAATCAGTTAATTTTTTCGCCGAAACTCTTGATAAATAAATATCGTGTATATAGACTCTATACATGATACTGAAACTAAATTGACCATTTTTAGAATTTATTTTCTGTATGTATGTATGTTCCTCCATCACGCTTAAACGAATTACCTGATTTTCATGAAACTTGAACATTTAGAAGCACGGGACACGTGATAGGCTACTTTTTATATATTTTTAACGCGGACGAAGTCGCGGGCAATAGCTAGTCTATAATATATGCTGACAATCGTATATATGTATTTTAGTAATCGAGAATATTTTCTGTATTAAGTAGGTACAAACTCAGTTAATCCTCCCTACAAACTTCCTCGTCTTTGATAAAAACAGATTATTAAAAAGTTTCCTAACAATATTTCCTTGTTCCTAACAATTTTCTAACTACGTTCATATTACAATACAATGTTTTACTTTTTACTATATCATAACCAAGTAGGTACAAATCTTAGTCAAAGTAGTTAATAAGTAAAACATAAAGAGTGAGCGCGAATTTAGTTACTTTATTTAATGTTGCCTTTGTAACCACTGCACAATGCACATATTTGAAAATTTCTTTCGCTATTTCAAACGAGCTGGAGGCGAAACAATTACATAAAATTGAACCTTTCTTGTTCATCGCTCTTTCCATTAGTGAAAACCGTATCAAAATCCGTTGGGTGGATTAGAAGAAGTTAGCAAAGAAACACACATATATACCTATAGATAGAGATATGAAAGACTTCGCCATACTTCCATATTCCATACTTCTATATTTAATATGTACTTTCGCTTCACTCCTGTAGCACTACCATGAGTTTATGACTACCGAAATCGCTAGCGAGAGATGAACGAGAACGTAAAATATTTGTATGAAAAATTGTACAGCGCCTCTAGCGGTCACCAAAGAACTAAAACCAGTAACATGAATTGCATAAGTAAAAAACCTATCGAATGTAGTCGCTAGCGACCATTACCGACTAACGTTTAACTTGACATTTCTATACAAAATCGGTACCATGAGTTACAAATTTGACTGATGCTCTCAAGAAATACTGTAACGTTAGTAGTTAAATCATTCACTAGCACATTGAGGGGTGAAAGGTTCGTTATCGACAGAAGTAAACTAACGTAAGATTTCGATAGCAAGTCATGGTAGTGCTACTGGTGTTTGCTCGTATGTCATCTTTTGGGGAAAATTATGTCTTAAAAAAATTAAGACATACTCACTGTCTCCACCGTCTCAAGAAGATACCGTACCAAAAAAAACTATTGAAAAAAAGGAAAAAACACGGAAGGTACCTCAGCCACCTCCCATAATAGTAGAAAATATAAAAAACTATCAAAATTTCTACGACCTATTAACAAAAAACGTAGCTAAAGATTCATTTTCAGTAAAAATGATGAATAGTGAAAATGTTAAAATTAACGCCTCCAATGAAGATTCATACAGATCCATATCTAAACTTTTGTTATCAAACAATTGCCTATGGTACTCGTATGAGAATAAACAAAATAGACCCATTAGAGTAATGGCAAAAAATTTGCACTTTTCTTGCCTAAAAGAGAGAATAATTGAAGACTTGACATCCAAAGGATATAAAATCCAGGACGTGGTCAACAAACTTAGTTGGAAAACCAAGCAGCCTCTCAATATGTTCATGCTTTCTTTCCACAAAGACGAAAATATCAACAACATTTATAGTATTAAGTCTATATTGGGATGTAAAGTAGATATACAACCAATTAAATCTACCAAACTGATACCACAGTGTAAAAAATGCCAAGCTTTTGGTCACACGCAAAAATATTGCTCCAAAGAGCCGAGATGCGTCAAGTGCACAGGCAAACACTTAACAAGGGACTGCGACAAACCACCAGATGCAAAGCCGAAATGTGTGCATTGTGGGGCGCCTCATCCTGCTAATTATAGAGGTTGTGTAGTCGCTAAAGAACTACAACAAATAAAAAATAAAAACATGAAAAAAAATGAGCAGATACCAGCCGTCCACGTTCCAAAGGTGAACACAAAAAAAGGTGTTAGTCAACCTGTTACAAAAAATCTAACTTTTGCACAAATTACCAAAGGAATACAGCCAGACCTTCAAGCACAAACAATGTCTAAGTCAATAAGTACGAATATAGACGACAAATTTAATAAAATCCTGAGTCTTTTATCATCGTTCGATGAAAGACTTAATAAACTTGAAAATAGCACTAATATCGCTATTCCAAAGCAAAAGAAATGGCGAACAAATTGAAAATTATGGCATGGAATTCTAATGGGCTACTCCAACATCAAGATGAACTACAGGTAGTCCTAAATACAGAAAATATTGATGTGTGTCTCATATCAGAGTCTCACTTCACTAGAGAATCTCATTTAAATATCAGAGGCTATAAAGCTTATCATGCACTACACCCTGATAATAAAGCAAGAGGAGGTAGTACTATTATTATAAAAGATAATATATATCATTATGAAAGTCATAAATTCGAAGAAGCTGACATACAAGCTGTGGGAATCTATGTCAAAACCAAACGATATCCTATCACAATATCAGCCATATACTGTCCGCCAAAGTATTTGCTAAAAGCAGAAAAATACAAACACCTTTTAAGAAATCTGGGTAACAGGTTCATTTTGGGAGGTGATTTTAACGCAAAACACACCCATTGGGGCTCTAGACTTACTACGTCAAAAGGAAGAGAACTATTACAATCTATCAGAGATATAAACTGTAATGTAATATCAACAGGTAGTCCCACGTACTGGCCTTCTGACCCCAAAAAGATTCCAGACCTATTAGACTTTTTCATTATTAAAAATATACCTCCTAACTTTATTCAAATTGAGGCAGGTCATGATATGAATTCAGATCATTCGCCAATAATACTAACTCTCAATGAAATGCCGGTACAAAAAGAGAACATTCCCACCTTAGTGAATATATACACTGACTGGGAAAATTTCAAATTAGATTTAGATACAGCCATCGATCTGAAAGGATCATTGAAAACTTCAGAACAAGTTGACCTAAACGTAAGCCAATTTATAACAAATATTCAACGGTGTGCCTGGAATAATACACCAGTCTTTAAAAAAATTGCTAGAAATAATCAGTACCCAATAGAAATAAGAAATCTCGTTGCTCTAAAAAGAAAACAGCGACAAAAATGGCAACAAACCAGATATCCACAAGACAAAAGACTGTTGAACAATCTTACAAAAAAGCTTAAAAATTTAATCCAGCAACATCGAGAAGAAAGTATCAATACTTATCTCAGTAGTTTAACGAATGATCGTACAACAAATTACTCATTGTGGAAAACTATTAAAAACATAAAAAAGCCAATAATGCACACTCCACCAATAAAAATGAATAATGGACGGTGGGCTAGAAGTAATGAGCAAAAAGCAATGCAGTTCGCTGAATACTTAGAGCGAATTTTTCAGCCTAATGAAGAAGCTGTGAATGATACTACAGTAAGTGAAACTTCTAATGACAGTGCAGACATAAGATTCGTTACACCAAAAGAAGTACAAAATGAGATTAAACGTCTAAGTCTAAAGAAAACTCCTGGTTACGATCTTATTACAGGAGAAGTTCTAAGAAACCTCCCACGCAAAGCAATAGTAAAGCTCACCAATATTATCAATGCCACTTTCAGACTCAAATATGTACCAGATATGTGGAAAGTTGCGGAAATTATAATGATTCCAAAGCCTGGAAAAACGCTCCACGAAACAACGTCATATAGACCTATTTCCCTGCTGCCAATCATTTCAAAAGTATGGGAGAAATTACTTCTAAAACGGTTGAAACCGATTATAGAAGACAGAAAATTAATTCCCGACTATCAGTTTGGTTTTAGAGAAAAACATTCCACGATAGACCAAATACACAGAATCACCACTATTATAGAAAAAACATTAGAAGAAAATAGGGTTTGTTCTACAGTCTTCCTAGATGTATCACAAGCATTCGATAAGGTTTGGCATAAAGGCCTTGTATTAAAACTAAGAAATTTGGTACCGAAGCAGTTTGCAGATATTTTAGAGTCTTACCTATCGAATAGAACATTCAGGGTAAGACAGGATAGCTCATATTCAGAGCTTAAAGAAATAAGAGCTGGAGTCCCACAGGGTAGTGTACTAGGTCCGCTTCTGTACTTACTATACACCTGCGATATTCCAGAGTTAGAAAATAATACAATTGCAACCTTCGCAGATGACACAGCCATAATGGCCACTGGTGATAATCACAAACAAGCAGTGGAAAAAGTTCAAGAAGCTGTGAACATCATCTTTGATTGGACAAAAAAATGGCGAGTCAAACTGAATGAGGCGAAATCTATTCACATAGATTTCACAAACAAGCCCCACAGTTATCATCCGGTATACGTTAACAATCATGCGATACCGTACGAGAATACAGCCAAATATTTAGGCATGACATTGGACGCTAAGCTTCGCTGGAAAGCTCACGTAAAAAAAAAACGCGACGAGTTAGAAATTCGCTATAGGAAAATGTACTGGCTATTAGGAAAGTATTCTTCGTTGTCAGTACATAATAAAATATTGTTGTATAAACAAGTTCTCGTGCCGGTGTGGACTTATGGGATACAGCTATGGGGCTGTACCAAACATAGCAACATTCTGATGATCCAACGATTTCAGAATAAAGTACTAAGATGCATTGTAAATGCACCCTGGTATATCCGCAACGACGACCTTCATAGGGATCTCAAGATAGACCCCGTGATTACAGTCATCCAGAAATATGCAGAGGCTCATCAAAAAAGACTTCATCATCATGTGAATGTCGAAGCTATTCAGCTTCTCGATATCACAAATATAGTTAGACGTTTGAAAAGGACAAAACCTTTTGAACTAGTGTAGTGTTAAAACAGTGATATTCACAAAGATCACAATAACAAAGTGTCTTTTGAATTAGTGCAGTGACAAGCTAGTGATATGTAGTGAAGTTAGTGCTACTTGCAAAGAACACAATAACAAAGTGTTCACCCCTTAATAGAGACAATAAGAATCGTGTTAATGGACATTATTCTTAGTAAATATTACAGTTAGTAGTTTAGGTTATATTAAAATTACTCATTAGTCTTAAGACTAGATTGTAATCTTATAAGGATGCACTTTTCCAAGTACACCCTTAAAAAACAAAAAAAAAAATAAAAAAAAAAAAAAATACTCATTTACAAAATTAATTTCACAACTAATCATCAATTCAATTAAGTTTATAAGAAATGTAGAAGAGGCCTTAATCAAACTCAATTAATAAAATCAATTATTGACTAAAAAGAAGCCCAAGGCCTTTGCTCTTCTAATAAACTTTTAATAGAATATTAAATTTACTTTACTACTTTACGCAAATGTTTTCAAAAATTTTCGAACCTCTAAATTTCGATTTGTTATAGTAAATAATATTACAAGTTCTAGGCAGTGCATTCTAGGCTAGTTTTTTTTTTTTATGTAAAGGTTGTCAGACAATCTGAACGTCCTGTGACGTTGCTTATAATAAATAAATATTAGGTGCTTAAGAAAACTTATTTTCGTGGGTGTATTAGATTTGTTTTTAAAAGCAAAAATTACTGTTACTTAATCTGCGCCATAACAAAGTTTACATTAAGGGTACACGCAATCACAAATTTAATTATGTAATCCTTTTGCGATCCTTTCTAATTGAACCCGTCAGTTATTAAATATCCTCGCCCTACACATTTATGAAAAGCGAAACGCCCCACACCGGAATTTACCTTCAGTTGAAACAATTACTTTATTGCTTTAGTTATGAGAGAGTATATTATGTTGCAACATCAATCTAGTGACTGAAATAACCAATGATCTTATGTAGAGACACGTACAGGGGATATTCCATAGAAACTTGTAAATAGATTCAGTACCTACTACCAATCGGATGAACAAAATCAAATGCATCTTCAAACTATGACAGTCGCAGTCAAAGTAAGTCATATGATGACCACCATTTTCTTTTGTGCACTGACGAACATTCCGCCACCATTTTAATGTTGCTTATTGCAAAAGTCGTAAAAAAAATTTGGTTACTTATTTAATTAATTTTAAGAAATTAGGCACAAGACACACGAGAGATAATATTTATAAAATTAATTGTACACTGAACTTGAATATTTTTTAAAAAATATTTTGTGATATTTTTTTTTATTTTGATCTTAAATATGTTTAATATTTCAATATAAATGTTAATTATTAAATATTTTAAATGTAAAAAAAACCAACGATACAAAAAATCCACTATTTGAGCTTATTGATAATGAAACATATCTATCAATTAAATTGTTTAAAAAACTTTATTTGATTATTTAACTCAGAAATTACTTGGGATTAGGATTGGCAGAATTATAAAAATGTATTATAAGTTTTATTATTTCATCCTTATCTAGTTAAAGTATTTTTATTATATTTAAAAAAAATAATTTCTGTGTGTACTTAATTATTACAAAGATAAAAGCAAATTTTTAGAGTTTCTTATATATAAGTATGTAAATACTCTGCACAAAATATATGAAACCACTATTTGAAAAATTCTTTCTCATGGTATGCTCACCATGGTCATCAATAGCACCCAGGGCGTGTCGGTCTAGTTGTACATAAAAATGCTTCAGTTTATTTTACGAGAACTTGTGACGGACGACCCCACGCGACAGCCAATTAGATGGTATGTAGTTTGTAGACCTGTGAAACCCCACACCCACACCCCCCGGGAGTTGCCGTGGCGCCGTCGATCACGCAATAAAAGTGTAGGGATAAAATAAAATAAAGGGTACGGGACGAACGGGTATTGACGAGTGACTAAAATTTGTTACTATGCAATGTAGACTATTTTTATTTTGCCATTATTTCATACTTATATATTTTTATGCAGACAAGCTGACGGTCCACTTATTGGTAAGTGGTTACCGTCGCCTGTGACACCATTGCATAAACAAACATTTATTATGTGCATATAAAATCGTCAAATTATTGGAATCAGATCTTACGTTTAAAAGTTACAACGGGTATGTTAAAATTTAAAAAAAGCCTCCGTATCAGCAAACAGCCCTACGCTTAGGGCCTCTTTCACCATTTGTGAGTAAAGTGTCAAGTAGGCTAACCGCCATTTAAAATCACCGGTAAGAATCACCATCTTCCAGTAGCATTACTCAAGGGTAATTTCAATGCAATTGACACAAAGTTACTCGCCAATTAGCGTTAGGTACTTGAAAAGTAACTACTCAACATTTTACTTGTAGTTGGTGAAAGAGGCCCTAAGGGTCTTATCATACTAGCGGTTAGCGAGCGGATTTGGGGCGGAGCGGGCGCGCAGCGAATACGTCGCGGACGCGCAACGAATTCGCTGCGAATAGCAGCGTGGATACCATTTTGTACACTCGTACAAACGTCTTAAGTCTTATGTTTTAAGTCAATTTGTACCAGATGCAACAACTCATAAAATGTAAGGTCTTGATATTCTCAGGTAGGAATGAAATTTTTTGGATATTTTTTTATTCATTTGTTAAACACAAAGTGTCGCTTTCTGCCAGACGATTAATTGATAATGGATGCTCTCAAATTCGTCGATGCTTTCGTTTTCGTCTCCTGCGTCTTCGAAGTAACAAAAGCAACAGCAGTGTTTCCTCGTCGGAATCCATTATTTTACCGACTGTATTTGACGTCGTAAACTCGCTTTGCCCCGCTTTGCAACCGCGACGTGTTCGCAACGTGTTCGCTGCGCGCCCACTCCGCTCCAAATCTGCTCGCAAACCTCCAGTATGATAAGAACTTTAGTCTATTAGTTACCTACAAATTTTTTTTTGTTAACTTTATAATATAAGTTGTTTAGAAAATAATAAAGATAAGTAAGATAATATATAGTTTAAGATAAGGCCACGCTAAGGAAGCCGCGGGCATTTGCTAGTTGTAACTATGTTCGGTATAAATCTTCAAACAATATATTTCAATTTAAACCCTTTTAGTATTACTTAGCAAAATTCCTCGAACAAATTTGTTGTTATATCCTCAGTAAATTTGATTACGTTTATGTTTTAGGTAACACGCTAACACGGTGTGTATAACAACACTTATCTAATACAAGTATTATATCTATTTAGTACTCAATTTGATCAAACAAACCCACAACGTATTGTTGATAAATAGTACTAAGCGTTTACATAGAATCTAGAATACTATCATAGAATATTAAGCCTTTGGTGACTTTGCTACTGCGTTTACGATATATTTTAAATAAAATTTTAATTTTCACTTACAATTTAAAACAGTTTAAGGCCAAGATATTCGAGCTTTCGAGCGCAATCAACAATATCTCGTTACAAAACATTAAAAAGTAGCTTTATAAATATTTTATTGTATGGTATCTTAATAGCTGTAAAATAAAAATGAGCTTTTTATGATTTTCCGGCAATTTTAATTTCTAGATTTTCTCTTCACGAGAACCTTCGGACTTCGGACTTCCACGAATGAATTAAAAACAAAATTAGCCGGATTGCCCCAACCGTTTTAGAATTTTCCGCTTCGCAATACATTTTATTATTAGATTTATATAGGATATCAAGTCGCACACTCTTGTCAGAGAGATCGTGGTCGTGCGGCTGATGTACAACGGATTAGATTTATACTAACGAGTAAAATTTGATTTTTCTACCGAGAGAAAATCATCCATTTGTGTGAGTATTGGTTTTCTAAAATGCAGAAATTTCTTTTTCTGCTCTATTGCGGAACTAGGTCAACTTAGAAGATTGGGTTCTAGCATCCCCTACACACGCAAAAAAAAAACACTCCCTTACGCAACAAAAAAATGTTTATTGTTTGTTTGTATGTAGGAGGAATCTTCGAAACTACTCACCCGATTTAAAAAAAAACCTTTTTCCAATAGAATAGAATTTCAAGATGAATATAGGCTAAATATTCCATGTGGGCACCAGCTATCTAAAAATAAAAATTCAACGCTTGGCAAAAGTATAATGTATACGCGGACAAAGTCGCGGGCACCAGCTAGTTCTATTACTAGACACGTAACTTTTGCAATAATTGTTTCGTGTTGGGACTGTGAGCGAGGGGTTTATTGTCTCCTTCAACAAACGAATACAATTTAGGGAGGACAAACAGCAACTACTTAAGGAAAGTCTGATAACAAATAATTGATTCCAATATTGTGTAATACAAGATCATATAATATATTTGCACCTATATACAACTTTATTAAAAATGTAGTCGCCTCCGTATAGCGAGAATTAGTGGAGCGGATATAACTTTTATTACTAGCTGGCGCCCGCGACTTCGTCTGCGTTGAAAAAGAAAAAAGTAGCCCATCCTGTGTCCTGTACGTCTAAATGTTTATCTACAAAATTTCATGAAAATCAATTAATTCGTTTAAGAGTTATGGAGGAACATACATACATACAGAAAAACTCTAAAAATCGTCAATTTAGTTTCAGTATCATGTATACGCGATATCTCTGAAAACACACTCCATGACCGACCCTTACAGGTTTATTATTAGTATTGATGATAAGTTCATTATGTTATGATCGTCAGACAAACTGACGTGCCACCTAACAGAAGATGCCTACCATACTTCGTTCCCTCTATACAGATTCCTAAAATATCACATGACCAACATATCAAATTCCCACAATACCATAAGTATTAAGAAAGAAAAGAAAAATGACACGATGCTCTAATTCCGCTGCTGTCTATTATAGTAGACTTTAGGAGAAGAGATCAGGAAAGCATTACTTATTCACTATTTCACGGGACTTCGGCCTCAGTGGAACAATGAAAAAACTTCGTCGTACCATTAATGGGACTACATAATTATTATTTTTTTATTTTTTTTTATTAGAGATGGGTTTGCTCTTGGCCAACAACCAGCTGAGTAGCAAGTATGAGGCCTATGATGGAGCTTCAGTTCCATCAATATAATGGAACTATGTAATTGTACCGTGGTTAACAAATATTTTCTCTTGCGGTGGTTGCCAGAAGAGCATGTTCTATCTGTGCATCAATTAGATATCTAATCCATTACATAGAAAGGGTAACAAGAAACAAAAGTCTACCTAAATAAACATTTATTATTAAAGTTGATAGAATGCAGTAGAGATAACGATATATCTCGATATTACGAATACAATGTTCTTTTTCTGAGGCGTTTCTCATTTGTTTTCGTATTTTCTATATCTCTGAGTCCTCTCTACGTGTATGCAAAATTTCATGAAAATCGCTTAATCCATGAAATTAATTAAATTCACTTGATTAAAATTCATGAAGATTATTGCGCGATAGAGTTACAAAGTTACTTTCGCATTTATAATATTAGTAGTAGCGTTTTATGGGTAATTACAGTCTGCTAATTTAAGGGAAAATCGAATTAGTTATGTTTAATTAACATACCTACTTGGGTATCCAATGTGCTTTATTAAATTTTATCCCAAAAGTTGTTATTATAGTCTTGAAGTTTAATATTGAAGTTGATGAGAGTTTTAGACCTTTTTACTTCGGAAACTATTTTTAATATGGAAATATTAATTTAATTAATAAAATAATATGTATATCATCACCAATATTCAATATTTTTTTCTAATAAATCTGTAGGAGTCGGTCATGGAGTAATTTACTTTGTTTTCAGAAATATCGTGTATATCGGGTCTATACATGATACTGAAACTAAATTGACCATTTTAAGAATTTTTTTCTGTATGTTTTTTTTTTTTTTTAAAGTCCCCCCCGGGGGTTACACCACCCCCGTGGGCCGTATATTTCCATGACTTAAAACATTGTTACAGTATTGGAATAATTGTACTCAATCAATACATTCACATTATTAAAAAAAAAAACCTTTATTTTTATAAACTACTATCCAGTAATTTTTTTATTCAGTCCGATCGACACCGTTGCCACTTTGTGGCAGAAGTCTAACTGATTGTTAGACTGATTTTCATGAAACTTGGTAGATAAACATTTAGAAGTACGAAACACGTGATAGGCTACTTTTAATCTTTTTTAACGCGGACGAAGTCGCGGGCAACAGCTAGTTAGTTTCTAAGAGTCTGAAAATTCGATCGACACAAATCTACGCGTAAATTTTGTAATGGGTCAATGGTTTATTGATTTTGGTCGCGTGTATTATGCGATAGAAGGCAAGTACTCGCCTTCTCGTCCACCCGCCGTACCTTCAGGCACAATAATCTTTACTGCAGCATACTATGTACGAAAATACAAATATGGAAGTTGTAGGTTGTAGCTGTAAATGTGAAACTAATTGTGTCTATCGCTCTCTCTCTCTGTCTGTCACCCTTTATGTGTGCTTTTACTACTCAACCGCAAAACTATAAATTTTGCATGTACACATTGTCAGGGATACAGAAAAGGAATGTTCTGGAGGGATCATCTAAAAATGAAAATTCAACATCTGCCAAAAGTTTAAAAGCAACAAAAATTATGTCTAGCGTTAGCGTTACCTAAATAGCCATCATCATATATATCTCATATATATTCCTTCCTTCATCGTTCCAAGTATCACTACAATAATACGTATTAATGATATTGACATATTTTCATTTCAAACAATTTGAATTCTTAGAAGAAGAAAAATTGCGAATTACTTTTAAATAATTAATTTTTCTTTTTTTCACATAGAATATTCTTTTCTATTTCTTCTTTTTTGTTTTATATTAATTTGTTTTTTAAATTAATTAAATGTAAATATAATATTTTTTTATGATTCTTTAGACCTATTTGTATTTAATTTATAAATAGATAAATAATGGCTGTATGAAATCTTAGTAAATAAATAAATAAAATAAAAAATATATATTGTCAGAAGTTATATTTTTTAATAATTTTTCAACGCGTACATAATCGCTGGCAACATACATAAGCTGGTATAATATACGCAAGGATATTTAATAAGCGACGGGTTCAAATTAGAAATACCGATGCAACCCTTCAACTGCTAACGATATCTTTCACCTTTAAACAGGAGGTGAAGGAAGTGTTGCCTTCACCTCCTGTTAAAATACCTACATAAATTTGAGCAATTTTTATACTTTGGGTTACATTATTTTAACATTCGTAGGGATTTAAAATTAATGAAAGAACAATAAACGAGAGAGATTTATGTATGTAATAGACAGAACAAAATTGCATCCGTGAATTGAATTGAAGCCGGGGGTTGGTTGTTGTCAAATTTTACTCTTTTATGTAAAAAAAAAATTTTTGTATTTTTTTTTTAGTTTGTGCAAAGAGTAGTCAGTGCTGTTACTCCTTATCGCAAGTTATTCACAAACTAGTTCCAAGCTTTATATAACAGTCCATTGAATTTTTAATTCATTACATTGCAAACTTTTCAAAAATTTTCATTCGTTGAATAGGAAAATATAAAATTTCCAAGTTTTCCAACTACTTAAGCTTTCCAAAAAATTTATCTGATCTATCATCAACCTTGTTAGTTAGTACTTGGTTTAATTTGGTGTAAGGTGTATTTGATTTTAAATAGGAATAAAATAGGAATTTTAAAAGGAAGCCTTTTAGGTATAACTACCTGCTGCCCGCGACTTCGCCCGCGTAACTTTGTAAATTATATACTAAAACCTTCCTCTAGAACCACTCTATCCATTGGTGAAAACAGCACGAAAATCGGTGCAGTAGTTTTTGAGTTTATTTCATTCAGAATTTTCACATTCTCCTGTAGTGGCACACTGCGTTTCGCAGTCATTTGGGCAGCCCGTCTGGTGGCAGTAACCACCACCTTACAGAATACCACCGTGAAATAACAGTATGTTGTGTTTCGGTGAGAAAGTAAGGGATGCCAGAGCCCATTACCCCATCCCTCCCTTATCCTTAATCCTTCTATGGTCGGCAGCACACTTGTAGCACTTATGGCGTTGCTTGTGTTATAAGCGACGGTAGTCACCTACCATCAAGTGAACCCTCAGCCTGTCTGTCGACCTTAACATAAAAAAAAAAACTTACGAGTATAACTAAATTTGTATAAATTGCTTAGAGTTGACTTACTCTCAAATTAAATGTACTTTGTAGTACCTAACCTGCGGGCGTAGCTGCCCTTGCCTCTGTCTGTCTCGTCCCTCGAATCGCAAATTCCATTAGGACTATATCTAAAGATACGAATATTCTCTTAATCACCTTTCCTATCTTGAATACATATTTAGAAGTAATTAAATCTTTTTCATTCAAAAACACATTTGGTCAGTTTTTTAAAAATGAAAACTATGTCTTAACTTGACTAGCCCGATGGATGAGTGGTTAGAGGTCTGGAAAGTAGTGGCCACCCCTTTACAAAAGACAACTGTGAAATAACAGCATGTGTGCTGTTGTGCCAATCTTCAAAAATCCTCTCCCATTTCTACATCCATAATCATACTATGGTCAGCAGCGCAATTTCAGTACCTGTTTCGTTGCTTGTTTTATAGGCGACGGTAACCACCTACCATCAAGGGGACAGTCACCCTGTTTATCGCTCTTAACATAAATTAAAATATGTCTAAACTATTTTACTCATTCAAATATGATAGAGCTTACAAGAAACTTACTTACAAGAACTTTGCAGCGAGATTCACATCTTAACTTCGTTCATATTTCATCGTTTTCATATATCCTATGAAGAGGGTTAACTACCCCAAGGGAAACCAGTTGCCAGGCTTCCCTGAACTGCCTACACCTATATGAGCTTATGTAATAAATTTTTATCTGGAGTTTCATACATATTTATATGTAATATAGGTTAATGTAATAGATTTTAATAATAATGTATATCTATCTATATGTATCAAAAAGGTTCAGCTGGGTATTCAGAAAGTCCATATAGTTAGGCAGAGTGTGCAACATTTTGTTCCAAAAATCTCAACCCTACATACTAATATGTTTCAGCTCAAGTGTTTATTTGTTCATATTCTAGTTTTAACCGTGATAATCTTTAAAGAAGGAAAAAAATCTATAGTGCAATAATTGAGGAAGTTAATAGGCCAAAACACAATTAATAGCTACCCTTAGTAGCTAAGAAAGTCAGAAAGAACTGTAAAAGCAAAAGCGAACAGACGGCAAAGCGATCTGACAACAAGCAAGCATTACTGAGAAGGGCCGAAAAATGCATTTTTTTTAATGTTTAGTTTGGCAAATAAGCTGACGGTCCACTTGATGGTAGGCTACCGTCACCTATAACACAAGCAATACCACAGATGCTGAAATTGTGATGTCGACTATGATTGGAAAGGGATACAAAAATGGATTTTGGCATCTTTAAACAATTTAATAGCGCATGAAACCGCTGTGCACGGCTAGTTTTAAATAAAGGTCAATATTGTCGTACATTCCCCTGCTACCGGGGACATCCAAAAATAGATGTTTATCTTTAGCGTTAACTTTTCAAACAAATTTCATACTTTATACTTATACTAGCTGGTGCCTGCGACTTCGTCCGCGTTGAACGATGAAAGGTACCCTATGTCCTTTCTGGTGTCCCAGCAAAAACTACTGAACCGATCACCATGACTTGTATGTAAAATTCCATGGTGATCGGTTCAGTAGTTTTTGCGTGAAAGAGTGACAAAATATCTATACATCCATACAAACATTCGCATTTATAATATTAGTGCGGAAGTACGGACGGATTATATTATTGACCAACCAGGAACTTAGAATTGGCTAAGGATACTAAGGATAGTAGTACCTTTGTACACTGTTGGATCATGTCGTCATATCGGAAATTTGTTTGATTGCACTTTATTTTTCTAGTCCCAACACTTCCAAGACATCTAGAAAAACATTAGTGACGAGCTAATCAGTTTAACAGTTCTAACTTTATGGTGTGCTTACACACTTTTTATAGAGCTTATAAAGGTTGTCCTTAAAATAAAAAAGAGGTCGTTAACTTCAATTACATAGTTAACATTCTTAACTTTATTACTGTGCTTACTAGCGACCCTGTCGCTATTTCTGCCTCTTTCCATTAGTAAAAACCACATGGTCCAACACAAAAATTTCATACGTTATTAAGATGATAGGTATCTTAGAGATGGAAAATAAAGCTGAAGTAGACAAAATATTCTATTCAATAAGAGAGGGAAACGATCGATTGCTATGGAAACAGCTGGAGAAGGCTTTGTCGACAGGCAAATTGTGATCAGGGATTTATGTTGAATGAGGGATATGCTTATAGAAATATTAATGGTTTTATATACTTGCGATTAAATGCTTTTCTGGTAATAAAGACGACCTATTTTATTTATTTAAGATCACATTTTTGGCTAAAAATCACTACAACATTTTTGGGCTTGGTATTAAAAGTAAACATTGTCATTTCGTTTATTGTGTCTTGTGGCCTAAAAAACAATTTCTATTTGATCATTGTTCGCTGTGACACTGCGGTTATACCCGTTGTGAAGGAAATTGAGCTATAATCTAATTTATTTTAATTTCCACGAACCTGTTTTCTTAAGGGTTAATATAAATGCTAATGATCTGTGTCTCACCTCTTCCACCTCTGCCTTACTTTCCCTTAGCATCGACTACACCGGCTTTATTACGACGTTTGAGTTAATACATTTTTATTAATTATATATTAATATAATTTTATGTACTTTTAATTGTATATGTTTCATTAACTTTATTTTTAACCTCGACGCATGACGCAAAAATGGGGTTTTGTAAGTTTGATGTGTGTCTGTCTGTGGGGTTAGCTCCCAAATGGACAGGCTGATTTTGATCCATTTTTCATTTCTCGATCGTAATTTTTCTTAGCTATATATAATTTATACAATATAATCTATATATATATAATCTATTCAGGCGTCTGAAGCCATATCAGCCCATTTTTTAGTTAATGAAGGATTTTCATTAACTTCCAATTTGGAATACTGTTACTTCGTTGGTATTTCCATGACATGGTAACCTTGACCTTTTTTTTTTTTTTTTTTAGGAGGGGAAATGACATTTACGCACTACCCTCGTCGACGAGGAGTGTGGGACTCGCCCGATGAAGTGACTTATCACCGGGAATACCCACTAAAACCCCCCCGGGCCACCATCTGCGGTGATGTGTGGGTCCGAGACAACAGCCGAGGCCTTATTCTCGGATCCCCACCCACCGCTACGTTCTCTTAAAACCCAGCTCAGGGCGATGGCTTCGCCTCACTTTAGATGTGGCGGCCCACAGGAATACCATGGGCCTCCACGCATCCTTATCAGGTGTTTCAAGGCGTCAGACATGTCCCCTTCTGACGCCCTAAAGTTATCACGCGACGTGCGCCGCGGCATACGCCCGGGCACGTCGGCCGGCTCTTCGACGCCTGAGTGGATCAGCCTGGGGGTCTGCTTCGCGGGCCCGCTCGTTGGCCTCTTTTCCACTCAGGGCCACTTCACAAAACTTCTTGACGGCATTCCAGCCGTCAAGACTTTCTACCATTGCCCTGACGACAGCGGGTAAAGACAAGTCTTGTCCCACGACTGCCGTCAGAGCCGCCCTCTCATTGCCCCAACCTGGGCACTCCGCCAGCGTGTGGTCGGCCGTATCAATCGGCTCCCCGCATTCGTGGCAGGCGGTGGTTCGCTCTCTCCTAGCGATGTCGCACAGGTACTTGCCGAAGCATCCATGCCCCGTAAGCACCTGCACAAGCCGGAAGGAGAGCGAGCCGGCCCGCCTGCCTACCCACTCCATGGTAACCTTGACCTGCGGGACACCCAACTCCTCAGTTGGGCTCATTGGAAAGTGCGGGTTAGTTTATAATTTTAATTATGTATAGGCAAGTTATATTCAAATTGTTTTTTTTTATAAATATGTAATGTGCAGACACGTCTCTTTACGTTTTTATTACATCTTTTGTTTTATGCATCAATGAAGCTCTCACCTTTTCATACATCATCCATGAACAAATCCTGAGCATCCATCCATGAGCAAATGTTGGACATCTTCTTAATCTTAATTATTTGTTGTCATTGTAAATGTACTAAGGGATCGTGAGGATATAAAAGTATGATCCAACTACAAAACAGACACAAAAGAATCGACATAATGGAGGGATTCATATGAAATTCTGAACTACACAAGTAAGTAAGTTAGCAGAGAGGGTCGCACAAATGAAATAGTCCAATGAAAGCAAATCGTGCAATCATCGCCATTCTATTGTTGCGATAAAGTTCGCTAGGAATAGGCACGTGAATCATATATAACAGAAATTTCATACAGGTGCACCATTATTCCCTAGCGATGAAAAAGGCACTCTATTCCGTGGATTGATTTTAGCTGTTATACTAAAATGTAGAGTCGCTTATATAATAATTTTGTTAGCATATACACAATAGATGCACTCTACACTATTTACTGTGTGTACACTATATGGACACTGTGCGGTGGACAGTGCACTGTACATACAATAAAACTGTATCCATACGAAGCCGAGACAGGAATACTAGTCTATGTTATATAAAATCGTTTGTCACGAGTGATACATATACTGTTAAAAACTCTCAAAAGGGACGTCGTTACCAAGTGTACCAAGTTTTACCCCCTAGATCTTATTTGCTAACCATTTCCCTAAATTACATTAAATCACAATTTTGAAATTAATATGGCAAGGCACTCTGCGTTCCGTAGTCATAAACTCGGCGGCCCTACTGGCGTGAATAACAACCCCCTGTACACTGTTGTGTTTCTTGAATGAGTAAGGAATGCCATAGCACATTTTCCTACCCTAATTCCCTGATCCTCAATCCTACTATGATCGAAAGCGCACTTGCAGCAACTGTGGCTATGCTTGCGTTGCACCTAACATCAAGTGGATCGTCAGCCTGTCTCTATGTAGACCTTAAGGTGAAACAAGTCGGCGCCGCGGCCCGAACTCATCGGTCTCATGTCTAAAATGCGTCCTACCTCACACAGCACAAAGCGCGGGAAGAACAGTCAAGTGCTCTTCCTGCGCTTTCATCTTCATTAAAATATATTAAAATTGGAATTAGTATTTTTGGATTCGATAATATCTAGACGTCGATGAAAAGTTATAGATTACCTCATATGTAATAATCAAACAACAAACACTATATCACACTATATACCTACTAGCTTCTACTTCTAAATGTTTATCTACCAAGTTTCATGAAAATCAGTTAATTCGTTTAAGAGTAATGGAGGAACATACATACAGAAAAAAAATCTAAATATCGTCAATTTAGTTTCAGTATTTTGATTTGGGTATAGAGCCTATATACACGATATTACTGAAAACAAAGTAAATAAATTCATGACCGACCAATACAGATTTATTACGTATGTGTTTTATGCGGAGTCTACGTAGAGCTTGCGTAGTACTCGTGAGGGAAACGTAACCATGGTTACTAAAACCATAAACTTCATGCGGTGTTACTGATGTAACATTATGAAGTAATAATATAGTTTAACTAAATATTTTTATAATAATATATGATTTTCCAATGCAACAAAATTTGGTAAGTTATTCAATATTCAATCAATCAATACTAATAATAAATCTGTAAGTGTAGGTATTGTATGAATGTATGTTCCTCCATAATTAACTGATTTTCATGTAACTTGGTAGATAAACATTTAGACGTACAGGACACAGGATAGGCTACTTTTTTCTTTTACAACACGGACGAAGTCGCGGGCGCCAGCTAGTATTTCAATAAATATAGTACAGAACAAAGATAACGCATATTTTTTCACAGACTAAGTATATCTCCTGCTCATTTGTGTTGTAGATTTCTGAAATCGCCCTTCTTTTTTTTATATTCATAGAGCCATTCGAGTGTTTCACAATAAATAAATTCTCATTATAAGATTATTGTCCTCCGTGAGTTAATTTATAATCTCTTCTCGGCGGGCACTTTGCCTGACGCGCAGCGTTGATTTATTGCTCCTTCACTGCGCACTTTATTTAAGATATTTCTTTTTGTTTATGCGTGCGTAGCCAAAAATATTATTTATTTCTTTTCTAAGTCTGATTAGAATAGTTAAGCATAAGCATTATAAAACAAGATTTTATATAAAAAGAAGATTTTATATCAATACTATACTATAGTAATACTGAAGAGAAAAGATTTGATTGTTTGTTGGTTTGTATTGAATAGGCTCTGAAACTACTGGACCAATTAGAATAATTCTTTTACCATTAGAACCCGACATTATCCGTGATGAACATAGGCTACTTTTTACCAAGGGAAAATGCTTCATTCCTACGGGAAAACGGGTAATAGGACAACGGGCAGTAATAATTATCCTTCCGTACTTATCTTTTTCACATATGTAACTTCTAAACGGCTGAACCAATTGGGTTGACATTTGGTATGTGTATTTCCACGAATGTATTATATTTTATAAAGTTACGCGGGCGAAGTCGCGTGCAACAGCTAGTTATTATATATATTTTAAGGAAAAGTAAGCAAAAAGGCTAACTGTCTACTACTTAATACTACGTAAGTGAAAATGAAATTTCCAGCCCCTGTCCTGCGATAAATTTTAGCAATGAAAATGTTTAAATTTAATTTGAATATTTCATTGAACAAATTTCCAGTTTGATTTTCGCATAAACTTTAAAGCTCAATTGTTTTTTAATTTCCAATATCCTCCACGTAATGAAGGGATAATTTATTTTTTTATGTTCTAAAGGGTAGAAGACAGGTTAACTAACGGTCCACTGGCAGGGCACATCTAAATTCTGGACAACATTAAGCTAAACTGTTGCGGCCTATTATTGTTATTAGGTACTTTTGCAGAAATTGAGTTCCGAGAGGTGCCGCGGAAATGGACTCCTCAGTGTACGATCAATAAAATAGAAAGGCATTACGCCGTAACCTTCCGTTAAAGTTAACAAATCCTTTTACTTTACCGTCACTAACGGTATTTTTATTCCATCTAGGGTTTTATCTCGTCCCGGAACTAATTACCTTCTTTAAACTATTCTCAACTTTCATTAAAAATTAAATGATAGCATATTGTCATCATCATATCAATGCTAATTAATAAATCTAAGTGTAAGTAGGTATTGTATTTATGTATGTATGTTCCCCCATAACTCTTAAACGAATTAACTGATTTTTATGAAACTTGGAAACATTTAGACTTACTGGAAGCAGGATAGCCTGCTGTTTCTTTTTCAACCCGGACGAAATCGCGGGCGCCAGCTAGTAGTCTAATAAGATTGGAGGTGAAACAGAGCGATACTGTTTTGGCAAACAGCACGGATTTGCATGATTCGGGTTCTGCTTACCCTCTACTTCAAAGTTGAACCTGCGCCAAGGGTTGCTTTTAATTGTTTAGAGGTGAAAACTAGAAAACCCTTTCACTGGCGAATTAGTCGAAAATTATTGACTTACAGTAAAAAGTTTATACAACAAAAGTTGCTTAGAATTAGTCAGTTTATCAATTCCCGGATTTTTAATAAGACATTTTTCTTATTTTAAATAAGAGAATTATCACCCCAAAATAGGGAGGCATCCACCCCCAGGATAAAAGCAACCCCCGGCACAAGGTCTACTTTGAAGTAGAGAGTAAGTGGAACCTAAATTTAAATTTTGACGGTCATTGACTGGACTGGACATATTTGAAGAAAGTGGTAACCAACGTTATTCATAGAGGTCAGTAATTTGAAAACATACAGACGGAGGTTATTTTAGTATTTATAATATGAATTATAAATAATCTAACTGCTGGCAGGTGTTGTCGTTTATTTGTTGACGTAGTAAGTCACCCATCAATTTTTTACACAAACCTTCCCCGTTAATTCCTCTTTCCATAAGTGAAAACCATAAGTGTAATGAATTAAAAACGATCAGACATTTTGGACAATGTAAAAAAATAATATTTTTATTAACCGACGAAAACGAAAAGCGGAGGAAACAAAATAATTTAATTATTTACCTATACTAGTAGTAGTAATGCGACAGAGTGCTAAGGATACCAATATATGAACAAAAACCAAATAAAACTGTATTGTATGATAAGAATCGTTAGTATGATACAATGTGGCCCGATTAATAATACTGCCTAATCTATGGAGATAAATATACGAGTATAACCCAGGATTTGATAAAAAAAATATAGGCCGCATTGACCGACAACAAATAAACGAACAAACTCACTTTCGCATTTATAGTGTTTGTTTAGGATTAAATTCAATTAATGAACAGGATTCAAAAATAATGATAATTAAAACGCTTTATGCATTCATTCTCATTTTCATATAACAATAATATCAGAGATCCTTAATTAGCATATACCGTTTGCATTAATACTAATTTTTCTTACCTATGCTGCTATTATAAAAATATAATAGCAGCATACAAAAATTAGGTACTCAGGTCAGAGAACCTGGCTGCAGTCCTATGGTCAAAAGTACATTCGCCACGTGGTACATTTATGATTGTACAATCTTATTAAGACATCAAATGTATTTAGGTAATAAAAAAATTTGAAACCTATCGATTGAGGTATCAAATGAAAGGGCTCCAAAAATATACCACAATAATTTTTAGGATATACAAAAAATATATCCAAAAATTCAGAATGTTGTTTTTTAAAAATTTTAAATCATTTGCGAAGCATCCCCTTTTTCCAAATAATAGGTGTACGCCGAACGACTCGATATCATCTCGATATATCGGATCCTATCTAACGTAATGAAAGTAATTCGGAAAATATTAATGCTTATATTTTTTTATTTTTTTCATTTTTTTTATAGGAAAGTAATAAAAAAAGAAATGTTTACTATAAAAACAAACAAATATGTGACAGAACTTATGACTGTAAAATATAAAGTTTGGAAAACTCTTGAACCAAAGAGACAAACAACGGTTGAAGGATGGTTGAAGGTGTATTTGTAGGCACAAGATTCATTGAGGCAACTTTTTAAAAGTAGCTCCGTTAAATATTTGCTCTCAAAATCCTGAACAATTCAAATCCATAGATATTTTTTTTATAGATTTTGATCTTACTTCGTAAGACCTCGTAAGACATATTTGAATTATATTTACAGAAAGTACATGTAGTCGTACAGAAAACCATCGTGAAATAAAAATATGTGTGCTTGTTGTGTTTTTGTGATTGAGTAAGAGATGCTAAAGTTCACTTCCCTATATCAATCCCTTATCCTCAATCCCACTATGGTTTGTGGCGTTGTTTGTGTTATTGGCGATAGTAGCCACCATGAAGTGGACTGTCTGTCCACCTTAATATTTAAAAAGCTTGTTTTTAGACTATGTATACAGGTCGTACACAGACGATGTAATCCACGACTTGGCTCAAAATGACGGCGGGCTACAGAGGTCGAATATTTCTCAGAGTTTCAATTATTCGAATACTTCTTAAAGTTCTAGACACTTTTATTGTTCAAAAGCTTGTAATGCCTTTCTGAATGACTGTACTGTTGATGTCAACTTTTTATACAGGCATTGTACACTGTATAAGTACCTATTTAAAACTAAAAAAAATTGTTTTTAATAAATAAATATATATTTTAAGCATAACTTGTTGGTATCATTCAACACATTCAGAAAGATAAATAAGGAGTTTCAACTTTCTTTACCCATCTATACTAATATAAAATCTTATAAAGAGGTAAAGTTTGTAGGTTTTTTACATGTTGGAGGTAACTCTCGCCAAAAGTTAGAATGATATTTCGAGGTGAGCATATTTATTCTAAACTAGCTGGTGCCCGCGACTTCGCCCGCGTAACTTTGTAAATTATATACTATAAAACCTTCCTCGAGAACTGGTGAAAACAACATGAAAATGGTATGAATCGGTGCAGTAGTTTTTGAGTTTATCGCGAACACACAGACAGACAGACGCGGCGGAGAACTTTGCCTTAGGTATAGGTAATATATCACACGCTTGGCAAAGGTATAAATAAATATTATCAGACGTAATTTATTTCTTTTACATATTTTGTTAAAAATTACATTTAAAAGTGTTTCTTTGAAACCTATATAATGCTCAAATAAAAATAGCAACTAAAGATAAAGGCCATTCCACAAGTCGAACTCCCAGGGAACGAAATAATCGAAGCTCATTAGTCAAGTTCATTGGTTAAGTTATGATTTGGGTAATATAACGCTACGCCCCATTGGCTAATGTCAAGCGCATTAGCCAATGGGCTACTATTTTCTTTGGCGGCTCGACTCCCGGGGCCCTAGCCAATGCAATGCACAATGCAAACGGGAGCGTTGCGGATATTTACGAAACGATAGAAATTTTATGTGGGCGTTACAACAACCAATCACTGCGGGCTTTATTTTCTATCGTTTCGTAAATATACGCAACGCTCCCGTTTGCATTGTGCTCTTGGCTAGGGCCCCTGGAATGGAGTTCTGGGGCCGATAACTCTACCTCACAAAATGCTCAATCAAACTATGTCTCGCCTTTCTTCTTCTAAAGAAATAAAAATGAATCCCTAAATGTGTTGCTAAGCGCAAAACTCGAGAGCGGCTGAACCGATTTTAATTCTGTTTTCACTCATAGATAGAGGGATAATCAGGGACGGTTTTTACGTAAAAAAATGCACCCCGGGTGAAGCCGGGAGCGGGTCGCTAGTATTATTATATTTATTAGCGGAAATGCCGAATTGTGTAGGGAGGGGTGTAAAGAAGTCTTCAAAATATAAAAATGAGGATGGAAATATAAAAAAAATATATTTTCGTCATATTTTACATACTTCTTATGTGAAATGAAAAAAATACACTTTTGTTACATATTCAAGTTTAAGATAAACAAAGACAACTCTTCTTCTTTACGTTGTCCTACATCTCGTCGTTCGACCCATCCACCCACTTCATTCTCGAACATTCCCTTGATACTTCGCTGAAATATCACGGCTAATATAACTTTTGCTTGGTGTTAAAAACTTGTTAAAAATATTGATGACGATTTTCAATAATATTGAATGTATGGATAATGTACAATAATAATTAAGAAATGTATAATAATAATATGATTAAAGTTAAAAAAAATAGCTAGGCGTTCAAATAGAATTGCTATAATTAAAATAATCTACGGTTGAGAAGTTTTCTATGAATTGTGACTACTTTTTAGCCTTATCTAAAACCTATTACAATAGATAAGGCATAAAGTTTAAAAGTTAAGAGCCACAGTGAGTATCAAAGTTAATGGACACTGGCATCGCTTACCACTAACAATCACTGTGCATCGAAACACAGTTATGTTTTATTCCACTGGTAGTCTACTGTAAGGAGGTTGTTACTGCCACCTGCTTATGATTATGACTGCACTGCGGAAATCAGTGCACCGAGCCACTGCAATAATCCTCTTCTGTTTTCGAAAGTATTCTAAGTGTTGACCTAGTTGTGGTGAAAGAGAGTTTGGTATTTGTTCTAGCAACATAATTCTTAGTTAATTTGTATGAGGTTTAAGCATTCAAC
Organism: Synanthedon vespiformis; assembly: GCA_918317495.1. Classification (NCBI taxonomy): domain Eukaryota; kingdom Metazoa; phylum Arthropoda; class Insecta; order Lepidoptera; family Sesiidae; genus Synanthedon; species Synanthedon vespiformis. The sequence continues at coordinate 5,130,409 of OU906951.1, read as the reverse complement.
AAATAACAAAAATGTAAGCTAACAGTCGCAATTTATAGTAGTATAATACTAACAAATACAGAAACAGATAACATTGATAAGACTTGAAATGCATACGAAATGTGTATAGAACTGTGAAACTTTTCCAATTCTAAAAATACATTTAATTGTTTGCGCTGATAGGTCTGTCTCTGTAACTACGGCACCGGTAGTAATAGTACCGAGTCAACGCTTTCTGAATGTTGTTTAATTTACCATGAACTTGCTCGTTTGCTCCAACGAATCTTAAATTGCGCGAATTCTTTGAAAGACTTCACAAGTTGTTTTAACGGTTCGGTGGCAAAAAGGAAAGTTTCTAATACACGACTGTTTGTTTGCCTTTTGGAATCAAGTTACGGCGACGGTCCGACTAAGTACCTATATTTTGTTCAGTAGAATATTTCGTTTGACAAATACACTTCACTAGCAAATCGCTTCCGATTTCGCCCTGGGTGACTTATCTCTCTTTATATAAGAGTGAAAACTGAATCAAAATCGGTTGCTTTAGGTTAGGTTAGGTTAGCGGATTTAACCGATTAAATTAACTAATTTATTAATTAGCTTAACCGAATTGGGCTAACGCAGGCGGGAGAGCAGGACGAAACGCTCGCGCTTGACACCTGCGCTCTCTCACGCCCAACGAGCGTGCGTGGAAAAGGAACACCGTGGGGTTTTAGCGCGTAAAAATCCCGCATATCCTGCCAGCGCCCCTTTGCTGGCAGTGAATCAGGATTGCTAATTTCCCCACGTAAAAAAGGTTAAGAGGGAAGTATAGCCATGCGATAGGTATTTAGGAAAACACATGCTATCGCTTGTGCGCTCTAGCCTCGGAACAGTCGTGCGATAGAGAGCATTGCAGCTTCCGACTGACAATAGTACTTTTTTTGATAAAATTTCATTTCGGGAGAAAACAGTTTCCACTAACTAAATCTTAACAAATCACTTTGATTTTCATGTCGATCGTTTCAGCATAAGATATTCTAGGTTTATAGCTTTCGCTTTTTTTAAACAATTTGATTATTTTTATAAAACAAACGATTTAATTCGACAAAGTTTTAATCACAAAAATTAAGTTATTTGAGGTTAAATAAGTTTGAATCTATTGAAAATTTTTAAAACAGGAAAACCTATAAACTTAGTCTTTCACTGTGTCAATAACATGCAAAAAAATCATGGAGATTGGAAAATATTTAGAAGTGGAAAAACGTTTTCTCTTTTTGTATGGACGAGTGCGTGCTATTCTTCCCTCTTAACGGAGAAGAGTTTCGGCAACATTTTTTTCTACTTACATAAAAATTTAATTAGGTTTTGTTTGTGGGGAGTTAGTGTGTATACGCGGACAACGGATAAGGAAGGATATAGTGATAACTTGATAATGTTACTCGTGTATGGTTACGACAAATAAAAATTTATGTATTGTTGTATTCATCATTTTGATGGTATATCGTTACAAACAAAACCCTATTAACCCAAGCAATGCCATAAGAGTTGCAAATACGCTGCTCACCTTGATGCGGTATATGATGAGGGATAATGAGGGAATATCAGGAAACGGCCTCTGGCATTCTATATTCACTTATCAAAACACAACAACAGAGGAGCAAGTTATTCCTATATTTATGACTGTGGAGTGGAACGCAGCCAGTATTTACTAAAATTTTAAACTTACTTAATAAATAAAATTGCTTAATAACATGTAAAAGTCAATTTATAAATATATATTTTATAACAGTGGAGTAGTTAAGAGAAAACAAAATCAAGAAAATCCCTGCTATCCAAAGGGACAGCCAAAAAAATCGGAAAAATCATATTTGGTTACTTTTTTACGGGAATTTCCACTTCGGATTACTAGGATCACCCTTTAGTGATTACATAGCATAAAACAAAGTCGCTTCCGCCGTCTGTCCCTCTGTATGTACTTACGCTTAGATCTTTTAGACTATGCAATAATTTTTAACGCGGTTTTCACTAATAGAAATATTGTAACACGGGCGAAGGTTTATATAGAAAAATAATATATTTAAATTTTGCGTGCGCAGCCGGGCGCAGATCGCTAGTCTAATATAAATATAAAATGCCGACTCCATTTAAAAATATGAAGAATAATTGAGTCACAGTTTCCAGCAATCCCATGTTTCCAATTTATATTATTAGTATATTTAGTGGATAAACGCAAAACGGACTTGAGTCCATTTCTCGAGAATATATTGGAACACGTCGACCGTGCTTCATTTGGAGGTGTGAAGGATAACTCTTATTAGGTAGGCACCTACTTATTTCGTACAAATTATATATGGACATTTGTTATGTGAAGATATTGATGCGTTCCCGCTAGAATACATGAATTATTTTCTCTAATATAATGTATATATATCTACACATCTACACTCTACACATCTACACTCTACACTAATTTATTATAAAGAGGATAGATATTTAATTTTTTGGATGTTTTTTCTAATGAGTATACTCATATACTACTTGAATAATTTAAAAAATTCTTTCACCTATAGAAAATTAAGTTATCAGCGAGTAACTAAGGCTTTATTTTATATTCAAAAAAATAAGAGATGCTTATGATAATTACAATAATGTAACAAAGTGTATCAAAAATTTGCTTATAAAGTCGTTAATTATTTTTGTGATTAATTTTAAATTAATCAATAGAAACGTATCCACGATATTAATCCTTATTCCGTCATCAAAGCTGATTATGTACATATAAATTCCTCTTTAAATCATTGGAATTAAACCTTTCGTTTAGAAGTTACGACGGTAATAAAAATGCTAAAATGAGCTACATGAGCTAACGGAAAGAGCGACAAACCAGGAATCCTTTTGTGTATATATTATTATTTTTTCAGGAATAAATTGCATCTGTGAGAAGCCGCTGGTGGGCTGCTAGTATAAATAATAAATACATCAATTTTAATGTTGTGCTTTAGGTAAACTAAAGGGTCTAAAAGCTCCAACTTTTCTGACCGTAAGGTTTTGCGTGAAACCGCATTAGAAGATTGATTAAAATAAATTATTCACATTGACTAGGTACCGCTAAAATCTAAAGCCGCAAACAAAATGAGTCTTTTTAATTATTTGTTGATTTATCCGCTTATTTCCAATATGCATGAGGAAGATTTTGATGCAGTTTTATCCTTCTTTTAGGGAGTTTCTTCAAATTTATTGTATCAACCATAAATTGAAGGCCTCCACCATAGACCACCAAAGAGGGTTCAGATGTCCACATCCACACTCCTTATTATCTTTATCTTTGCTCCTTAAGCTATAGTGGTGTAAATTTAATTAAATTTTGGACGTACATAATTTACTTATTCATAACACAATACATCAAACCTACAGCCAAATGAGAGAAAAAAATAGAAGATAGAAATCAATAGAACAGCTACAGTATCAAATAGAACTCAGTATCAGTTTTCTGAATTGCTACTTACTGTGGAAGCTAATTTAAACACATACATATTTATAATATCACGTCAAAAATCCTGTTTTCGATCCACTTTTGAAATTATTATTTTTTATTTTTATTTTATTGAAACATAGTCGCACAGCACTTATACGACAATAATATAAGAATAAATAAATACATAATGTTTACTTAAGTCCTACTGCCAATTACGGACTTAATTTTTTTAACAAAGAAAACTATGAACACAATACGAAATGAAATTAAAAAAAAAAACAATAAAACAAACAAAAAAGAAACTAAATAAGTAAACAAAAAAAACACAATTTCAAAGGAAGAGACGCGTGTACAGTGGTGTGCGTACGTGTGTGTGTGTTTGTGCGTGTGTGTGTTGTGTGTGAAATGCCTATATAGATACGGATATTTCACATTATTATCTAGTTTTCTTTCCCTACTCAAGGCGTGTGACCGTGACCTCGTCTTTTTTCTAAAATTACGTAGACTCTGAATCATAGCTCTGATTAATTTTACATGCCGGAACGTTTCAATCGAATAAGTTGCCGACGCGACGCTGCCTGGCGTTATTCAATCAATTAGCAAACAAAAATGTCTAAAAAGACAGAGCGTTGAGATTGCTAATAATATCATAATAAGCATATAATCATAATCATAATAAATAAGCAGCTCGTCCTTTTTTTTTTACGAGGTGTGATCCGCTTACAGATTCCCTACCGCTGGCTAGGCGGAAGGGGTATGTGGGGGTAGCCCAGCACCTGATCATAGCGGTACTGGGAATACCCACTAAAACTCCCCGGTGCCTCCTTGCCCTTTGAACGGGGTGAACCGGGCTCTGCCGAAGCAACAACTCCGATCCACCCCAGGGCAGTCTAGCCATATCTAGCTAGGCTAACGCCAAAGGGGGATTGCCCGGAGACACCGAGGCAATCCCCAGACGGGGAGGACCTTGTGCAGGCACACACAGCTAGCCAACTATGTGCGCAGGTCCCCTAGGACATTTGAAAACGGGCTAGACATGCCCGCCTTCTCCTGCCCAACCGCCTACAAGCAACTCGTCCTATTAACAACCATTGACATACTCCTATTAATATCAATGTTAGCAACATAAAATAGTAGTCATTGGTCCGAATATCAAAAAAGGACATTCAACAAAATGCATTTTATAGTACAGCTCAATATAAAGAAAATCAACATGAAAATAGTGATATATCTACGTATACGCGATGTACATGGTGTAGTTTCGAAACAACTAGAGAAAGAGGATTATATTATATTATTATATTGTATATTAAATCAACGTTTATTATATATTTTTCTATCTAATAAAGATAAACTGGATTAACTTTTATGAGATCCAACTTTGATGAGATCAAACGAAACTAAATCTTAAGATAAAGTCCATAGAGATCCATATATCTCAACTGATAATTCGTTTCCTAATTTCTTAAGATAACTCCAATAGCTGTTGTCTGTGGCTTCGTCCGCGTCTCTACTTTTTAGGTAGGTATTGAAACATTTATCTCTGAGAAAATATATGCAAAATATATATATAAAAGCGTAACAAACAAACAACTCACTCACTTTTGCATTATGTGATAATTATTTTTCTAATTTATTAAGTAGGTAAACATAATCCAATATCAGTATGAGTATCTTGAGTAGTCTATGAGATCAAATTAGAACTTCTTAATTTAGATATGATAACAAATTACATTATAAATGTTTCGAAACAAAAGCCACAAATGTTTGAGAATTGTAGTCGTTTGCTTTGTTGAAAATGAAATAAAATTAGGCTCACGTGTTTGAGAGACTCTTTTGAAACTCGATTCCGGGCAGAATAAATTTCGTCCTCTCCAGTGAGATAAGATAATTATTATCTTTTATTAGATACCGCTTTAAGCTACAAGAGTAACAATAAGTACTCTTAATGACAATCTATTATTGTTTCTTATTTGAATGTTATTGTTCTAGAATATGGTTCATTAATTTTAATTTCATTATAACTAGCTGTGCCCGCGACTTCGTACGTTCGGTCTCAGTCTCAAAAGAGTTCAATCTCACAAATTCAATCGCCAATTAAAATTGTCCTAACTTTGTTTTATTTGATTTTACAAAATATAAAAAGCGTTGTAAACAAAGAGATAATTCGACATAGTCAATCATTTATTGGTGTATCACTATCACTTCACTACATAATATAAAACAAAGTCGCTTCCCGTCTATCTGTCCATATGTATGCTTAGATCTTTAAAACTACTCAAAGGATTTTGATTTTTTTTAATAGATAGGGTGATTCAAGAGGAAGGTTTTAGTATATAATTTATACGCGGGCGAAGTCGCAGGCACCAGCTAAGTATCTACTAAAAATATATTGCTTTACACATTTAGTAAGGCGCTACACATCCCTTACTTTTAACGCGGACGAAGTCGTGTGCACCGGCTAGTTCAGTATAAGTAAAAAAAATCTCAGTGTAGCCTTTATTTTGACTTTAACTAGCTATTATTTTGAAATTGAACTTAATCGTAGTGTTATAGAGTTTTTATAGAGATTTTAGATATATTTAAAAAATGCCATTTTTCATAGTTTCTGAAAAAATGTATTTTTTTAATTAAATCAGTTTTGATATCAGTTTTGTTAAATCAGTATGTGTGCGATAATTATATTATTATATTGTTTTTTATTTAACATGCAATTAAAAATTACATAGCTTTAATTGTTAATAATAAATATAAACAGTTAAGACTACTCACTTGGTTATATTTGTTTTAAATTTCCTTCTGAATTGCTAATTAAAATCAACACTTAATAACATACGTATATCACAGTGAAACTCTAATCACATCATATGACCCACGATACTGTTTCACACCCAAGTATTTACAGTTTAAGCAAACTTTGTACGTCTTTATACACTATCAAGATATTGTGAGAAAACACGTTATGTCTCAATAATTTTTAACATGTATTTAAAATTTACATAATAATATTGTTTCTTGTCACGACTATACTTTTAGTAGAGAAAAACGCTGGGCGATATATTTTACGTAGTAAGTATATATTTTGTATGCTACGACGCTGTAGCACGTAGCGGCAATCGGTCGTAGTAGCGGGCGGACCAACAAGGTAGGCGTACGAAGCGAGACTGGCAAACGCGACTCGAACGACCGCGATGCCTGAAATCACCTACTGAAAGGTACTTGTGACACACGTATAGATAGAGCTTGGTAACTACAAACAAGACATTTGTAAACACAGCCTCGTTTCGCCCGTAGCGTGAGCATAGGGACAAACGAAATTTGATTCTACTCTAAATGTTAACTGATCAAACTTGACCGAATGTCGCAGACATAGCTTAGAAACTTATACGTACAGTGTTTGATCAATAAATCCTTAATCATCAATACTAATAATAAATCTGTAGGGGTCGATCATGGAGTAATTTACATTGTTTTCAGAAATAACGTGTATATTATAGGCTCTATACATGATACTGAAACTAAATTGACGATTTTTAGATTTTTTTCTGTATGTATGTATGTTCCTCCATCACTCTTAAACGATATAACTGATTTTCATGAAACTTGGTAGATAAACATTTAGAAGTACGGGACACGTGATAGGCTACTTTTTATCTTTTTTAACGCGGACGAAGTCGCGGGCAACAGCTAGTAATGTTATAAATGTGAATGTTTTTTTTTTTTTTTTTGCTGTGTTTTTCATTTGCAATCAGTCAGTTCCAAACTATAAGCAAATGTGTTTTTTTTTTTTTTTTTTCTGTCTTTTTGAGGCTCTCCCCAGTAGGAGATGCCACCATTTATTTTTCACCACCTAGCATCCAAACCTTGGATATCGTGGCGTTTTAGGCGTTTGTCATAAGTCATCGTTATGAGTTGTGTGGCTAGCTCATTTGGGTGGTTTTGGAGCCGTTTTTTGTATTTACAGGCCGATAGTTTGATTTCCTCCTTAACTGTTTTGACATATAGCGCTTCATGGATTTCAGCATTAGTCACAAACCATGGTACATTTGATATAGTTCGCAATATGCCATTCTGTAGCCTTTGCAGGATCAGTATGCTGGAGTCACAGGCGCTGGAGTCACAAATGTGAATGTGAGATGAGTTTGTTTGTTACGCTATCACGCAAAAAGTACTGAACCGATCACCATGAAATTGCATACACGTTGTCTGGGACACCAGAAACCTTTACCAGAACCAGTACCTTTCATGCATGAAAAAAGTAGGTGTGCTGTGCCGAGGGATTTTATCTAAAATATAAAACTGTAACTAACGCCTGGCCAATGTGTTATAGCAACAAGACGTCAAGCGTTGTAATTGCTTTTATATTTTTAATTTATGATCGCGTACGAAGTCGCGGGCACCAGCTAGTATCTTATATATTTGAATAAGTATATTTAATTAAATATATTTATTAATATTTATTTCGCATTATCGAGTAATCACCGTTAGATACAATAAAAGCATTCTTGAAACATTCAAATTTGACTTCAATTCCTAAACGAATTAATTTCAAATTAATTCAAAAATCATCGCTTACAATAAAACATGTCTAACTAATTTGTTTATTAAAAATAATTAGCATACCTATCTAATTATAAACGAAGCTAAAATATATAGAGTACTTGACAATGATAACATTCAAGCTCTACACGATTTATGAGTTCAAAAAAATGTAACTATATATTTTTTTATTGTGATGGACACAGTGTGTTTCTCGTTTCTTAACCCAGACTACCTTTCTGGTGGCGTGGTGACTGTAAGAAGATGAACCTGTAAATATTGATAAGTAAATTAGTAAGGAGTGCTTTAACTTATCCTTATCCTCACATAATATAAAACAAAGTCCTCTGCCTGTATGTCTGTCTGTTCGCGATAAACTCAAAAACCAAACTACTGCACCGATTTTCATGCTGTTTTCACCAATGGATAGAGTGGTTCTCGAGGAAGGTTCTCGCGGGCAGCCGCTATTAGTTTTCATATAGGTAAATCATTATTTCTCATGTATTATCGTTACAGTTATAATGAGTCTAAGACTTTTTTTGAGAACTGGTAACTAAAACTTTTAACTTTAAGTAACTTTCTCTTCACAAACACAAACAAAAAGGGATCACTCTTGAAAACCTCATCCGAACATAAAGTTGATCGCCTATTCGAAACCTTTATTCATTAATGTCTCTTATGTTTGCACTCTGTACTTACCTTTGTAGGGAGTTTATTACTAAAAGTATTGAACCTATTCAAAGAAATCATTTTCAAATAGCAGAGAAAAGTAATGCTTAAGTAAGTAAATATTACTAAAGTAAAGCAATTTTAATGTAGATTTTTAATGGGTTGCCATCTACTCTTACTAATATCCCAAAGTACTCTGGCCATGTTTTATTTTGATACTCGTATAATAGGTATTATTAAGTATTTGTAAATGAATTGGAAAAAATGAATAGCAATGTAACTTTATATCGCTGATCAAATCGTTGGAGGGCATTATTAACTTTGACATACTAATATTAAAAATGGAGAAAATATTTGTGTATTTTTATCTACTTATATTTGCCTTTGTAATGAATAAAGTCAAAAACATACCTATTTCAAAAATTACATTTCACCTATAGAAAGCTATATTATTAGCAAATATTATAGGCTATGTTTTATAAAGTTACGCGAAGTCGTGTGCAAGAGCTAGTTTTTCGAATGGTATAGTATAATTATTATGATTAGGTACAAATCTTTTATGCTATAGATATACCAATCGTAAATCTTAAATTTTGCATTCAGTTGTTCACTCGTCATAAAAAAATTTTTGGAGATATTGTACATATTGCGAAAAGTTGAACTATATACATTCAACCAGCATTCAACACCCGAGAAAGGAAGAGGTAGTAGATGTCAATATTGAAAATAATATATTAAGTATAAGTATTTCAAATAATTTCAATACCAAATTACTTCAACCTTTTACAATAGGTATAAATAAAATTAAAAGAAAAAAAAATAATTAAATGTTGAGGTTACAAAATTCAACCCGTTTTGGTACCTATAGAAATTAATTTTGAAGGTCCCCTTTACTAGACACTTGATATATAAATGCTTTTCTCCTAGAAAAGACTTTCAACTCCTTAAAGAAGTTATATACCTACACAGATATACCTACTTAGATAAGAGAAAAAATTCCAAAAAAAAACTATTTTTTGTATGTACGATGAATTAAAGGATGGTTTAAGGAGGTTTAAGCATAATTGTAACTGAGACGAACCACGACAACCGTTTACCGAATTAATTTAGTTTATTCTAATTTTATTTAAAACATTTCCCCATTACATCCAAAGATAATATTTTAACTGGTGATATATTTTTTAACCGACTAAAACGAAAAAAGGAGGAGGTTCTCAATTCGACCGTATATAGGTACATATATTTATGTGTGTTCGCGGATAACTTCGTCGTTTATGAACCGATTTTGATGACTCTTTTTTTATTGGAAAGTGTATGTACCCCGTGTGACATGTGATCCCATATAAATTTGGAAAAAAATCCTACCCTAAGAGTGGGAAAATAGGGGTCATTTATTGTTCACTCACAGATTTTAATGCGGAATTGTGTATTACAATTTAAAAAAGTAATCAAAAATTAAGCATGTAGTAATTAGTAGATTATAGCCACAAAAAGTTATAAAATAAAAACTTTTTAACAAAAAATTAAACCGCCGAAAAAACTGAAAAGCAAAAAATAATAAACCTTTTTTTAATTAACCTTAATAACTAAGTTCATAAACTAATGTAAGTACACCTAAGTCATTTTGAGTAGGCGCTAAACAAGCAAATTAATTAATTAATTAGGTACGTAAAGCGTGATGCCCGGCGGCCGCGCAGCTACGCGCCGACTCAAAATTACTTAGGTGTAATTACATTAGTTTATAATAAGAACTTGGTTATTAAGGTTAAAAGGTTTATTTCTTGCTTTAAAATTTTTTCAGCGCTTTAATTTTTTGTTAAAAAGTTTTTATTTTTATTACATAGCAACATTGTCAATAGTCGGACAAGTAGTGCATAAACTGTCAAAGTCAGACTCAGCTGTCAAAAGTCAAGTCAAATGCGATGTGATTTTTTTTCCCTAACCAAATAGTATTTAGGAGATACCTATTTTTGGAAAGAAAAATGGCTTCAGTACAGAAGCATGACGATTTAGTAGAGAATAATGATGTCGAAAACGGCGTAGATGATGTGGAAATAGATGATAAAGATGAAAATGAAGCGAAGGATCCCGCTAAGAAGAAGAAAAAGAAAAAGAAGAAGAACAAAAAAGGAGGTTAGAATCGTTCCCTCGCTTATCTACAGTTTTTCTTTGTTAATTTTCTACAAAAACTAAGATGTTTTACTGTATTACCAAGGGTTTTAAGTATTTTTACAGTGTGTTTTTACAATGTAAGATATTTCAGTCGGTAAAACATTAGATGTGCTAATAAAACCTCTATTTACGTAGGTAGATATATGCAAGGTAGGGCAGTTATCCTGAAACCACATGAAATTTGTGGTTTATAATTATACATTCTCTATAATTATTTTTTTACCATCATTACCATGTAAGATGTTTGAAGCTTTTAAAGAATAATTTCTTCTAGGTTGTATTGTATGTGACTGAGTAAAAGATGTAAATAACTTAAGAGCCCATCACACACTACGCAGATACGATAATATTTTATTTGCGTATAAAAACTTACATTATCTGAAAGTATCAAACACTATGCCGATATGGTAATAAATGAATAATACATTCCATTGAACTCAATATAGAAGATATTTAAAAAATTAAAGTGCAGGTAAATCCACCTGAATTTACCTTCAGATCTGTTATACACCTTAATGCTTTTCTCCTAATTAATTGAAATTATTTTGCAAACATTGCAAGAATTAACAATTACCATGGTTATTAAGATCAATGATCTTAAATAACTCTGTTAATTTGTTTAAAAATTTACAGATACTGCTAATGAGGTTGAAGTGATTGAAACAGAGAAAATTCAGTGTGCATCTGTAGAAGAGTTGTCAATAGATGGAGACGATAAGAAGAAGAAAAAGAAAAAGAATAAAAGCAAGTCGACTAAAGACTCTGCCAAGGAGCAGACAAATCCGCCGACCATACCAATTGCGGATTTATACCCTGATGGTAATTTATACATTGTTTTTTACTCTTGCACAGTCTAATTTGATGAATGGATTAAACATTAAAATTGAATAGTTTATTTATTATTTTGCATATAAGAGATGCTTCACATAGCATATTTTATTAAGAGGGTCATAGTTATGATGATAACAATTTTAATGAAAGTGAAAAATATTTCATAATTGATCCAGTAGTTTTTTTAGTTTATTCATTCAAATTACTCACTTTATAATATTAGTACAATAGATAGATGAAAGTACTTTTTTGTGGTTAATTAAACAGTTGAATATTTCTTTATTTTACACAAACAGGAAACTTCCCCGAGGGTCAAATAATGGAGCATCCTCCTGTCGAAGGTATTGATGAGAAAACTGCAAGAGATCGCTTCACCAGTGAAGAGAAGCGAGCTCTTGACAGACTGCATCAGGACATCTATCAAGAAATAAGACACGCTGCCGAAGCTCACAGACAGGTATTTTCATGCCTCGTTCGCTTAGTTTTTATATTTTCTACTAACGAAGGTTTGGGAACATTTCTTCTGTGTCCCTATATAAAAAACTGGCTGGTGCCCATAAGTGTCTGTCTGTCTGTTCGCGATAAACTCAAAAAGTACTGCACCGATTTTCATGCTGTTTTCACCATGGATAGTTTTAGTACCTATGTAATTTGCAAAGTTACACGGGTGCAGCTACTAGTTATTATTATAAAATGTTTTAGACACGCAAATACATTCGCGATTGGATTAAACCGGGCATGACGATGATACAAATATGTGAGGAGTTGGAGTCAACAGCGAGGCGTCTCATCGGAGAAGACGGACTGAAGGCAGGACTCGCTTTCCCAACGGGATGCAGTCGCAACCATTGCGCTGCACATTATACTCCAAACACTGGTAAGTTATTATAAGACTAGCCGTTTTGCTGCCAGGGAGCTGTACAATATTGCTCAATACAATAGAGTACTATTTTAGTTTAGTTATAAAATAGTACTTTGCCCAATGAGACGAGATGTCCTTCAGGGAAAAGCCTCTAAATAAAGATCTGCAACTCCTGAGGTGAGTATGAATAATCAGGTAAGCTCAATTGCTGAATTTGATTAGTTTAATAGAAACTTTATACATTTTATTGATATGCTAGCTTTTGCCCGCGACCTATTCTGTGACTATAGTCTGGCTAAATCGGCTATTAATTTATTTATTTTTTCATATTTTACACAATATTTAAGAAAAACCTTCACAATATTGAAGAACTACAAAAATTTGTTACGCAATATTGCACCTTAATTCATAGGATATTAGGTTGCAGTCATTTTTATAAAAATTGTGTTCGGTCTAATCTGAGGTTAGTCGTTGCCTTAAAAACATTTATTCAAAATTGCATTTTCTCTTTCATTTACTAAAAATTCTCAAGTCAGATCGCCTGCCGCCTTTGAAAGTGGTCAACACAAATGTGATGTTTTGTTTAATAGGCGATACAACAGTTCTCGAATATGACGACGTAGTGAAGATAGACTTCGGCACTCACATAAACGGGCGCATCATCGACTGCGCGTTCACATTGCACTTCAACCCGCGCTACGACCCTCTGGTGAAGGGCGTGCAAGAGGCCACCGAGGCCGGCATTAAGGCTTCCGGTGTGGACGCCAGGCTGTGCGACGTCGGCGCTGCCATTCAAGAAGTAAGGCTTTCAGGGCCACGTTATCCGATACAAAGTATTGCGGATATTCACATGTGAAAATGCTAAACTTTAGATTGCTAAGATTTAGATATCCGCAAGCGCATCGTAATCAATTGGAATCTTTTGCATTATGTAGATATGGATGGGATTAATTATGACATTATTTCAGTTTTTTTTTTTAATATGTTTTTAAAGAGCTACTAATTATAAGTATGAAAAAATTCGCCGCTTTCAGGTAATGGAATCACACGAAGTGGAATTGGACGGACAAACTTATCAAGTGAAGCCAATACGCAATCTAAACGGCCACTCGATTGGACCATACCGTATGTATTTATTATTTTATTATGCTTATTGCACTTGGGTAGAGTGGAATAAATAAATAAATATATATGACAAACATTTCACACAGCACCATCTAGTTCCACACTAATAATAATAATAATTTATTTCCCATGTAAACGTGGTATTAGATGATAGAAGTCTCGCTGTTGAACAGGTATCCACGCCGGCAAGACTGTGCCGATAGTGAAGGGTGGTGAGACAACTCGCATGGAGGAGAACGAGTTCTATGCGATCGAGACGTTCGGCTCGACTGGGCGCGGCCAAGTGCACGACGACATGGATTGCTCCCACTACATGAAGAACTTCGATCAGCAATTTGTTCCACTCAGGTAATTTAATTAAGGGTCTCCTATGCCGCGTATTCACAAGAGAACACGTTGCTTTGCAGAGACGTATTGACAGACATTTACGCAATATATCTTTGATTCCGTGATGTAAAGGTCGACAGACAGTCCAAAGTATAAGAATGGTAAGTTGCTACCTAGCGTCATCTATTATGTTAAACTATTAAGCAACGCCACATGTGCTGCAAGTGCAAGTGCGCTTTAAACCGAAGTAAAGTATAAATAAGGATAGAGGATCTGGCATCACTTATTCACTCTCCAAAACACATAAGCACACGTGCTATTATTTCACTGTGGTCTTTTGAAAAGTTGTAGTTACTACGCCAAACGAACTGCCCAAATGACAGCGAAGCATAGTATGCCCAGCCAGCCACTAGTTAAAAGTAAAGTGTGTATAGGTCGCGCAGCGGATTAAGACTTCTCGGCAAATGTAGAAGAGACATGCGCAGAACTTTATTTTTAGGTGTTTGAGGGGGCAGAGGAGCGTGAGGCTCGGGTGCGCGTCGGTGTGCCGACACGTTATTGGTAGACTCAGTCGCTCTTCCCCTCCCGCAATGCGTTCGCGCGTCTCGTGTCTCTTGAGTACTGTTGCGTACAGATTGTTTTATCGTATTAGTAATAAAAAAAACGTTCTTCTTCGACATCGCACGATGATTTAATAGAAGGAATATATCAACACTGCCTATAATGTTAAGTTAGTAAGTTAGCAAAAAAATACGTAATAAGAAAAAAAAAATCATTTCCCATAGCAATTTTGTGCTCAATTGTACACATGCGTCGATTGCCCCCACTAGTTTCGCTTTCAAACCTTAATACAATACGCGTACTATACTACTGTACATACAGAGGGGCTGACGGCTGGGGGAAGCTACTTTGTCTTTTATACTATGCGAAGATTGGTATGCAATGGTGTTTGATTTGAACAGGCTGCAGTCGTCGAAGCAGCTGTTGAACGTGATCAACAAGAACTTCGGCACTTTGGCGTTCTGCAAGCGTTGGCTGGAGCGCGCGGGCGCATCGCGCTACGCCATGGCGCTGAAGGACTTGTGCGACAAGGGCGTCGTGGACGCGTATCCGCCGCTCTGCGACATCAAGGGTTGCTACACCGCTCAGTACGAGCACACGATTCTGCTGCGCCCCACATGCAAGGAGGTCATCTCTCGCGGCGACGACTACTAAGCGTAATCTCTTGCAATACGCGTGCGCCAGGGTTGTTGCGGATGCACAATTTTCAACATTCGCATATTATGTAAATTTTTGAAGGATTTTAAAGAATACAATACGTGTAATGAATGAAATTGATTATTTTAAAAATTTTTACTAAGTAACTCTAGCTCTAGCACGCGACTTCACGTAACGTCATAAAGTATGTAAGTATAGCCCATTTTATAAATTTCAGTAGGTGAAAGAATTTCTAAAATCGGTCTGGTAGTTTTTTTTTTTTTTTTGAGTCAATTCAATACAAATATTTTCTCTTTATAATAATCCAGCTATTAGTAGGAAATTGAAACAATTTAAATTTTAAAAAAATCTTACAATTTCATAATTCATCCACATTTAGTAGGACAAGTTCCTTATACGCGAAATATCCGCATATGATAAATGGATGCGGAAGTGCCGCATAATAATATGCTGATACTAATATCCGCAACAACCCTTATATTGTGTCCAACCATACTTAAAATAACCCAATTTGTAATTGAAAAAAAAGAGCAATGGCAGTATTTTTTTTATTATTTCAACGAAGGTTAAGGTTGTATAAAAAATTGCAAAATACCACACATAAAATAGAATTAATGTGTAACATTATTCTTATATATTTAAATCAAAGTTTAGCCATTAAAAATATCTCAATGGTTATATAATGGCATTGCAATGCGGTAGTTTTATATCACTATTCTCTTGTACAACTGAAACTATTTCGCCATTGCCCTTTCAATTTTTAATATAATAATTACGAAAAATAGTTAAGTGTTCCAAAATGTTAAAATAAGTACATGCGTTTTATTTGTCGATATTTTTTAAAGTATAAGATGTTTAATAAAGTAAGATTGTCGATCACTCCTTCTGAACATGTTTCTAAAGGTCAATGACCTAGTTGACTCTAGTTCTTATTTATGTTGACCTCTTGAGGGTTCCAAATGTATCCGTGGACCCTCAGGGCGTTTAGAGTTATTTAACACTAGCTGCTGTCCGCGACTTCGCCCGCGTAAATTTGTAACTTATATACAAAAACCTTCCTAGAGAACCACTCTGTCCACTGGTGAAGACAACATGAAAATCGGTGCAGTGCAGTAGACGCGGCGGAGGACTTTGTTTTATAATATGTGCAGCGACGAACTTGTGATGATGTAGTGATTGCAATGAACTTCAATGTTTTGAAGTCTAATAATGTCTGCTTTTAATTTTATTTTGTATAATACTAACACCTTTGACAGACTGTTCGTTTGGGGACATTTCAGTGGATCCTAAGCATGAGTCTACAAACTCATACTAGAGCCACTGGCTGGTGACGTTCTAAACACCTACACCACCCTTTCTCTAATACAATATAAAATTTGCAATCATAAATTTCAAGGGGGGGTGTAATTTTTTGCATAGACATAAAAACCTTCCCTGTTTGTTCCTCTCTTCATATGTGAAAACAGAATTAAAATCGGTCTAGCCATTCTTAAGGTTTTAGCTGGTAACTTCTGGTGTAAACCTTGACATAAAATATTGCTATTTTGGCTTCAGTTTTTTATTTTTTAATATGACCTCATTTATTTTAATTATTATTAGTTACATTAACACTCATTTATTTTGAACTAAGTTTTTTTTTTTTAATATTGTGGCGCTTTCCAAAATAGTGGTTTGAATTGAGGTCAAGTCTTGTTTAATTAAGTTTGTTTGATAGATCATGGAAGTACACAAAATTAAATTAATGAAATAAAAAACAGTTAACTTAATTAAAATTTGACACGAGAATTTTTTGATTAAAAAAAACATATTTTTTATAAACCTATCTTTTTTAAGATTTAGGTCATATAGGCGGTAAAAAAGAGGTTACAGAAGAAAGGTCCGTTGATGCCCAAGAAGAGCTTTCTTATTACACACTGCAATAAAATTGCATCACGCAAAGTTGTATTTTCAAAGTGAAAACTTCTTTAGACGCCTTTATTGCTGAGCAGTGAACGTAAGTGAACCGTCACGCTCGGGTCGGTGACGCTGAATCGTGTATACTCTCTCTAGTTTTCATTTCTATCAGAAAACTGGAAGTTTTCATTACTAACGTGTAGTCAAACCTTACACCCATTTTTTATTCACTACGTTGACAATCATTCAATAATAATAGGTCATAAAAAGTTGATATTCTCAAAGAATAATCAAAGAAAAATGAATTTTAATTTTTTGCTATTTTAATTTTCAAATGTTACGTCGCTTCTGATTTTGTATAATGTAAGTTTCTACATACTGCAATATATGTTATTATTTTTAAGTATTTTTAAAGTGATAATGTTAAAAACATTTTTTTTTCTTTATTAAAAACATTTGGAATACTTGGGCGTGCATTTTGATTTCTCAACTAAGATAATATAACTCGTGGGACGCGAAATGAAAATCATTTTTTTTAGTTTATTTAACTTTTATATTTAGAAAACACTATTAATTATTATTATTAGCTAAACATTACAAATGTATAAGTTTACACTTGCAACTTTAAGTAAATTCCTAATTGATATAAAATTTGTAGTCAGTAAGCACTAATCCATAAAAATGTATAAAATTACTGACAAAAGCATAATAACGCTACAAATTAATTTATCCATAAATTTAATATTACTAAAAAATACTACATAATGATTACTATTATTTTTAATTTATGTTTTAAAATAAAACTAAACGAGTAATGATAATTCTGGTCCATTTCAATGTTTCACTGACAATACACTACGTAAACAAATTTACCAAACTCAACACTCGATTTTTCTTTCGTTGCATTCTATTAAAAGGCTGGACGCCTTTTCGTTATAATTATACAATAATTAAAAAAAATATTACTTCAAACAAATTTACTGAGCAAATAAAATATCATCATTTAAAAGTGTTATACACTTTTTGTTTCAATACATAAATAAAACCAGTCATTCGATAATAATTATCTAATGAGGAAATCCACAATAATTAATTTTATTGTTAAGAGACCCATTTCTATGTTTACTTTTCGACAGGTAACTGCTGGATATTGTTTTATTCAAAAACCTAATAGCAGACTCATTTTAAGGCCGACGCTTACTAACGGCATAGAGAAAGATATTTTCATAAGGTTATTATTTTTTTACCCTATTCCAATGACTTTAGCACTCGTATTCCCTTATTTTAATGCCATGAAGCATCCTGTAGCATGCTTCGGCATTCCTTCACCAATAAGTGCTATTATCACTCATTTTAAAAAAAATGCTGAAACATGTTGTCATGTCATGAGTCAGCGCCGGCCTTTAATATTTATACCTAAATTTTGTCATAAAAATATTTTTAACAAGTGCTTTTTTTCTATAGTTCGATTTTGTTCTAAAGGCACTTTTTATTCATTGAAAACTTTATTTGACAAATTATTATCATTAAAACTATACTACAGTTAACATAATACATATATATAAGTATTCAAATTCAAAGTAATGAAGGTTCTTGAATAAAACATTTAATTTTGTCCTGCCTAATCACTAAGTGTCGCCAAAAAAGAAAACACTGGTATAAAAAATCTTTTTTTTTTTATATATATATATATACTGTGTATAAACAATACAAAATTATATATGAACATCGATATAAGAATAATAATTAAAACTCACAATGATTACAATTTTGTATATTTACCTAATCGCTAAAGCTAAACCCGAACTAACTGCAGTAATTTCATTGTCTACATTTAAATTAGCCAAGTGACTAGACCGCATAATTCACATTACAATATTTTATTACTGAGTAAAGCTGACCGTCTGCAGCAAGTAGCTCTTAAAATTATTCGAATATACTTAAATAAGGGGTTGTTTACACTCGCCCGTTGAACAACCGTAAACGCAATTACGCAAATTAGTGAAATCAGCCAGCCAACCTTGTTATTAAAAAATATTATTATCAATAAACGTCAGTTCACACCTGGAGTAAAATTGAATTTGTAACTTTTTAATTTTTAATACTATTTCGCCATAATTCAGAGACAATGCGCTTCAAAAACTGCACCGAATAATAAAAATATTCCTTTCATTTTCTTTAAAGGGTGGTGTAAGCATACCAATAGTAGTTTAATAAAAAATAGCGTTATATTAAATCGTATTGGCTTAAGGGGCCCAGAGATGATTGCCTTTTTATTTTATTTTATTTTTTCATGAGGAGGGGAAAATCCAATCAACAATTACGTTACCATGTCCCTTTTACTGAAAATGTAAACAACCCCTTAATAATAGATAATTTGTTTTCACGCACATATTTTATTACGTAATATTTAGTCGCTTGCCGTTTAAACCGTGCGTTCTTGCCCTAAAATTCTATATATATATATATATATATTTAAATACAAATGTGGGGTAATTCCATTAATTTCTTATTTATTTTATATCCTAAACTTTTTTCCCCAATAAAATTACTAACGGTAAGTAACAGAAAAAAAAACAACACAACAAAATATGTTTTTAAGTATAATTTTTTAACCCCTATCCTGGCTTTTCGGCTCTCGGAATCTGTGTAATCGCTGTCAATACTCGTCTAAATTAACAAACAAAAGCACTTATGAAAGGAGACATGATAAATCCAACTAAACAACATACAATGTCTTATACCAAACCGGTAAAGTATCACAGAAATCAATCATACCTAGCTAAACTATCATGTCTTTAATACCATTTACATATCTACTTGTATGTAAGTAATTGATTACAATATTCGCGTGTCATTCAATTAAGTATATCTACTTTTATGCATTATAGGTAAACACATCATATTTTAATTCTCGTCACATACTAAGTGTTTAAGGGCTAAGTCAAGGCTAAACGTAAACCGTATACGATTCACCCGTAACGTATTCCGGTTCTCTAAAGATAAACACATTGCATTGCTTTTTTTGGAAACTCGCCCTTCATAACATAGCAACAGAAGGAATATAATTTTAATATCAATAAAGCTAGGTTTTCGTGTGTTTAAGGGAGTAATAAGTACATTTAATTAGCTCAATTCATCATTAATTTGTCCATATGGTTTAATTAAATCTCCTAAATATAAATTTTTAAATAAAAAAAATTCAAAATCGGAGTAAGTAAAGATCAATCGTGCCTAGTGGCTAGTTTTTTTTTTTTTTTTTCCATGAGCAATATTAATATGCAACACAAACCCGATTTATTTTTCCATAGATAACAATTCATAAAATAATTTTCGTCTGGTAAACAGATGAGTGAAGGAAAACCCCTCTTTGGACCCCCTACTAATAGAAAAGCTGAACTGTTTTTTGTTCTATGGACAAAAGCTGAATTGAGCTGAATGAATGTATAAATCCCTTAATAAAATTGAGAAAAACTGGGCATTAAAAATGTTAATCATGCAATAATTTACACTTAATTTATCGGTTAAAACTTTTTGCTCATTAAATTTAATTTTTAAAACGTATCAAATAATATCTAATAAGTATTATTATTGCAAGTTTCTAAAACTCGATTTTATTTGTTTCAAATTTGTATTTATTTATAACAATATATAATTATATTACTGGTTACATGAATTTTTCTATGCAAATCAAGAATACCACATAATTAGGTACATTAGGCGTTGTTTTTAACAAAGCGGTTTGCTAATAAATAAATTAATTATAAAGTATTTTTTTGTATAAAAGAATACTATTGGACACTAATTTTAAAAGATGTCTTGAGATTCTCCATTGGAAGTGGAGACCGCTGTATAAGGCCAGTTGTAGATTGACTGCAAAGGCACATGCAGTAACTCCACAAGGTATCTATAGTTAGGCTCTGAAAATTCCAAAGTCCTCATGTAAAGTTTGCATTGGACGTTCGCAACAGAGATGTTACATACAATATGCAAAAGAACATACCATTTTCAGGGTTTATGTATCCCTTCCTTATAAGAAAATCTAACAAAACGGGAGCACTGGTGGTTTTGAACTGAGGGGACAGAGCCCGCTGTACGCACTCCTCAGCGGTGAGCAATTCAAAACTCTCCACTTCTCCGTCTGCGTTCTGCGGTGAAAAGTCCAGGGGCAACTCCAAATCGTACACGTATTCAGTGTTTGGGAACAAACCTCTCTCACTTTCGAAGTAGAAACTGGAAGCAACATCAATTCATTAACAAGTTTCAAGTAACAGGAAGCAACATCAATTTATATTAAGGGCACTTCAATAAAAGCTTTATAGGGTTAAAACTCAATTCAGCTTATGTGAATAGAAAATTAGAAAACAGCAGTTTTATATGGACAAAAGCTGAATTCAGGTGAAAAAATTTACATATAAAAACACGCAGCTGATAGAAGCAGAACTGTAAATGTAACCAAAATCGCTATAAATTTAAAATGCACTTGGATTTTCGACTGAACTCTTCCAAATATTAAAAGTCAAAATATGTACTAAAACACATAATCGTCATAACAATGATAAATTTTAGTTCGGTATTGATAATTCAGTCAATCGGACTGATGAATTTTTCATGTTCTCTCAGCATTAAGTGATGCCAATAACAAACCTGACACATCCGGCTGGCACCAACTTCCTTATCAGATCTCCCTGGACAGAAGCCTCTTCGGCTGCCTCCTTTATCGTTGTCTCTAAAATGCCATATCCGACGGCTAACCCACCACTAACAAAACAATCCCATTTACCTGTAACCACAATGTATTTTGCCTCATTACTCAAAGCAAAATTTATATCGCTATTTCAAAACGTTTAAACTTTATAATTAACTATCTGGTGCTCGCAACTTCGTCCACATTGAAAAATATATAACGCAATATAACCATTTGTTGCCACTTGGGTCAGGTGTTAGTTTTTTACTTTATTTTGGGTGATCCCTTGGCAATAATACTTTTTTCTGAACGAAAGTATTCTATGAAAGACAGAGTTACTTTCATATTAAGTAAGGATTTTAAAAATAAATCCTAACAGCTAAGTAGAAAAAATATAATAAAAGTAAATAAGCAACATAAATGTAATAAAACTGAATGATTCTTTTCTATGATGCAAAGTTATAACAGTCACCAGTACAGTGAAAATCAATTATAGCAACTTACAAGACCAAAAAAATTGGTTGCAACCGATCTGTTATAACCAAGGTTATATCCGGTTTCTTCCATATTTTCAACATTTTTTCTTCCTGTGTGGGTTGTGTTTTATGATAAATAAATACAATTCAAGTACCTGGCCACGTTTGTTTAGTAAAACTTCTTTGCTGCAACCAAATGCACAGCCCCTTCGTAGGATGACTCAAATAACCAACAACACTGACACCATAACTTCTGATTCCGAACAAACATATGGCACTACGTTCCATCTCCATTAAACTTTCATTGAAAATTGGTACACTCACTTCAAAACACTGTAATGATAATAAATATCTAAAGAAATATAAAAACAATATTTATAAACATGAGTTTCTGTGTTATGTTCTATTAGAAAAACCTGAAAACAATCATTATAAGATCAAACATGCCATTTAATGATCTTGAGGAGCCCATTGGATGAGTGGTTAGGGTACTTGCCTTAACACTCAATGTGTCAGAGGTCCCAGGTTCGATCCTGGAGGGTCAACTTTGGAAATGAACTTCACAAAGTTGGCACTGATCTAGTATTGGAGTAATTTCATTGCACACTGCAAGTCATTTGAGCAGTCCATTGGGGGCAGTATCCACCTACAAAAGACTACTGTGCAATAACAGCATGTGTGCTGTTGTGTTTCGGTTTTAATTTTACTACGATTAGAATCGCACTTGCAGCAGTAGTTTAGATTAACTTAATATTTGAATTTATGTTTTTTTTTAATACAACACACCATATCAATAGTTTAAAAAACATGATTTCTGTTAGCAGAAATTATATACCTCATCTCGCCAACCCTTTAGCGCACAAATATCACTATCTCTGCGTAAATTTTGCAACATATCAGCAACTTTCACTGTTCTCTCTTTGTAGTCTCTAAAAGCTGGGTTTAATTCAACGTACTGGCCGGTAATATGAAATACCTGCAAATTTATCAGTCAAATAAGTTCCTAGTGAAAATTAGAAATTAAAAATTTCCTATTAGAATTTTTGTATTTGCACAATGTCTTACCTCTGGGAACTTTTGTACGTATTTCATAAAATCTGACCGAATTAAGCCCACTTGGTGGCCGGCCACTATGAAAGGTTTACACTTCCCTTGATGTAAGCCTGAAACAGTTTACAAATTTAAAAATCAAACAAATCCGGCAAATAATGTCAAGCGAAACAACTTGTCAAACGTATAAGAATAATGAAACACAAGTAATCATTACGACATACCTGTAAGATAGAAACAGTTGAATTTTCTCGCTAATTTCAATATTTCGGAAATTTCATGTGTAGTGGAATTCATGTCTTTCATAATTTTAATCCATGCAGTGAAAAAATTAATGTAACGCGAACGTTCAATTATTAGATATTTTAAATGGCACGCACACTTGGGGTGTCTTCACTTCACTTCACAATATTGTCGCAACTCGCAACGCAAATCAATTAATAAATCACCAATAAATAATAATACTAATTCCGTAGGTATTTTTTTGGCAGGAGAATAAAACACACAGCACACACTCGTAAAAAAAAGGGATTTCATACGAGCAAAATTACTTCAGTCAGAACACAGATCAACTGAAAAGTCCAATTTCTCTTGTTCATGAATCTATATAAAAAAACAAGTTAGGTTAACAAAATAACCATTTTATCATTATTTAGTTAATTTCATTTTATTAATGAATAATTGATTATTTTTAAATAATAATGGTGAAGGAATTTTCTCCAGCTCTCGAAGTTTTTTCGCGCAACCTAGACAAGGAAATAATACGTATTTTCTTATAATATACTCTCTAGCAATATAACCCAGTCATACAAGACATCTTAGGTCGCAAAAAATTGTATCGTCTTGATTTTTTGGGATGTCGAAAGGCCTTCTTTTTGGCAAGGGGAAATCCATCGTGGATACCCAATGTCGGACTCCTACTCCTACCGACTAAAACCCCTTGGCGTTCCGGGGGCGAGTTGGGCGAGGCGAGGCGAATTAGAGAGTGTGGGCAATCACCTCGCCATACTTCGTCCAACTTTACCTCGCCTCGTGCTACTTCCATTTGTTGTCGGTTTTTGCCACAAACTATATAGTAGATACTAACGTAGTTTTTGCGACCGAGTCAAAGGACTCGAAGCCGCGTGCATAGAGTAACTTATAATGGTTAGCGAGCCCAGGATGCTAAATTTGGACTTTGAAGATTGGATGGTAAGAAGAATCAGCACGATTAGGAATTTAGGCTGAACCGTCTGTATGAAAATTTGAAGCGCTCGAGTGAGATCAAGAGATCAAGAGAGATACATGAGAGATTACAAAATGAGAATCGTCAAAACTATTTTTTGCATTTTCAAAAAGCTGCCACGAGCTTGCGTTA
Source organism: Synanthedon vespiformis (assembly GCA_918317495.1). NCBI lineage: Eukaryota > Metazoa > Arthropoda > Insecta > Lepidoptera > Sesiidae > Synanthedon > Synanthedon vespiformis. Next base: position 5,105,767 of record OU906951.1, on the reverse strand, counting down.
CATCCGAATCGTCTGAATTTTAAATGGGAGCTTAGTTTAGGTTCACTTAACATCTCCTCTAAAAATCTGACGCGCTTCAGTTGTATTTAAAATTTTACCCTCACCCCCACCCCAGCCAACCCCACCAATCAACCAAACCGTCAGATTAATACATAATATCCATTATCGGAGACACGTGGGGAATATACGTTGGCAATATCTGCCGCTCTACTAAATCCAAAAATCCCCTCTTGGGCTCTCCTGCCATAATATATATGCAACGCGAATGAGCTCCTCGCGAAGTTGAACGAGTGTGTAACGACGCACTTTGTGTTCGGTCAACTTTCTCGAATACTTCGTCGAGGAACTTCGCGAGAGTGTGGGGGCCGCATATCTTCGTACACTTTTACGGTGACCTATATAATGTGTTACTTTGTTCCTTGTTAGTTGTTAGTTCCTTGGTTGGACTGGTGTCAAGTCAAATCAAAATCAAATCTGTCAAAAAAAGTGAAAACTAAACAACACATCTCAATTCTCATTATTTGTTTTATTATATTTCAGTATTCAGTACACAACTTTTAACTATAATAATAAAATTAATAACATATTTCAGCTCGTATACATGTAGCAGTAATTAGATTTTATAGGGAGTTCCATAAATATGTCTTCTAATAATATCGTCAACGGTATTATTAATAATTTCGCAGCAGTGTTCCGCCCGTACCTACAAAACGTTTATCAGGAACTAGAACTAGGTAAAATTTAAAATTGCAGCTAGAAATTATCATGCACTACATATTAAATTTATTTTACATTGTAATCATAAAATATGCCTACATCTTGATTATATAGTTTTTCATTAAAATTGCAGGTTTGTGTAAAACAAAAGTTGATTTAGAAAGAATAGCACCAAATAGTTTTGATGGTGAAGACAGTCAATTTCGAATAATATTGCCATACTGCTCCAAAAAGTTGAAATGGGAAGTAATATTTGATGCATCTGTGCCGTGGTTTGCGCCTGACTTCAGATTTGACGATGACACATTTTTAAGTAGTGTGGAAGACGAATTTTTGGAGAAAGAAGTACCGAGTCTTTCGAATTGGAATGAAAATGATCCAAAAGCATTAAGCCATGTCATAACAGAATTGGTTACTTTGTATAAATCCCACCAGGTACATATCTGTGTAACTATGTTAAACTTCTTTAAGGCATTAATCCTTTACCAGCCAGAGTCGGATTTATCCGACAATTATATTCGTGTCCATTTTAATGGACAGCTGTAAATATACAAAAAATACCTTTAGTGTATAATGTTTTTTTTTATTAAAGAAATTCTTAAAATACCTAAATAAATAAAATTAACCATTAAATAAATCACTTATTCAATATTTTCAGATAAAAAAGTTGAATGAAGATGAAAGTTCAAGGGCTTATTTTGAGTACAGCGCTTTACTCGGTGATGCCGTTACAAGTGAGACAAACATTGAAGTGTGGGTCGGAAATCATGTTGTTGAATTTTTGATTAAACTTAATGTTGATACATCGAAATTACCTGAACTCTACGATAACAGGTTAGTGGAACATTATAAACCTTGGTATCAATGTGCATTCCTATCAATATTCTAATTATAATATTTTATTTTCAGTACACAGTTAAACCCTGGCATTGACACGGCTCTGCTTTTAGTCAGATATCCTAATTCAACAAATGCAGAATTAATATTATCACCTTTCCTGACAAAGATACTAGGAAATATTATGTTGCCGCCGTAAGTATGAAAATACAAAAAGAATATTACCTATTTATATTGTGTTTAACAAAGAAGTTCATAATAAGCAAGTCTTTAAATTTCAAACAATTTCAGAATGCATCAATCAGGAGTACTCATGGATTATGTTCCAATGGTGACAGAATTGTTAAATAACAAGGTATTTATCAGTACATCATATCTTTACATAATATAAGTCATAGTATAGATTTTAATATGGTTTTCACTAATGGAAAGAGCGTTAAATGAGGAAAGTTTTTATTTATAAACTAGCCGGTGCTCGCGACTTCGTCTGCGTTGAAAAGTATAAAACGCCATCTAAAAATATCACCAAGCAATTGTCATGTTAGTCGCTTCACTTGTTTTTGGATAGATGGCCCTATCTCCCGGGCCAAGCCGCTAGTATTTACTTTTATTTTAGATTTCCCGTAGGAATGAAGCATTTAGCCGCGGTAAAAAGTAGCCTATGTTCATCACAGATGATGTCGGCTTCTAAGGGGGAAAGAATTTTTCAAATCTGTCCAGTAGATTCGGAGCCTATTCTATACAAACAAACAATCAAATCTTTCCTCTTTATAATAAAAATTTTTTACATTCTAAATACAATTACTAACATAGTTTTTATTTTTTATTACTAACACTAAGGACACTAGGTGACTGAATTCTACTAATTAAGTTATAATTACTTATATTAGTATTAAGAATATTATAATAATTTTAACCGTGGATAAGGGTACATCCATTACTGATCATTTTCAGTGATAAAAAATGTAAATTGTTATTAAATTTCAGATTGAAGCAGTAATTACCAATGGAAAATTAAAAAGAGACTTATTGTCTCAGCTTATTGTGAAATATGAAGGTGCTGTTTTGGAACATGACATAAACAGAGCAGCATTTCTATTTGAGAAAAATGACTTCTACTGGATTCTTCAAATAGACATAGGTAATTTATTATACTTACTATATATATATAGCTTGGTGCAAGCATTGAAAAAAGAAAATATAACATGTGACGAAATATATTGTATTCTTGGCAAAGTTTTTTTTACAAAATTTCACATTGATAATATTAGTATGAATTTTGTACATTTGTACAAAATTACGAAAGCTTAATTATGTTATCTTTATGATATAGGTATTATTCACATTGAATTGCCCTTTTGAAACAAATGTTTTACGGACATAGAACTTTTTTAAAGCAAAAATTATTTTCAGGTTCGAGATTTCCAGAGAGACAACCCGTTTTGACTCTCCGATCTGTTTATCATTGTAGCAAAGGAAAACCTAAATATAAAATCCTTTCAGGTTGTCCATATAATAACTTTGAAGGTTACATAGAACAACAAATTGAAATTTTCAAAAATGAGTGCAAAGGCACAAATAATCAACTTATGAATTTAGATAATAATTAATATATGTTATAATGTAGTTTTGTAATGATTATAAACATTTATGTCTGATGTATATATAAAAATAAAAGTATAATATGAATGAAATAGTATTTATTAAATTAGATATACACAATAATTTTCATTCAATTTTCTAAGTACATTGTCATCTACTTTCTATTGCTTTAGATTTCCATATAAACTACTATTAACAAAAGTAGATACAGTTTTTTTTTTTTAAATTGACACATGATCCAAAAGTGGTTCCTTCTTTGTGTTATTTTATTTTTGTAATTTATGAGTTACTTCATAATAGTATTTTTATTATTATTATGACTTATGTGTTGTATCAATTATTATGTGAAATTAATAATTTCGCAATATGTATATAATGAAATTTATAACAAATCAAATCACAAAGAGTATCAACAGTGACAAATTTGTCGACAGAAGACCTCCACTCCGTATCGAAGGTTTTCTTATTAATATGTTAACATTAAAACTATCTAAAACAACAAAACAGATCATAAGTAACTCAATATGAGACTTGTTAGTTTGTTAAATTTGTATTTTCCTTGTTGCCGAAAAACTCGTAACGGTATCTCATATAAACCACTTTCATTCTGTCCCAAACATTGTCAAAGGAATCCATCGCTGGCCTCACATCGAGTAAAGCAAACTGAAATTTGTTGTCCACTTCCCCTCCGTCATAATAATCAATAATGTAACGGACGTCTTTGCCACATCTATCAACAATCCAATCGTGGCGATCAAATGGCAGTTCATATCTAAAAGCAAAAAAAAGGTTTTAAGGGACTAACAAAAATTATAACCACAATTGTTCACAGTAAATAAAAAGTTTGTTGAAGCCTTTTCAATCAAATGCTCAATCATCAAAATAATCTGTTGTTGATTATTTCAGGTAAATATTACAAAAAATGTTTTTTTATTAATTTTAAAAATACATTAAAATGTAGTTGATAATGAAAGCAAGCAAATACCAATTTTTTTTAAATATAAAAGACAGTATATTTTTTTAGAAGCTGCAAATTTTGTAACCTTAAGTGAACGAAAAATAATTTACCCAAGTAATGAGCGTATACGAGCTCTGGGACTGTATTCGGTTGCCTTTCCGCCAAAACTTTTGAGCCTAGGATGTCCACACTCTTTAGCATGGAGAGCTTCCCATTTTAATACTTCCTGCCAAGCCTGAAAAAAGAAGACAGAATTGTATTAATATATTAGATCAAATAATTAAAACATAAACAATCTAAATTAAATCTAAGAGTTTATAATCCTTACTTGTTCATTATTAGCATTATGTATGTGAATAATGTCATCCATATCTTTCTGTTTAATATCTTCATCCTTCCATCGCCAGCCTTTGCGAAGCATAGCATTCCAAAACATTTGTTGGCTGGGATACACCCAAAATTCAGTAGACCCGTCGGGCATAGCTCGTGGGATTGAGGAGACTTGGCGTTGTGTTGGCAAAGTAAATGGCTGGTCTGGTGCTGGCTGTTGATTTGCTGGTGGCATCTATATAAATAAAATAAATACTCAGTTTATACATACTTAACCCGTTTATTGCCAAGGACTTGCCTGGCAAGTTCACTAAAATTGCTATGCGAGTCCAAACTATTTATCAGTTTCACTTCAAAAATACTAGCAATTAATGTAAAACATAATTTATTCATTCAAAAACCACCTTGAAATGTGGAGATATGCAATTCAAAAGCCGCATCGCGAGTCTACTCCTCATTACTACAGCCGACTACTCACTACATGAGTTCAACATATTATACTGCTGGCCAATCATAGGACTTAAAATTTTTCGGTGCAGCAATGAATGTATTAAAACCAAGTTTACCATAAAGAGTAATTTCAGTAAACTTAGCTATTTTCGTATAAACAATGTAGAGAGCTACCCAGAGCTAGAGCTACTTGTAGACCTCACCCAGATAATACATATTCCCTTGAATTTTAAAAAGGATTGGGTTATATGAATGAGCTCTGAAACACAGACCAGGGAGTTCCAAACAAAGGATGTTTTAAAACACTTGGTCCGAAAAAAGCATATGTTTTGTGAGGGACAATTAGACAAAAACTATAAATAATGTGTCATATAGCTTTAATGATAGGCATTTAAATATAGGTTACCTACCATATTATATGGATTTAAGTCATTTCCACTTCCATGGTTAATAGGACATTCTCCAACGGGAGCCTTGGTTTGATCAGTGGTTTTGGCAGTTTTATTATGCATAGGACATTCCGATGGAGGATTCACAGATTTGCCCTCTGTTTTACCACCTAGGTTTGCTTCTGCTGAAACTTGGTTACCCATCCTGATATACGAATCTTACGTAAGAAATGGGAGACTTCAATTAAAGAATTTTAGCGGTCATCATTTAAGCAGACAAAATGAATCCAAACTATTAAAACCCACTGCTACACGGGAATTTAAAACATTTTTATCTTTTTACACTGTTTTAAGTAAAACCTAAAATAATAACCTTATTATTTCAAATTATTTATGGAAATTCCTGGGCAAAGTCCACAGACTATCGCTTTATAAACACCACATGACACTTGGTCTGTAGAATCTATGTTTCAATATTTGTTACTCTATGAAACTTTGAAATCATACCACAAATAAATCTTCCAGTTACTGAGTTTACAAATTATACAATTTAAAACTAGTATGTATCTAATATCTATTATCTAGTAATGAGCCCGATGTCCGTACCCGCGGATAACCGAAGAAGAAACTGAAGAAAGATTCGTAAATCCTTTACTTTTTGACGAAAGTATCCGTTACCTTATTAATTTTTAATTAATAATTGATATCTACATATTATGGATTATGGGTGATTAGGTAGCAATGAGAAACTATCAAAATTCCATTCAGATTATTTTTTATTTCATAAAATCAAACATTTGACACCTTTATAATGCAAGCGTCAACTATCGTTTCAAGGTCGCGTCCACCGATCACCGTCACCGATTGAGAGTTAAGATCCGTATCCGTATCCGCACATCTTGACACCAAATATCCGTATCTGTGGATCTACATTTTAAAATCCAGCACATCACTATTAAAAACTTCTTAACTCTTCGTAACTCATTTGTGGCGAGCAAAGGAAGGTACTCGATAGCTAAGAACGCGTTAGCGCCGTTTTTTCCATGATGCTTTCGGCCTTTTGGACGCGAATTTTGTCGTAAATTCCCTATTGACAATATTGTTCTAATCACCATGTCTAGTATTAGAATTATACCTATAACACAGTATTATTACACCAGTACCTATATCTAAACAATCAGTATCTAATATTAAGACATTCCCAGCTGTTGTATCAGTCACAGCAACACTGTGAAGTATTCTCGGGCCTACTCTCTTTCTGTTCAGTCATAAAGCTGATGTCTTCTGTTATTCAGATACTGCCATCATTTTTTTATGATCATACATGGCCTGAAGTGTGTCAGTGGTTGGAGGATGGGTTGGGACTGATAGCAGGATGGCTCAACAATAACCTGTACACTCTCAAACTTTCATAACACACCCACTTCTGCCCCTTTCTCAATAAAAGCCATAGGCAATACATTGTCCTCACAACTCACTCAACAAATGGTAAATGTAACTGCCCTGAAATTAAAAGAGCATTCATAAAAATTCTTGACCTTACATTAGATGAGAAATTTACATTCAAAGTTCTCATAGCTATAATTGAAATATGTTTGCATTTTGCTGTGTGATGCAATTGTTGGAAAAATATTAAAAACGGTGTATTGGCAATGGCATTAATTACTGCTTTCTAGCCTGGGGTGGGTCCACATCGCAAACTCTCCTCCCTCTAGAAAGAGTTGTGCTTTTCAGTCTCCTTGAGAAAAACTAGACAATACTCAACTGATACTCTACCTACAAGGAGGGGCAAGTTTTAAGTACCAGGATGCTGCTAAATAAAGGCTACCAGAAACATGCTTTCTTAAACATTTATGTGAAATTTAAGAATCTTTGTTTCTCATCTTAAAGACTTAAGCCTTAAGTGTTTTCAGATGTGCAACATTCATAGGGTATTAGAAAAACAGGCTTTAAAACTTCTAACCTTTAATAACCAAGAGGCTACATTAAAGAATAAACTAATAATACCTACATTTTATTAGTTATTTTTTCTTTATAAACTTTAAATACTTATTAGCATTGTAATTGTCTTCTAAGTCATCAACTATTTTGACTTTCTTTCGTGGTTTTCTTTTCTCCAATCGAATTTTTCTTTCCTCTTCGGATAACTGTGAGAGATCCAGGGGTAGCTAGAAAAAACAATTAGTGTAATTAATCAGGAACAAATTACACAAGAAATTTTAATGCGTTTGATGAGATTTGTCTACTTCGCTTTTCATCGTATTCCCCTTTCGTCCCATTGAATTTCATTTAATTAAAAAAATGTTTAAACACACACAACCTTTCTTGCCCTTCCCAAATTACTAATTTTTAATTTTTTGTAAAGCCCAGGTATTCAGAGTTCTAATGCAAAGCTACGCAATCTTCCATTGAAATGGAAGAAACATTTAGATGATGAGAGTATATACTAAAATTAAATAAACGCATTTTATGTTAGTACTTCTTTATTTCAATTCTTACTTTAAGCTGTAAGATGTACTTTCTTTTTTTTTCCAAGAACCAAGAATCCAGTTATCAACAATTGACGTGAAATTTGACTATGAACAGAACATAATGTGATTGAATTTTACCTTTATAATTTTTCTGGGTTCGAAGTATCTAATATTAATAGACGAACCATCAGCTAAAACTACAGTTGTAGGATATGTTCTTGTATATGTCTCTCTGTGTATTTTAGTTATGCTGCATACATTGTTACTTAAATATTTCTTAAACGTATTCAATAAGGTTACTTCTCTACTGAACAACACTAATTTAGTATTCATATTTTTCAGCACTATACAAACTTCTCAATTATAATTTCAGACATTAATATTTTAATTACGTTTAAAAATAAACTAATGAATGAATAAATGAAAAGAAGTCGAGTCGAGATTTCGAGAAAAATAAAATACCAAAATCATAACCAAACCAATATATAATTCGCGATGCGCCACAGAATAATATAATATTTTTAAAAATTTTGAAGTATCTTTTGACTGTCTGTGGTGGACACGACCGTCAATCATGGATCGTGGTCAATCTTATTCTTCTTCTATTCACTTTAAATTTTAATGTCTTGGCCAAGGAGAATAGAGGTAAAGGAGCGCAAGCTCTGTGTATTAAAAGTGTCCGTTGAAATACGACGAACTGATGGCGTTGGTGCAGCTAGTGATAGTAAACAATTCAACTCAGCACGCACTTCACTCCGTTTCATTTCATACTCTCCATCTCTCTATATCACTTCCCTAGACACACCAGCTCCATCTCAATTTGTCGATTTTAGTTGCCACTTTTTTAGTTTAACACTCATATAAGATTGTCCTCCTTATCTCTACCCTCCTTAGTCTTGGCTCCATCAGATCTTCTCCGATGATTTTGCCAGTGTCATTAGTAAAAATAGCAATTTGTAAAAGCCTTTTTTAAACAAAAAAGGCAAAATTGAAATTAAAAATCAAAAATAGCAGATCCCGAGACTAGTCAGTCAAGTCAAGTCTATAATTTCTTAGTTTTCCAAAACTGGTCCGTCAAGTCCAAAGCAGTCAGGTCAAGTCCGTGGTCAATCTTGGTTTTGTCACTGTCAAGTTGTCAACAGTGTCAATACTGTCAATGTATGTCATTGTCAACACAAAACAACAAAACATAGCGTTCTTTCCTTTCGTTTCAAGTCTTATTTTTCTATTAAATTGCTCCGCTCTGTTTTATTAGAATTTAGAATTTACTGTGTCACATTGTGTTTTCACCGCTTTTAAATAATCTTTAATATATGTTTTCTTACAAGTGATGTAAAAAAATGGGTTGTACACAAAGTGAAATCTCCCCTCAAAATGAAACACCCAAAAAAGGCTGCACTGATGTTCTTTGGCTAATAATTTATATCATATTCTGGATATTAATGGTACTATTACTTTAATTATGTTATGTTTTATCTGTAGTAACTGTATCTTAGTTAATTCTTTATGAACATTTTTAAACCTTCATGTTAAGTTTTTTTACTAACCCAAATTTCAATGGAGTGGTCTAGGGTAGGGCTAATAATTTAATCAATAGTTAATTATATTGAGTGTAGGCGTTTCACGTATTTGACACAGTTTACCTACTTGTTATGTCATAGATATATACAGGTGTCCCAAGACTATGCTACATGAAGGGAAAGCAATTTAAATATCGTAGATAGAATATTTTGCTGAAAGAAGACTATCTTATTTTTAAAAGTTAGTAATACTGCTTTCAAAGATTTCTAAAAAATACTTGCTTTGTTTGGAAATCGTACCAACTTAAATGTGAAAAAATAATCACCCGTATTTTTATGATGCGAATGGAAAGAATGGACAAAAATAATAATTCTACTTAAGTAAGATAGTATCTTAAAAAAAAGTAATAACATAAATGTTTGATTCAAATTTCAAGAATATTTATTGCCAAAGACAACGTTTTTAGAAAATCTTTGAATGCATTATTACTTACTTTTAAAAATAACATAAAGGCTTCTATCGGCAAAATATCCTATCTACGATATTTAAGGTACTTTCCCTTCATTTAGCATAGTTTTGGGGCACCTGGTATGTGTGTGTTATTCATGTAATCAATTGTCTTGCAGATTATAGTAGCAGCAATTTCTTTTGTTTACGGGAATCCACAAAGACTCATTAATGGATTCGACTCTTTTGGTAACACATGTGGTGTTAAAAACAATAAGAAGCTTATTAATTTTCCTCTAGCCGGTATCAGCACCATAGACCAAAACTACTTATTTTTTATGGATGTAAAGCATTTACGGAGATCTCTAAAGATATGTGTGAAACAATGTCCCAACAAGAAAATGGACACATTTACTGACATACAAAACTTTTATAAAGAAACTGGATCTAATCTGTGCAGATATGACATAAATTTAAATAATACATCCAGTTCAAAAGATCTTCATGGTTTTTTTGGACCGTGTCCAACATTGCCCATTTACGACACCTTTCCAGTCCTTAACAGGTGCTTTCCGAAATCAACTAAGGATTTGGCTGAAAAAATATTTACCGATTTCTATGATTTACTCAATAGTTGGGACACAATTGAACAAGTACTGTCAGATTTATACTCATCATGGAAGGAAATGATCATTTGTGTCATCATAGCATTTAGTAAGTTAATTTTATTTTCTGAATCTGTCTATTTTGGTATATATATATAAGGACTAAAATATTAACTGTATTAATACTAGTTGTGCCTGCGACTTTGTATGTGCTGTAGGCATTTTAGTTTAGAGTGTGAAGCCGGGGGTGGATTGCTAGTAAATAATAAATTTGAGTACTCAAAAATAGCTTTTAGGTTAAATTTTTAATGAATTTAAGGTAATTATACATTACATACTGTTGCTACTAACTTTATAAAATACAGTCTATGTTACTTGCTGATAATGTAGCTTGCTACAGGGGAAAGAATTTTTAAAATCGATTTAATAGTTTCGGAGCCTATTCAATATAAACAAACAACAAATCTTTCCTCTTTATAATATTAATTAAGAGAAATATAAAAATATACATATATAAACAATTTTATTGTTACATTTACTGCAATGAAACATAGGCACTGTGACCATGAGATGTACTCCTGCTTAGTTGACTCATCAAAATGTTAGGATGATGTCATTAGCCTTGTAAAACAATACTACTCAATTCACATGCCCTTGCTGTTGTTTTAATGCAATTTTAATATAATTAATCCATAATTTCATATAATACTAATATTTCGAAAGTAACTCTGTCTGTCTGTTACCTTTTCACGCCTTATCTACTAAACAAATCATCATGAAAATTTGCAAAAACATTGTCAGGGATACAGAAAAGGACATAGGGTACCAGAAAAAAGTAATATTCCCAAGGGATAATTTAAAAATAAAAATCCAACGCCTGGTAAAAATAAAAGCACTAAATATGTTAGGTGTTTGTCAGGTATATGTTTAATTTTTAACGCGGACGAAGTTGCGGGCACACCAGCTACTTATTGAGTAGATGTGGCCAGTAATTTTTATTTTCTCTTTCAGTTTGTTCTTTAATAATGGTGTCAATTTTACATCTGTTGGCTACCTTAGTCTCGTGGATATTTATGATTGTTGTATCCATTGTGAGTGTGCTTGGGACAGCACTGTTGTGGTACACATATCACGAGCTCAGAACCGGTCAAAAAAATTTCACAGAAACAGCATTTCTAGCGGTAAGAAGGAAATTAATATAAGAAGTGAAAATGTAAATTCATGTTAAAATTACACAAATTTGAATTGCTATTTTTATTTAATTTTATTAAAACTTGTTTCTTTGTTTTTCTTCAGGAGTCACTTAAAAACGAAAAGGCATTCTTGTGGTATTCTATTATTGCAACTGTAATAACTGTAAGTATCTTTTTATGACTAGTTTTTAGTAACATACTATAGCTATGCCTCAGAATAAAAACCCATTCCAGGCATAGACAAATTCAATAAGTCAAAGGGAGTAAGCTGTACTAGTACTAATTTAACATACAAAATGGTTCTAAAGCCTACATGTATATATGGTATCCAGGTGTGGGGAATAGCTTAGCTCCCCCAATACGATAATCATATAGAGACTCCAGAACTCGATCCCGAAGCGGATATCCAATGCCTCATGGTTCATCAAGACCTCAGAACCTCTTGAACACCTTGCCACACCAACAGTTTCTGAGAAAGTTAAGTTTATTTTTAATATAGTGGTGGCAGACAAGCTAGCGGCTCACTTGATGGTAGGTGGTTACCGTCGCCTAAGGATACAAGCAACAAAGGGGAGTGCTAGTGCGCTGACTACCCTGTAGGAATTTGTTTGTTGAGTTTTGAATGCAAAACGTCTATAACACAGCGTCTAATAAACCACCATGACCATTTGGCTAATTTTAGAGAAAACAAAAGAACAGGACCATAATAGGATTAAGGATAAGGGATTTGCAAGGCATTGGGATATGGGCTCACTGAAACACAACAGCACAATGCTATTATTTCGCAGTTGTTTTCTGTAGCGGGTGGTTCACAGATCTTCGGAAATGCGCGCGGCCGGGAAACAACCGTGTCACTAAAATTACGCACACTCACGTAAAAATAGCACACAATGACAACCGACCCGGCGTGCCCACTTACACGCACACAACTGCCGGACCAATAGCAGTTGTTCTTGTTGTCCGTGACGAAACACGTGATTGAATTGTCGAGCTAGATAATTCCGAGACACGCTCTATTCTTTAGCGTTGCCATATCTCTAGCGGGGTCGCGCGCATTTCCGAAGATCTGTGAAGTGGTTACTGCCACTAGACGAGCTGCCCAAATAACTGCGAAATCTGGTTTGTAATAATGAGTGTTATTTTCAGGTAATTCTGTTGCTGCTTGTGTTCGTTATGCGCTCGCGCGTGTCGTTCCTGGCGGCTCTCTTCAAGGAGACTGCGCATTGTTTGGGCTCGATACCCGCTCTCTTCCTACAACCAATCATAACGTTCTTTGTGCTGGTGTTGTTCTTCACGTTTTGGTCTCTGGTTGTGGTAAAGTTGAATGTTTTTATTGTATAGTTCAGTGTATTGAGGTAATGATATTCAAAAACCCGATAGTGACTTGATGACTTCTATGGATAGTTCGCAGAAATTGCGCATTTAATTAGTTACGGGTAATTCTCCGTAACTCTTTTGCAAGCGAACGAAGGAGAGCGTAAATTCTTACCGCCTTTAACAAACAATTTTGTTCCGAATCAAGTCTAGTAGAATACATATATTTTATAAGTTGATGTTTCAGAAGATTCTTTTAAACTCGTGAGTGATGGACCAAAAATAAGCCAATAATATAATGTTGGACATTTCTAGCTTAACATAAAACAGCCAATAAATTGACTGTAAATGCTATTTTTCATAAACAAAATAAGATTTATTTAAAACGATATGTTAAATTTCAGGTATGTCTCGCGACAGCTAACTATCCTGGTATTCCGTTTAAAACGAACTTTTTCATAAACGGCACACCTTTGCCCGATCAAGTTGACAACTCAGCGATACAAGCTCAAAACATTAACAAAAGTGCTAGCCTCAAATGTAAGTTATACTTGAATATGCTAGGAATGTTATTCATCAGGCGCGTAACCGTAGCTACCGCCGTATAAAATTGTTTATAGCCTCGATGTGTGTAAGAAAATAAACTGTAAAATGTTAGCCACAATATACTCTAACCTGACTTCCATGCGTTTCCTAAACCTGCCTGCTCATTTGGTGATTCTGGAGGCGTTTACTATACTAATATTATAAAGAGGAAAGATTTGATTGATTGTTTGTTTGTTTGTTTGTATAGAATAGGCTCCGAAACTACTCGACCGATTTGAAAAATTCTTTTACCATTAGAAGCCGACATTATTTGTGATGAACATAGGCTACTTTTTACCGCGGGAAAATGCTTCATTCCTACGGGAAAACGGGTAATTGGACAATGGGTAGTAAGAATTTATCCTTCCGTACTTATCTTTTGCACATAACTTCTAAACGGCTGAACCGATTAGGTTGAAATTTTATATGGGTATTTCGATGATTTTTTGGATGATTTAAAAATACAATTGGGCCCGGTAGGTGGCGCTGCTGTCGGTATGTCAACTACTAAATGGCTTGACCGATTGGGTTGAAATTTTGTATTTCCATGCTTTCACAGACACGAATGTATTATATTTTACAAAGTTACGCGGACGAAGTCGCATGCCACAGCTAGTATTTTTATATAACTGTTTGGACATTTACTACTTCATGGATTGATATCCATTAGTCACACAGGGGTCGTCAATTTATATAGATTTAACGTATTTCCAGCTTATCCCCTAGATACGATCGAGTTTGATCCGTTGTGGGTGAAGAGTATGTGGTGGATGTGCCTAATCTGCCTCGTGTGGGGTAGCGAGTTCATTCTCGGTTGCCAACAGATGACTATAGCCGGTGCTGTTTCTCATTGGTACTTCAGGTAAATATTACATCTTTGCCTGTTGTACTTAATAGGTTTTAACTTCTTATTATAACTAATGTGTTGTATGTTAAATTTCAGAGGTGAGCACGCTAACTCGCCCGTGTTGTATTCAATTGGTAAACTGATAAAATATCACTTGGGTTCAGTGGCAAAGGGATCGTTTTTGATTACCCTATTCAAAATACCTCGGCTTATTCTGACGTATCTGCACGCAAAGTAAGTAAATTGGCATTTTTATTATCACTAGCTGTGTTTTTTTTTGTGAAATCCCACAGGAACCTAACATTTTTCAAGATAAAAAGTGTCTTATATGTTAATGCAAGTATTAAACTACCTGTTTGGCCAAATTTCATCCAAATCCGTTCTGAACCGTTTCTGAGTTTAGTTGACTATATTTTTTTTTTCGTACACCAGAAATTGTTTTCAGATACGATAATAAAACGTTTCAGATTGTCGGCTAGAGCGGAGAAGGGTTCCGAGTGCGCTAAATGTGGCTTAAAATGTGGCATCTGTTGCTTTTATTGCTTGGAGAAGTTTATACGTTATTTGAACCACAACGCCTACACTATAATAACTATCGAAAGGTGTCACTTCTGTAAAGCAGCTGCGAAGGTATGTACACAGGCCGAAGGCTCCATACTATGTGTCCTGACCACAACCGGCTTTGTCGTTTGTTTACTGATTGGTTTTCTTCTGTATGAAGACACTGAGGAATTTTGGATGAGAAGATGTCTCGGAGCTTTCTGAACAATTAACGTAATAGTAGATTTACCAATCTCTTCCTGAATGTCGTTATTATTTTGTCGTAACAAAGTGAACGTGCATATGAAAATAGTTATTTTTCCGTAGTTCGTGCGATAAGAAGGGATACAAGAGGTACTTTTTAAACGTGACGAGGAACAGCGTGGAACTTTAAAAGTAGTGTTTTCCAAAAGAGTCCCAGCGATAAATGATAAATATAGTTACGACGAATCTTAATAGTTATAATTAATTTAGAAATTATTAGATAATAACAATTTTATTTTGTATATTTTTGTGCGCTAGTAGTAAAGGCAGGCCTAACTTAGATACGTTTGTTTAATTTCAGGCGTGTAAAATTTAGAAATTGTTTGATTAATAGTCACAACAAATGTATTTGAAATATTGATGTGCTCTGGTTGCAAAGGCGGGCCTAATTTAGACACGTTTGTTTAATTTCAGGCGTTTAAAATTTAGAAATTGTTTCATTAATAAAGTAAAAAAAGGTGTATTTTAAACATTGATGTGCGCTGGTAGCAAAGGCGGGTCTAATTTAGACACGTTTGTTTAATTTCAGGCGTTAAAAATTTAAAAATTGATTGAATACTAGTCAAAACAAATGTATTTAAATATTGATGTGTGCTGGTAGCAAAGGCGGGCCTAATTTAGACACGTTGTTTAATTTCAGGCGTTTGAAATTTAGAAATTGTTTGATTAATATACATTTTTAACAAAGGCGGGCCGAATTTAGACGCTTTTTTTTTTTTTTTTTTTTTACTTAGGCGTTCAGTACACTGGTGAATAACGCGTTGCAAGTTGCCACCATCAACAGCGTGGGTGACTTCATCCTGTTCCTGGGGAAGTGCATAGTGACGGCCGTCACTGGGATGGTGGGACTGCTACTGCTCAAGCGGAACTCTGACCTGCACTTCTACGCGGCCCCGACTCTGCTCATCTGCATTTTTTCCTTCTTCATCGCTCACTGCATGCTCTCCCTCTACGAGGTAAGCAAATTCCACTCGTACTTATTCAAGTTGCAATACAAAATTATAAACCAACCTCCACGACGACGTTTCTAACATTCCACGTTTATACAATAACAAATTTTCAGACTACACGAGAAAAGATATCTCCAATGTTATCTGTTTTTATAAAGTAGAAAGATAACAAGTGCTACTTCATCACTAAGCGCCTCTTTCACCAACGTAAGGTAGGCTAAACCGTCACTCAAAGTCACCTGTCACCGGAAATAATTTAGCTGATATACCTTTGTTTGTACGGTAAACGTCACAAACATTAAATAGAAAATAATTAAGAAAAATCGCCTATCGAATGATTCAGTAAACCGAGTGCATAATTCAATAAAACAGAAAATGATTTCTAAAAGTAATTAATCAACACTTTACTTGTAGTAAAAGATGAAGATAGTAAAAGATGGTGAAAGAGGCGCTAAGAGTCACTCGACACAATTAAAAAAGTCAAAATGTCGTGTTGTGTACAGTGATGTGCCGGATTTCCATATCCGCGGATATCTGAGGGAGAAGAGAGATCCGTATCCGTAACTTTTCGGCGGATCTTTTCCCTTATTAATTTTTAATTCATGGCTGAAATTCTTCATAATTATAGGTGATTAGGTAGCAAATAACCCTATGTTTGATTTTAAGAAATATTTTTTATTTTTTAAAATCAAACATAGGGTTAAGATCCGTATCCTTTATCCGTGGACGATCCAACCAAAATCAAATCAAATCAAACAGTGGCTAACAGTGGCCCCGTTAGCCACTGTTTTATATCTTAATGGACGAAATACACGGTCAGTCCATCGCGCCAACTGATCGTGAGTAGAAACCAAGGAGGATAGAATAGAATTTTCTATCCTCCTTGGTAGAAACAGTACGCCGTGGCATCTTGCCGCGTTTCCAAATCAGAGCTCATGTCAACGTCACTCGACCCGGTTAAACGCATAAATGACAGAAAATTGGACTGACCGTGTGTGGGCGCAATGTTTGACGTGGCTTTCACTTGTCAATGGAGTCCTTTGGAGTCACGTCAAATGATTGATCGTGTATTTCGTCCATAAAAGCAAAGAGGTTAGAGATAAGGAGGGCAATCTCTGAGTATTGAAAGTGTCAGTTGAAAGACGATAAATTGAACTCGGCGCACTTCACTCCGTCAACTACTGCTACATTCATTCCATACTCTCAAACTCTCTACCCTCCTTAGATAAAAGGTATAAATATGTATGTGTGGTGCAGATGGTGGTGGACACTCTTTTCATGTGCGTGTGCGAGGATCGCAACATGAACAGCGCCGAGGGTAAGTGGAAGAGGTCGCGGCTCGCGGAGCTCGGAGGACATAGGCCCGACTCGGCCAACGGGGCCGACGCCGAAATGGTAAACTTGCAGAACAAGTACTGAACAAAACGCTTTTGGGTAAGTCAAACAAACAGCAGGATTATTGGAAACTAGCTGCTGGTGCCCGCTACTACGTCTGCGTTGGACGATGAAAGGTACCCTATGTCCTTTCTGGTATCCCAGACAACGTGTGTATGCAAAATTTCATGGTGATCGGTTCAGTAGTTTTTGCGTGAGAGTAACAAACATCCGTCCATATAAACTTTCGCATCAATACTAATAATAAATGTGTAAGTGTAACTTACAACAGACTGAACTGATTTTCATGAAACTTTAGACGGACGGGACACAGGAGGATAGGCTACTTTTTTTTCAACGCGGACGAAGTCGCAGGCACCAACTAGTTTATAATATTAGTACGGATCTTAATTTGGACGCAATCTTTGTTTTTAATGTATTTCTAGATGTTTTCATGTGTAAAACTTGTTTCAGATAAGCATACATCAGATATTGTTATACATCAACTATGAAGACATTTAAATTGGACGGAAGTATAATAAAAAATACGCTTTGTTGTTTAACGCTTTAATATTTGACAAAAAAAAATCGACTATTTATATTATTTTTAAATCACCTCTATTTCTATTTTTATACTTACTACTCTAGATGTGTGCTACAATTAAGAATTTTACACGTTTACACTTTTTTGAGACATTATTTTTTAAGACAATTTCATCTAGGTGTTAGGGAAACGGTTATTTTTAGTAATAAATATGTAGTGTAAGCGTGTAACATTATTTTTTTATCTATACAATTAGCTACGCATAAAAAGTACTGGCCTATCTTCATGCAAAAAGTGGGCTTTATAAGATATTTGATTTGAAATATTGTCAACATTCGAATATCAAAAATTACATGTTTTTTAAATGTTTTTTTAAAATATTATTCCTAAAAGAATCGGTTAATATTTTGTTAACATCAAAGTGTGTCAGAAAAATATGGAATCCTTTAAATTTGAGATTATGCATAAACTAATTAAATCAATAACAAATCAAATTAGGCAACGAATAGAAGTCCTCGCCTTAAACGTTTTATTAGTACATAATATATCTGTAATATTTTTTGCTTTACAAAAAACACGAACCACTGTCAAAAGGTCAAACTGTCTAAGACTATCTGAATGGATGAATCTTGTACCTACGAATCTCGTTTTCAACATTATTGGTCGTTTTTTTATATTAATTTGTATAAGTAACGTCGTTTATATTTACAAAATGCATTTACATTAATTTATAATAAGTATTTTTATGCAGTTTTTTAGGTATTTAATTTATAATATATACTTTAGGACATTTATGAATGAACTAAATGCGCCGTCATAAGGTTATGTTATGATCTCATCTCATGATAAATCATCTGAATGAAGACATGAGTGGATGAAGGCGTTATGTCGCATTTTTGGGTTTTTTCGTTTTTTTGGGACCTTAAGATCGTCGATTTAAGACATTTTTGGAAAATTAAAAGGTTGAAAAAGGTGTTATGTACGGTTAATTTTAAAAAGCAAAGAGCGCAGAAAAGTTTACTTTTGTCAATGGAAGAGGGAGCTATGTTCACTTTTTTTTAAATTAAATGATAGAAGTGTTTAATTGCTATCATACCTTTAATATTTTAGGTTGCTTACTCAGCTTTTCATCATAATTTAGTACAAAAATCAGTTCCGTGGCGACTAATCTCAAAAATTAAAAGTAAAACTTTAACCTCGATTTATTCAAAAATGGAATTATGCGACATACCACTTTCATCCACTTTTACGTCTACAATTTATGTATATGAAATTAGCATTCCTTTTAAAGTACAAAGCCTCAATGGGGTAAATTATTTTTTTTTTACCTTATATTTTTGTGCTTTAAATGTGTTGTTCTATTTTATAACGATACAATTGGAAGTTCATTACAAGGCAAAAGTACAACGTAATAGACTATGTTCATAGATTAATAATCATAGACTAAAAAATGCTTTTTAAGTAAGTACTATATTAAATGTTGACTTTCTCATATAAATATAGGTATGTGATTGCACTAAATTTTAATAATAATCTCTTGTACTGCGCTTAAGACGCTCAATTTTATATTTTTGGGATAAAATAAAAACGCCAAACAGTTTTTTTCTGCTATAGTTGTTGACCTGTAATTTGAACACTTAACACATTCATTGCCACACCAAAAATTTCAAGTCTCATATGAATGGCCGGCGGTATAACATGTTGAACTCGTGTGGCGAGTCGTCGGCGGTACGAATGAGGAGAATAGACTCTCCACATTCCAAGTTTCAAGTCTCATATGAATGGCCGGCGGTATAATATGTTGAACTCGTGTGGCGAGTCGTCGGCGGTACGAATGAGGAGAATAGACTCTCCACATTCCAAGGTGGATTTTTGAATGAGTAAGTTGTGTTTTACATTAATTCCTAGTATTTTTTTGAAGAAAAACCGATAAATAGTTTGGACTCACGTAGCGAGTTCTAAGCCCCCAGTATGCGATTTTAGTGAACTCGCCAGGCGAGTCCTTGGCAATGAATGATTTAAATGTTTACCCACAAAATGTAGAACCAATAAATATTGTGGTACTAGGTATACTATGTTGACAAACTGTAATGGAAAGTTTTTGGCATTTAGTGATAAAACCGTCCTAAGCTTTAAATGGTAGAAAATTTTGTACGTGACGTGTTTACATCATACATGAAATATTTTCTAAAACTCGAACGTGTGTCTCAAATTATCTTCTTTACTTTTCTACCTCAACAGTAAAGTAGTTCTTCCAGCTCAGCTTACTTTGTTTCCAACTTCATCGATCTGTAATTTACATTAGCAAATAAAGTTATGTGTAAACAACATTTTTGTTTTACTTACTACGGAATCCTACTCATACATATATTATTAAAAATGCAAAAGACTGTGTATGTTTCAACGTTTCTCATGTGCCAATGGGGATGGCTCAGTTATTTTAAAATATATGAATGACACAATTTTCTAAAGAAATTCTACCAGACGAAGTCGCGGTAAGTACAAAAAATGTCCGATGGACGAGAGTATTGAGTATATCACATTTTACAGAAATGTAACGTCCTTTATTTTTTATTTATTTAAATAAACTAAGTTTAAATATTACAGAGGCGATTGAAAAGTTAACCAAAATTTTATGAAGATTTGTGTGGTGTTTGTATATTTTTAATCATTCGTATCGATTGAAAATTTATCAATAAAATTATAACCTAATATCTTGAAGAATAAAAAGAGTCAGCTGACTATATATATTTATAAAGTGGTGGATTAATACGTCAGCTGATCACATGAATGAACTTGGAATTTTTTTTCAGTGATTTCTTCTCAGTTGACAGTTGAAAAGTTGTCAAATGAGATAATAACGGTTTATTTTAAATAATGCCTTATATCAATTTCTGATGAACAAATTAAAATCTGATGGTGGAACATGAATGTACTCTACGTGTCAAATATAGTCTATAATGGCAACACAACACCACATAAACAAGTATATAATAAGGTGTACAAATTAAAAATGTGCTATTTAAATGGAATTGAGAATTAATTTATAAATAAAGGACCAAACATTTAATACTCAAAGTAATGTCCATTGTTTTCGATGACTTTATTCCATCGTTTGGGCAACTGACGAATTCCTTCGCGGAAAAAACTTTGCGGTTTTGACTGAATAAATTCATTAATGCTTTCTTGGACCTCGTCAACAGTTTTGAAGTTCCTATTAACCAGGTAATGCTGGAGCGATCGGAATAGATGGTAATCCGATGCAGCGAGATCTGACGAATAAGCCGCGTGAGGGAGAACCTCCCAGCCCAATCCACAGATGACATCTTTGGTACCTTTTGCAACATGCGGCCGAGCAAAATCACTTATCTACTGCCACTGCCAGTAAAAGGCCTCTTTTGCTAATGCATCGCTCAAACGTATAAGTTGCTGTTGTTAATGATCTGCAGTAGACAAATCATTTCAGCAGCTTCAGCAGCATTTTTCTTTTAATTTAAATGCAAAAAGAATGCAGTGTCGCAAATGTTGCTTGTCGACAGACATATTGTCCACTTCGGTTTTTTATGTTAGATTACTTCGTATGTTGAAAATATATTGTTGTCAGGAGCTTAATGGGATACACTTAAAAATGGCAAATGTTAAATCAATTTATGTAACTTCGATATCAAATGACTAACATTCGAAATAAAAGCACCTTATTAATTTGTACACCTTTGTATATATGAAACAACATAGTCTTTATAATCTGTGATTATATGAAAAGAAAACCTTGATTCCAAGGTCTTATTATTTCAATTTAATAAACAAATATGAAACTAATAAAAATATAGACATTTTATTTTTTATTTTCTAAATTTTCTAGACATTTTATATTATCGCATATTTCACAATGACCCTGCGTCATTATATTATAGTGACTGTCACTGACAGTTGTTTTCGATAAATCCGGATAATCAAAACAAACAAGAAAATGTCATGTCCGACAATCATGAAATTGATAAGTTTAATCTTTAACACATATTATAACTAAAGTTGAGTTTACGTTATTACAGCTGTGTTGAGATCGGGGAGAGTCGACTTTAAGGAATATAGCTATTTTTAAACTAGGAACTCAAATTCATATTTATTAATTATGAAGACGATTTCATTAGTGTACAAGCACATTGGAAATAATTTGTTCGGTCGAGTTAGATATGCTTCAACCGCACTACCACAACTTTCAGCTGTAAGTTTTTTATATTTATTGTATTGTAAACGGATTGTAAATGATCCAAAGTACCCTTATAGTATTTTTTGAGTTTATTTATTTACTACAAACATACAAATCTTCTCTCTTTATAATACCTACTAGCGGTGCCCGCGACTTCGTCCGCGTTCTGGATGAAAGGTACCCTATGTCCTTTCTGGTGTCCCAGACAATGTGTACGCAAAGTTTCATGTTGATCCCTTACTTGATCGGTTCAGTAGTTTTTGTGTGAAAGCGTAACAAACAAACAAACTTACATTCACATTTATAATATTAGTAAGGATTGGTATAGATAGATAAAATATTTCATTATCTAGGTAAGTGTACCAATTTCAAATGTTGAAAAATTCTATTTGAAAAATTGTTACAGGAGAAGTATAAAACTAAAAGGGGATCTTTTGCTGAAGTCCAGTCAACCGATGTTGACTATTTCAGATCCATACTTAGTAATGAGCGAGTTTTAACTGAGGAAAGTGAAGTTTTACCTTATAATATTGACTGGATTAAAAACTGTAGAGGTAATATTTTGACACACTATGTTTTTATATATTTAGTAGAGTTTTTGCCGGTGACTTCGTCCGCATCCAATAGCTACCGAACTTCACAGGAAATCCCTGAATCTGAATAATGTCTGAAAGTTTTATAAAAATTGGTTCAGCGGTTTTGGTGTCAATAGGAGACGTACCTACATACACACATCGCCTTTTATATATTAAGATAGATGCTCCCTGTGGAACAGTTTTTGTTTCTATATGAATTATACTGTATGTATACTTAATGTCCTTTTCTATATCCCTGAAAAAATGTATGTAGAATTTATTAGGATAATTTTCTTAAATATTAGTTAGAATAACTATTTGATAATTATAATTAGCAAATAAATAACAAACTTATTTCTTAACCTGAATGATTTTACCAATAACACATTAACTTAACATGTTATTATAGGTCAATCAAAAGTAATTTTAAAGCCGAAAACTACTCAAGAAGTGTCAGAAATATTATCATACTGCAATGAGAAGAACTTCGCTGTTTGCCCTCAAGGGGGTAACACAGGACTGGTGGGGGGATCGGTGCCAGTTTTTGATGAAATTGTCTTAAGTTTGACATTAATGAACAAAATTATCAATATGGATGACATATCGGGTATGTATATTTACTATAAGCAAGTGTTTACAGGGTCTACATTCATTAGTGAACTGTCAGAACTTGAATAGTGAGCTGTCCGAAATCGCTGTACCACTCCATAGCTTTGCGGAGTAAGGTGGGAGGAAATCATCAAACAGATCTTAAGATATTGATTTACAATATTTTAAGAGCATTCTCTATATTTATTTATATTAATAGCTGGCGCCCGCGACTTTGTCCGCATTGAAAAAGAAAAAGTAGCCTATCCTGTGTCCCGTACGTCTAAATGTTTATCTACCAAGTTTCATGAAAATCAGTTAATTTGTTTAAGAGTTATGGAGGAATATACATACATACAATACCTACACTTACAGATTTATTATTAGTATTGATTGATGATTGATGATGATATTGATGATTAGTAATTGTGTGAACTTTTACTTTTCAAGGTAGGATTACATTAAAATTTAAATTACCTATCTAAATATTTATTTAAACTTAATGAACTAAAATTATATTATACCTAAGTTTAAACTTTTTTTATTCACTATTTTTTTTTATGACCTGGCGAACATTGTTTTGCCAAAAATATTGTTTTTAGGATGGGCCACCCTTATCACTTAAAAAATAGTTTATGACTTATTCTCAGACCTATCGAATATAATTAAAAAAAATCATAAAAATCGGTCAAGCTGTTTTGGAGGAGTTTGGTTACAAACACTGTGACACAAGAATTTTATATATATAGATAAGATTATGCAAAACTTTCAAGTAATTTCGCTAGAAATAGTTGTTTTATTAAACTTCATAATCAATATGAACGATATATCTTAAAGGTCAACTACGTACTGACACCATGACCGTGACACTTAATCTCTTATCAAGTCTATGGTAAGGAATGATAATGGTAAATTTTTATTTTTACTTATTATAGTTAGATGATTTTTTTTCTGCATTGTATAAATAAAGGTGTTCTTTTTTTATTAGACATTTTTAGATTGTATTTTAATTTTAACTATTTTATTTAGTAAGTGCGTAACCTCAACATCGGCTCATCCTGTACATCTAAAAGTTTCACGAAAATCAGTTAATTCGTTTAAGAGTTATGGAGGAACATACATACATATAATACATACATTGTTTTTAGGATCTTTGGTGTGTGAAGCGGGTTGCATTTTAGAGACATTAGATAACTATGTAAAGGAGCACAATCACATAATGCCCCTGGATTTGGGCGCAAAAGGCTCTTGTAACATCGGTGGTAACGTCAGCACAAACGCAGGTGGACTAAGACTTTTGCGCTATGGAAACTTACATGGTTCCGTGTTGGGTGTTGAAGCTGTAAGTCCTATTGATAATGGTCATAAATATTCATTTAAATTTAATACAGACATTAGTGGAAACAGGAGCAAAAAAAAGCCAGTCATTTCTCATCAATATCACATGACATTATAACATCGACTATAAGTCCGCATTGAAAAATTAGAAAATATATGAGTAATATAGCGCCGACATTTTTAGACGATCCCTCGGGAATCTAAAATTTTCCAGGATAAACAAGTATCCTACATGTTAATCCAGGTAATAAACTATCTGTGTGCCAAATTTCATCCAAATCCGTTCAGCCGTTTTTGCGTGAAAGAGTAAGAAACATCCGTCCATGGTTTGGTTTAGTATTCTTTGTGATTTTTAAAATTCTTTCCACTTTAGAAAGCTATAAAGTCACGCGGGCGTAATCGCGTGCAACAGCTAGTTTTAACTTAACTAAGTTAAGCATTTAATATTCTTCTCTAGGTAAAAGCCGATGGCACTATAATAGATTGCCTTCGTACTCTAAAAAAGGATAACACAGGGTATCATCTGAAGCATTTGTTTATTGGCTCTGAGGGCACATTGGGGGTGGTGACGAAAGTTGCTATACACTGTCCAGTCCTGCCCAAATCAATTTCGCTGGGTTATTTCGGTAAGTGTCTCTTCTAAGTGTTAATTCTAAGTCTAAGCCAGACTTCCTAAAAATATATTATTTTTCAGTTTGTTATACGACTCCTTTGTTTAACTTCCTTAGTCCACTGTTAGTCCAGTTCACAAGTGAAGGAAAAGCTTTTGCTATAGAACTACTTAGTAAAAATACGTGCGATATTTGATTATATGCGGTAATCTAGAACTGCAGATAAACAATTGCAAAAGTTATAAAAATTAAAGTTTTTGCAGTTTTTTCTGAATTTCCTGAGAATTTTTTTTGAAAAAAATAAAAAAGTCTTCCACTTCGGGAACTTCCCATGCGACGCATCGACCTATTTTCAAGATTATATATAAAAAAAAAAAACAATAATAAAGATAAGATTTATAGTACTCGTTTAGAAAATTGCTGTCGTCACCTCTTTTGCTATCTACGGACCTAAGACCCTTGTCAGCTAAAAGGAAACAATTATAGCCCAGTAGAATTTCCGTCTAAATCCTTCAGAGGATCGAATCCCACGCGTGAGGACAGGAAAATTTTGTGAGGCAGGAATCTAGTCCTAACTAATTCCTAAGAGGTACTACTCAGCTAAGACTTTAGACCAAGAGACTGCATGTGTACCAATTGATTTCAATTTGAAATATACAATTCTTTATGTGTTTCATACATTGACAGGTGTAAAAGACTTTGAAAGTGTACTACAACTTTACAAGAGTGCGAAGACGTCTTTAGGCGAAATATTGTCTGCATTTGAAATGGCCGATAATAAATCAATCAGCTTAACTTCAAAAAATCTTAAACTTACGTAAGTTTTTTTTTTTAAGTTTTGTCGATTGTTGCGAATAAATATTTTTGGACATTTTTGTTGTTGAAAATTTCATAGAGTTAATTTAGAGGAAAATATTTTTCGTCTTATCTAAACACTATCTGTATTTGTATTTATTTATTATGTAGAGCAAAGAGACACGTTTGTATTTTTTCTTATACAGTAGGTCTTTTTCACTGAGCATAAAATAAAAATAAAAAAAACTAATTGGGCTTCTCAAAAAAAAGTTAAAAAGTTAAGGCTTAAAGTTTCCCATAGGCTGATGGTTTGTTTGATTTTCCAGTAACCCTCTAACCGAATTTCCCTTCTATGTCCTATTGGAGACGCACGGGAGCGATGAGGAACACGATAAGGAGAAGCTGGAGAGATTTTTGGTGAAGGAAATGGAAAGTGGACTAATTTCGGACGGAACTGTTACCTCGGATCCAGCAAAAATGCAGGTTAAACAATTTTTTTATGTGTAACGTAACAGTCAACTCGCCTAATGGAAAGCGCAATTACACCAAATTTTCCACTACACCCCTGCAAAAGTGGGATCTATTAGCAGTCAGATCGGTTAGAAAGACTCAATTGCAAAGTCCCCGTCCAAGCCCTATAACCAATTATTTATTATTGCTTACTAGCTGAACCCGAACACACTTCGTTATGGTTTTCTTTGATGTTCAACGGTGAGCGGTTGCCATATACAACGGCTAACTTCCACTTTAAATGTGACAGCAGTTATCGTTGTCGAGTTAGTTCCCCGTAAAAAAAGCGCTCTCGCGATCGGAATTATATTATAGATAAGATCCGGTGCTTGGTGTTGGTACAGTAGACTGGACCACGGTTAATTTTTTTTAATAGTGGTCCGGTTGACTGGACTGCACGTTTTTTCTTTATTAACCGTAGTACAGTTAACCGGATCAGCCGATTCTGTTTTTCAATCCTTGAAGCGGATTGCTTATTATTGTGTAAAAATTTCGAGTCAATCCGTCGGCTACTTTACGAGTTTTTGAGTTATACATAAATCAACACAACATTTTTATTATAGACTAGCTGTTGCCCCCGACTTCGTTCGCGTTAAAAAAGATAAAAAG
Organism: Synanthedon vespiformis; assembly: GCA_918317495.1. NCBI lineage: Eukaryota > Metazoa > Arthropoda > Insecta > Lepidoptera > Sesiidae > Synanthedon > Synanthedon vespiformis. The sequence continues at coordinate 5,078,593 of OU906951.1, read as the reverse complement.
CAGCCTATCAAGTGTCCCGTACTTCTAAATGTTTATCTACCAAGTTACATGAAAATCAGTTAATTCGTTTAAGAGTGACGGAGGAACATATTTTAAAAATCGTCAATTTAGTTTTAGTATCATGTATAGAGTCTATATACACGATATTTCTGAAAACAAAGTAAATTACTCCATGACCGACCCTTACAGATTTATTATTAGTATTGATATTGATAGATAACTTACGAGCCATCTTTCTGGTCCCTTAAAGGTCGTTATAGCCTGTGATTCAGAGTATTTTACGATTCCGCAGGCAATTTGGAATCTTCGCGAGAACATCGCGAGCGCTGGTTTAGTGGAGGGGTACATTTTCAAGTACGACGTGTCGCTTCCCCTCGACAGCTATTACGCGCTGGTGCCAAAACTAGCAAGCAAGCTCAAAGGCACAAAGGCCAATGTCTTTGGCTACGGCCACGTCGGTCGGTACTCGAAATTATTATTTTACTTTTGACATTTCGCTGCTTAAGGGCCATAAAATAAAAAACACCCAAAAATATTTTATTGCAAAAATACAATCACAGTCCTTCAAATTGCATGTTGCAAAAAGACTCATGGTCGTTTTATTCCATAATTAGTATATTTTGATATTTTTTTTTATATTTTCAAAAGTAATTTATATGCTTATTTATATATCTTATAGTATTGAGTTTATTATAAAAATACTTAAAACAATTAATGATTCTTAAAAATACGCTTCTAACGATGTATAATATGCATATATTTGATACATACATATCTAATAAGAAAAGAAATAGACAAAAATAATTTAATTTTCTTCGATTAGCTCTCCTGTAAAAAGTGTAATTTTGATTTGTGGTCCTTTAGTTATTAAGCAACGATTTGCACGACAAAAATATTGGCAATTAAATACAAGCAATTAATAACTCTTCTATGTAGAAGGGTTATCTATGGTGGACCAAATTATTGTTATCTTATCTGTCTTCATTCTCATTTTTAATTCTAGCGGTTTACTGCTCTATATCCAGATTTTTAAGTCTATCTAGAGTACTTATAGTTAAATAAACAAGAAGTTACTATAGACGTTGATCTGACGAAATGAATTCCTCGCTACAAAGCATCAAACCATTTTATACTAACTAGTGCCCGCGACTTCGTCCGCGTTGAAAGGAAGAATATGTGAGTGGTAACGCCGAACATCGTTATCGCTGTGACGACGAAATATCTTTTTTTTGTCTTAAAGGGCTATCACACCTTACAATTTGAACGTATCCAATTTAGGAAATCGAAAGGTGTGATCGCAGAAAGAACAGATCGGATTCAATTTAGAGAGTTCTAACTCTCTGTTTCCTTAAATTGAATACTGTGATCGCGGCGTTTCAATTTAGGAAGTTTAGGGGTGTCCACTTAAAAAATACATCGATGTTTTTTTGTCGATGCGATACAAAGAGGCTATGCATCGGTTAGAAACATTGATGTTTTCTCAAAATCGAGTACACTAGCTGCTGCCCGCGACTTCGTCCGCGTAACGCGTGACACGCTAATATACAAAATGGTTAATTGTTTACCTTTTTAAAATCAAAATTGAAACATGAATAACATAGGTTATTTATATTTTATAACGTTACGAGGACGAAGTCGGGCACTAAAATAACTACTTAAATGAAATACCTATTTAAATGAAATAGGTAATAAAATAATATACTAAATAAATAGGTAACACAATCAAGATTCTTGATTGCAATTGATTTCGTTAAAATACCAGTAACTCGTTATATACCTAACTAGTAATTTCCTAATATTCCTAATATTTAATACGATATATCGATACAAAGCGAAGTATCGGGCATCCCTACTGCATTCACAAGTGTTGCCAGATTTGTGGAGGCAAAAATCCGTACCGCCTTTCACTGTTTCCTAAATTGAATTCGATGTAGGAAATGCTTATCGCACTATTCAATTTGAACGTTTTCTATTTAGGAATCTAAGTAGAGAGCTCGTGATCACACTACGCTAAATTGATTTCTAAATCGAAGATATAAAGTTGAAAATGGATAAACTCTAAATTGAATCCAATCTGTTCTAACTGCGATCACACCTTTCGATTTACTAAACTGTAACATCGACATTTTATGACTGTTGCGGAAGCGGCAGCTCTGAACTCTACCTATTCAATATACTTTGTACTAATTCAATTAAATAGAAATGCCACAATAAAAGTAAAAAAGATTTTTAATATTTTCTGAAATATAGGAAACTACAAGAGCAAAATTTGTTTGAAATTCTTTAGAATTTAATTATACCGAGTGAAGTATTACTTATAAATCGTATATCGATTTGTAGATATCAAAAATTTGTATAACCCATACTATCCATACTTACTAATATTATAAATGCGAAACTTTTTCACGCCTTAACTACTCAACCGAATTTTGCATACACAATACACGTTGTCAGGGATACAGGAAAGGATATAGGGTACCTTTCTTCCAAAAAAAAGTACTGTTCCTGAGTAATCGTCTAAAAATATAAATAATAGGGCGCTACCGTCGTCACAAATAACGATGTCAGGCGTTATTACTCATATATTTTCTTTTTCAACGCGGAAGAAGTCGCGGGCACCAGCTAGTAATATAATATTTGGTTTAAACTTAAAAAAATAAAATCAATAACTATTTGTAAATGTCTTTATTCATCTTAAATATAAAATCAAAATTTAATTCATAACAAGGCTTATTTATTATTTAGTAATTTATAGGTATGACACGCATGCTAAAAATCTGTAATGTATACCGAGAAATCCGTATACTGGCAACACTCTTCGATTTAGAAATCTATTTAGCGTAGTGTGATCACGAGCTCTCTACTTACATTCCTAAATAGGAAATGTTCAAATTGTAAGGTGTGATAGCCCTTTTATATAGCCTATGTGTTATTCTGATGTATAAGCTATATTATTGTACAGTTTCATTGAAATCCATTCAGTGGTTTTTGCGTGAAAGAGTAACAAACATCCATACAAACTTTCGCATTTATAATACTAGCTGGTGCCCGCGACTTCGTCCGCGTTGAACGATGAAAGGTACAGTCGGCCGCATAAGTCGATTAACACATTCATTAATTAACACACACTTAACGCTCCATAAGTCGTTGTCACGAAGAACAAAATAAACTTCACGTATAAAGGATCGTAAAAAACTTCAGTAAGTAAGTTGAGTGTTCAGTTGTTTTGCACTTTTGAATGTGTTAATCGCCTTATGTCTCAGAAAACGTGTATGCAAAATTTCATGGTGATCGGTTCAGTAGTTTTTGCGTGAAAGCGTAATATTACACATTTATAATATTAGTAAGGATTACGTAATATTTAGTGAGTTGTTTTTCGTTTTGAGGCGACGGCAACATCCACATCAACGTGACGATACCAGAGTACAGCGAAGAGGTGAGTTCGGCGTTGGAGCCGTTCATCTTCGAGGAGGTGGCCTCGCTGAACGGCTCCATAAGTGCCGAGCACGGAGTCGGATACCGCAAACCCCATTACCTCCACTACTCCAAAGGCCCCGAGGCTGTGGCGCTCATGAAGGGCCTCAAGGCCCTCATGGATCCCAAGGGAATCCTCAACCCGTACAAAGTGCTGCCGGATCTTGACCAATAAATAAAATCGTCAACGATATTGTGATCTAATTTGTAGCCAATTGCTAAAGTAGAAGACATTTAAGTAAGATTTTAATTTTTGTTTGTGATTCATTCAAAACTTCATATAGAAAAAAAAAATATCAAGAATACTTGAATTAATAATTCAAAATATTATAAAACGAGCAAGCGGTATTACTTTGGTAACCGTTCCATTAAAAAAACTACCAAAAACGAATTTTCTCGAAGACCCTGACAGATCGATTTCGGGGTATTTGGTCCAAAAGCCATCTGTTATCGAGTAGTGTTGTTAAGTAGCAAAGAAAGTATTAAATACTACGTAAAACGAATTTTCTCGAAGATAAGACCCCAACAGATCGATTTCTAGACCCCTAACTAGGGATTTTCGTCAAAATCGTTAGAGCCGTTTGCGAGATCGTCAGGGCATACAAGAATTCCTCGTTTAGTATTGTAAGATAAAATCATCATTTACTATTTATTTTTTATGATGCCAATTCTAACTAATGTAATAGCAATTGGTTATAAATAGATTGTAAAACAGTCGGAATGCATTGTGATGATGAAACTCTTGTAAAATATACCACTGGTTAATAGCGGTTAATGCAAAATTTCACTATGATCGGTTGAGTAGTTAAGGCGTGAAAGGTAACAGACAGACAAGAGATATTTTCACATTAGTATGGAATCAAAAATGTAACTACATATTCAGATACAGAATGAAATTGCTATAAATAACTGTACAGATAAAAAGTAATATTGAGCATATTGAATCTAGATTACCTATGCATAATATACGTGCTCTAATTATTATTTTTAAATAAGAGTATCATCACAACTATAGCATTCAAGTTTTTGTAAACTTTATATTTTGTGCCAAATGTACATAATGTTTAACTCGTTATATTTTTCGAATATTTTATCTTGTTATTTGAAATAAAATTTATTTTTTATAGTTTTTTTTTTGTTTTATTGGCCAATTAGGTCCAACAGTCCATTGCCAGTTGTAACTATATTTTATCTGCTACTACATAGCTAGATAATTACATTTAGTGGACAAAGTAATTAGGTGGTAATGAAAATTTGAGGTAATGAAGGTATTTTTGCATATAAAAATGCCTTATTTAACTTAATAACAAAATACTTTACTGTGGGGTTAGTTCTGTTTCTTCTGATCAAGGTAATTAAAATGTAAAAACTAAAACTGAACTTGGTCATGTATGGGCATAAGTTTGCGTTTTTACCAACTGAAGGTCGTCAATGCAAATTCAACTAATTGAACTAACCAATAGGATTTTAAAAACTAATCAATAGACTGCCGTAAAATTAAAACAACCATCTATTTAAATGACTTTTATTAAAATATCCTTTATTCTTATAACATTCATTATATCACTGCAACAAAAATACAATGGAACATTATAAATATCTTCCCAATTGCTTAAAATAATTAAATCAATTGTATCTATATTTCATTAATGGCTTTTGGATAATTTTGCAAAATCAATACAGTTAGCGAATGTTTGGTGTTTTGTTCGGTACTTAATAGCGGAAGCATTTATTCTTTTTTTTTTTCTTCATATATCTATGATAATATTGTTTTCGTATCAATCAGGTCATTGTTCTAAATCATCTCGCACTCAAGGCAACTATCACGCTCGGTTTCGCTCACTCCAAATAGGCAAATTTAATCACATATTATATTGTAATGTACTTAGTTAAGTTATTTCAAGTGCAGTTTATGCTCGCTCACCGAAAGAAACGATCTTATTGTTTGACGGTTCGTTTTGAACTCTCATTAATAAATCACTATAGTATAGCACACACTAACTTGTGCGGAACTCGCGGAGGTAAGACAAAGTTTTTCGAAAATGTGTAACGGCCTTTTGAACGTCCATCGTTCACACACACACACAGACACACGCGCGACAGATACACACTCGAAACATTTAGTAGCGATTGGTCAAAATTCACAATTCGTCTAACTCACGATTTATCTTTTCAAGTTTAAAGGGATTTTTTAAAAAAAAAACTAACATTTCAAAATTTTACTGTATCTAGAACTACACAGTTTTATGGATAATTTATTATTTAATAATGATTTTTTTTCTATGATCTCAAAACATGATATTACGGTTGCAAACCTTTTTGAGGATATTTTAAATTTATTTTTTATCTTTTTAGGTCCGATTGTGAAAATTGCAGAGTATTATAATTATATTTTTATGAATTATATGCCTATCTAACGAATTCAAATATACAATACATAATATAAAAAAAATATTTTACAAGACAAAAATTGCCCGTACTCTCATTTTATTTAATTTCTAAACTCTTAGCTTAAGAGCCTTGTTAATCCAAATATATACAACAAAAAAATATTGTATTTATATTGGCATGATACAAACGTCATGCTATGTTAGACCAACTCTAGATTTAGACTTAGACTAACCGCTATATTAGACCAAACGCTACTAAATCCTCGTTAGCATTCTAGGGTACATTTAAATAAGAATTAAAAAGTATTTATTATGACAATTGGAAGGTGATAACATCAAGGTACGACCTTTTCCTATTTGTTATTATGCTCAATATATCTCATTCGGCCTTTCGGAGTCCAGACAGGACTGTAAATTTTTTTTTTAAATCCACCTGGCCACGTACTAAAGTTGATTTTATAATAATTTAGGTACAATCTTAGTTTTTTTTTTCCTTTTTAGATTGCAACACCTTTGCTAAACAAATGCCATCAGGGCTCTAATTCATTCACGTTTTAAAATTAATTTGATGTTTTATAATATTAAAATAATAATAATAAACAAATGCCATTGCAGTATAATATTCGTTTATAAATTGAAAACACTAGCCAAAAAAATATATACATATAATCATAATTATTTTATATTGTATTTTAATCATTTTAAATTCATTGAATGGAGAATGTTCACTAATTTTAATTTTTAACTCTTCGTATTATTCTCTATTGAAAATAATAAATACCTGTGAAAAAAATATTTCGATACATTCGTTTAGTTTCTGAGATATGGAGTTTTATAAATGAGAAGATCGCGACGGGCCTGCGCTCGTTGCGGTGACGTCATAATCCAACGATCTCGGTCAGTTCGCGCGCGACCGTTGGAATGTGACGTCACGCGGGCGCCCAGCGCCTGCTAGAGGTCTCGATATTTAAGAGAAATTTTAATGTCTGTAAAATCATAAGTACTCGGTCTTTTTTCGAAAAAAAAAAAAAAAAAAAAAAAAAAAAAAGAAATCGAAACGTAGTGTGTATAATAAGCTTTAGTGAGACAAAGTTTTAGACGATTTTGCATACCTATTAACATTCTCCATTACACAACTTATAAATCTCGCAAGAATTATTACGTCAATATTTTATTCTCGCAATGGCCAGGAAGGGGTTTCGAGCCGAATGGGATACGAAATGTAATAAAATAAAATAAAAAAAGTTTTACAAGAACAATGTAAGTAAGTGAAAACAAACAAAAAAAAATAGAAAGACAAATCAGTCCATCAAACATTACATCCGATTTATTTATAACCAGTCAATTTTATATAATTCATTCAATTCAAAACACTGAACTATCCCTTGGTGATCCGTTAGCCACTCTCTATCACAATACAAAGTGACTTTTTCAAATTAATTTTGACAAAATTTCAACGGGTATAAAAATCACTGAAAGTATGCAATTCGTTAACAAATTAAAAACGTTATCCTACTAAATGCGTTAAGTGTACTTTTTATCTTTTAAAACAATATGGATAACATTGATTTGATTTGTGTGATGTCTCTCTCTATCGAATCGGTTCAATTCAATCAATTCTGTAAGGCTTTGTTTGCACGGCACTGTATCGAGTATTTTTAAATTTACACTTTTGAAGTGAAAAATTCGTTTTTCTGAGTTTCGTAATAATAATAAACGGATATTTAGGACTAAAAAATTTCATGTTGATAGGTTGTCTGCTTATATGTTGATAGGAGTATGACCAACTGGCGCACCGAGCCAACAGCACATGTGCTTGCGAGGTTGATGTGGTCTCGTATTATGTTTGAGAAGCTTGATATTATGACCTGAATAATAAGCGATACAGCGCCGTGCAAACGAAGGCCAACAGTTGCGAAGGCCGTTTGGATAGGATTTTAATTAAACGTTACAGTGTCCTTGTGGTTGTGCGTGAGAGGCGATGGCTCGGTTATCGCTTGATCTGATTCGTGATTTTGAGGAACTCGAGAAAGCCGGCTTGCATCTCCGCGTCCATGCCCGCCTCCCACGAGTCATTCTCAAACTCCTCACTGAAAAAAAAAACATCCCATCTACACTATGTGTCAAAATATATTCATGAAATGTTCTCGAAAGATCGAGCTTATGCCCTGGGGCGCATGGAAAGTTCCACACACGGTCCTTACGCCCCACGATAAAGCAAACTGTTCCTTACTGTTTTTGCTTTAAATGTTAACAGTCGAACAGAAAGAGTCAAGAAGACGCTGAACCCCGTGACTTTCTATTGAGTCTAAACACGCTGTATCTGCTGTAATTTGCTGAGGAGTTAGTTATTCTGCAGACTATTCAATGCTGCAACACCGGGTCACGGAAACACCACCAAAGTAACATAATACCAAACACATAATTGAACATGTGGAAGTTAGTGAAATCCCTTAGTCAACTAGGAAATGGCCTTCAAACGCTTCAACAGATCTTCACAAATATAGCTAAGAACAATCCTAGCCTAAAAAGTCAGGCTTACAGCGAGTCGTCGTCGGCATTGGGCTTGGGCGGGTCGCAGGGCAGGTTGCTCTGCAGGAAGGCTTGCTCCTCGGCGGTGAGAGTGTGGCCGTCCTCCAAGTAGCCGCCGGTTGGCTCGGCGGAGTCGGGCTGGCCGTTGGGCAGACGACGCGGTGGCTCGCCCGGTGGCTCGGCGAGGCCCCAGCGCGCCGACCGCAGCGCCACCACGCCGCTCACGCACGGCAGACTCTCGCGCAGCTTCAGCCGCTCGAACGCCGCGTGCATGCCCGTAGGGCAGTCCGCGTCCAACGCTATGCCCGACAGCTGCACCATTGCACCAACATATCACTTTAATATGGGTGGTAATGATATTGTGTATAATTATTTACCGTGTGTTGCCCCAACTGCTAGGATTAATGATTAACGGAATAAGGAATAAATGATAAATAGATAGATAGGCGGGAATCCCACCTGCAACGGTATGAATGAGTGATGGATGAAAGAAAGATACAGTATGAAGAATAAAAGTGCGAGAGGCAAGAAAGCGAGAAATGGAATGAATGAGTAGTAAATATAGGCTTCAGCGCATGATGCTGGAGGGTTTCATGTAAAAAAAAATGGATGGTAAGGGTGCTTGCCTAACGTCTCAGGGAGATTAACTTTTCACAGTTGGCTCTGGTCTGGATTTTGAAAGTAGTGTCAGTCATTAAAAAAATGCTATCACATGAGTCGTTAGCAGCCGATTGTGTTTGACTTTCACTTTGGCAAGAGAGCATCATGTCATGCGATTGTCATAGCAGCCAGTAACGCGGTAAGACAGCCGCGTGCAATCAGTTTAGAAGCTAGTGTTGCCAGTGCGTACATACGAGTACATTATTGTTACCTATTTTTTGGGCATTTCAAAAAGGGCAAAAGTACGTAAAAGTAACAATGATATTTCTTCGTTGGGATTCATTTTTTTCAAATGAAGTGGGCCACCCTAATCTAAACGTGTTGGAATGGCTAAATTATACAGAATATGTACTGGTAACAAACTTAGCATTTCACAATCATAAACTGGGCACTCCACCTGTTTACTTACATAATGTTGAGGAATATCAACGTCTCCTATTTCTTACCCTTTATTCTATTTACGTAAGCAGAAGATTTGTGTTAATGTGCAGCAAACAATAGCCATTGATTGCTGTACATGACTTACAGTGACTTGATAACTTTAATTTAAGTAACATTTATAGGAATCAAACATAACTTAACGATTACACAATAAAGAAATATGTCCTGGATATGTTTTTACCTTTCTCTGTGATGTCTATTATTAGTAATGGAGCTGTATTCAATCAATAGTAAAATAATGATAAGACTATAAATTTAAGCACTAATTATAATGAAATCCATTAGACCTGGACAAAATTTAAAAAAACTTATTTCCAAGTTAACCTTGGCCAAAATAGACCCCATGGATCAAAAATACTCTAAATAAGAACTTGAACTTTCATATACTTGTTTATCAAGGACAATTTCTCCTTCAACATTCCATTTGTTACTAAGTTAAATAGTATTTTTTACCTTAAGTAGTTGACATACAGCCTTAATGTTCACTTCATTGTCAGTGTCCAGTAAATGAAGGAATACTTTACAAAGACTCTCGCCCAGGGACTTGATTCTTCCTCCCTAAATAGAACATTATTATAAATTATTATATAAATAACACAATAAATTATGTTATGATTTTTTTTTTTAAATTTAAGTTGCTGTTAGGTACCTTTCAAAAAGTGTGACAATGTATAATAAATAAAAAAAGAAAACTTTATTTGAGCAAACACATGTGAAAGAATATAATAATTAATTAAAAATGTGTGGAAATAGTAGTGACCTGATTATCTTCTAGCTGGGTGTAAATTTCAGCAAGGAACATGGCGAATCCGCGAATGTTTTCGTCCGATGTCTCGACACCGGTGATGATTTTATTTTCCTCGCTGGAGCAACGCGCCAACAAGCACTCACGGAAAGTCGACTCTTCGGGCGTCATGATGGAGTCGTACATTGAGCAAAGGCGAGCGCCATTGTAGCGGAAATTCGGCTCGCCTATAGACTGTGCACAAGGTGAAAATGTTACAAAAATACTATTTTTTACTTATGAAAATTACTCAAGTATATAAGTACCTAGTTAAGAATTGTTTACGGCAATATTATTATTGACAGATATAATAAAAAATAAATAAATGAAGAAGAGAAAGTATATTTTGACGACATTAATTTGTAAATTTGTGTTTAAATGAAAACATATCAAAAACTTAAATTCATAACTAATATTAAATTCCTGGTATTTTCTATTATTTTCGCGGCCCATGATTAATCATGTCATCACTGGCAGAATGTGCTACCATTTGCTATTAATTAAAAATTATTGGAACTTTTAATAACATTTTGCCTAAATAAAATGTTTTGACTAATAGACTAGACTGAACTCTTGTATATTATGTTGCAATCAATTCAGTGATATAACATTACTTGCTTCCATACAGTTATGTAAAAATTTGAATAATAAATTAACACAAAAATTTCTAATAAAAAAAAATCAACATATGGATGGACAATAATTAGTAACACTAGTTCATTATTATTCATATAACTACTTAAAAATATAATACCAAATTACTCCTTATCCAAAATATATCCATCAACTCTTTTTTTATGTAGTTCCTGTTATGCATAATGGCAATTTGTTTGTGAAAGTGAAACAATAAGGCATTTGCCATTTGCCATGTCCAAAAATGACTTCAAATTGAGGAAAGTTGTGAGTCATCTCCTGTTATGCTCTAGATTACAGAATGAGCATAAAAAGCCAGTCGAATTTTGCGTGACACCATTATATCTGAATGCTGCTAAATTAACTAACAGAGGGAAAATGTATAACCACCAAAACCAGTAACAAATCTAAAAAATATGTAATCACATTTTCTGGTCCTATTGACAAACATTATAAGAAAAACGTAATACCTGATTGACGATAGCTTCAACCAGAGGTCTTGTGTAGTTCACATCAGATAATGTAGAAGCAAACGAGTCCACAAGAGAGCCACACAATGTATCAAACTTGCCAGGGTCAAATGTTATCTCACACATCACGGTAATTAGATGTGCTATATTGTTCTGTGAAAATAAAATTTTATATATACTGGTGAGATCTAAAGATTTTATACTTTACATATTATACTATTGTATACTGTATACTATTTGGACAAGCATAATGAAAGCCAGCAGTTTTAAGTGTGTTTATATGTAGATCTTCACTGGATTAGTCATAAGGGTGCTTGCCTTAAGGCTCTGTCCCAGCACTTCCAGGTTTGATTCCCAGAAGGGCTAATTTTGGAAATCAACTTTCAAAGTTGCAGGTACACTGCATTTCAGTCTTTTGGTGGCAGTTCCTTACAGAAGACCATGATCAAATAACAGCATGTGTGCTGTTGTGTTTCAGTGAGTGAGTAAGAGATGCTAATTCCCTATCCCTTATTCTTAAACATATTATGGTCTGCTATGCTGTTGCAGAAGCATTTGGATGATAGCCACCAACCAAGTAGACAGTCAACCATAGCATAAAAAAGAAGCTTTTCATAAAGAAAAAGAAACAACATAAAAAATTGTAAATCCAACAGACACAATTATTCTATATTTTCCTGTAACCTCATTACAGAAACATTTAAGACATAAAACAAATTGAATGTTAAAATTAACTATCACCTTTACTTAAAATATATTATTCATAATAATAAAATAATATACAAACATGTAAATCAACATTGTCCATTTCAAGTGTGTATGACATATTGTCAAAGTTGTAAATATTCTGATCCTGAGCTTGCCGCAGACGATCCTGCACCGAGGAGCGTGGTAACCGGTAAGTTACAGGATCCGCAGAGTAGGCTACTGGAGCCGCCTGCGGGTTGTAGTTAGGTGGATACCATTCTTTAGCATCCGCCGACAGTTTCGATTTAACTGCAGTATCTGTTATAAAAAATTTATAACATTTCAGACAATTTTAATCTTATATGACATATTATATCTTATATGACATAATATATCTTATATGACACATATCTTATATGACATATTCTAAATTTTAAAACTACTGAACAGATTTTGATCAAATTTTGGATTGGAACTATCTGAAATTTGACCCAACTTAAAAGATAGGATAGTTTTTATCTCAATTATTGACCTCAATATAAAATTGCATAGGTGCGAAGTCGGGAGCGGGTTGCTAGTAAAAAAATATAACTAGATTAGTTTTATCAGAAACTAGTGACCTGCCCCCGGCTTGACATAAGTAAAAAATTTCAAAAACCCTCTAGGTATGTCTGTAGTATGGTCACCTTTTTGTAAACCACGTATTTGATGAGGTTTTCACCAGCAGGTAGAAAATATTTTATGGAATTTTTATATTTATACTAAAACCCAATTAAAAATTTTCCTGAGCGAAACCGGGAGCGGGTCATGTATGTTATAAAATAAACCTTTGTTCCAAATTTCACCTTTCTACACTTAGTTTATAGTCAGCACAAACGATTTTATAAGAATAGTTTATAAACTTGTACAGTTATAAACGATAACCTAATAATGATTCACAACTCAACCCGTTCGAGTTTGTCAAGCAGCGGCGGACGACGTCATTAGAAATGGAAATCGTCACTTTCACCCTGGGTTTGCGTCTATATGAAAAACGTTGCTAAAGCTGGTCAAGTATGACGGCGAAAATAGGCAAGATTCGGTTCGTGAAAGTGTAGCACGCATTGCATTAATCATTTAATATACCTTCAGTAGCGATTCTAGGACGTCGAAGCTCCGGTGGAGGTTGGTTTTCAGGTTGATGCCAACTCCCGCGGCCTCTGCCTCTAGACCCTCCGACCTCTCCGTTATTCATTTCACACAATTCGTCTCCGGCAGTAACTCTTCGTACCAATATGTTACAAGAAGTTCCATAAACCACAAGAAAATATGTTTTTTGATAATCTTAGGATATTTCGTAAAGAATTCGACACGTAAACAAAGAAAACGTTTCATTCAGTATCGCGATGATACGTCCATGTTATTTGAGAGAAAGGGACAGACAGAAAAAAAATAAACTATGTTTATGACTTGGTATCATGCACTTTTAGCCTAGTTCTCTAAAGTAGTCTGAGCTGAGTTTTCCTTGTTCTTTTTACAACAAACATATTTTATTAATAATATATATTTATTGCATATAATAACATATAATATTAATTATCTTTACTCTAAGTTTTTTATACACCTACTTTAAGTGATTTGACTGCTTTACTATACAAACACAACCAATAGTGGCACTATACACGCAAGGATTATATGGGTATGACTTTGGACGCGCCAACTTTCAAAACGGAGGTCATATAATCATTATAAAGTTCAAATAAAAATTAGGAGATTCCTATTCGATAAATACACAATGATTAATCCAATAAGAAAAGCAACTGACGTCGATCTACTATTCGAACGAAATAATCTACGATTTGACCCTTTCGATAAATCGGTGCAAATTGACTGCACATATAAATCCAAAATCGTTGTCTTGTAGTGTAGCCGCCTTTATAATAATAAAAAAAAAAATTATTCCGTTTAAATTCCTAATTATTTATTCACTTTTCGTCTAAACGTTGTTCTAAAATTACACGTTTTATTATCGATAACAGTGTAATATTACATATTATTTTGTGTTCCGCAAAAATTCTAGAAAATAACTAAAGCAAAATATGTAATACTAGCTGGTGCCTGCGTTAAAAGTAGGAGTTTTAGCGCCTGACTAAATGTGTAAAGCAATATAATGCCTGACATCTTTGCTGTTATAAAATTTTCAGGGGTTGTATCTTTATTTTTAGTAGATAGCTGCTGCTGGAGTGAAATACTAAAACCTTTCTCTTGAATCACTCTAATTTAATTTTTTTATTAAAAAAAACCGCATCAAAATCCGTTGCGTAGTTGTAAACTATGTAATAATCCTAGAATACTCAATTTTCTTTTTCCCGGATTTGAAAGGCTTCGTTACGTGAATTGAAACGTAAAAAGACAATTTAAACCATACCATATTATAGTTTAGACTTTAGGAAATGATAATCAACAATATATTAAATAAAATAATCTTATTACCCATATATTATTCCTGTATGTAGGCAGGTACTGAAGAAGTAGGTAATAAATAAATTATTTGCACAATATATTGCAGTTTATTATTAACAAATTATTCGGTATTTCAGAATAAAAATAAAGTGGACCGTCAGCCTGTCTGTCGACCTTAACATAAAAAAAAAAAAAAAACTTAATGAAACTTTTTTATTTGTGTGCTACCTACTACTTTTATACAATCATGGCTAAAGTATAAACAAGAATACACTATTTCATTAAAAATTAAAAAATATACAATAAAACAAAAATAAAATGATTCTACTAACTCCATCTATATAATACATTTTTTACAATATAATCTAAAGCTAAAAAAACTTTCAGTTTTAGTACATTATATCACTAAATGTTTTAACTAAACATTTATAATGTTTAAGAGCTTACTATATCACGACTGGTACATGCATATTATATTGAAAAGTCAGTATATATTTTTTAATTTGAATAATGCTAGAAGCAAATACATACTATAAAGTATTTTATAACAATTTTAGACAGTAATTTTTAATGACAACATAATTTAAACTAAAAAAAAAACCAGCCATTAAGATCTGTTATGTTACATATTTAGATACTAAATGATTCTCCACAACCACAGGTGCCTTTTATATTGGGATTGTTGAATACAAATTCAGCTGACAAGTTGTTTTCTACATAGTCCATTTCAGTACCTAGAAAAGAATCAACAAAATAGATTAAAATAGGATCATTTAAATGATTGATGATTAAGACTGCTACAATTTAAATGTGAGAGGAAAGGATAAACTAGCTATTCCTTCATTCAAGTCTAAATAAGTACCCAACACTTAAAAGTTAATGTCTATGTTTTGTTAAGGTCAACAGACAAGTTGATGATTCATGTGGTGCTCTGGTCTAGATATGAAAGTAATAGCAAGGTACACTGTGTTTTATATTTGGGCAGATCATCTAGCGGCACTAATCCAGAAAACCACCGTAAAATGACAGTATTTGTCTGCCTCTTGTGTTTTGGTGAGTTAAATGATGAGAACTAATTTACCTATCCTTAATACTATGGTTGGCAGCAATCTTGCACCACTGTGGCAATGCTTGCTTTATTAAAGGCATGTTGCCATCAAGTGAACCAACACGCTGTCTGGCAAACTTAATTTATAAAAAATTTTAATTTAGGGCTTCCGAAATGAATTCCTTATCAAGATAACTCTTTTAGGAATGAGTTTAATAAAGCTTTTCCAACAGAAAAGGTTAACTATGATTAATGCTCCATTTGTTGGTTGTTAGCCATACTTGGACAAGTATCTCCTAGGGGTCAACTTTTTTTGGGAAAAATGTCACGAGATAAGCTACTTTTAATTTTGATTGGAATTTTGCATTTTTTATAATGATATTTTTACAACTGACACTGGAATATCATCAATAAAATCCCAATGAAGCCAAGACATCTATAAAGAAGAAGAAAATTAGTAGTTTTTTTTTATTATTAGAGATGGGTTTGCTCTTGGCCAACAACCAGCTGGGTAGCAAGGGCTCAGGCCTAAGATGGAGCGAGCTCACCCAGAGGATGCCTATTCACTCGAACTTTGAAAAGATTAGGGTTATATGAGCTCGGAAACACAGACCCAGGCAGGGAGTTCCAAACCTTGGCGGTGCATTATAAAGGATGTTTCAAAGTGCTTGGTTCGAAAAGGAGGGATTTCGATAAGATGAGTAAAGTAATAAACATACATACCTAAAAGCGTTAACTGAGCTTTTTTATCTATAATAATAGTGACACCATCCTGTTTGACTTCCTCATCTAATTTATCTTTAGTCTTTACATAATCTAATGTATAAGATAAACCATTACATCCCCTCTGTCGAACACCAACTTTTAAACCAAGAAAACCTTTAGCTTCATCCTTTGACATGATTTCTTTGATCTTAGTAATTGCTGATGGAGTTAAAACGAGTGCTGCTCTGGAAGGTAGCACTCGCTTTTTTACAGCTCTAACCGTTGCACTGGCTATTGTTTTGGTTGCCATTTATTACTTCATCAAATATACGTTATAAACGTAGTGGATATCCTGTAATGATTGGAAATATATGAAGTCTCAGTTATACGTAATAACATACGTAGGTACCTACTATATTTTTTATTTTGAGCAAGCAAATAAATATGCGTGCCTACCTTCTTAAGCGAGCTGTATGCACAATTGCACAGAGAATGAAAAATTGTAATGTTGGGATTTCGATTCGAATTGTAACAAAAACAGAAATATTTCATAACACTAAATAAAAATAAAATTTCAGTCAGCTATTTTTGCAGTCAATTGTCAATGTCATGTCACTGTCAGTGTCATTTTCCTGAGACCACAAGCTAAGCAAAGCACGAAGTTATAAATAGGACTTGACCTGAGGGCCTAGTGCGAGTTTTACTCTATCAAACTCGTCGAACGCGTAAATGTCAATTTGTATGGGAGTGAGGCAGCGCCACCTACTGGCTAAAATGTACACTTAAATTTGTGAGTGGGAGTTTACAAAGGTAACTTTTACCCGATCGAGCAGTGACGGCTATCGACAAGTGAACACGATTATGGACGTAAACGTCATTGAACGCCATTTTGCGAGTGCGAGACGTAAGTTTGACAGTTCTACGGCAAACATTAGGTAAAACTTTACCCGCGTTGAAAGTAAATTTGTCACTTAGAATTTATTGGTGAGAGAAGCTTCCGTTAAGAAAAATTTAGAGTTTCAGTGTTAATTCTCTTCAAAAAGTACCTAAATCGAAGATGTCGGCATATAATTATTTTGCATGGAAGATGTTCGAGACAGCTTGAGCACGAGATGACTCTAATTATATATCGTGCCTTCGTAGTAAAGCTAAAAGTGTTAGCTAGAACAGACTTTTTTTTATTAGAGATAGGTTTGCTCTTGTTATATTGTAATTGTAAATTTAAATGAATTTTAATTAAACAGCACACCAAATAACACAGAAATGAGCTAATATTATAAAAGTGTATTCATTGTTGGCCTATGATATTAATTAAAAACAAAACATATTTAACCCTCTTTAATTACCTCTACGATAATTATTAGCAATAGTTTCTAGTACATCTAAACCCCTTGTAGTTACCACTTGCCACTCCTTTTGAGTCAGCAACTCCATCTCTCTAATTCTAAGTTGCTTTCTCTTCAATTCTATATAATCCCGATGTTGCTCTCACATCGAGCAACATCGGGTAACACGCATTTAGGTGTAAAAATAAAATTTTCTGTCTTCATATTATTAATTTAATTTCTTCATTTCTTTTACATATTTATATTAAACAAAACATTTCAATACAAAATACAATATCTTCTCAAAATCTTAAAACAACTGACTTCTATAAATTTTTCCTGTGAGCTCTTTAAAACATTACACTCTCATTTTTCTTTTTATTCTTTATAAAAACTGCCAGTATTAAATTAAATTCCATTAAAATAACTTCCAACAGTAAAAACACTAAAAACTGGAAGCACACGCAATATTTATAAACAGACTATTAACAATTCAAATTATAAGCACGTCTGACGTTATATTATAATCTGCTTAAATGTGATACACAACTCTAGTCAGTGAAAAAGCAACTGTTAACTACGTCCTCAGTTTGGCCGGTTTATTGTTGGACTTCACAGAGCTACCAAATTACAGATAAAAATTATGGACAATTGCCCACTATTGTCTGTGAGGAAACGTCAATCGCATGTCATACTCGATTGGAACTGACACTCGCATTTACTCGATGCTCTCTGTGCATAGAGTTTCTTCGATTGACTCGATGGTGACGTATTTTGATGTCATTTGTAAAACTCGTCGAACGCGTAAATGTCAATTTGTATGGGAATGAGGCAGCGCCACCTACTGGCTAAAATGTACACTTAAATTTGTGAGTGGGAGTTTACAAAGGTAACTTTTACCCGATCGAGCAGTGACGGCTATCGACAAATGAACACGATTATGGACGTAAACGTCATTGAACGCCATTTTGCGAGTGCGAGACGTAAGTTTGACAGTTCTACGGCAAACATTAGGTAAAACTTTACCCGCGTTGAAAGTAAATTTGTCACTTAGAATTTATTGGTGAGAGAAGCTTCCGTTAAGAAAAATTTAGAGTTTCAGTGTTAATTCTCTTCAAAAAGTACCTAAATCGAAGATGTCGGCATATAATTATTTTGCATGGAAGATGTTCGAGACAGCTAGAGCACGAGATGACTCTAATTATATATCGTGCCTTAGTAGTAAAGCTAGAAGTGTTAGCTAGAACAGACTTTTTTATTAGAGATAGGTTTGCTCTTGTTATATTGTAATTGTAAATTTAAATGAATTTTAATTAAACAGCACACCAAATAACACAGAAATGAGCTAATATTATAAAAGTGTATTCATTGTTGGCCTATGATATTAATTAAAAACAAAACATATTTAACCCTCTTTAATTACCTCTACGATAATTATTAGCAATAGTTTCTAGTACATCTAAACCCCTTGTAGTTACCACTTGCCACTCCCTTTGAGTCAGCAACTCCATCTCTCTAATTCTAAGTTGCTTTCTCTTCAATTCTATATAATCCCGATGTTGCTCTCACATCGAGCAACATCGGGTAACACGCATTTAGTTGTAAAAATAAAATTTTCTATGTCTTCATATTATTAATTTAATTTCTTCATTTTTTTTACATATTTATATTAAACAAAACATTTCAATACAAAATACAATATCTTCTCAAAATCTTAAAACAACTGACTTCTATAAATTTTTCCTGTTAGCTCTTTAAAACATTACACTCATTTTTCTTTTTATTCTTTATAAAAACTGCCAGTATTAAATTCCATTAAAAAAACTTCCAACAGTAAAAACACTAAAAACTGGAACAACACGCAATATTTATAAACGACCAAAGAAACAGACTATTATTAACAATTCAAATTATAAGCACGTCTGACGTTATATTATAATCCGCTTAAATGTGATACACAACTCTAGTCAGTGAAAAAGCAACTGTTAACTACGTCCTCAGTTTGGACGGTTTATTGTTGGACTTCACAGAGCTACCAAATTACAGATAAAAATTATCGACATTTGCCCACTATTGTCTGTGAGGAGACGTCAATCGCAAGTCATACTCGATTGGAACTGACACTCGCATTTACTCGATGCTCTCTGTGCATAGAGTTTCTTCGATTGACTCGATGGTGACGTATTTTGATGTCATTTGTAAAACTCGCACTAGACACTCTGACTGCTTTGGACTTGACGGACCTGTTTTGAAATACCAACAAGAGAAATTTAGACTTGACTGACTAGACTTGAGTTTGCTACTTTTGATTTTGATTTCAATTTTGCCTCTTTTTTTTAAAAAAGAGGCTATTACAAATTGCTATTTTAACTTGACACTGGCAGATAATGGCCATTTTAAAATGAGCCGCATTGCCATTTAACCTAAAAAAGAAGAAGAAGAAGAAGTTATAAATAAACACAGAAAACTATATACTTGAGTAAACGGTGAATTGCATATGTATCTTTATACTCCACTCGGTAATTACAGTTCCAATCAAGTTTCAATATTAGGAAGTTTTAATGAAATACAAATTTCTATTACAAAATACAAGTTTCTGTTACGAAACAATAGCCCAAAAAGCCAAAAATTCATAACAGTCAATATATTTTTCTAACTACCCTGCGTTCATCTATTCTATGGTTGACACGTCGCTGTCTGTCGTACTCGTACGTACGTACGTCATTTTGATTCGTTCATCGTGTTTCGTGTTTCTAAAATCCAATATACTACAAAAAGTACCTAGTTATTTTATTTTTTAATAAATGTAATTTCAAAAGGAAAAATGGGTGGTCAAAAATTTGAATACGACGAAAGTGGATCCACATTTTTTTATTTTGTTCTTTCTTTTCTTGCTTTAATATTAATACCAGCGACTTTTTACTATTGGCCAAGGAAGAAGAAAGAAGGTGCATATTTTTTATCGTGTTTTTTGTTTAAATTTTATAAAGCTCTACAATATGGCATAACTTAAAAAATATTCCCATAATTAACACAATTGTCGACCAAAATGTCTTTAAACTTCTATATTTTTTTAGTGAGCTCAATAAATATTCATGCCGTGTCCCAACTAGCTACAATTATTGGTTACCGTTATTTTCAGATCCGTCGAAGATAGCAGAACTGTGTCAATGTCCAAACTGTATAAAAAAACAAATAATTATAGAACAATCACAACCATACAAGGTTGTTAAAAATTTCTTCATAAAGTTAGCTATAATCTTAGGATGGATATTGCTTGGATTCTTAGCGTATAAAGTGTCGCAATTTGACTATGAAATGTCCAATTTTGATCCATACGAAATATTGGGTTTGCCACCGGGAGCTACGCAAGCAGAGATCAAGAAGTCTTACCGGAAGCAGTCACTGGTACTTCATCCAGACAAGGAAACTGGTGACGAGAAAGCCTTTATGAAACTAACAAAAGCTTACCAGGTTAGTTTTAAGAACAGTATGCCTTGCTATTTCATTAAATTCTTTACATTTCAATATGTTTCTATATAAATTTATTAAATAATTAAAAAAGGTTTTTTTGTTTTTTGTTTTTCTCATGTGGTGTACTTGATGGTAGGTTACCATCGCATAACACAAGCATTGCCAAATGTGCTGGAAGTGCACTGCCAATTGACCATAGTAGGATTAAGAATAATGGTTTAGGAAATTTTTTTTTATTAAAAAATTCTGGTCTGGATTGGGGAAGCATATACTTTCCCGATCCAGACCAGAGCCAACTTTGGAAAGATTATTTCCAAAATTGACCCTGTCAGGAATCAAACCCTTGAGACCCCTGAGACAGTGTTAATCTTAAGGCAAGCTGGCTAACCACTTTTGTAATGGGCTCATCAGGGGCCCTAGACAAAGTGACATGACGAAGACGATAACAAAGTTCGAAAACAACAAATGTATGGGAAGTATCACGTGAGTTAACGAAGGCATATGTCAATCCCATACATTTTATTGTTTTCGAACTTTGTTATCGTTTTCGTCATGTCACTTTGTCTAGGGCCCCTGTAGGTGGTTGTTTTAATTTTTTTTTGCTTAATAAAACTAACAAACTTTGTTATCAATTCTTAATGCTAAACTAAGTTGTAGGCTGAAGAATATTTTTTTTTTTCAATTGGAATGCTAATATAAATATTTTTTTTTTATTAATATAGGCTTTAACAGACGAAGAGGCGAGGCGGAATTGGGAGAAATATGGCAATCCTGATGGTCCCGGAGCTATGAGTTTTGGTATTGCTCTACCCAGTTGGATTGTTGAGAAGGAGAACAGTGTGTGGGTGCTAGGTCTCTATGCACTTGTATTTATGATTGCCCTGCCTACAGCCGTAAGTGCTTCATAAGTTATCTCAAATTTATGTCTTCCTCGTAAATGGTATTCTGGTACAAATTTGTGAGATAATTAAAATTTAATTTTAGGTCGGCACATGGTGGTATCGTTCCATACGTTTCTCAGGTGAACAAGTTCTACTGGACACTACACAAATGTATTTTTACTTTTGCCACAAAACTCCATCAATGCCTCTGAAAAGAGCTCTCATGATATTGGCGGCGTCTTGCGAGTTCGATAGGAGACACAACTCTGAGATAGTTGAGAGGATAACCGACAACGAAGAAGTGCCACAATTGCTACGAGAACTCCCAAATTTGGGCGAGAAAAACAAGGAGCAGCCCCTATGTAGAGCATACAGTATAAAGGCGCGTGCTCTACTTCACGCACACTTGTCTCGGATGAAGCTGAACGAAAGTACGTTGGAGTGTGACCGGCGCTATGTGGTCTCCCGTTGCCCTGACCTCATAGTTGAGCTTGTCAATTGTGTCAACCAGCTCATCGCTCTCGCCTACGCCAGGAGAAGTAAGCATACACCCTTTCTTTCTTAAATCTATACTTATAAAATCGTATGTCCTGCCTGACTGACTATCAACACACAGCCAAAACTACTAAGAGTAGAAAGGTGAAATTTCGAACATAAGTTTATTTTATAACCTAAGATCCACTAAAATATGATTTATAAAAATTTTAACTCCATGTGAAGAAGGGCTCGAATCATTAGTATGCATATAAGGAGAATTATTTAATGCATTGGATGGATTATGGACACCTGACCTTAGTTGGGATGGTATTGTAGACTGCTGCACCTAAGTGAGGTCTCTGGCGTCTTTTACGACACAAAAAGGCCCAAGTAAGAGCCCAGATTAGGAAAGGGAAATGGGCTCTGCCATTACTGTCATCAATATTTTGTTGGGTTTACTGCATAAAAACTTTTGCCTAATTTTTTCTATTGAAAACAATCATTAGTGATGACTGTATAGATATAAGACTTTACGATATTCTTTTTATTAGAACTAGGACTTGGAAAATAGTAAATTAATGTTTAAATAAAATATTCCAGTGTGATTGAAAAAGAAACTTCTTTTTTCACAGTACCTCGCTTGCCGACCATTGATACCATAGAGAACTGCATGAAACTGTCGCCGATGATCGTTCAAGGACTATGGGAATACAAATCGCCACTGTTGCAACTGCCATACATTACGGAAGAGCATTTGAAGCATTTCACCAATCGTAAGAAACACATCAAATCTCCGCTACAGCTGGCACAGCTGTCAGGGGAAGAGAGGCGGCAAGTGCTGAGATTCCTCAACGACAAACAACACGACGATGTGATAAAGGTGTTGGGAAATATGCCCTATATACATTTTCAAGTCGACACTGAAGGTAACTAGCATTGCACGAGTCCATGCCACAGAGCAAAGAATCGCATACTAGAGATGGCATGGTCAACGATTTCCATATAATTTTGAGTTTTAAAATTTAAAAATTTTGCATTGATATAATTCCAGAATTTTGCTTGCGTTTTTTTTTCAGCAAAAATCACAGCACAATGAGATTTCTATTGGTTTTTTTTTGATAATGTTACTACATAATGTGCAAATAGAAAGTGGCAGTCAAATGCGCCCTAAGTTACTCTCAGCAGCTCTCAGCTTCAGATCTCAGCTCTCAGCTTCAGATCTCAGCTCTCAGCCCTAATCACGAATATTATTATTACTGCCGTCTCCATATAGTAGCGGTTCTTTGCTCTGTGGTCCATACTAATATTTTTTTAAATATTACTTTGTAAGCTTATAAATATTGAAAACTTGCTATGTTGACAATTTAGCCATAATATTTAAAATCTAGGTAGGGACTAGGTGAATGTCTTTAAAAATCCATCATTGGACATAAGTGATTTATCTATATGCTATAGTAATCATTCATTTCATGTCCAATGTTTCATCAAAGTATAATGTATTATAATTTCCAATATTATGCAAATATTTAATACGCGAGTGACATATGATGTTTTTTGCAGTAATCGACGACATAAATCCAACAGTGGTGACAGCTGGTGCTATTGTGACAGTTACTGTGTTTTTGAGGCGAACGAACATGAAGGAGCTCTTCGGCAATACCACTATTAAAGAAAAGGCGACAATTAAGTAAGTAATTCCACGGTAATAAATGTATTCAATTTTTATTTATTATTGCTATGAGCAATGGTTCATAGCAATAATAAATAAAAATTGAATGACATTTCTGAGATATAATATGAAGGTTTGGATGGAAGCAAACAAACTGAAAATAATAATTATCTGGTATATTAATTACTAAAATTTGAAGAATTTTGGACATTTTCGCGGGTTAAATTCTTGTAATTCAATAATTCAAAAATGTTTTTAATGAAAACATAGCTATAATGTACATTTAAAATTTAGTTGTTAATAGCTACCATCTGTAAAGGTTTTTCTAAAATATTGGAACTGGCGGCGTATATTTTATTATTCTTGCGAGTTAAATAAGTACGGCAAATGTCTTTCGTCGCATTCAGTCTTTGTGGTTATTCGCATTATAGTGAATTGAGACAGCAAATTCTCGCAAATACGTATTACTCGCTCGTTGGTACAGCACGCCCTTAATAGTTATTGGACACAATACCCCCTAACTTCCCTCCCATGGAAGACCTGTCTTCTCAGCTTCCCTTTTATCAGTGATGTCCGCAAATTTATTTATTTATTTATTATACAAGGCCCCCAACGAGGCAGGCATCTAAATAAAACACTGTTCAAAGCAATGAGCTCATGGCGGATGCCGCCGCAATTATAGGAAGCACAACATGCACCAAATGTCGAAAGAAAATAAACTGAAATATTTGTGTTTTTCCAGAGAGGATGAAGACGGTGAAAACACCAAGAATGAACCAGATAACGAGAAGAATGATAAGGGCGATAAGAAGGAGACTTACAAGCGACCCGTGTGGATGAAGCAACCAAGGAAACAGCCGGCGAGGAAGGGAAAGAAACCACTCCCCAACAAACAGGCGAAGGCTGCGCCTGCGCCGCCTACGCCGCCACCAGTCGACAACAAGAAACAGAAGGAGAGCAAAAAGAAGGAAGATGATGGTATGTGAAGAGTTAGAATAAAGCTTACACTTGTTACAAAAAAGCAGATGAAACAAAGGCCCTTGAGATCGTGTATTGCCTCTGCAACTAGTGAGAGATAACTAGTAACATATTCATAAAACTAATAAGTCTCAGGTACCCCAGATTGTTTTTGAAAAAAGGTTTGAAATAAAAGGTTCTGTTGATGCAGGCGAGGCGTCGGACGCGAACAGCTCGGAGCACAGCGCGTCGCAGTCGTCGGGGTCGGACGACGAGTCGCGCAACAAGTCGTCGGCGGAGGACGACGACGACCAGTGGGACAAGATCCAGAAGCGGCTTCAGAAGCGCGAGCGCCTCGAGGGCCGCTCAAAGAGCTCGCATCCCGTGCACTGCCCCTACTTCCCACAGGTATAATTCGCGCAGCGGACTAAGACTTCTCCGCAAATGTAGAAGTGGCATGCGCAGAACTCTATTTTTAGGTGTTTGAGGGGCGGGTGCGCGTCGGTGTGCTGTCATGTTATTGGTACACTCAGTGGCTCTTCCCCTTCCCGCACTGCGTTCGCGCGTCTCGTGTCTCTTAGGTACTGTTGCGTACAGATTGTTTTATCGTATTAGTAATAAAAAAATGCATAATAAAACGTTCTTCTTCGACATCTCACGATGGTTTAATAGAAGAAATATCAATACTGCCTATAATGTTAAGTTAGTGAGGAGCAAAAAAAAAAAAAACGAAATAAAAAAACAAACATTGCCCATAGCAATTTTGTGCTCAATTGTACCTACACAGGCGCCGATTGCCCCCACTAGTTTCGCTTACAAACCTTAATACTATACGCGAACTATACAATTAGTGCGCGCCTCATTTCATGATGATCGGTAGCAGATAGCAGAGTTATTTTCACACTTATCATTGGTGCGCAGGAGAAGCAGGAGTACTGGTGGTGCTACATATGCGACCGCAAATCGCACACGCTGCTGACTGCGCCCGCGCACGTGACGGCGCTCGTGCACGCGCACGAGCTGCAGTTGCGCTTCACGGCGCCTCGATGGCCCGGGTTATACACGCTCGCCTGCTGCCTCAGATCCGGTGATTATAATTATATACGTAACTCTCAATTAACATTAAAGAACAATAAATTAGGATCGAAGGACCAACCTCCGAGGAGTCGAATCAGAGTTGCATCGCACATATTGTCAAAGCTGTGTCGTAAATTAACATAAATTATAGCTGTATAAATATATGAATTTATTTATTTTGTGTACAGTCGGCCGCAAAAGTCGATTAACAAATTCAAAAGTACAAAACAACTGAAAACTCAACGCGCCATAGCTTGTTGTCATGACTAGAGAACAAAATGAACTTCACGTACAAACAATCATAAAAAGCTTCAGTAAGTTAGTAAGTAAGCAAGTAAGTTGAGTGTTCAGTTGTTTTGCATTTTTGAATGTGTTAATCGACTTACGCAGCCGACTGTACCTCAGTAAGGGCTCTAATGATTTGAATGAAATTTAAGTCTAAAAAAGTAAGGTTTTTTTTATTATATAAACTATTAAAGCGCCATCTCGTAAAGTAAAATGGGACTTGTTGCCGATGGATGACAAATGTTGTTAGACGGCGCTATAGGCATAAAATAGTAACAATAGTTCTGCTTGCACCAGACTCGTACTTGGGCATGGACCAACAGCACGACATCAAGTTGGACGTGAAGGAAGCGGCCGCCGTGCCAGCTGACCATCCGCAGTGGGACCTCAGTGACTCCGATGAAGACCACAACGACCAGGTAAAATAAATCCTCCCCCCCACCCCACCACACATTTTTAACACCCGACGCAAAAACGGGGTGTACAAACTTGCGCCCAAAAATCACCCAAACGATCCCAAGTTTAACTCGAATAACCCCCCACACATCCGACGCAAAAACGGGGTGTACAAACTTGCGCCCAAAAATCACCCAAACGATCACAAGTTTAACTTGAATAAAATGTGCGTTTTTTTTTTTTTCAAGAAAAATCAATCCAATCAAGCATTTGCATCTTGAAAAATGTTAAAAGAAAATCGATAATGAGACAAGCCAATTTAAAACGTTAAAACATGCTTTGAGATTGAAATAATCTCAAAGCAAAGCATTGCTAGAATTTAAACAAATTTCATATAAAGCAAACTTTTTTTAATTGACTAGACATTACAACTATTTAACTATTAGATAATTCTAATTGGATAGGAATTATAGAATCTTGCAGACCAACTAGTTAATTTGTTTTATCAATATTTATTTTAAAAAGACCTAACATGCGAAATAATAAGTATTATTTGCTGACCAAATAATAACTAATATGGACAATACTTTATTTGTTAACAAAATATTACACCTGTTTTTTTTTACTGTCGACTAAACATAGTAGGATGTCAAAATAACTATGAACTGATTTTTCTTACTATGCCAATATTATAACGTTTTTTGTAGACTAGAGAACATAATATTGTCTTTGGTGTTTATCGAACCCATTTAATTACACAGTGTCTGAAAATTACATGTCAATTTGATAATTGACGGTTTTTATTAACACGGCGCCAGTTAAAAAAGTGTATTTTTTTTTTAATAAAATCTCCATTACCTACTTCTTAGATTAATTCTAAAGTTTTTTTAATTATGACATTATTTTTCACACTGTCAAAGCGTCTTATTTCCTCTCGAATAATAAATCGACGCCTTGAGCTACAACCACTTTTGATTAACTAGCTGGTCCAGATAGTAAAATTACTTACTATGCAAGTAGGTTAATTCGTTTGACGTGGTTATTAAATAACGAAACATTCTAAAAGTGTAAAGAAATGTGTCTGCGTATCGGCGGCGTTATGAAGTGCGTTATATTTATATTGTATTGGACACGAGTGTATTGCACTCTTGGGCAAATGTCAGGGCCACGGCCGTTATCATAAAATCTGTGATAATGTACTAAAGACTTTATACTCGCGAATGTATACGAGTAAATTGTGTACGGACAGCGTTATATTTTTCAAAAAAAAAAAAATTGACATTTAAAACGATAATGTTATGAGTTAATCTATACTTATACTTACTTACTCACTATTATATAAATATAAAGAGTTTGTTTATTTGTTACGCGAATTGTTTATTTGTCTCAGGAACTACTGGTTCGAATTGAAAAATTATTTTTGTGTCGCGCACATCAGCTAGTTTCATATATTTATGGATTTATCGCAATCCCAATGTAGGTACTACACGTTTTTAAAATCATGCTACATTTTTAATATTAAGGTCTACATACAGACTAAAAGTCCACTTGATGCTGCAAATCCGCTGCTGACCATAGTAGGATTATGAGTTAATAAGATCTAGATAAGTTAGATGAACTCTAGCATCCCTTCACAATCGTAATTTCATGGCAAGGGGTCACCCCCTTACCGCTCAAAATTACGGAAAAAATAGGATTACACAAGATCACTTTTTTAAAGTTAATAAAACTATGTTCGGTTTTTGATTTTGTTCGGAAACAAAATTGAGTTCTAGAAGAAAAGAAACGTCGAAAGAATCTCTTCAGCAATTCCTCTTTTTATAATGAAATTTCTGTTTTCTGTACAGCAAAGTTTCGCTTGGAATGTAAATTCTATTTGAGAGTATAATGAGTTGTTATTTGTTCGACAGGGTGGCAACGAAAGTGAGTTCACAACAGACGACGAGGTAGAGGAGGAGTAGCAAGAAGATTAGTTTATTTTTATAGAATAAATTATTGAATTGTACGCAGTATGTCGTTGTATTGTATAGGGTATTGTATTGTATATTGTATATGGAGTGACCGAATATATGTTTTTATATGAAATACATGATTATGTGTTATTTATAGCCCTCTTTTTATTTCATTTTCATTTTCTTCATTTCATTCATTCATTTTCTGGAAATGTAAAAGGAATACCTGAATCCGTATATAGCATAAATATTAATGTTTCCCATTTATAAGGGATTTTCAAAGAGCTGCAAACAAATTTTGCCATGATCCGCAATGAATATGGTCTTCTTTTTTTAAGGTTTATAAAGGTGTTTTTAAGGATAAAAGAGGAATTGAGCTGCATAAATATATGCATAATATATATAGTTACTCCCTATTATATGTTTCGCTATCCAGCGTGTCTTAACGCGCTGCAGTATCAAGGTGAAGGATCAGAATGTATCGGAGACGGCCTCATTATGGCCGAGGCACATTGTGTGGAAGCGCACAAAGGGATGTCCGAGAGGGTATCGTCCTCGGAGGCTGCGCGGGCGCATATTCCTCCCCTGGAGGGGCAGGTGGCGGGACGCGAGGCGGGAAGCCGCGAAACGGCTGCGTCCGAACTCCGCTCGCACTAGCGCGCCGCACTCCGCCCGAGTACCACCACCTAACGACCGAAGTCCCCGACCGGTGTCGTATTACCGCTCTAAAAATACACCGCGAGCTCAATCGCCTATTTAGAAACGGCGCGTCGTGTTTTGAACCAGTGATTGACAGTGTCAAGTGAAGAATACCGCCTAATTCGTCGAGATATTACCTAGCCCAAAGTAAGTAAACACAGATAAAAAGTATTGGATGTCCGCGGAGTCTGTATAGATTGAATTACCGAATCGCGGTTTTAAAATAAACAGCTATACAGTTCTTAGAACCGATCGCGCTGGTTGCGCGCTAAATTAGGATTAAGTGTTTTCTCTGGCGTTTTCAGAACATTATTATTTACAGGCGTATACTGTTACAAATGTAAATATTTAAAGCATGGGTTCTTTTAATTAAATTAATATAAATATTAAACTTTACATACCTACTTACTTAGTTTTATCAGATTAACTATGAACATTATTTTCATGAATTTTTTTATGAAGAAAGCTTCGTCTTCATTTGATTTATAAATTTTAAAAAGTAGCCATAAACACTAAATAAATAAATATAATAATACATATTAAACCAGTCAAGAGTTAAATTAACTATACAATTTACCTAGGTACTGTAGTGACACCAATATGCACCAATACGTCTTCTTTATTAAACAATTTCCTTTCTAATATTTATTGTTGAAATCTGTACCTACTTCCATCTTAATACCTACGTCAGTTACGTTTAAAAAATTAGACGCATAAATCTCTTAAGAATTGTTTTATTTCATTATAAATAACGAGACAGATAAGCAAATTACTAACATGTTAACGAGTTTCATTAACTGGCATACGAATTAGTGTCGGTAAAATAAATATTTAAATAATATTAATAGTGTCAAGCTTGGAATTTGGTCAATTGCATAAGCGCTATTTGTTGGCCTGGCCGTGTCGGGTCGTTTCAAACAACACGTCTCTGAGTCAGTCGGTCACTAACTACATTTTGCAAATATCGTCAAGATAAACATTAAACAGTTGTTGGCAACAAATAATTGCGAAATTAGTTGGCAGTAAAGCGGGGGAGTTGACGCGGGAAAATATTAGTCCTTCTTTAGAATTGCGTTCGAGCTGGACCTTGGGGAGTTTTTGTTACATAAGGGCTCGTACACACGAGCCTCGTTTTGCTGAAAAACAAACGATGTCTCGTAGCTCGTAGCGCTTTGTCGTCGCGTGTTTTCATCGTAGTTGTGACATTGAGTTGAGTGTGCAATTACGCAAAGATTCACAGTTTGACACGAGTTGAAGCTTCATTAACGGACAATTCATATATAATAACAGTTAATGTGTTTAAAGAATTACTAAAAGACGAATAGCCAGTTATATCACTCCTCTGAACTCTGACCCACATTTCATTTGAAAAATATTCTCAGCTATGACGCTGTTAACTGACGCAACCTGAGACTCATAGAACTGTGAATTAGATAAGTCTAAAAATGTAAATTATTTCATATAAACAGGAAAACTTGTCACTTGTTCATTAGAATTTTAAAATTTGAAAGTTGTGAACACGTTTAGTTGTTTGTTACTTAATGATGGCGAACAACGAATTCAGATGAAACTAGATAGCACACAGTATGCTAAGTCTCATCCATGTCCTGTAAATAACACATGAATAAGTTACTTTGCGATTGTAACTACCTAACTTCTGAACGAATTCACTAATAGAATAGTTCAAAATATGTAAATACATACATGGATATGATATATTATAAAAAAAATATTAGATCAATCTACCAAAAATCTACTTTAAAAAATATTCCAGTATGACGTCGTCCTTATAATTTATCGGTTTTATAGACATCCCGTCTTTAAACATTCAGCAAATAAACAAATCTAATATACATACATAATACGACCTAAATAAACGCAAGATCTCAAATGTCGTAAAAATATTTTAGTTATCTTTGTTTTATTTCTACTATGGACATTATCCCGCTTTATGGACCGTGTAACCGGTCAGTTTGGATATTGGATAGTTAGTGTATTGGGTTTTATTGAGGCGTGTAGTTGGTGATATCCCAGCAATGGCCACGGGGCCACGGGCCCACGGGCGGGCGCGCGATGAATCGAACTGCGGACTGATAGCGAGCCGGTTAGACAAGTCCAAACCCGTGAGTGCAATGGCCCAAACTTAAAGGAGCTTAAAACATTCATACTGCCAGCGGAGCCCTTCAATTTTATAATATTTACGACTTTGTAATTGAATCATTATTATTCTTTTATTAAATACAAGTTAAGTTGGTTCTCGCTACTACGTCCGCATTGGAAAATGAAAAATTATCACTTGAGAAAAATAAGAGTATATATATCTGTAATAACGCTCAACATCTTTATCGCTGTGAAGACGGTGACGCACGTTTTTTAGACGATTCCTTAGGAACCCATTATTTTTCCAGGATAACAAATTCTATATGTTTATCCAGGTAAAGAGTAAGAAACGTTACTCTTTCATGCAAAAGATTTATAACATTATTGAGATATAAGTACGTGCGGTTAGTTAAAATAGCGCGTATTATTTAAACTAACTTCATTTTTTTGTTTGTAAATCGATTGAAATGAAACAAAATCTTAATGCTAAGTGAAAATCTCATGTTTCTGACATTAGTAGCGTGCACCAACGCACAGACAAAAATTCTAAAAACTATTTTTTTTTATCTCCGTAACATACGAGTAAATACAACTAGTAAGTACAAATTCATGACTAAGTATAAGTTTTCGTCAAAAATTTCTACTTTTAAATATTAAATTAAAATTATTATTTCCATAATAAGTAGGCATGTCAAGTATTACTTATTAAAATATGTACTATACTTATACACAATGCAAACCAAGTTAAAATATTTTTTCCTGAAATATCTACATACTTGTTAACATTAACACAACTATTGTGAAGAAATGATGTCACCGCCCACACGATGTGTTTTGTTGTAATTTTAATTGATATAAACGCTGAATAAGTAAGATAATATTAATATTTACAAAACAAAGGCCTAATTAAATAATTAACTAGAAATAATGTGTATTTATTTAACTACAATACATTCAACTGCAATAACTTGAATTGTTAACTGATCAAATTGATATTTTTACTTGTGCTTTCGGTGATTTCACAAGAGCTAAATCAGATGGATAATTTTTCACGAAATTTTTATATACTTACTATATCATAAAACCTAATTAAGTTTTTACCTGGGCAAACCCGGGATCGGATTGCTAGGTAGTATAGGTATTTATAATGTAATTTTTTTTACAAAAACATGTTTTTGTAGTAAAGAATCTATTTATATATATTAATGCATATCGCAACGTATCGCAATTATCGCAACGTGTAACTTTAATCCTCCATAACTCTTAAACGAATTAACTGATTCTCATGAAAATTGGTTGATAAACATTTAGACTACGGGACACAGGATAGGTTACTTAATATTTTCTTTTTCACCGCGGACGAAGTCGCCGGCGCCAGCTAGTAATAGAGCAGTCAGGCACATAGCCTATAGCAAAATGTCCACAAAGAAATAAAATTAAATGGGACATTTTGGGGTTGGGGATAATAAAAATATTTATTTTTGTAATGTGACATTTTTTATGGGACAATTTATTCAATCTTAATATTTTTGTGAGGCGTTAAATTTTTTTAATATTTTTAGATGATCCTTCGGTATCCCTGTATCCCTGTGTATATGAAATTTCATGACAGTCGGTTGAGTAGTTAGGCTATAAGGCGTGAAAGCGTAACAAGAAACAAACTCACTTTCGCATTTATAATATTATTTAGGACAGATATTTATTTAAGATATATTTTATCTAAGTACCTATATGAAAATACCTAATATATTATTTCCTTAAATGAGTACCTAAGTACATTATTTCCTTTGCAAATTCATTGCACACTTAGTGCCAATCAATATTACCAGCTGGCCTTTGTTTTCCCTGTCGTATGCACATCGATTTTTACTCACTTTGTTTCTTGCTTAATTTGATGAGTCACCTAAACCGTCAGACGGCTGGACGAATTAGTTTGATTCCGATTAATCCTACTTTTAACTATAGAGTTTTATATGTTGCTTAGCTGTGTGAAGGTTGTAGTCTATACGTATACCACAAGTACTAGGTACCTACCTACATGGCAATACGCTTATCTACTTGATTACATTGTGCCGACCACGAGTATTGTTTTCAATGTTTATGTTGTACCTACTAAATTTAATAGGTATATAACCTACATTAAAAATACAATGTACGTGTATGGTGTGTAGATTCTTTGAACGTTTTAGTCCCGTACAAATAAATTATTAAAATAAGAGAGCAGAATAAAGCAAAATAATTAATTTACGTATACTAGATTTTTAAACTAAGTAGATAGACTAGAATTTTTGAATTTACTAAATATAGGAATTGTTATCTAACCTAACATTATAACATAAAGGGCCTCTTTCACCAACTACAAGTAAAGTGTTGATTAGTTACTTTTCAAGTAAAGCTTATTGGCGAGTAAATGTTACAAGTATCTTGTGTCCATTTCATTGAAATTACCCTTGAGTTATGCTACTCGAAGATGGTGAAACTGGTACGCTTTCTTACTGGTGACTTTAAATGGCATTTAGCCTACTTGACACTTTACAAAGAGATGGTGAAAGAGGCCCTAAATGGATAAATAATAAATTAAATAATTAATGTAATAATCTTATACTACATTCTATAACCTATCAGGCTGAATGTTCATAAATGCCCTGCTACATAACTCGACCGATATCACAATAAATAAATGCTAATGTAACAATAGTCACTTCGAGAACTCCATTCAGAAATTTTGAGTGAGGTGTCCAAAAAACCGAACGGTAATTGTTATCGTACAAACCTTTTTAAATATTGGCTATTGTTATTTCTTAATGATCAAGTTCTCACAGTTTAATAAAGGAAATTTTGAATTCGAGTACTAACTTATTGTAAAATCAGGGCGGGCACTGTTTTTTTTTTGTGTTACAAAATTGGAACTACAGGATTGGAAATATATATTTTTTTTAAATTTACAAAATCATCGACAAATCGCTAAATTGACAAACAATTTTTATATCTACTTTAATGTTATTTAAAAAACTACTACGTTTGACAAAAATGGCTACTTCGTAACGTTTTCTTGTGTTATAGGAGACGGTAGCCACCTACCATCTACTGTTGGAAGTTTTTTTAATGGAATTTAATACTGGCAGTTTTTATCTTCAAAAAGAAAAAGAAAACTGAGAGTGTAATGTTTAAAGTGTTGACAGGAAAAATTTATAGAAGTCATTTGTTTTAAGATTTTGAGAAGATATTGTATTTTGTATTGAAATATTTTGTTAAATACATAGGCTATGTAAAAGTAATGAAGAAATTAAATTATAATATGAAGACATAGAAAGTTTTATTAATTTTACTACCAAATGCGTGATGGGCACATCACCTGTTAAAGGTTCCAAGTGGACCGTCAGCTTGTCCGTCGATTTAACATAAAAAAAAAAAAACAAAGTCTTTGTTACAAAACATATACGAACATAACAATTACTTAGGTAACCCTTCAGTCATTTCATTATTCAACAGAAAGACAAGACAATAGTCTCATGTTCATATGCAGACTAATTTGGTACCTAATCTTCAGTAAAGGAATCGGTCAAGCATAAACGTTTGAATTTTATTTTATAAATTACGCTAGCTTTTACCCGCGACTTCGTCCCATTCTGTATCTCTGCCAAAGTGTACGTGAAAATATACAAACAAAGTCAAAACGTATAGGAATCTTGGAATGTTTATTCATGTGTTAGTATTTGAAAATAGGTTTGTAAAGAATTTGACCTATTTAGATTAATCAGCCAACTTTTTATATAACTAGGTCTCTGTGTTTGAATAAACATTTTCATTCACAGCATCAGTTTTCTAATTTCGCAAAGAATTTGGTAAGTGATAGGATATAATTAAAATATATGTAGGCTAATAATATTGGTATCTTGCCAGAATTCAGCGTTATCACGATTTGGAAGATATTCCGTATAATTTTTTTTCAAGGGCGCATTAAAATAAATAGAAGGTAATGCGTGTAAAATATTTAAAGCGCACCCACACATTCACGAAGTATATATTATATTTAACACTACATACACATTACATAACTTTCGCATTGAACTTGTAAGAAGAGCGTCAATGAATTTTCTAAGTATAAACCTAACTAATAGAAACATTATATTACTTCGGAATTCATTCAAGGTGTCACGATTATCTATTGATAGTTTTTGTTCGCTCCGCTCACGTAGAATTTATTGACACTTAGATTTTTATGCAGTGAAACATAGACTGATGAGTAAGCTAGCATATTGAATTTAATGTTATTACTACTTACGGTTTTTTTTACGGTGAATATTTTTTCTTTCATTATCATCAGCCCGTGTCTCTCAGAGGCTTGCCACCACCCACGGTCATCTTTTCTTCGCATTCAGCCATTTTCTGCGAAGCCTTTAAGGTGATACAAGTCAGCCTTCCTCCATACAAACATAGAATGATTATTACTCCGCTGTTTTATGTTTAATTTACAAAAGTAAGCATGATACCGAATTATCTTGTCGTTAACTAGGTTATTATCATACAAACTTTAAAAAAAAGTATTAATTTAAAAGATATGATCCTTGAAAAATCCATATTTTAACACAAGTTTTAATGCAACTTTGAAAGTGAATAGGTCACTCTAGTGTACAAAATCTCCAAAATACTTTGCCTACAGACATTGATTAGTTATTCAAGAGTTCAAATAACTTTACACGAAATAGATATATGCATTAATTTTGTCAAAAATAGTATATGCCCAAGGGTCTGTTTATGATTTTTTTTTAGTATGAATCATTGTGCATCTCAGTCGACTGCTCTTCCCGCGCTTTGTGCTTTGTGAGAGAGAATGAATTTTAGCTACACGCATCAATGAGTTTAAGCCGCCGACTTGTGTCATCTTCAGACCACTTTCAGACTACGCGTCAGAACGTCAAGCTATGACCCTGCGTCGCACCGTTTTCCGCTGCGTTGCGCGTTTGGATCAAGAGACCAGCGCTTTAAGTTCCTCTGTCCACCTGGCCGTAGGGCGTAACCCCAGAACTCTTCTACCTTAATGGTTATCTGCTCCTTGGTTCTTCGGCGAATTTCAGAATGATATAAAAGAAGCTTCCGAGCATTGCTCGATGAGTAAGTTTAAACTTGTGGATCACCACGTTTTGGTTAGTTGGCCCAATTGAGATTATCACTTTGGTATACACACGTGTGTCTCTGCGTCTGTCTGTCAGACTATATATATTATTTTCGGGCGTCAATCAGACTGACGGTCCCACCTTTTAACTGTTGTGTCGTACCTATGTAATAAGCTTAGTACCCTCAAGCTGTGAATTGTCTTGCTTTATTACGGACTACCGTAGCTTTGCATTGCAGGCACGTGCTCGTGCCTACAGTACAATACATATAATACTAAAATCAGTGTAAAAAATCTATCTATGAGAGAATTATTTCTTATCAGCAGATTACATCACCGTTAAAGGAAATTGTCACTTATTTTCTGATTCACATAATGTTTAATTTCTATATTGATATCGATTGCACGAAAATGGCAACATTTATTATGGAACAGCAGGGCAACATGTTAGGAGTGAGTTGAGGAGACGAGCAAGCGACGCGACGCGACGGTGTGGCCGAACGCCAACTCTTTCGCAACATTTATTTTTGTATCAAGGTCCCCACTTCGCATTTTGGGGGGTTATTGACTTTATTACTAATAGTACATTGTTATTCAATAATTATCTGCCTAAGTGTGGCATTCTAGTTTTAGACAATAGACATGTCGTTGTAAAACTATATAATTACTTAAAGTTGGGACGGTATTAAAAAAAAAGTCACCTCACCGACCGAATAATAAAAGAATACAGCTTTTTCTTTATGATTTTGTATTTATTTTAATCATCCATACTAATCTGTACTTCCGTACTAATAGATATATGGATGTTTGTTACTCTTTCACGCAAAACTACTAAACCGATACACGTTGCTCGGGACACCAGGGCCCTGATTCTGTATGCCAAATACGATTCCACACTCTTGGTCTTACTTTTTCAAAACACGTCTAATGTTTTTCCTTGTCGTGTCATTGCATTCTTATGTCTCTATTCTGATGCCCCAAAACAAATTATATATGGCACGTTATGATGTCATAGAATCCACAGTGTACTATTTTATTTATGACGTTTCTTGAAAAAGTAAGACAAGAGTGTGGAATCGTATTTGGCATACAGAATACAGGCCCAGAAAGAACATAGGGTACGCTTTCATCGTTCAACGCAGACGAAGTCGCTGGCACTAGAAAAAATAAATAATAATAGTATTATAAATGTGAAAGTAACTCAGTCTGTTTGTTACCCTTTCAAGCTTTAATTGCGCAACCGATAATCATAAAATTTTGCATACACATTGTCTTGTCAGGGATACGAAAAAAGACATATTGTATCTTTCATCCAGAAAAAAGTACCTACTGTTCCCGAGGGAATACTGAAAAGTAACCATCTATCGCCTGGCAAAAGTATGATTGGCCCGGATGAATTTATTAATTAATTTTAATAAAACTTACAAAAATTTCCCCATTCGCCGACTCTTATTTCATATTTCCCACTGTCCCGAGAAATGTAAAATCGGTACAAATAGCAAAATGAAAAATAACTACTATTTATTCTAATGTGTTTTGTTTATACAACAGTAATAAAGGTGTCAGACATACTGTTAGGCCTATCTTATTTTTATGTATTCTTATTTAGTATTTTTAAAGTGCTTTCGTAAGCACGTTGCATTAAGTCATCGCACGATAGTAGGTCTATCAAAGGTAAATGAAGATTTTAATCGAACGTGTTACTATGCGTTTAACTATAAACAAATATTTTTACGTGCGTCGTAATCGATTGAGTCATGGTGTTGCGTAAAAACTTTCGATAATTATTTCCCAATAATTTAATTATTTATATTGTAACAATATAAATAGGTATGTTATAGGAAATTTGGTAGAAATGCCCATAATTTTATAAATAACTACTACTGTACATAAATAGAAATAGTCATAATGAAATGAAA